>JAODKM010000001.1:40523120-40540254 GCA_026780845.1 Petrocephalus sullivani
CATACTAGTCGGGGTCACGGGCGGAGCGGGCGGAGCGGGCGGGGGGCCGGTGCCGCTGCCGCGCTCCCGGTGCGCCTTCCCGCGGTGGCCGTGCCGGCGCTGGAGATGCTGAGCCGGATCGTGCAGTTCGGCTCTGGCGGGGAGGCGTGAGAGAAGCCCGGGCGGGACGCGCCACACACGGGGGACGCGGAGATGGGGAGCCCGCCGCGGCAGTGACAGCTCGGGGGCTGCGGGGCGCTGCGCGAATGACGGCCCTGGGAGCATCGGGGCCCCGGCGGAGCTGCGGGCGGCGTGAGGGGAAGGTGCTGGTGCCGCCGGTGATGGTGCCGGAGACGGAGACGGCGGCCTTTGGACGTGACTTAAGGGGGGCCGGGATCTCCCGGACCGGTTAGTGCGCCGAGTGGCCTGGCTAGCAGGCTGGGCAGCTGGCAGGTGCGGATCTGCCTGTTTGGGTTCGGTGACTGTGCGTGGGAAGGCCGGTGGCTGGGAGCCGGCTGCGGCGCCCTGCGCCCCCGCGCCGTCCTCCCGCCTGCCTGCCTGCGCCCTTCGCCCCGCGCCCCCTGCCCGTCCTCCCGCCGCGGCCTTCGACGCTCCTGTCGGCCGCTCCGCTTTTCGCTACCAAAGCAGGCCGCTACGATTTGCTGTTTCTCTCTCTCTCTCTCTCTCTCCCTCTCTCCCTCTCTCTCTCTCTCTCTCTCTCTTATAAACACACGCAGCTAGTTAGCTGACTAGTAATGGCTGCTGCAATCGGCCCAAGATGGCGGGACGGGGAGGACAGAGTCTAGGTGGGGGAGCTCGCTAAATTAGCCAGATATGTAATTGGTCATGCTTTATGTAATGCGGGCACCGGCTAGCAGATCGGCCGCCTCCCTCTCTCGGGCTTCTGCCTGCGGCGTTTCAGGCTCTTGGCTTTCGGGGCCCCACCGTCCCTTAGGAAGGACCGCGGTCAGCAACGCCAACATCAACATCCACCTGTCGGAGGACGGGCTCGGTAGCAGCCCGCACGCGTTATGGCGCCCGTTAGCATCAGCATCCCGCTGTTAGCGGGCAGGATGCACATCCAGCTGTTAGTGGGCGCCGTGGGCATCAGTGTCCCCCCGGAATCCGCATCATCAGCCTGCTGTTTCAGCATCAGTTTAACCACCGTCGCCCTTTGCATCAACCTGTAAACACACCGGTCAGCCATCAGCAGCATCGGCATTAACCCTAACCCTGCCTCCTCTGTCACCGTCTCATCACTGGGCGCGTCACCGGCGGCCTGTCAGTCGTGCTGCCATCCCATTCTGTCCAGTGTAAGACCCGGGTGTGGGGAGACTTTGCCTCCGTTAAGCTGCTATTTGCCCTTTTTGTTTGTTGGAGCAGTGTAGGCTGCCTTGGACACTCAAGGTTTTTTGATTAATAATGTGTGTGGCATTTATCATCAACTCCTTGTATATTTTGGGATTGTGAACCACGTGCTTCTTTCGATTGGTTTATAACAAGACATCTTGGCATGTCAAGAAGACGATATTAATGCTACCATTGAATATTCTTATGTTTACGTACGACCTGTTTGTATGTGTGTCCTTGCTGCATAGTGTTGGGTGAGAACCTGTGCAGGGTGGCTGAATTCGTCAGCCTGGTTGTAAAAAGGAACGTACTGACTATTTGTATAAACTGGGTGTGGTGTGTTTGAAGGAATACTATGTTATTAGTGGAACAGAATGTAATTGCTGTGTTCAAGGTTGCTTTTCAGCAGGTGAGGTTGTGATTGAGTAGCGCTTGTCTTTCTCTCACCTGGTGACCTTCTGCTCCCTGCTTGATCATCGTGATTCTGTAGGATTCCAGATGTGTCGTTAGAAGCAGGTCTGTGACATGTCGGTCAGAGTTCCCTCCCCTTTCTTGTTGTGTCTGCACTCTTATTGGCTGATGTGGCTAGGAAAGTGGATGTCAATATTTTCTTTGTTTGCTTGCTATGGGTAGTTTTTAATAATATGCCCCCTTACCTGTACAGAACATGTACTCTCACATTAAAACAGGATTAGGTCTATTATCGCCACTAACCTGCTGATGAATTATATGAGAGATTTATCTGGAATGCACGTTTTAGTTGATTTTCCCTGCAGTGTATGTGCCTATTTTACTAGTTAATTTAAGCTGTATATTACCAATTCAGTGGTATTATCGTGGTATCTGTGCTTGCTGCCTGGTCTCCAATGTTGGCTCCCCCTTAACAAGCTGTCTTGTCATAATGCAGAGTCTCAAACCATTTTATATATCAACTTTGAGTTTATTTTGCGAAACCGGTGCTTTTCCTTTACCCCCTGACAACCAAGGCCGTTGGTCTTTTCGGAAGGTCATTTCCAGTCTGGAGGGATCGGTCTCACAGAATCATATCTGCTTTATATTCTAAGCCTCCATTATATTTTCCCTAAATAGGCCTAGTGTATGCAGATGAGTTGCTATCGTATAGGTAAAATGTAAATCCAGCTTCATATCGGGGATTTGCAGCGGATCTTTAAGGTGACGTTTCCCGGGGGGGAGCGTCCCGGCTTGTTTTTGATGGGTGTATATAATGGGTATGGGCATAATTAATCGATTGTTGATTTAATTGATCATTAAGAATTGTCGATCAAGTGGAATTTGATAACATTTGTCAACCTTACACTGTTGCCAAGTACTCAATTGCATTGCTTCAATCAGCCGAGGGCAAAATTTAATTTATGCTCAAATACGTAAGTTTGGTGCGGGACCATTTTGAAATAGAAAATTACAAAGTTCATTGTAAATATTGTAAAGCCATATATACCTACAACACAACAGCGCCCACCCGACCCTGATTAATGAATCATCCTCTCACCCTACCATCACCTCGAGCCGGTATCTCTGCGTCCCCGCTGCTTCAGTCATGTCTCGCTCCCGAGCATGCGAACATGCTTATTTCTTTAATAAAAATCAGTAGGCTGGCGTGAGCTAATTTTATAAATGTATTTGAATGTGGAAAGGTTTAGTTCAGAGCCTCAAGCACCGCTGCCTATATGAGTGCTGTTTTTTGTTTAGACAAGGCAGTTAAGAGGATTTTTGGAATATTTTTTTGTCAATTATTAAAGATTTCATAATGGAAATGCTTTCTTGTATATTCTGTATTTTCCATCGAAAGGTATTGTTCTAACACTGCTCAGAGTCGCGCGGAAGCTCCAAGGGAGGATGAGTCTTTCGTTGCCATTATTTTTTTTTTTATTTAAACACAACAGCAATTTTAACATGCACTCGTCAGTTTTTTGTCACTACCGAAAATGTTTCATCTGCAGAAAACCTGACTTCCTACTACTACTATGCTACTCGCGGTTCTTTTTACAATATTATAATATAGTTTTTCGTTCCGGAAAGTGCAAATGAGTGCAGAGATAAAACTCTGGCTTAGCGACAGCTATCCCGCATGCTACAGTATAAAAAAAATTGATTAATTGATAATTGACCATTAATTCTCCCGAATATCTATTAAGAATTTATTCGAATGCCCATCCCTAGTATATAATCCATGTATTTTCATGTATCCAATGTTATATTTACGGCCGTGGTTCGAATGTCCACGGCGCACCTCTTAGTCATTTAGGAACATCCTCCATTTTCCAAATGTGCCTGTTAATTGATCTGTAAGTCATCCACCCGGCTGATGGACAGCATGAGTGAGGAGGTCCCAGCTTGGCTGAATGACAGTTGTACATCTCAGGCCCTGCTGCCGAGACAGAATTGATACAGTCAGCATACGCTGCACCTTGTGTTCTCTGAATCTCTGCGCCAACCCCCTGGTGCACCTCAGTGTCACACTCATGAAACTGGGACTGCAGGTTTCTCTGTCCAGATTTGCTTCACTCTTAGTGTCTGTTATGGACATTGTGGTGAATTGAAGTGCCCGGGGTTTTCAAGAGGAAACCTGTGATATTTGTGGCTTTCTGTGGAGGAGTCAGCCCTTTATGTGGTTGGTGATGGTTGGTTGGTGATAATGTGAGCATCCCTAGGGGGGAAGGAGAAATAAGGCCATTGGCATTAGGAGGGGATGAGTAGCCTGGCAAGCCCCCCCACCCCGAATGCTCTGACGTCGCCGTGGTTTCAGAAGCGATATGCTTTGCACACAAGCAAGGCACGGAGTGTTGGGTTTGGCGTCCATAGACTGCTCCTGCAAGAAGGTCATGGGAGCCGTGACTGGTACCGGCAGTCCCAGCACGTGTGTTTTGTCATACCGCAGATCGTTCCGACTTCCTGGAAAGGCCACTTCATTCCCTACAGCATCCGACAACACTACAAGTGAAGTGTCTGCGTGTCTGTGCAACAGTGATGTGACTTGCCCCTGATGTCCCCGATGTGGTTGTGCAGCTGGGCCTTCCTGTGAAGTTTTGTTGTCACATGTTGTCTGTGGAGTTCCAAAATGTGGATACATGGGTTAATGGTGACCAATTTGGTAAAAATAGCTAATTACTCAGGAATGTAATCAATCATCAGCCATCGTTGGTCTCAGTTTGCTCACTGTCATCTGTGTACTGTCATCTGTGTGCTGTCCGCTGTCCATGAAAAAGGCCAGCACATGATTCCTTAATTTCTGAGGGATGCTCCGGTTCTGTTCAGTTACCGTATGTGTGGCCGCCTTTTGCTGAAGGTGAGTGGGAGGAGCTAATAGCCCCTTACAGCTGTTTCTCTCTTCCCGAGCTGCTCGGTGAGATGAGTCCAGGACCCAGCCAATGGTATTTCGAGCGGTGCTTCTGTGAGTTGTCAGGTGGCTTTCTGGTTACCACAGTTTTGCAACTTAGATGCTGCCATATGAGAGGGTCACTCTTTTTCCATACATTGGTGAGCAATGCAGAAAGTCGCTGTTGTCTGTACACCAGGCCTGCAGGTTTTTATATTAAAGGCATCTTTGTGGGAGAACCGTATGGAGTATTACTCAGCCACGATAAGTGTGATTTTGGCAGTGTTTTAAAATTGAGTGGCCCTCCGGCCCCCCCATGGTTTTGATGCCTCGTGAATGTCCACATTGCTAAAAAGTGTCCCTTGAAGTGTGTGACCCAGGAATGGTGGTGGCAGGTTGTGCTGTGTGTGACATTTCGCTCTGTGATTATTTTTTTTTTCATTATTTATTTATTTATTTATTTTTAAAATTTATCCTCTGCCTTGCTTGCGGCTTGGCACCTGTGGGAGCTTCGGGAATCCAGCAGCTCCCTAGAAAACCCCTCTGCCTTTCCGTGTTTGTTTGGCTATTTAAATATCAGGCAAACGGCTGCGATGGCATTTGCATATCGGGAGATTCAGAGCGGAATAGCAGTTGGGCTGCTGCTTCGGCTGCGTGCGACTGCCTGTATGGGGACGGAAAAGCACCCGGCCTGCAGCGTTTGCTCCCACTACAAGCAACATGGGAATTGTTTGTTATCCAGTATGAAGCCTTCATTTCTGGGACTGGTTTTAAAAATGGTCGTTTAGCGACAGTCTGCTGGAAGTGTAGAAACTATAGTCTTGTTGACCTTGTATGAATTTTAGAAGCACAATGTGTACTGTGGGCTTTGAAAGTGGCTGGGGGGGCAGTATCTCCATTTTGGCTCATGGAAAGACAAACTGAATACAGCTGTGGTTATTTTGGGTTTACCTGTGAACGGTTCCCCTGTGACCGTACACTGGCTACGGCTTAGAAGATGAAGGGATGGACGGGTAGGAGTTAAATGATTCAATTTACTTACCTCGCTGTTTAACACATGCCTGGCAGTTCGCTTTAATTATTATTTAAAGTGCGGCACAGTCGTTAGATGGACGAAGACGCTGTAGCATCGGTGGGCCCTCGCACTGTGGTAGTCTTATGCGGTTTTCGCTCACTGCCTGTCTGCAGCTGTTTCTGCTGTCTAAATGTTTGTCCCGTTTGGGGTCAGCATCTCGCTGCTCTGGTGTCTGTTGCATATCGGTTTTTCTGTAGATGCTGTGATGTCCTCCTGTAGTGATGGTCTTGGTGGAGGGTTTCTGTGTCGGCTTTGTGGATGTCGCCTGAGATCACGCTGGAGATTGGCGCCCGTGCTTTGGCTTCTATTCCCTTGGTACCTCTCTAGTCCTGCCCTGCTGGTCCCTGGGAGCATTGCGGGTTGGCAGGCATGTGTGTTAGTCAGGTACTGGGTGGTGGAGTAGATTGGGGGTGGGCTGTAGGACAGGAGTTGTCACAAAAACAGAAAACTTACTTTGTGTTCTTGTCAGAGCTATTGGTGCATGATCATGTGATATACCCACCTGTGCCGTGCCCGGAATGGCGACTGGCCCGGGGTGGGAGCGGTTTCCAAGGCTGTCGCTTTGGTCATGTGACGAACGGACCGCTTATCACAAACAGGATTATTTGCGTACAGATCTGGGAGCAGATATTAGACATCTGACTCTCGTGAAACTAGTTATGTAATAAACGGGGAATCACGTGTTTGGTTTAGGAAGGAAACAGTGCATGAGGTGCTTAGTTATTTGAGGGGAGAGCTGTGGGCTCACTGTTCAACTGCAAGGTAAGTGGTGCACAGGTCAGTGCCCCTGCCATGCCGCGTATGACGCTGCGCTGTCCTGCAAGGGACTCTGAGAGCTCTTGCGCTGCAGGCTTTTTGTTTGGTTACTTTTGGCATTGATTAATCTGTGCATTGGATATTAAGCGTATAATGTTGTAGTGTTGTCATTTCCATCAGCATGAAGCCCACTTTTAATTAAAGTGTGAGGACTGGAAATGTAATTACAAGTAATTTATTTTCTTCTGACTGGGGCTTCCATTTTGGCTGAGTTTTATCGGAATTGTTTTCAGGAAACGTGCTTTTGCCTGCAGTTTGTGCTGAAATTAGCTACGTAGGCCACGCGCATCTCGCTGTGGTGTAACAGACGGTGTCCATAACCTGCCAGCTTGCTCAGTGATGCGTGTCCTGCCCCACCAGCCACCGCTGCTATGGCAGCTCCCATTGGAGAAAATATCATCAATTACCTTCTGTGTCACGTGAGTGAAAATTAAAACTCGAGCAAATCCTTCTATCCTCCCCGATGATATCAGACAGCAACATCTCTAACGATCAGGCCGTTTCGTAACATACAAATAGAGATGTATGAGTAATGGTTGGAAAAATGCCCTCTAGTGTAACTGGCCAGCTAGTGTCGTCGTCTTGAAGCCCATGTGCCATGCAGAGCAGTTTGTTAGCTGTGAGCCTGAGCTCTCGGATGCCGAGAACTTCAAGTGGCACAGTGTAATTAGCCCATAAGCCATGAGATGCTGGAAGCCAGTCCTTTGTCCAAGGCCGCCCGGCAAAGTCCCCTTTCCTCTTAACTACCCGAACCATTGGCTGTCATTTCAAGCCTGGGCTGGAGAGCTGGCCCTCGCCTGGACTGAACCCCCCCTTCCCCCTCCGCACCCTTCCCCATCTGTCAGTCCTCTGCAGCTTTACCCGGCCTATGGAAGGGTGACCCTCTTCGGCTTGGCCACTGGGTCATCTCGCACGCAGAGGGGGACCTGGTGCCAGAGAATTCAGGCTGGATTGCTGTGGGAAGAGACGGCTACTGGCACTGAACCTGGTGCTCTGAATCCTTGGTTTTTTGCTCTGTATACGGGTTCCAGGTTGGACGAGAGTCCGAAGCAGGTTCCCCCAAAACAGTGACCGCTCCTCATTGCAGAATTTTCGGCTGTAATGCCTCATTGTTCTTCCGCCTTATTTGTGACCCGCTAAGTCAGCGAATGAATCCTGATATAACCTGATAGAAGGTTGCTGGTTCGAATCCTGTGAATGCCTGGAGTGACTCTACTCCACTGGGCCATTGAGCAAGGCCCTTAACCTGCAATTGCTTCGCCCTGGGTATGATGTTAACCTACATCTGAACCTGCAAGTAGGTCCTCCAACTTCTGGGAAAAATATTGGGGTTGGTGGCAGAATTGGCACCCAAGCCACTGGAAGAGACTTCATGCCGTTCATCGCCATCTGCATGGCTGCACTCAGGTTCTCGTTCACGAGGTAGTTTGTCGTGTGGTGGTGTGCGGCAACACGCTATATCAATGCATGTCCCCTTACCTACCTCTGTTCACAGCCAACTGAGAACAGCTCACCTGGTACAGCTGTGTTTGGGGGGAGCAAAGCTGTGGTCCGTCTGAGGAGCTGGCTGAGAAATGCCAGTCCATGGTTATGCCCTCCGGCTCAGCCTAATGATCCCGCCTGCGAGTGACTTGTTGCCATTAGTGTGATGGGCTTCTTTAGCTCAGCACTGAGGGCTCTGTTACTGGCAGCCCTGCCCACGTCTGTGTGGGGACTGGCTTAAAGTCAGGCCTCACCACTAGGGTTGCGTGATATCACACATGGATTATAGTGCGCTCGCACAATAACTGCCTGGGGTTCAGATGATGGGCAAAACACTTGGCTGGATGCCAGCTGGTTGATAATATCCAGATATTTATGCCTACAATTTAAGCCGATTAGTAGTACAATAAAATATTAATGAGATAGATTTCGTGATACAGACTTTTGGGTTTCAAGAAATGCATCACAATTCGCGTGCCTTCTCGGTGTTAAATTCTGTTAGCAGAGCACACCACATAATACTATTTAGATATACTGTGGTTTTGTATACTCCAGAGCGAAAAGCACTGAAATGGCGGTGAAGAAGGGAACAGCTCAGCAGCCACAACATCTTTTGGAAGAGGAGGTCTTGTGGATAAACAAGGCAAAAAGATGTCCGTGGTGTGGCCGTACTGTTTGCAGTTTAAAGTCTGACGTTTACTAAACACAAGGATATGCCAAATTTACACTGATTTTATACTGGCTAACATTTGGGTTTCATAATATCCCTCATTAATTTAGGTGCACTACTATCTGCAAACTGTGGGCATAAGTAAATGTCTGGATAGTACCGAAAAGCTGCTGTCCGGCTAAATGTTTCACCCATCATCTGAAGTGCTGGTGATTATTGCGTGAGTGCAATGTAATCGATATGAGCCTTTGGCCAGCCCTATTCACCACATCATTCATCTTGCTGTCTCTGTGTCCCCTTCTGTTAATTTCCTGTGTTGGCCCGTAGAATGTGGTCCCCCCTCCCCAGATGGGCCTGAAGGTGGCTTGTTCACTTTAGCTCGTTCTGCTGTGGTGATGTTTCCTCAGTTTGCGGTTTTTATATAGTCAGTCTATTTATTTTTTTTGTTGAAGCACTCGTGTGTGTATGTGTGCGTGCTTTCCGGAGGGGGCGTGGGTGAGGCGGGGGGTGGCAGCTTATTACTATAATTCCTGCACAGTTTCTGCCACAGTGATTGCGAGTGACGTAACTGCCAGTTCGGTGGCAGGCAGGCACCAGCAAGGATAAGTCACTCTTTAGTGCATACGCCTTCAAAAATAAGGACTTGTGTACGATTCCCGGGTATTAATGAGCTCAGAACTGCGATTAAAACAGCTGTGAGCATCAAACAAGTTTCTCTGCACTCCACACGAGCATGAACACAAGCTCGTCAACAATTCAACAATTCTGTTTCAAGCTGAGCACCAGGATATGTACGTTTGTGTAGCAGATCTATGTCGTAGGAGAGTATGGGTCAGAGGGCAGGGTCTGTGGTGTGATAGCCGGATGGTGCAGGGGTGAATTAATGCTGCTGGGTTTTTAATTGCATAAGGTCATTAATTGTGTTTAACTTCCTGTGGGGACTGTTACCCACCGGCTCAATTTTGGCATTTCTCCTTAGAGCTGTCGCCAAACACGGCTGCATACATGCCATGTGACCCTTCTCTCTTGTCCCCCTTTGCCACAGGCCATTCGCTGCTACGACTCTCTGATCCTGAAGGCTGAAGGGAAGGTCGATCCAGAGCTATTCTGCCAGCTGGGCCACTTCAGCCTCCTGCTGGAGGATTATCCGAAAGGTAAGCGTCTCTGGCATCCTCCCTTTGTGTTTACCTTCAGCTGCAGGTGAGACTGATGTCTGCGCTTTGGGCTGAGAGGCCTGAGCCTGTTGGGTGTCTCGCCATTGACTGTGTGCTGTATTTCTGCAGTGGGAGTTCTAGCCGGGTTCTGCTGCGGAGATGATGTGATGGATTAAGAATGATTGCCTTTAGCTCTGGTTCTGTGTTATCAGCAGTGGCCTTCCCGTGAAGTAATTAGAGGAGAAAACAGGGGATTCCCTCTTTAAGATGGGATATTAAGTGGAAATGGTGGGTGAGGGGGTGAGGCATTTTGCAGGCCACGTGGACGGGGTGTAGGAAAGGAATCTCCTTGGAAACATGTGGTGAGTTCCTATGTGGCCAGCTGGGGGCGTGACTGGCTCCTGGTGCTTCCTTGAGACAGAGTGACCCCCCAAGACGGGTAGAGTTGATCAGACTGCCCAGCAGTCAGGAGGAATTGTTAGAGTGAGAGAGTTTTGAGGCTGGGGTGGGGGGGGGTACAGCTGCATTAAAACCATGGTCCTGCTTTTCCTGCCTGTAGCAGCAGGAATTTGGCTGTCCCTCAAAACGGGGGTGGCTGTGTGTAGGAGGGCCACTGTCCCTCCCGCCCTGCAGTTCTGCAAAATTGGAAAGACTTGAATCACAAGCCAGCTCCTTTTCACTAGTGTGATAGCTGCTGGTGCTTCTGAGCGTGCACACTCGGGCTAGCTGTATTCAGCTTCCCTGTACACTTCATTATCATTATTCATTTTATTACTTTTTCATTAGTATGTTATATTAAGTCACATGCAAGTCTCTTGTAAATAATGGTTTCATTTTATTTTCATTTTTTTATGATAAATTTCATGTGAAGCCATTTTAGAATTAGTGCAGTGTTGTAATAACACACAACAGTTAAATCTTATCCTAGAGAGATTTTTTCTTGTCATTATTCCCTAAACACTTGCATAGCATTTACATTGTGTTTGGTATAATATGTAATCTAGGGGTGATTTAAAGTATACGGGAGCTTATGTGCCGTATATACTACCCCATTTTATATAAGGGACTTGGGCAGCCTCTCTTTGGGTATCTGCTGGGCATCCTGGACCTAATCCCTGTGGATTTTTTGTTGAATTTATTGTATCAAACGGTGAGCCCCATTTGGTCTATGGAACCGAATCTGAGTAGACTGCATCGTTGCCCTCCCTAGCTGTCACAGTGTCCCGGACACTGCTTGGTGACCATCTGTGGGAGCAGTGGCAGGTCCGCCGGCCGCAGTCAGTCTCTCCCCTTTGGAAATCCCTGCCCTAACCCTTTCCTCTGTCTTCCTTACAGCATTATCTGCGTACCAGAGGTACTTCAGTTTACAGTCGGACTACTGGAAGGTGAGCCTCTCGCCGTCTCTGGGGGCGGGGCCAGGGTTGGGGATGTCCTCAGTGCTGCTGCCTGATGTCTGGCTGACGCCAGCTGTCAGAGCGCAGTGACACGCTGCTTAGTCCGCCAATCGCTTTGCCTGTGATCCTTTACGATGAGGAGTGTCCTCTGCTAGCCTTGGGGTTAGTACACACCTGTTGAGCTCTGTTAAGAGGCTTATTGGCGCCCTGCCTGCTCACTCGGTCACATCCCCCCCCCCCCCTCAGTCCCAATGCTCCTCTGTTCAGTCTAGCTGATGTGGGGGCTCCTGTTCAGACCTGTGGGTGAGGAGGGTGGTGGTTCGTGTACATCAGGTGGCTTTCAGGCTCTCATCTGGATAGGGCTGCGTGTGTGTGTGTGTGTGTGTGTGTGTGCACGTGCACGCATGTATATCTCTTTATGAATGAGATTGGCTCTTTGTGTTTTTCCACACCGCGACTCGCTTTTGTTGTGGTCCCTGGGCCTGATCAGTGTTGCTGTGATTGGCTGAGGGGGGTGGCTTACAGGGTCGTGCTGTGTGGCCGGCGGTGACGCTACAGATGGATGAAACTGTCCCATCTGTTCGTCTCAGCGGAATGTGAGCAAAGTGTAGGGGAGGGGAGGGGTCACCTCCTCGCCGACAGGTGTGACGGGCTTCACGCTGGCAGACGCTCCCTGAAAGCAGCATGGTGGGGATGCTCGCTGGGGGGGAAGGCCTCTGATTGGCGGGGTCCGCAGCTGAGCCGTGGCCCCAATGCGTGACCTATTACGTGAATCGTCCAGCTGCATGCGTGGGACAAAGCCGTGTGGAGTGTTTGGAGGGAATACTGCAGGCCTGTCTTCCCTGTGAGGGTCTCCCCCTTCATGTGAGAAGTGCTCTCCTCGGGTCTCTCCCACCCCCACCCCATTTCAGGGGGTACCTGTGGAACGTGCAGCTGATCTCTCGGCTTCTTGTGGCACCAGAGGCAAGCTGCCGGCTTGCTGCTTGGGTCCGTTTAAACCAGTTTTTCCAAACCCATTCCTCCATGTTCCTGTCCATGTTTCTGCTCCCTCCAAGCTCACAGTCAGTCAGGAACACCAAATACCTGGTACAGGTGTGCTGGGAGCTCTGAGGAAGCAAAAACATGGACTGTCCGGTGTTCCCCGAGGACTGGGTTGGGAAACACTATGTTAAACGCATGTACCAGCACTGGTGTTCCGGCTTGTTGACTGGTGCAGGATGATACCACAGTCACGTTTGGTTCATTCCCTAAGCTCCCTTAGGCTGGGCCGTGTGGGGTGGGGCCGACACGTGCCCTCCCCTAAGTGAAACCCCCGCACGTCCCTAAGATGCTCCTTCTGGATATCTGTCACACGCGTGAACTTCCACTTCTCTCTGTCCCACTGCGTGCCTTCAGCTGTCACTTTGTTGGGTGGGGGCGTGTCTCTCCAGCATGCAGATGGTGTGGAGATGAGAAGAGTGGGTGGCAGCTGCTCGGCCCGAGACCGCAGATGCGAGTGCTTGCCATCCTCTGGCGCTGCTGGCTTTCATACGCAGCATCGGGCTCTCTGGCCAATGTTTCGCTTGGGGTGCAGATAGCGAACCCCTTGGTCGATCGGCTGTCGCCCCATGGCCCTGATGGGGCGTTGGAGGTAGTAGGTGAGCCTGGAAGAGGTTCTGCGTCACTGCGCTAGGAAACCCCAGCCACCTGCAGGAGGCGTCGCATGTGCTTCAGAGCCGCCTGCAATTTCTTGCTCTGAGTCACATGTGGAGGCCAGCGTATTGCCAGGGGTTCTGGGTTGAGTTCTGTGCCGGCGGGGCTCTGCGATGGGTTCTGGGTTGAGCTCTGTGTCGGGGTTGCAGGCGAGGCTCTGTGTTGAGCGGCACGCTGGCATTGTTTTGGGCTCAGTGTCAGCAGGATTCTGGGTTGGGATCCGTGTCAGTGGTGCTGGCGGGAGTCTAAGTTGAGCTCAATTTTGGAGGTGCCGACGGGACTCTGGGTTGAGCTCCACGCTGGCGGGTCTCTGGGTTGAGCTTTGTGCCGGTGGGACTATGTGGGTTAAGCTCTGTGCCGGCGGGACTCTGGGTTGAGCTCCGTGCCGGTGCTGGCAGAGCTCTGGGTTGAAGTCCGTGTTGGTGGTGCCGGCAGAACTCTGGGTTGAGCTCCGTGTCAGCGGTGCCAGTGGGACTCTGGGTTGGCCTCCATGTCAGTGTTGTGGCCAGAGCTCTGGGTTGGGCTCCGTGTAGAGTTCCATGCCGGTGGGACTCTGGGTTGAGCTAGGAGGTAGCAGGTGAGACCGGAACAGGCGAAGGCATTGCATGCAGGGTGGCGGCCTCATGTGCCTCAGAGCCGCCTGCGGTTTCTTACGCTGAATTCACATGCGGAGGCAAGCGTGTTGCCAGGGGTTCTGGGTCGTGCTCCGTGTTGGCGGTGCCGGTGGGTCTTTGGTTTAAACTTTGTGTCGGTGCAGGCGGTTTTAAAACTTCATTGTTGGCAGTGCCGGCGGGGGTGTGGGTTGAGCTCTGTGCTGGTGGGCTACTGTTTTGGGCTCAGTGTGGGTTGGGATCCATGTCAGTGGTGCTGATGGGACACTGGGTTGAGCTCAGTGTCGGAGGTGCCGGCGGGATTCTGGGTTAAGCACCATGCCATCGCCAGCGGGGCTATAGTTTGAGCTCAGTGTCGGAGATGCTGGCTGGACTCTGGGTTGAGCTCCATGTCGGTGGTGCCATTACGTTGGATAATGGTTGTGGTGGCACCCAGGGAAATCTCCCCCATACTGGTCCTCAGTTTTGCCTTTCACACAAGTACTTGTGCACCCCCTCACACAGCCATTTCATTGTTTCTCTGATATCTGTGGGACCTGGAGGAATTAGAATAAGCAGCATTACAATGGCCACAGAAGTGTGTTCGTCCCCAGGTGTCCTGGTGGTGTGCTGCCATGCCTGTTGCTAACTCCTCTCCCCTGCTTTGTGTCTTTCAGAACGCTGCCTTTTTATACGGCCTTGGTATAGTCTACTTCCATTACAATGCATTTCAGTGGTAAGTACCTTCTCATTCCTGTGGGGTAACTTGGTAGTTTGTGGGGTAAAAATGTGCATGAAATGCTGTGGACTAATCAGAGCACTCTCTGAAATCGAAGTTTCTCTCCTGGTAAACGAGTGTGTTGCCACGTGCTCCGGTATCAGGCCAATCAGCCTCCTATGGCCAGTGACACCCTGACACAGCTTCTCGTCTTGGGAATGATGGTCAGCATAGATGGGGCAGGTCACCTGGTCTGCATGGAATGATGAAACTCTGTGCTAGTACAATTTTTGGGTTCTGACTGCCCTGGCCCTGTCAGTCAGCCTGTGCTCTGATGTCCAAGCTCTCTGATTGGTCTCTGTGTTTGGGTATTGCCTCTCCCTTCGGGCCTTGTCCATGAGTTACCCTGGCCCGTTCAGATTGACAGGCTTCATAGTTTACCCATGAGTACAGAAGATTTTTGTGTGCAGATACCATGTTAAAATTTCACCCTGTAGACGTCAGTCTACAAATGCATTTTTCCCCAGTCTATTGTTGCCTGACACATCCCATCATCCTCTTTGTCTCTCGATATTCTGTGTGCCTGCGCCGGGGTATCAACAATGAAATCACAGAATTTTGTTACTCTTCATTAGGGCTGCGCGATATCGAATCGCGATGTACTTGTGACTATATGGCGCATACGCAGTAATCACCAGGGCTTTAGATGACTCGCAAATTGGCTGGTACTATACGGGCATTTAATGGTGTGCACAATTTGGTAATCGGATAAGTAGTATGTCTAAAATAATAGTAATCTGTAAGAATTTGGCATATCCGTACGTTTAATAAACGTTTGGAACATTAAACTACAAAAAGTACTACCACAACTGACGTCTTTTTACCTTGTTTATCCAGTCTCCTCTTTTAAAAGATGTGGTTGAGCTGTCCCTTTCCTCAGCCCTGCTTTGTGCTTATCGCTTCCATGATTTAGCCAAACGGTAATATGTGCCGCGCTCCGCTAACCGAATTTAATAAACATAATGATATGCCCAATTGATACAGGTTACTAACTTTTGAGCATCACAGTACGCATCTCATTCATATTTTAGTTCACCAAACTAGGCATAAATAAACACCCGTATAGTAGCGAAAAGCTGGTGGCCGGCTGAGTGTTTCGCCCTGGTGATTATTGTGCATGTACTATAAATCGTGAGCAGCCCTACTCTTTATGAATGGCATACAGCACAAATGAATATTTCAGTTAAATTTATGCTTTATTTGGTGCCTTTTATCATACCTAAATTTTATCCAGCAGCTTGTAATTAAATTTGACGCAGTGGCAAAATGCATGAGCTTGGGGTTTTTTAAAGTAACATCGTCTGAGACGGACGGGACCCTAACCCGTACGTTTGTATCGGTGTCTCTCTCCTGCTGTGCCTTACCCCCACATCTAACTGCTGCTGTCACCTTGAAAATCATGAATGATCTTGCTGACGACTTAAGCGACTTAATTTCTGAGAATTGAAGCAGCACTAATTAGGCTGTAATGCCTCACACTCCCAGCTTTATCTCACTGGTGAAAATCACTTTCCTTGAGTGCGTAGCCCTCGTGCGGGGGTTGGGGGGGCATCAGGGAGTCAGCAGGTGTCACAGGGTGTGTCTCGGATCCTTTAAGTGCTCCTCCCCTCACTGAGCCGGCATTCCTGATCTCTCCCTCTCTCCCTCCGTTTGTCGCTTCCAGGGCGATCAAAGCCTTCCAGGAGGTGCTGTACATCGAGCCCAGCTTCTCTCGCGCCAAGGAGATCCACCTCCGCCTGGGACTTATGTTCAAAGTCAACACAGACTACGAGTCGAGCCTAAAGGCGAGTGAGCCGGGGGGCGGGGCCTGTGACAATGGCTGCAGATGGGGATGCAGGAGCCGTTTGACCTGACTTTTAATCCCGTCCCCAATGTGAGATGTGCAGCTGGGAGGAAACTGACCCCCCGCACCCCACTCTGGGGGGGGATGTGGGGTCTGTGCTAGAAGGGGAGGGGGGGGATTATGGAGTCTGCACTGAGGGGGGGTGGCTGTGTGTGTGTTTGCGTGTGTCTATATCCACACACACAGGCAGGCTGTGCCTGCTGTGAGCTTCTGTGAGGCCTCTGAAGGGAGTAACACCCGTAAGCAGGTGCTCCCCTTGGGGGTGGGCTGGGCTTGCTGCTCTGCTCTCCTGAATGCTCACCACTTCTTCTTTGTGGGTGTAGCAACTGCTCTGTCACTTTGTGTTTTTGCCCCTTGAGTTGGCTGCCGGACCCTGATGCCTCCCCATCGCCGTCAGTGCGGTTACGGGGGGGGCAGGCCGGGCTGAGGGGCTGTGACCTACCATCTGGGCGTTAAAGTATATAAATTAAATTATATCAAATATAATGATTAAATTACTGGTGGGGGTTAGGTTGGCTGTGCAGGGAGGTATTTATTTTAGAGATCGTGAGCTGATGCTTCCAGCCTGGCAGTGACGCAGGTAGGGCTGAACGATTTTAAGAAAATATCGAATTGCGATTTCTGGCGGATATTGCAATTACGATGTGATGTGCGATTTAAAAAAAAAAAATGTATTACTCTGTTCAGTATTCACTATATGTGTATAAAAAAACTGTAATTGAGCACAACCGTACATTGAAATCTGAACTGCGCTTTACATTAATTCAAAGATAAGAATGGAAATATATGAATTGAATCAAAAATGTATTTATTCTAACAAATGATATAGAACATACACCTAATAATCCACAGAACAATTCTCTAACAACCCGAATATGGCAAAGTGATTGCATTTTTACTAGGGCTGTCAAAATTGACGCGTTAACGCGGATTAATCCAGCATCGTGATTAATCTGATTAAATATATTAACGCA
>JAODKM010000001.1:40552066-40576067 GCA_026780845.1 Petrocephalus sullivani
GGGTCCCGCCCATGGCTGGGTTTGTTTTTTCTATTCTTTCTCTTGTCTCTTTTTTTCCCCCCCCCCCCCACCGGGAGGGCGGGGGGGCGTTTTTTTTGGGGGGGGGGGGGGGGGGGGCGCTTCTGCGCATAGCATTGTCGATGCCACACACTCGAGATTGATGGAGTAATTTAATAACCCCCCCCCCCCACGCCATCTCTCTGCTGCACCTACTACACATTTTGGCATTTCCTTTGCCCCCCCCCCCCATGGGCTGCACGTTTGCTGGGAGGTGCCTGCCGGCATTTTCTGACAATACTCTGACTTATTTCAATTCCACCCCCCACTTTGTACTTAAACCCTTAGAATAAGTGCTGCTCTCCGTGCTTTGAATCCGGGTCGACCACGTCACGCGATGCTGTCCACACGCACTGGAATTTGTGATGCTTCTGTTACATTACCATATGCCTTACATGTTTTCCAAAACTAATAAAAAGCATAGCAAAAAAGATCGAGACTGAAGTGTGTTTAATGTCATCTGCGTTCCCGCTATCCTCCGGATGGTGCACGGTGATTACCATCACTGGCGTGTGTGTGCTCGGCCACTTGGGTGTGGCACAGAACTCTGATCTTTTTCCGTGTTTCCTTGACAACGGAATACAGAGATGTCATAAACCCTCTATCTATGGAACAGGCTAAATGTGAAGCCTTATCGTGTCACCATATTCATTAGAATTGTTATAAAACAATTCAGGTATTTCTGTCAGTACTACATGGGGTATTTATTAATAGCCCCTGTGCCGTTTCATTCACGGTCAAGCAGCTGACATTTGTCCCTCACCTCTGAGCCACTGCACTCCGTGTCACACGCAAGTTCGAGTATTTTTTATTAACAAACAAAACAAACTTCCCAAAGTAACGGGCTTCATTTGGCCAGGGAGTCCGTCTGCGACTGGCACGGCGACGTCGGTTTGCTTTGAGTCTCTGCCACGGAAATTTCTGCAAAGCCGGAGGATTTCAGCACGTTTGACAGGCAGTTGACGTAGCCGGAGTCCGGGTAGCCATTCCTGTAATTTTAACAGATGGCAGTTGCTGGTGAGGACGTGCATATCCCTGGCTCAAGCCAGCAGGCTGCACTTAATTTGCAAAGCACGTGGCGCGTGGAATTCTGATGTTCTCTAGTTACTGTTGTTCCCCAACTGCTGAAGACAAGCAGCGCCTTCTGTGGCCTAGTATGGTACTGCAGGACAACTCCCCATTCTCAACACCGTGTAGTCTAGGATGCAACTCTTTCATTATTTGCATTTTTCAGTAGCTATTAGTAACATTCTAGCTTCATTATCAGTCTGTTGTTTAATCAAAATCCTGAATTAATAAAATTTTTCACATTTCATTACGATTTAGCCCCATGCTACCTGGACAGCAGTTAGCATGGATGTCAGAGCCAATGGAACATAGCGCCTGAGTTCACGCTCTGGTAAAATATGCATATGTATGAAGCATCCATCACAACCCTGTACTGCATAAGAGGTTATAGAAGATGGATGGCTGGGTGGGTGGAGGAAACAGCCATAGTAAATTGCTTTGGATAATAACATCAGCTAATACCAAACGAAGGCAATGACAGCAGCTTAAAGATGCCATATTTATACCATCTTTTCTAGGAGTAATAAGCTAAAGAGAAAAAGATTCGGCGAGCCTTCCAGAGCTGCCATGCAACAGCACTCAGCTACACAATATGCGTAGCCGTTTGTACGGTGCGTACGCAGCGCTCGGCTGCACAATGTGCGTAGCCGCTTGTACGATGCGTACGCAGCGCTCGGCTGCTGCCGCGCTTTCGCATCCGACGTATTTTCATTCCTTCTCAGCTAGCGATGACTCACCGGTCACCGGCGCTGAAAGCGATTGGGCGTCTCGGTTCATTCCGCATTTTTTTAATCCTGAGTTTTCTGGGAAACCGAGTGACTGAACTCTCCAAGAGCTCAATTTGCAAATGAGATCTGTAACGGAACAGTTGGACCTCGCATGCAAATAATTTGCCCACCATCAGTCATCTGGGTGGTGGGGCTGGAGTATAAGAGTTCTATACCATAGCTAAGAGTTAATGGCCTGTTCCTTTGCAGAAGCCAAATGCATTGTCAGCAAAGGCAAAGTCTCACTTCTTTACATAAGAATCGACTGAGGAGTAGCAAAAAAATCATGGTTTTAAGTTGGAATACATTACATTACCTCTCTGGCATAAAGGAATCAAATGAGCAAGATTTGTTCAAGAAGCACATACACATCCACTGGATTTCTTTTGGTGTATCTCTGTAAGATATAATGTATGTTTTATCCAAAACAATTGTCCTGGTTGGGAGTGTTTATATTATGTTATGTTTCATGACAAAGGCTATTAGCAGTCTTCTGGAACCTGATTTATAGTCCAGTGATTCTCATTCCAGTCCTCACGGGGACCCCCAAACATTTTTGCTCCACCCTGGTTCCCAATGCACCTGCACCAGGTTTTCGGTGTTCCTGATTGGCCCGGAGCTGGGAGGGAGCAAAAATGTGGTCTGGGGGTTTCTGAGCACTGGGTTAAGAAACACTGCCGTAGTCAGAAACATGCTCCTGGCTGCAGTGCAGCGTGCCACCATTGTGCTGTTGGTTTGTCTCCACTCACCTAGCTTTTCCACCCACCGCCTTGGTCTTGTGGGGGATTTTCCCCGACCACGTTACCCGGGCACCCGAGGTCACGGTGAAGGTTAGGCCGTGTGAGAAGGCCTGCTCCAGCCCTGGGAGTAATCTTCGTGTCTGCCCGGTGAGTGGAAGGTACGCTTCAAACACACCCCCACTGAAGGGAGCACCAGGAGATGGGTGACATTCCTATATGGAAGAAGGAGTACATTAGCTGGTGAGATGGATCAGAGCATGACAGAGACCTCCCTGAGGAATCAACACAGCGTTTGGCTGCATTGGCTGCAAATACTCATTTGGCAATATATTTTTTAAAAAGCATGCAGTCATGTCAGCAGGAAAGTATATATAAATGAGACACCTGTTATCAATAATCCTCAAGCCAACCACTGCCTCAGAAAACATATAATTGCATCCATTACTCTGCCAAAATCATACATCATAGATCAGCTGATTAGAAAAAACTTGTCACTAGCAGTAAAAGGGTTTTAATAAGAAACAGTAGACGTGTTAAGCACAGTTAATCATTAATGATAGTATATACCTTTATAAATTATTCCGCATGGCCCTTTCGTGGACATAATAATGGAAATTAATTATATATTATGATTTACTCTTCTATGTGGTGAGTACAGGGAATCCTGACATACATTTGTAATTTGAGAGAGAATCCACCAGGTTCCGAGTCCTTTTTCTCTGCTCAATTTATTAATTTTCAAAATAAAAATCATCCTTCTGCAGCTCCCCTGCCATGCCCAAGGTACATTACAGGGTCAGAGAAACAGCCCTGAGGATAACGTGACCCCATACAGATTTGAGGAACTGGACTATAATGTGAGCACTTACCCCTTGGATACCATCGGGGATGTTGTAAGTGATCTTCACAGTTTTATTTCTGGAGAATCCTGGCAGGGTGATGGGTACCTCGCTGTAGCTAAAGGTGCCTCTAATACCCCTGATCCCCTGTGTTTGGGAGCAAGATCTACACTTTCCATGTTCCACAAAACACTTGGGACACAGGAAAACTCCACAGTCTGTCTTGGCCAAGGAACAAGCAAACCCCCCACAAGCGCAGGTCTGATTCTCCTTCCCTCTGGTTATCTCTTCTTCTGGTGTCCAGCTGGACCTGCTAGGGTTGAGAGCTTCTTTGCTCTGGTTGTCCAGATTTGTGGGTGAGCGCCATTCTTTTATCCGGTAAAGTCTATTTTCATCCCTACGTTTCTGATCTGTTCGGGACACTGCAGTACCTTGTGTGCTATACAATGCTGGCGATGACATTAACCCCATCGTGTCCATCACTTGGGATGAGCATATATCTTTTCTGTGGCTCTCATCCTCAGTGAGCCCAACCCTTCCTACCTTCTGCTTGATTACAGGTTCGTTCCATCTACCTTCAACTTTCATTGGCGCACCTGTGTCATTATTTTTGAGTCCCTGGATGGAGTCACCCTGAAGAATGTTGCTTCTACTCATGCTAAGGTGTGTCTCTTCTCTCTGCCACATCTCTGGGTCATTCCGGGAGATCCTAGATTTAACCAGATCTTGGCTGAGCAAAGTTGGGCTCCTGGAGTCCTGCTCCTCATCCTTCTCGTGTTCTGTTTCGTTCAAAGAAGCAACATTCTCAGAATGAATGAAAGAGTCTGCAAAAGACTGCCCGGCCAGCCCTACAGACATCTCTACCTGGCCCTTCCTTACGCTACTGACAAACACCTCCATCAGGATTCTGCCGACTTTAGAACACAACAGCTTCGGCCCAGTAATGAAGAGGCTTGTTTTCCTGGGTTGAATGTGAACTTCCGGAAACTTGCACTGAATTTCGACACAGCACATCTCCAGGGTCTCATCCTTTGGGTCAGCTATCCCAAGCTTAGCGAGCATCAGCTCTTGGGTACCGAAATCTGCAGCGACCATGGCAACCAGCTTCTCAAGCTCCCGCTGGCACGTGCCTACGCTGGCCTTGTTCCTGCCTCTCAAAAGAAGGGTGATCTCTCCCTTGGACAGACTTTCTGTCGTCTGCAGGCCTGCAGTCATATCCTTCAGCAGACTGTCATAGGATAACTTTATGTAATGCCACATAACTTGAGGAAGTAACACCACTGCATTGTAGCTCTTTCCTTCTAAAACAATGTCCCCCAGGCTGCAGGGTCTGAGTGAATTCTCTTTTTTCACTGTATGATCTTCATCTTCGGTCTCCTTTGATTCCTGTTCAGACCTAACCTGACCACAGGGGCCTCTGACACATCTCAGCGTGTTCTGAGCCCCGGGGCATGTTGAAGTAAGTGCCGTTGCATTCGCTGCTTTGTTTCCAAAGGGCCTAGTGTGATCTGTGGCGCTTTGAGAGTCTGTGAACGGGGGGCTTTCACTGAAGGGCACCAAATCAGCGTTCCCAAAGCTTAAGAGCAGATTTTTTCCCACTGTGGTGGGAGACAGAAAGTCTGCCTTCTTTATGAGGATTTCTCCACTGGCCCTTCCTGTACTTTGTCCTTCCTCATTCTTAAGACTGCCTGCCTCAGTTTTTGTGCCAACACTGCCTGTATCGATTGTTAGCCGGTCATCCAACGGGGGATTGCCGCATAATTTATTCCTCCTGCAAAACATCTCAGCAGTTTTAGAGGATGATGGATCGCTCAGCGAATCCTCGGGCAATAGTTTATTTAATCTGTTCCCTGGTACATTCTCACCCATTATCTGAATCTGTTGCTCGCTAAACCTAGCAGCCAGTTTGATATCCCTATTTGATTCTGTCTTTTGGGCACCGCTAGTCTTCCGCACCCGATTGACCGTGACATGTGGTCCGACGGGGGCAGGTATGGATAAAAGACCTTCTTGCTCTGCCGGCTCTGAAGAATCAGACTGAATGGCAGAACCTGTCCTACTGCCACCCTCTTTGTGCAGAAAATCCAGTAAGAACTGCTTAGCATCAGAAATTTCACTGACGTTTCCCACAATGGAGATGTGGCTACAGTCGTCGCTGAGCAACAGCTTGGGGATGCGGATCTGCAGTGCTTCTAGAACCTCCTGAAGATCCCTCGGAGAAACGACCTCTTTGGGCAGCAGGTCCTTGCACAAGTGAACTTCCAGTTCTCTGTACAGCCTGCCTAGGTCCCCTTGAACCTGGCCAAGTCGTTCCTCAGCTTTCCCTGGTTCCTCCATCCTGGCCTGCAGGAAGAGGGTGGTGATGCCTTGCATGGTCACTTCCACAGCCTCCACGCCATGCCGCTTGAGGATGCATTGATACTCTTGGCCACAGTGCTTGCGCATGTAGCGGAAAATGTCTGCATCCATGTTCAGGGAGTAGTCCTTTGGCAGGGGGTGTTCTTCAACTCCTCCCCTCCTTGTAGAAGCTTCTTCATACCCATGAGTAAAAACCGAGGATACTGAACATAATTCAGAAGCTTTGGGATCTAAGACGTGCTCTTGTTGGGTGGTCATCGTTCGTTTATTTTTACTCACATGATGGTCAGATGGTCTTTGAGGTGCACCCGACTTTTCCTTATGCATTGAGTCACCATATCTGGGTAACTGCTGGATATCAGAAGAGGAATGACTCCCTACCAGGCCCAGCAGCTGCGCGATCAATCCCTGGACCTCTGAGTAAAGGCCCCTCAAGGTGCACAGTTGCTTTGGCTGATTTATGCTGAAATGAACATTAGGGAAACACTGTTGTAGGCCGGTCAGCGTCACCATGCCCTGGGGCAACTGGCTGTAGTCGAGCATCACCATCATTTCAACAAAGATCTGCGAAAAAGGGATACAGAGAAGGTGATGGGGGATGGTTTGGGTAATGTAGCCTACTAGTCATTTGCAATTTAAAAAAATATATCATTCATACCAGATCAGGGTCTACTCCTTTGTTCTGAAGACTCACGGTGAGCTCATATTCTTTGCCGTCCACAGATAAAATGTGTTTCCCATACTTGATGATGCTCTCAGCCACTGTTTGTGATCCAAAGCGAAATGTTAGTGGTAAGGGACACCCAAATAGAGCTTTATTCTATTAAACAGCACCGCTTAACCACAATCTGACGAAAACGCTGAAAAGGCACCCTAAACGATCAGTTTCGGTTTCAGAGAATGCATAGACAGCAGCTAGCCGGAGCTGGGTTTTTGTGAAGCACGGATTCGCTGCAGGGCTTTGTCGTTATAGGGCTTTGTCGTTACTGTTTACATGGGATATTTTGCTGTATTGCTTATTGTTACACTGTTATTTATTATTGTAAGTCTTATTTGTATATGTAATTTTCCCGGTCAAGAAAGTTAATGAAAATGAACAGGAATTATTTATTTGCACACGTATCCAATTACCCACTAATATCCTGCCTTCATTTAGATGCTTTGGCCTGATGTGCACCCCTTCCCTCAGTGGTGATACTTGCCCTACCTCCTCTGTGCTGTTGGGTGTGGTCAATATGTCCAACCCCCTACTTCCACCAACCTTCACGTTTTTCAAAGATGATGAGGGCAGAAGCAGGCGTTGCCTTGGTGATAGAGACAGAGGTTATCTCCCCTCCCCCATGTCTGGACCTCAGGAAGTGAATGTAGAGCTTGTCTATCAACCGGTTCTCTTGAATGTCCGTGGGGAGACCCCGTACTCTGATTGTCCGGTCCTCTGCTGCCATCTGCTGGAGCGGATATTAACTGTCTCAGCTGCAGATTGACTTGTCGGATATAAAAGTTATCTATTGCTCACTGATTAAGCACAGAATGAGGAGTAAGTGCAGGGGGAGAAACACAGAACATCCCCTTTTCGCGATTTTATCAAATGTAAGATCTTTATTACACGTTACAGCATGGAATCGAGAGCTTTCAGGCTGAAGATGAACTCAGTTGCACTTCCTCAGTCTGCTTTCTACAGTTCTGTTTGAGAAGTGTTTTTCGTAAACAATGCTTGAAAATACGATTATTCATGATTCTTGTGGCTAGTAACCATTTTTTTCCACGTTAATTAACCAGATATAAATTACGAATCCTGATAACGTGACTTTTCTTCCCAGCTGAAAGAAACAGCATACACCAGCATTACTGGTTACCATGCACATGACCAGCACAATGCATCAGCTGTGCTGGTCCACCAGCAAACCAGCACTAACCAGCATGGAAATCGTGCTGGTTTATGCTGTTTTTTTCCCAGCAGGGATGGATAATTTAAAACAATTGTAAACTGATTGACTGATCATACCTAAGTATGATTAATTTCTAATACAGTACTAGCTTTCTGTAAAATTTAAAAGTAAATCTAGCTATAGTACCACATTAAAGGAAACATTTTGGGCATAAGAGGAGCATTCATTTCACAGGTTCATTTTTTTGCACACCGAAATCCTGCACTGAGTATATATCTGTCAGTACCACACCGTCAGTACCAGAGCTGAAACCACTACCGTGCCGCACCCTTTAACGACTAACAACTTTCAGTGTTTTAATTAGGAACCGAAATCATAATATGCGTTACGAAACAAACGTATACGAGCGGTATCGTGAGGCGTACTATCATTGTGATGAGCATTGAGTATTTTTAATCAATCTTAAAAAAAACAGCGTGCAATAATATACTGCAGTTATATCGTACTTCTTATATGTCGGAGATAGAAAATGAAGCTAAACATTTTCACCATTGTATAACGGAACTAATATTTCAGTGCATTGTGTCTGTTACAGCCTCGAGCACAACAGATTAGGTCGCGTCACTGAAAATTCACCGTAAAACGCAGCGCAGAAGCTGATGCATCTTTGGTAACCCTACGTATATCCTGGAAAATGTGTGCTTTGAGCTCGTTTCTGATACAACATTTAGAATCGGTCAACAAATTAAATCTCGCCAAAAATGTAAATATATATATACACGCACACAAAAGTTCAAGGAAGTTCTAAGACTTACAAATGACCTAAAATGGCGACACTGTCTTTAATGGGTCTAAAAAGAAAGAATCTCATTAATGAATTTCGTCTCGGCCAAATAAAATACTGGCCTTCGAAACTTAGTACGGATTTACCTTTTAGTTTCTTACCCACGCCAGGACAACACACCTAAAATAAACATCCTCCAGAAAAAGAAAGTGAAAGGGGTCGCTTTTGGTTGGTGTTACCGCTAGGTGGCGTAAAAGTACCGGAGGAAACGCGGCGCAAGACGGTTTCATACGGCGGTCAGCAAATACACTCACTGGCCGCTGCTCATGCAAGCAAATATCTAATCAGCCAAATACGTGTCAGTATCACAATGTATAAAATCCTGGGAAGATTGGTAACTGTTGTGAATGTTTTTCACTTGTGAATAATCTTTCTGACTGTAGAATAATGGGCTTTAAATAATTTATAAATGCCCTTATACCCCTTCCCAGATTGTTCTTCAAGATCATTGCTGATGCCTCTCCTCCTGGGCATTGTGCTAACACACACCTGAACGCTCCAGACCAGCAAACTGCCAAAACGTCCGCTTTTATAGAGGCGGCTGCTACTTACCCTTTTAACTCCTGTGGAAGCACTAAGGGTGTACTTAATTTTTCACACATCGCTTCTGCATTTTGCTTAGTTTTCGTTAAATAAATAATAACACTGTGTATTATATAATTTGTTATTATATAATTTGTTGTTGCAAGCATCTTGACGACCATTAGACCATCATTTGCGTGAAAATAGGCAAACAAGAACCAACCAACAAAGGGCGTATCTTGGATCCCAAGATAAGTGCATACCAGAGGTTCCAACCATAGCAGACACTGCCTGCCTTTGGGCAACTTATAAATACACTTGCGCTTGGTCCATTTGGTCTGGTCCACCAAATAGTCTCGACATCAGCCATTCATAACATTCGGCACTCCCCCTGATCTGAGTCGCACTGCCTGGAGGTGAACCTGGACTACTATGTGAACAGCAGGTGGAGTTATATAATTGGAGAGTTTTTCCCCCTTTTTGAGTCAGTTTCAAGGCCTTAATGGCTATTAAAATTCCACCTGCTCTTCTCCTTTTTCTTTTTTTTTGTAAGATTACAGCCTCCACAAAGGCAAGTAGCCTACAACAGGTCTTTTTGCCTGGCTGTGCTTGAGAGCTCTAGACACCGTATTCTCACAATCAATCCACAGCACCGAAGCTGCCTGCGTGCCTGAGATCTTTAGAGGCTTCACTGTTACGATACTCTGCCTTCAGCCCGGGGTTTTCTGCAAAACATTCTCAACATTTTTCAAATGAGTAAATACCAGTCAGGAAATGGCATGTCTTGCAGGGCGTCGTTTAGCCGTCCGTGGTGCAGTTACAGTAGCTATGTCTCGCATTCTTACGATGCTGTCATGTTCCTGGCAATCAGTGTGTTTATAAATGAAACATTTCTCAGTAATCACACGCATATTCATGTTCGAGCCTTTTGGACATCATGTCCTAGGACATTGTTAGCCTGGAATGCTGGTCCTGCTTCACCTGGCAGAAGCTGCTGACAGCTCATACGGTTAACTCGCCAAGTTAGCAGCATCTTTGTAACATGTTAAGCTTTCATATCTTTCTCCTGTCGGCAACTGGTTTCTCAGCCAAGCAGCATGCCTATTTTTTTTTTTTTTACTTATTTACTTATTTAAACCCACGATTTTTCCCCTGGAGGTGGTAAGGTTTATGATCACTCAAATTATCTTTCTGGGCAACTTTGTAGACGTCACCCTGAAAATTTCCCTGAATAAACTACGGGGAATTAAGAGTAACTTCCTCTTATTAGTCACCACAGATTTAGGGAAAGGGAATTAAGATGCATTTTTCCTCACCCCTAATACATGTATGGGCACGCCGCTTTCTCTAGGGTAAGCCACACATCTGTAATATGAGCACAGGTGGGTATATAAAGGCAACAGTGAGGAGTTTCTGTACTATTTCCCCACACAGTCTAACAGGAATTAAAGCGATGCATGCAGGCCAAGGCTTCGCATTCATTTGTCTCTGGGTGGGACTGGTGCAGAGTGACGATGCAGGCCACTGTGTGACTGTGCCGGACAGCAGCAGCTTGTCTTCCGAGTTGTGCAGCCTGAAAGCCCGAGTGGAGCAGCTGGAGAAAGACCTGAGAGGTTCTACTCTTCTGCTTTACCTGCGAGCTCCACCGACGCCTCCTTTTCTGCTCTTCGTGACGCGACTCTCATTTTTCTTTCAGATGTCCCAAAAGTGGCGTTTTCTGCAGCCCTAAAGGATTCTGGATCTGGCAACGTCGGCCCTTTCCAGACCGACACAGTCCTTCAATATGCGAAGGTGTTTACTAACATCGGTAGCAGCTACAACCCATCAACAGGTGAGTCCCGAACCACTCTGTTGGTCTCTGCGGGTTCAGACTGGATGAGTGCGTTTGTAAAGTCCCTGGTTCGAATGCTTCGCCCGTCAAAGAAGCCACATCTCTGCTGGGCCTTTCAGCAAGGTCTTTAACCCCCTTGAATATTGCTGGATGCCCCTGTGCTCTGACACTATGCTTCTCTCTCACCTCTATAAAGTGTGCGTATCTTTAAAAGAGTCAGGGGTGGATCGGAAAAAACACACTCTATTGTACTTGTCCTCATACATACACAAATGTCAATTAAAGATTCATGTTGTTCCGTTTCAGTGTGAAAAAGTTCTTAAGTGCATCTGCTTCTATCATTTGCATAGGTTTCCACCCATACTTGATTAGGTGAATTGGTATCACTAAATTGTGAGAGTGTGCTTTGCCTCTTGCCCTGTAATTCTTGCGAAAGGCTCCAGACCCATGGATAAGCGGCCAGAGAAAATGGATGGATATTGATTGTTACAAATGAGAACCTAGTAAATCTATGACATACATTCACTTATTCTGAAGTTGTACCTCTTTTTGGGAAATAACTCACACTTCACTGGCTTTCTACACTTTTTCCTCCCCGCCCTCTTGCCACCCTCACTTCGGACAGGCATTTTCACGGCTATGGTGAAAGGGGTTTACTATTTCCGATTCACCGCTTTCAACAACATAGACGGCACGCCCAACACCAACGTAGTCCTGATGAAAAATAAGGAGAGGACGGTCTCCATGTGGGACAAGACGGGACAAGATTCCAATGACAGCGCCAGCACTGCTGTGGTTCTCCAGCTCGAGGTGGGGGACAATGTATATGTCCAACTCAAGGCAAACACCTACGTTTATGATGACATGGGATACTACAACTCCTTCAGTGGTTTCCTGCTCTTTCCTCTCACTGCCTAAACCATCTGATGAATGCTTTCTTGACTGAGTTGCACTGAAAGACCTTTAATGACTTAAGTAGTATCTTCCTTGCCGGTGACTGTGCCCAAGTCGTACGCAAATGTACCGTGACAGTGAATGCTAATCTTGAGAGGGAAGGATATGTGTGAAAGTGGTAAATGGTTTGAATAAAAACTTTGGAGACGTGCTTGTTGATACGCTCGTTGTGTTTCACTGTGTTCGGCTTTATTGAGATGATATAATTAAGGCATCTGATCTGGGGACTGCACTGTCTTGTGTCCAGTGTTTCCAGGGATAGGCTCGAAGCTTAATAGGACCTGTACTGGTTATGAAAAATGGATGGGTGACGTATTAAGTGGACTGATTACATCAAACCCATTTGTTGCTATTGTTAAATTGTCTGAAACTAACACTAAAACAAATTTTGTTAAAACAGATGTATTTCTTCTTATATATTTGATTACAGCCCCCTTTCAGATTACTGTACTTAAACTATATAGACAAAAGCATTGGGACACCTGGCCATTACACCTACAGGAATTTTCATGACATCCCATTTGACGTTCATAGGCGTCAGTATGGAGTCGCTATAGCAGCTGCCACTCTTCTGGGAAGGCTTTCACAAGACTTAGGAGTGTGTGTGTGGGAGCTTTTGCTCATTCATCCAGAAGAGCAGCTATGAGGTCAGCCACCAAAGATGGGTGTGAAGGCATGGCTCACAATCCCTGTTCGATGGGGTTGCGATCAAGGCTTTGTGCAAACCAGTCAGGTTCTTCCACACCAAACTCACCCAACCATGTCTTTATGGACCCTGCTTTCTGCACTAGGGCACAGTCATGCCTGAACACCAAACTGGTCCCACAAAGTTGGAAGCATAGAATTGTCCAAAATGTCTTGGTATGTTGAAGCATTAAGAGTTCTCTTCACTGGAACTTAGGGCCCTAGGCCTTCCCCTAAAAAACAACCCCATACCGTTATCCCTCCTCCACCAAAGTTTACAGCTGGCACAAAGCAATCAGGCAGGTAACGTTCTCCTGGCATCTGCCAAACCCAGACTCATCACCTGACTGCCAGACAGACGTGATTCATCACTCCACAGAACACGTTTTCACTGCTCCATACTCCAGTGGTGGCCTGCTTTACACCACTCCCTCCAACATTTGGCATTACGCTTGGTGATCTGAGGCTTGCATGCAGCTGCTCGTCCATGGAAGCTCATTCCATGAAGCCCAGGTGCATAGTTTTTGAGCTGGGATTAATGCCAGGGGAAGTTTGGAACTCTGCAGCTATCAAAAGTACTGTTTTAGATGCATGAGTTGCATAGATCACAAAGGTGAGAAAAAGAAACATCCGTTTGTATCAAGCACAGAATCGTGGAATGTCTAAAGCCTACATCAGGAAGCACTGGCCGTGAGCCAGGGGGACACCCTGCAAAGGCCCATTAGAGGAACACTGGCACGGAAGAGGATTGCCTGGCCTTGTCTGTGAATAAGAAGGGGGGTGTTCTCACCAAGGGGTGTGGGGTCCCAGGCAGACTCAGGGGCCCCAGCAATTCAATTCAGTTACATTTTATTTGTATAGTGCATTTTTATGACATTACATTGTCTCAAAGCGCTTTATGTTATCTCTGCCAAAAGCCCACAGTGAGTAAGCCAAAGGTGAAAGTGGCGAGGAAAAACTCCCTAGAAGGAAGAAACCTTGAGAGGATCCAGACCCAAAGGGGGAGCCCATCCTACAGGGGCCAGCAGAGGAGGCCCTAACCCTAACCAGAGCCATAGGGGGAGCCCATCCTCCAGGGGGCGGCAGAGGAAGCCCTAACCCTAATCAGAACCAAAGGGGGAGCCCATCCTCCCGGGGCCGGCAGAGGAAGCCCTATCCCTAACCAGACCCAAAGGGGGAGCCCATCCTCCAGGGGGCGACAGAGGAGGCCCTATCCCTAACCAGAGCCATAGGGGGAGCCCATCCTCCAGGGGCCAGCAGAGGAGGCCCTATCCCTAACCAGAGCCAAAGGGGGAGCCCAGGAGGAGGTCAAATGAACAGGATGGCAAAGTCCTAATTTACACAATCTAAATTGTAGGATAAGAGTCTCAACTTGGGGGGGCAGGCAGGTGTTGGCAGGCAGGTGCTTGTGCTGCTTCTGATGGCAGGATGAACAGTGGTGCAGCAGCAGGGGAGGAAGGAGAGGCATCGCAGGAGCACAGGGCGGGCAGGCAGGAAGGATGTCACAGGTAACAGGGCCGTCGTATGCAGCAGGGGAGGCAGAATATCTGGGTATTTTTTTGGATCTCTAGGTAGCACTTGACAGACACCCCTGGATATGTAAAACTGGGTGGGGGGACCCTATTTTTAGGCAGGTCCCTGGTTGTCAGTGATCATTCTGAAAAGCACATAATATATGTAATTTTAAAGCCTGAGCAGATCACAGCGTGACCTAGTTATTGTCATGACTCATTTGCGCAAATTAAAAACCGTAGTTATTAAAACTGCAATAATTATTTAAAATGGGCGAGGAGATGCCCTATAAAAATGAAAAACATTAGTCCGTATTAAGTTTTCGTTTCATTAGCGTAATATTACAGGCTTACAGCACTCCTTTGGGCACGTACGCAGTCCCACATTAGCTCTCCTCACTGCCCCTTTATTGTCAGCGGAAATACCAGCGAGTCAAGTAGCCACTTGCCGCTGAGTGCCACACAGGCGGGACACAGGCTGTCCCTTCATTGTTAGCGCTAATCTCTCCCTCGCAATACTCTGTCCCTAGCAAACACACGGAACTGAAAAAATGAAGTTTTACGCTTTAGTAATACATTTTAAAAATCCGTGCAACACATTACCTATATTCAAATAATTTATTCATTACCACCGTGTAGTCCTCGGTTTATTTGTTATTTTGTAGCTTTTTCTGTGGTAATAAACCAAAATAATTTCACACACTATAGATAAAAAAACAAGGAAATACAGCCTCGCAGGCTTAATCATTCTCGGAAAGATATCATTTTAGACTGCGGCCTATTAAAAAATAATAATACTGTATTTAAAGAAATTATCCCTAAAAGTTACCTACGTTCCCTGGTTAGAGGGAGGATGAAAAACAATCCACTATGCAGCCACACGATGGCGGTGTTACTTAATTTCACAGAGGGATGTATTCATGTTTATGGTCAACGCTTTTATGTCGTTGAAAATTTTTAGATGCTTTTCACAGATACTTTTTAACCACTGTCCCTTGATGTGTGAGTTAATCATGATACTGAACAGTGGCATACAATACGTGGTTAAACCAATTGTCATACAGCAGTATTTCATCGTTCCAATTTCAAATTGGAAAAGAATATTTATAATGCAATACAAGTGCCGTATTTATTAACGTATTGTACACTGTATTAATTTGGTTAGTTGGCTGTATTAGAGACACAGACACAATGCACAACCTTACAAGAATTAAAATGAGACTGGAATATCCAACTAAAATCCCATTTTTTCGATCTCTCTACAGGAATCTTGTTGACAATCTGGCAAGAACCATTAGCTAGGATGTGGAATTTACCCAACGGGAGAGCCAATGTAGACATGAAACTGATTACTACTGTCACTCATAAAGTCATTAATTGACCGCAAAGTAGATGTTTTGCTGAACTGAGTATTAGAAATGCACACAAATGGGGGGTCAGCTATATTGAATTACATTACTAACATTTTCATCACCTTTTATAGTTTAAAAAGGACATTGGGGAGGTACAACAGTGTCAGATAAGCCCACGCTCTTTCTCCATGCCTGTTGTTCTCTAGCCTTTAAATGTAGGGTCTAAGAAGATTTCTAAAATCAGAATTTTGTGTTGTGATAAATAAACACCAATTCACCGCCCTTGGTTTCTGTTTCACATAGGAAGTCAGCATTAGTTTCCTGTTTGTTTGCTTCACAAATACACACTCGTACACTGCGGTCACTACTCACATACAAGCAACCGTTGCCGTCTCCCTTTACGATTATTGTCAAGTCGTATTTCGGTCAGGCCCCTCCTGCAACCGCTCACCCCAACTCAATTGTGATTGAAACAATTTTGTGTTCCTCACACGGACACGGGCTATAAACGAGAAGTATTCACCTGGGGCTCTGTGGTTGTCAGCTGAAGTGTGAATTATGAAAGGTTAGAAAAATATATGGGGGGGGGGGATACCGGTAGGATCTGATTCCACAAGAATATAGTTGTAGTGGGGGGGGGGGACACATGCAACGCGGTCAACTGACGGTCTTCTGTGAGCCCTGCTACTGAAGCTCCAGAGCACGCGAACCAAACGGTGCCAGGAACATGAACCTTGACTAGGCACTGATGTGCATTGAGATCCATGGCTTGGTATTCTGGTCTGCTGCGTAGATACACCCTTGCCTGCTTGACCACAAAGATGAGACCCAGTTCCAGTTCCCCATTTTTTGTGAAGACAGGTTCCTTCTGACAGTAGCAGTCTGAATGTACAGATGTGAAGTTCAGTGTGACACCCGAATACGGCTCCCGCGCTGCCTCTGTCTCAGATTTGTACTTGTGCTTATCACCATAAAACATGGACAAATTCAGGAAAATCTAAAAAGTGTTATTGAATTTTAATGCATATGCATCACATAACATAGATTACACCCAGATGACCCATCCATCTTCTAAACACTTCTCCCGGTCAGGGTCTCTGAAGGGCCAGGCCCCGTCCCACACAGCACCAGGCACACCCAGATCATTAGTGATTAATTATCTCAAAGGGTAATATACTTCTCTGTGACTAAGCTGGCTTCTAAGTGTAATATTGCTCACATTTTTTGGTCCCAGTACCGAGTTAAAAGAAAGTCAACTAAAACATTTACGAGGACAAGTCAGACCTGCTCTATCAAGTGACATTAGCAAAAACTCGAAAGCACTGTGAACATGCAGTTTTCACTAACCATGGTAAGTTACGTGTAATTTATATTTGGAAATTTGGGCAAGTATGTGCAATGAAATGTTCATTTGATTGATATGTTGTTGTGTGATGTAGAGACTTGCCCTGAATAAACTTGGATGGAGAGCGTCGAAGGATGTCCACAAAATATGGATAATTAATTCACTCCCTCACATATACAAACAAAAATTTTCTTTTAATCAAATATTCATTCACTTATTAAATGTGGCATATAATATATAAAGCATAAGTAACCAAAACCATAGCTCTGCATTTTGTAAATGTAAACGTTACAACTGCCCTCAGTTTTTCTGCTGATTTTCAGTTGCCCATAATCCACCTCTGCCGGATTATGTTGGAAAAATTATTAATTGCTGTCGATAGCCTATACGCTGGGGGGCATGCCTTTGCTCCTGCCCCCTCTCTGCAGCCCTGTAAGCAAGTTAATAAAAATTCCAAGGCTTCACCACAGACCTTTCATAGATATTGGTGTGATTTAGTTGTAAGGTATGTGAAGCCAGAGACATTTAATCTGTCTTTTTCATAATCTGTATACGTATATTTGTCTTGTGTTGCATAAGTATTTCACTGGATTTAAGGTTATGAAATGTGTGGACCTGACATGCCTTTCTTAACAACATGGGCCTTATGCTTTTTAAAATGATTAATTTGAGTAGAGTCTCTGCCGGTGCAGTGGTTTAGTGGGTTACGCTAGTCTTTACACCTCTGCTGTCGAGTTCTGTCCCTGCGACGTGCGTGTGTGGGGTTTGCATGCTCTCCCTATGATGTGCGGACCCTCGGCCTCTGGCGATTTCCTGTAGTGCGTGTACGCGGTGGGCACCCTGCCCTCTGCTGGGTCCCAGGTAACCCAAAAGCCCAGATCGTCAAGTCGGATGGGCGCATTTGTGCGGTATAACTACTTGAATGGTCGTCTGATTTAATCCTTTGCAACGTAGACAGGCATTTATCGTCCATAAGCAGCGCGCATACTTATTCAACATTTTGGAAATCCACTCGACCGCAGCAATAACCAGCCCGAGCCTGAAAGTGTAAAACGATCCCACTTTAATTTGGAGAAGTCTTCAAACCCCCCCCCCCGTGCATTATTTAAATAATAATAAAAAAAGAAACGTTTAACATTATAGTGATTGTGGTTTAGGAACTTGGCCATTTTTTAATCCAACACCAAGGTTTCGCTTTCAGGCCCCCCCTCCTCCTCTCTGCACCGCGGGTGCAGCCACATGCACGCGCGTCGCGCACCGTCTACCTCTGGGTGGTGAGGGAGGGGGCCGGGGGGGGGAGCGGAGAGCCTCGGCACAGGCGCGCCTACGCGGCCCAGACGGCGGCCCGGAGCACGGCGATGAGCGCGGCGCGCTGCGGTGCGCGGACACCAAGGCCGGCCACGTAGCGCTGCGGCCCAGGGGCTACCGGCAGGCTCTGCGGGAACGCGCGCGCCTCCGAGGGCTGCGAGTGCCGCGCGGAAAACGGCGATATAACAATAACAACAATAATAATAATAGGAGGAGGAGAGCGGGCGCGCGGGGGAGAGCGCGAGCGGCACGGACGCCGAGCGCGGGGGACGGAGCCCGAGCCGCGGCGCTGTTTGTCCGGCGAGACGCGCTCAGCCCCGGGTCCCCGCTCCGCCGCGACATGAGGAAGAGGGCGCTCCCCGGCGCGGTGAGTGCCAGTCCGGCCGCCCGGGCCCAAGCGCCGGGCTGTCAGGTCCGCGGATAAGCGGCGGCGGGACACGTGCGGCGCCGCGAGCCGCCGCGAGCCCCCGCGAGCGCCTTTTTGTTCGGCGCCCCGCTCCCGAGGGCCGGTCGGGCAGGTAAGTGCGGCCCCGCTGCGGCGCGGATCCCGGGGCCCGGAGCCCCACTCCCGGCCGCTTCGGCTGGACAAAAAGGACGGAAAGTGAGAGTTGGTTTGGCGGCGAGGGCGGCCCCGGGTGTCAGGCCGCCTCCGCCGGGCTCCGCTCGGCCCTCTGCCCGCACTCGCCTGCCCCGCCGCGGCCTGCTTCCCGTCGCCTCCCTCCCACTAACCGCATTCCTGTCGCTTTTTGGGGGGGGGGACCTTCCAGGGCGGCTTCTAACGGACGCCGGGGTTATTCTGCGGCCCCCGGCCGAGTGTCGCGGGCTAGCTAGGGGGGTGTGAGTGTGATGGAGGCCGGCCCGGGTATGCTGCCCTCGGCGGGGGGAAGCCGGCCTTCGCGTCCTCCTGCTTATGGGGACGGCTAATACGGCGAAGCGGGGAGCCGCCGGCCTCTCCGCCCGTTATCAGTGCTGCCATGGCGGCGTTTGACTCTCGGGCCGCTCCGTTTGATCCGTCCCCAATGGCCGCGTTATTTATTGGTGTCGGATCGGCCCGCTCCCTCCGTCCTCCTGCCTCCTTCCCTCCCTCCGTCCCTCCTGCCTCCTTCCCTTCCTGTTCCCCTTCCTTCGCCCTGTCATCCCTCCCCGCTTCCCTCGGTGACAGTGACTCTTTCGGGGTCACATTGTTTCTTATCGACACGCACCGGGCCTGGCGGGGGGGCACCGGTCCGCCCTTTTTTTGTTGTTTTTTTACAATGTAACACCATGCTGCAAGAAAAGAAAAATGGAAAAACGAGTCGCTTTCATATAACTCACTTTCTGAAGAACATAATAGCGAGATGCAGAGGCCGCCAGAAATAAAGTCTTTGTTCACTACTGAGTTTTCCAACTCAGCCCAATGTTAAAGGCTTGATTTAGGGTGGGTGGGGGGTTTATATTGTCACAAAGGTATTCGGTTTAAGAAAAGGACAATATGGGTTGAAATATTACACTACCCAAACTTATCTATACAGTAAGACTATGGAATCCAATAGTCATGCCTTTTTTGGCTCACACTTTTCATGCCGTGTAGGTCAGAGATACTCAGTAGACACACTGCTGTATGCTTTCAGGTTCATACCTGAATGAAGGACCTTGCTGAGTGAGCGTATGCCTCCTGTGCCTGGCGTTATACTCCTCACAGCATTCTTTGCGTTGGGACTGGCCTTGTACCTTGACGCTTTGATGCAGTCTGGCTGGTGGACGGCTGTGTTTCCTCAGAGCTAGGGCGTCTGCGTTTAGCTATCGTCGGACAGTAGATTATGAGATCCTTCTTTCCAGATTTCTGGTCTATCGTGGCTTACTTGCACGCGTTTCTGTTGAAGAGATGAAGGCATTTGCTGCAATTCGTTTTCGTTTCGTCGGCGTGTTCGGGAACAGTTCTTTACTTACACTTTAAAAGTTTTCGCAGGTTTCCCCTTGGTGGAAAAGTTTGACAAATATGGATTTTAGTGCTGATACGTCACATTAAAAACAATCTCCTTTTTATCTACTATTCATTGTTGGCGCTATTGAAGATTTGTGCACGGAAATTGCCTGACCGTCGAAACGTATTACAGTACGTGTTTAATAAGCAAACATGGAAGGGTCTGTCTTTTGTTGTTGGACAGGTAATGCTGTTGAATCGGGTTGGTTTGTGGTGGGTCTGTGCCATGCTGTAAAGGGTTAAAGAAAGGAGGGCCTTTCAGATTCTGCAGCCAGCAGCAAAAAGCAGGGATTTGGCTGAGCATGTGTGTGCAAGGAAGCTTCTACGGGGTCTGGGGAAAATGAGCCCACTGTACCGCAGCCTTCCCGAGGCCGTCCGGACCCATTCCAGCGAGCTCGTGTCGGGACGAGGCTGATCGAAAGTGAGGCGTCATGTTTAACCCAAGCGTGCTGGAACCTTTGGGAATGTGAGAAAACTTGGTAACTCCACACAAGCACACCTGGGGCAGGGTTCCGGGCCTGACTCGGACCTCCTGAACCATCCTCTGTGATGTGCATGTTGATATTGCTGTAGCTGGACGCAGATAGTGTGTTATGTAGGCCTGAGTGTATATGTATGCACTTTGAGTCTCACTCATGATTATGATTTTAGTAATGAAATGAATACCTTACTTGCCTGTTAAGGCATCAAATCTTGAAGTTCTCCAAGTAATTATGTATGTTGTGATTTTTTTTTTTTTTTTTTTACTTTTTTTGTCCTCTGATTTGTCCCATCCTGGGATATCCCTGGCCTTGCAGTCATAGTTTCAAGGATAGGGTCCGGACCCCCCGCAACTTTGTGTAAGAGAAGCAGTGCAGATGAGCAATGAATGAATGTTCTCTGATTTGATATATTCCTTAACTGCCTGATAGTATGAGCAGCATGGTACAGTATTAGCCTGAAGCAGACTGCGGTGGCACTCGTTCTAGAGAAGGTGACACTTTTCGTCATCTCAAGAGCATAATATCCTTTTTTATACATGTTTCTAGTTGCTGGTGAATGCCTGATTCATTTGCTCTTTCTTTATTACTTAATTAATTTTGCGTAATTAGTGCCGTTGCTGCTAGCTGCTTTGAATGATTAGATGCCCGTGGCTTTCAGTTGTGTTACGAGACTGCAGTAGACATTACGTGTTGATGGAAGCGTGGTGGTAGTTATCAGCCAAATACAGCCATTAATCACCCTTTGAAATCGTAAAGAAAGCACATTTTAGTGGCGTTTCAGCAGAGAATAATCCATTATTGTGTATTATTTGGCTAATTCCATCAGCATGTTGCAAAAGATATCGGGGGGTGCAGTTCACCTGAACGTAGGCCACATTAATCGCATAATTACTAATACCACGACCCGGCGAGAAGATGAAATGTCGGTCCTTCCACATCAAAGCATAGCATGTGTGCTGCTCGCGAAGTTCGAGATGACTCACACCTTTGAGTGATCGCGGGAGGGGGGGCGCATTCCGACTAACGTGGCGGCTTTAGCAGTTCTCCAACGGTTACTGGTGCTATTTGGGGTATCAGGCATGGCTTGAGTGGCTGGGCCCCGTCGAGGTTTGTGCAAGTAAACGGGACCCGGCTGTTAAGAGTTTTGCAGGGTGGCTTTTTTCCCCAAACTGCTCTTTATGTGACTGTTCTATAGCTTTCATATTTCAATAGTATAGACACGTCGATCCTTGGAAGCTGTGAATGAGATCACACAGCTTGTCCCCTTGGGTCGTCAGCTTTAATCGCACGCTTAATTGTGGTTTCCTGAAGGGAGTCTGGCTTGTGTTCATCCCCATTTCTGATATTAAGTGCCCAGCGTTTTTGTTTTGTACTGTGTTGCCAAATTGGTCCAGAAGTGACTTTGGTTCCCCTGGGGCTGATGGTAGCACTGTGCCAGTGTGTCTGCATTTCCTGCCTCTGTTTGACGGTCCACGCAGTGGAGAGCGTTGTTTTGTAGGGCAAACAGATCCCTCTGGTTAATCTGGCCGTTCGCCCAGGGACAAAGGTCAATTTTTTGCATTTTGGTCAGGTATGGCGTTTATTTGTAGTCAAATTTCCTTTATTAGTTAACTTAAGCAAAATTGTTTTTAAATAGAAGGCCGTTACTTGAGCTGTAGCGCCTGCCGCCCTGTTTGTGGGCGCTTGGTGTGTTGGTTCTTCGATGAGCGGAATTTGGCGTGTTTCAGCCTTGCTTGACACAGTTTGGTCGCTGTGTCCTGTCGACAGCGAGGCAGCTCTGAGGAGAGCATGTCGCTTTGCCAGATCCGACGACATTCCTGACATTCTGGGCTGCTGCTTCCCCTCCCTCTTCTTCGAACCCCTTCTCGGGCCAACATTGTTTCACACCAATAAGTTTTAAACTTTCAGATGGGTTTCCTGGACGGGGCGGTGCAGTGGCCTCTATCTGCACACTGATGCTTTTTGCTGGTGGCTGTAAATTGGGTTGCCACAGTCTTGATTGGCAAAGAGGACATGGTTTATTTATTTATTTTTTTTGGACTATAAAAGCAGCCCCTGCCATGTCTCTGACGTCCCCCGGACATTATCTGCCACAGCCACACATCAAATCACAAACACAATGCATTTCACTGTAAGGCACCATAACTGATAGAAATGTTAGTCACTAACAGAGGTGGGTAATCTAGGTCCAAAAAGTAAAAATCCAAACCAGGATTTTGTTTCAACCAACTAGTTGAGTTACTACACAACTGCTTGGTTGAAACAAAATTCTGGTCTGGATTTTTATTCTTTGGACCTGAATTGCCCACCTCTGGTTGCTAATTGGCTGCGAGGGGGGGTCTTTACGAGGTTGGTGGTATTTCTAAACCGCCTGACACGGAGGTATGTTGCCGTTGTGAAAGGCAGGATGTCCCGGCGCCCGGGAAGTCAGTTGGGGTGCACCCATAACTGAAACGCATCTGAAATGCTTTCATCGCTCTTTTTGGGCTCAGCGGATATACACGTACAGTTCTCGGCGAGCAGACTTCCTGTGCAAGAGATGGTCTCTCTAAAGGCTTTGACAGTGATGCGGGTCTCCCTCCTGTGCTGGTGACAAGGCGCTGCATTTTGGGGGAAGTGGGCAATTCAAGTCCAGAGAGTAAAAATCCTGACCAAGATTTTGTTCCAACCAACCAGTTGAGTATTAAGAATGGCAGTCGCAGACTACTCGACTGGCTGGTTGAAACAAAATCTTGGTCCGGATTTTTAATCTCTGGACCTGAACTGCCCACTTCTGGTCACGTCTTAATTGTGGACATCAAAAGCCGGGTCAGCCAGAGTGGCCCCACGCAGCAGACAGTGTCTCGCTGGTCCCCGTGCGAGTCTCACGCGCACCTACATACATCTTGCACGCACGGCCACACTTCCTGCTGTGTTGAGAGGGCCACTTTCACACCTCGTGCCCACATGTCACGAGGTGGGTGCCATAAGTGGAAGCGAGGCCATTGGGAGATGTTGCTGCATGTCCTTGTGTGACGGTATTCCAAGCAGGATGCCAGGCTGTGCTATCGGGGCAGGACGCAGTCTCGGGGTTTGGTGGCACCTTCGGGTGATGGTCCGGTGAGGCCTGTTCCCAGAGAGCCCATATATTTAAGTGGCTGGTGAGGGTGCCGGGGAGGTCAGCATTGGTCCATTACCCTGAACCACCTTCTTGTTTCACTGCCACTATGAAACGGAAACCATGCCTCACGTGCACCCCCCACCCTGAGTTTACGACCTTTGTACCAGTATAATTGTTGTTGTTGTTGATTTTGCGGCTGTTTTTTTTCGTGTACCCTCTGTCGCTAATCGATCGACTTGTGGGTAGGGTAGGGTAGGGTAGGGTGGGGTGGGTTGGGGGAAGGATGTGCCCAGGCTCGTCTCGTATACCTCCGGCGCGTTTGCCGCGGTCGGAGGAGAGCCGAGTCCAGGCTTCTCTCATGGTGACGCGTGCGGGGTTTCACCACAG
>JAODKM010000001.1:40598198-40619910 GCA_026780845.1 Petrocephalus sullivani
GGAGGGGGGGCAGGCCCGGGCCTTACTCCCCAAATGGGGTCCCCGGTTCATGGGGGCCCCCCCCCCCCAGGGGGGGGAGATAAAAAAACCCCCCCCCCCCCCCCCCCCCCCGCATCCCTTTAGTTAGTCAGTGTTAGGAAGCCAGCAAACTGATCAGAAATATCTTTCGTCCTAACCCTCAGCTTCAAAGTCTGTCATCTTGTTGATTGAGCATGAGTACTGTTGGTAACCACATTTAACCTCATGTCTGATACTGAGCTATCAGACAACAGTATTAGTACTGTAGCGTTTGGATTAGGAATCATCATGAATTGAAATTGGAATGATACAGAGTAAAAACTGGAATCTACTCAGCTACCTACCCTAACTTCTTAGTTTTATTTGTAATAATAAAGAAATATAATTATAACTTTGTGATTTCTGGATGTCATAATAATTCCTATGATAGATTAGTTGTATTATTACTGTTATATTGTTGTTGTATCAGAGGTAATTGCTTCACATTTTTGTTACTTATTTTGCTGATTGTCGTCGGCCAAATGCTCTCTACTCTTCTATGAGCGCCACCTGCTGCCTTACATTAGATCGCCGGTCATCTGTCGGTCATGTCAGGTTTATGATTTTTATTAAAGAAACTCGATCGATCTATTCTCAGGATCTGAAGTTGAAATACGACAAGCGGGACTTTTTCTGTGTATTTTTATGTTTTGTCTATTTTAACCGAATTATCCCGAATTTCTCCATCAGGTGCTGTGTGTTGTGTGTTTGTGTTGATTTTTTTAGTTCAGCGTGTTACGGGCAATTCGTGTTTTAAAATGTACATGAATAAAATATATCTGTGTATTCTGTTATGACCAAAAGGAATATAAAGCCATGAAAACAAATGTTTCCTCTTTTATTAGTGGCTCTACTCACTTTACAATTCGGTCTGTGGTTTAATTCATTTTAAATTGAACTGCCCTTCTAATTCACGACCTGTATCTAATACCAGCACTTCAGTAAGGCTATATTTCATGGATAAGAGAAATATTAATAATGTCACACTACATTCTTTATCACGAAAAGAAGAACACAACCACCTATATGGGCTGCGGGGGTCGGGGGAATCTCGTAATATCGTACTTTCAAATAAATCCTCACTTAGTTTCATTCTACTGTTTTTTTTTTCTTGGTTAAGTACAGTCCCGTGTCTGTAAAAGCGCGTAAAACACAGCGACGACTGGCCACGCCTATATTTAATTTGAGTGGTAGCCGGAAATACAAGCGCTTACCTGATTGGCTACCAACCAAGCTAGCTTTTGAGGTACTTTATTGATTCCGTGGGGAAATTCACTTCTCACCTCCCCCAACCTTGCTCTCCATTAGAGATGCAGCCACTTGTGCACCGCCCAGGGAGCTGGGGGTTAAGGGCCTTGCTCAAGGGTCCATAGACGGCCGGAGGCTGGGCTTGAACCGGCGATCTTCCGATCACAGGTACAGAGCTTAACCTGCTGACAACATGCAAACTCCACACACACAGAGTCATGGCGGAGACTCCAACCACACTCCTACTAACAGTGCTTACCAGTGCGCGGCCCTGCCGACCATATGTGAAGTATTGTACTCAACACAATAGGAATCCAATTAGCAAAATCCCCGAAAAAAAACCATAATGCGTCAATATGCCAAAATATATATTTAACTTAAATTTGGAAAGTTAAGGTGCCATTTTCAAAACTGTAAATGAAAATCAGTCTTAGCAAAAAAAAATGAATGCAGGAATGAATACAGACATCCCACCTTATGGATATTAACTTCAGGGAGGCAGATGAGGGGCATCCGGGAGGGTGGAGGGTGTTGGCCAGTGCTTGGCTGGATTTACAGCGAAGAGCGTAGAAGTTCCAAGAGAAGAAACTCTGATGCTTTTTTTGCCAACAGTCCCTAGGTGGCGCTGCGGTAGCGCTGCCGCCACTTCGGACTGAAACTCGCCAGCAGCATGGAGGCTGTCAGTGAGTGCAGGGAAGTATCGAGTGGGAAAGAGAAGTGTAAAAGGTTACGTGTATGCTGTTCGTACGGATAAGATTTCATCACATATTGCGCACAAAAAATCTGCGAATATCAAAGTCAAGTCACCAGTAAATTAGTGCGTTACCCACATACACATATAGCTGGTTTTGTGCACTGCACATGCAGAAAATATTGAAATGTTGTACATGTTTTTTGTGAATATTTGTGTAATGTTTTTAATGTAAGGAAAATAAATTTATGAAGCCTCTGCTATGTAATCTTCACAAACTATTCATGACCAATGGTCAGGCTGCCCAGAGACTTGATACCTACTGAATTTCAGAGTGTTTCCCTCAGGCTTTTGAACGAAACATTTATTTCCACACAGTTCTTGTTAAATCGTTTTGTACAATCAATCGCATGACAGTTGCCCAATTTTAGATGTTTTCGCGTAAACTCACACATTTGCTTTCGTATTCCTTTACTTTAATTTGTATTTCGTTTACTTTCTAACGTAATATTTATTTCTTCATTCATTTTTAATTGCGTACCTCCGAATGGCTAAGCGGTCTAAGGCTCTCTGTAGAATTCGCCGTCTCACCTGGAGTTGTGGTTTTAAATCCCGTTTCGGATATGCCCTGATTCTGCTCTCATGCATTTTAAGGATTCCCCACTACGTTGTGACACTTCTCAACTCAAATCTGAACATTGCAACCACAGGGAACAAAATTTGCATTTGGCATATATCAGTGTTCAGTTCGCAGTCTCCCCAGGAGGCGAGGGTTCGAATCCCACTTCTGACATTCCATGACTCCTTTCTCATGCGCTGTAGCGAATTCAAACTAATTGTGACATTTCCTAACTCCGACCAGAGGGGGCAAATGAGTCAGTCAGTCAAAACAGACCATGGACGAAAAAAAAACACTTTGTAACGTTTTTCGTTTTTCTTTAATTTCTAGCAACTCAGACACTTCCCACAACTAATAGTGGCACCTTTACGGAGGGGTTAATCATCCGCAGCCTGCATTTTTTTATGTACCGCCACACAGTGGTTGATTTGCAGGTTGTAACTGCACTTCCGATTCACAGGGAACGCGCTTTTTACTTGGTGCCTTTAACACGCATGCGCAACATTACAGGGAGCGCAAAAATGAGCCTACTATCGAAGCGATTCAGAGAGCCTATTTTTTTTTACTTATACACGTTCCCATTTAACGTTTTAGTAGCACAATTATCTAAAATGTTATGCTTGTTCAAAAATCATGAGAACAAAGAATATACAAAATAATGCAGCTTAGTTTTGAAAAGGCAATTTGTAGGACACCCAAAACATCCCTCAGCCGACGCTCAACTTGCGTTCGCCGAATGAGGGGTCCTTGCGGTGCATGGCTTCGAGACAGAGTGGAAAGTGCCTAGTTTATTGGAAGAGAATACCAAAATACTAGCGCACCTTCTTGCAAATACTTGATTTCAAAGAAGTGGTCATATCAGAATCAGGTGAGAAGGCTGGGCGTCTGTTTATTTCTATGTAAGTACAATTTGGTGAATGACTCATTTGCTTTTTTGCGGTTCATTTTTATTGAGGGTAACATTAGCCAACTACCCAACATTAGCTAAACCTGATGGAGAAGTTGTACAGATGTAAAGCTGTAGGTTATTGTTTATTAAGTCAAGGCGACGTAATCAGAATGTTTGATTGGCACGAATGACTTTAATGTGGAGACATTCGTATGGATTCGTTAAGTTTTCACTATGGAGTGAGTTCATTCCTCTATCAAAGATGTAAGACATTTGCAAATGGAGCTTAAGATCGCTGCAACCTTCAGATTTTTCCCATCATGGAGGCGGACCTGTACGACGAATTCGGAAATTACATTGGGCCAGAGCTAGATTCAGACGAAGACGATGATGTGGAAGCCGATGATCGCGATGCAGACGAGGTAAAAATCTTGATGGTCCCGTAACTTCAGAGGGATGTTAGTTAAAATGTTTTTTTTTTGTTTGTATACTGTTTATAACACGATGGCTAAAAAGCTGGCTACCTCCCCTTGCTTTGTTATATTATAGCCACTGGACATTTTGTATGTGCTTTTGTCTCTAGGCAGATGAGGATGACGACGATGATCAGGGAGATGCTGACGAGGATGTTCCAGGGATGGAGGTGGTGCTACACGAGGACAAGAAGTACTATGCCACAGCAGAAGAAGTGTATGGGCCAGAGGTGGAGACCATTGTCCAGGAGGAGGACACACAGCCCCTCACAGGTCAGCAGGGCACAAGCAGTAGTGAAACGTGGTATAGCAGATATCAAATGCGGTACAGAACAAGGATATGGGCCGATACTGATGCAGGTGCTATGGGAATGTGATTTAATGGTGATGTTTCCTCACTTTTCAGAGCCTATCATCAAACCTGTGAAAACCAAACAGTTCACCTTAATGGAGCAGGAGCTCCCAGCTACAGTCTATGAGATGGAGTGAGTGGTTTAAAGACATATTTAGTCTCTTGCTTTATTGTAGCAATATATGCATCAACCAGTAGTTCAGCCAAGCCTCCCTAGCTAGGTGGTACTTGTGCCCTGTTATGTTTGCTGTGTAACTGGTTTTTTTGGTTGGCAGGTTCCTGGCGGACCTGATGGACAGTCCAGAGCTGATCCGCAACGTCACACTGTGCGGCCACCTGCACCACGGCAAGGTGACGTATCCATCGACACTGCCGGCTTTTTCGTTTCGCCCGCTTGACTGACGCAGGCCTTGGTGTGTGAGCCCGAAATGGACTTGACGGTGTTTCGTTCCCCGTAGACTTGTTTCGTGGATTGCCTGATCGAACAGACCCACCCCGAAATCCGCAAGCGTGACGACATGGATGTGAGTGTCCCGGCCGTGCCTCAGACGAGAGTTCTGGGAATGGGACTCGCGTCCTCAAGCTGCATCATTCTGTCCCATTTTTATTGACTTTGCTGATCAGCTTGATCGAAATAAACGCTTGAGTTGTAAGAGTCTCTACTGAACGCTCTGTTTTTCCGTCTCATCCTTGCTTTAGCTGCGTTACACGGACATCCTCTTCACTGAGCAGGAGGTAAGCCTCATGCAAATCAGAATGTCTGACTTGATAGACTAAGGGTTGTGTATGCAGTTATGTGAATTAATGTTGTCTTGTCTTTAGCGGGGAGTGGGAATCAAGAGCACCCCTGTTACCATGGTATTGCCGGACTCTAGGGGTAAATCCTACCTCTTCAACATCATGGACACGCCAGGTACGGGGAACACGGGCTGCTGTGGCAGTGGGAGGAGTTGGGTGGTGGGTGCTTACCTTACAAAGTTTTCCAGTTCCTGGGGGCTTGTGGCTCACGTTTCGTTCCTCTGTGCAGGACACGTCAACTTCTCGGACGAGGTCACCTCCGGGATCCGGATCTCCGACGGTGTCATTCTCTTTATCGACGCGGCGGAAGGCGTGAGTCTCAATCCAGATTTCTGCCCCGTAAAGAGGGTTTCATTATTGGGGGAGAAGGTGTCAGGCACTTCAGGTCATGAAAGTATTACTTCAATTCTGAGTGTAAAAAGTGATGGTCAGCAGATGGTGCAATTGTCAAGGATACTGGTGAAAATAGTCACTTTATTTATACCATGTGGGGAATTTGGGTAGTTTTCCTATTTCCCATCCGGTTTGCACGTGTATGCAGGTGAGAGGTTTGGAGTCAGTGCAAGGGCCCCGCCAGAGTCTGTGGAGGTTAGGGATCGTGCCCGAGGGCTGGATGGTGGAGTAATTGCTTAGGCTGCCGCGGTAGCCTCTGAGCCGCCGAGTCGTGTCCCGTCCGATCATTCACGCGCCTTCCGCTCCCCCTGCAGGTGATGCTGAACACGGAACGGCTGATCAAGCACGCGGTGCAGGAGCGGCTGGCCATCACCGTCTGCATCAACAAGGTGGACCGGCTCATCCTGGAGCTGAAGCTGCCTCCCACCGACGCCTATTACAAGCTGCGGCACATCGTGGACGAGGTCAACGGCATGCTTAGGTACTGGCCGCCGAGTAGCGCCCTCCGCCCCTGCTCGCCGCCGGCCCCTTCGGGCTTCCGGGCCGGGCTGACGGCTCTCCCCCCTCCCCTGTAGCACATACTCCACGGACGAGAGTGTGGTGGTGTCCCCGCTCCTGGGAAACGTCTGCTTCGCCAGCTCGCAGTACAGCATCTGCTTCACCCTGGGCTCCTTCGCCAAGATCTACTCGGACACCCACGGTGGGGATGGCCTCTCCCTCTGGCTGCTCTCTGCCCACCCCGCACCTCCCCACCATACTGTCTCCACCATGTCGCTCACTTGCACTCTCTTGCCTTCCAGGGGACATCAACTACAACGAGTTTGCCAAACGGCTGTGGGGCGACATTTACTTCAACCCTAAAACGTAAGAATCTGCACGAGTTGACCCTCTGTTTTCGATTCGATAATCAGGTGATGGACATGATGAGTCTGGTTGGTCCACTTTGTATCTGTGTGAGTGTAACATTGCAGTTGACCATCCCCCAGGCGCAAGTTCACAAAGAAGGCTCCCAACAGCAACTCGCAGCGAAGTTTCGTAGAGTTTGTCCTGGAGCCCCTCTACAAGATCCTATCCCAGGTGAGCCCTGGCCGGCGTCTGTCGAAAGGGGAGTCGGGTTGGCTGTCGTTTCCGCGTGAGGAACCCCACACAATGTGCCGTCTCTACTGCCCCCAGGTGGTGGGGGACGTGGACACCTCGCTGCCGCGCGTGCTGGACGAGCTGACCATCCACCTGACCAAGGATGAGCTCAAGCTGAACATCCGGCCGCTGCTGCGGCTTGTATGCAACCGCTTTTTCGGCGAGTTCACCGGTGAGTGGCCCGCAACTCCGGCCTCCGGCTACATGGGGGCCCTGCTCCATTTTGGGTTCCCATGTCTGACATGACAGAAAACATGACAAAGAAGCTTAATGTCTGTTGATTTTAAAAATGCATAAAATGGTAAATTGGTGCATCCATAAGTTGAATATGCACTGAGATGTACTGCTGTTGGTACAGTAGCCCCCCCAATGGTTCTATGATCCTAATATCCATGTTTTCCCAAATGACTGCCCCCCTCCAAACAGGCTTTGTGGATATGTGTGTACAGCACATCCCTTCTCCTCAATCGGGCGCCCGGAACAAGATTGAGCACAGCTACACAGGAGGACTGGACTCGGACCTGGGGGAGGCCATGTTGGAGTGTGACCCTGATGTGGGTGGCTATAGGGAAGCGGGGGGGGTCAATGCAAGACTGGCTTTATATAATGGAAATGGTGCAGGTTGTGAATGTGATTCCACCCCCCATTCTCAGGGTCCCCTGATGTGCCACACCACCAAGATGTACAGCACTAAGGACGGCGTTCAGTTCCACGCCTTTGGCCGGGTCTTGAGCGGCACCATCCAGGCCGGCCAGCCCGTCAAGGTCCTTGGGGAGAACTACACCCTTGAGGATGAGGAGGACTCGCAGGTCTGCACCGTGGGCCGCCTCTGGATCTCTGTTGCCAGGTAACCAGATAAACAGCCCAGCACGCCCTCCAATAAACTTCTTTTATTGTATAACCCCAATTACGTAACGGGGTTCTTTTTCATACCCGTTTATTAAACCCAGGTATCAGATAGAAGTGAATCGGGTACCAGCAGGAAACTGGGTTCTGATCGAGGGATGTGACCAGCCCATCGTCAAGACCGCTACCATCACAGAGCCACGTGGCAATGAGGAGGTGGGCGAGCACCGCCCGCCTGCTGGATTTTTCAGCCAATCCCCAGCCTTCCTCTCTGTTTTGACGTCACCTTCCCTCCCTGTCCCTGTCCCCTAGGCTCAGATTTTCCGGCCTCTTAAGTTCAACACGGCGTCTGTCATCAAGATCGCCGTGGAGCCAGTGAACCCCTCTGAGCTTCCCAAGATGCTGGATGGCCTGAGGAAAGTCAACAAGAGCTACCCTTCCCTCACCACCAAGGTACGGGCTCCGCCTCGCTGTGTCAGTATCAGTTCCCAGCATGCAACAGGCGATCCACACCTGCAGACCACATGACTGCTGTGCCACTCTTGATTGGTTGTGCTCTGATGCTCAGGTGGAAGAGTCGGGTGAACACGTCATCTTGGGCACGGGTGAGCTTTACCTGGACTGTGTCATGCACGACCTGCGTAAGATGTACTCTGAGATCGACATCAAGGTGAGCACTTTCCTCTCCTCGGTCCTCCATAACCCCTACGTCTATTTCCCTGTCAGGTAAGCAGGGGTGGCTGTACACTTAAGATGACATCCAGGCGAAAATAAATCGTTCTTGACGAGAACGATCTGTCACGTACTCGTAATGACCACCTTGCTCGTTCTACATCATAACACAACCCTAGAGGGCGAAGAATGTTTTCGATGCTGCCGACCCACATACAGGGCACATTGTGATGAGTGCGTGAGTCATTTTAATAACAGATGACAGCTGGTTTAACCTGGAAGTTGCTCTCTATTAAAAGCTGTTCTGATACAAGCAGCAGCACAGATGGAAGTGAACAATTACACAGCACGATTACATGCTAATGAAACACACTCCATGGCAAAAATTACACAGTTATGACATTTATAAATACATGAAACTATTTTAAGATAGGCAGAGCATGCTGGTAACTGCATAATTAGTCCTGTTGACTAACCCCACAATATCACATTTATGTCAGAAACTCGAGGACGGTGGGTGGTGTCAGAACAAGCACAAATATGTGCCTTGGGGGGTCTGTATGGGTGGTGTGCTCATTCAGTGTGGTATTGCTAAAATGACATCAGTTCTGTCTGTCTGGAGTATTTGGCTACATTCCGCTCGCTCTCCCCTCTGCAGGTGGCCGACCCCGTTGTGACGTTTTGCGAGACGGTCGTCGAGACCTCATCTCTGAAGTGTTTCGCCGAGACGCCCAACAAAAAGTGAGGGGGCTGAACCTTTCCGTGTTCCTGTGTGCTGCTGTCTTCCAGGGAAGCATTACCAGACCCCCACAAAGCAAAAGGGTTGAAATTCCATGAAATTAGTTTGGTCTTCAGGTCTCTCCTGTTTTTCTGTCACCTAGAAGAAGAGGTTTTAATTGTTGCTTACTGGTATTATGACATTTATACACCAGAAATCGACTTGAGGGCTTTTAGCAAGCAGACAGACCATTTCCCTGGTCTGTCCAGTTGATAAATCCTTTTTTTAGTGAGATGCTTTCCGAGGTTGGTCTCGGGCGTCGGCGACGGTCCTCATCTCTGCGTCCTGACTTGGACTGACCCATCTCTTGTTATGGACAGGAACAAGATCACCATGATTGCAGAACCTCTGGAGAAGGGTCTGGCGGAGGACATAGAAAACGAGGTGGTGCAGATCACGTGGAACAGGTGGGCGTGGTGCCAGCTGCTGTTGAAGTTCAGCCTTTTGTCAACGGGGTCCTGACCAGGGCTTTGTGAAGGGACCTTACTGACGGCCTCTTTGTCAACTGTCGGCTCTTCTCTTCTCCAGGAAGAAGCTTGGAGAGTTCTTCCAGACAAAATACGACTGGGATCTGCTGGCTGCCCGGTCGATTTGGGCCTTTGGTCCGGACACCACTGGGCCCAATATTCTGGTGGACGACACGCTGCCCTCAGAGGTCAGGATCATACTCTACAGCCTCCCCTTTTAGGCTCGCTTATTGTTCCCAGCTTTCAGTATCTTGGGTGCTTAATCTTTGCATGGGTCGAAATGACACCCGGGGATGATGGCGCCATCTTTAATGGTACCGAATGTGACCCAAATGAAGATTTAGTCCCTGGGCCACCTGCATGCCCTAAGTTTGCTGTGTTGTACTTTCTGGCTGCTGAAACTGCTGTAACAATGGGTTGATATAGAGTTTTTGTAGAGTAAGGCAGGGTCAGTCAACCAGTGTTCCTCATTATGGCATTTGGCAAAAATATGGACTGATTGCCAGTGGCAGGTGGATAGCAATTTTGAGATCTGGAACTTGGTCACAACCAGGCAAATTAGATTTGAATCAGTTTGGGTTCCATCACAAATTCATGTTAGAAATGGTGTACGCTCCTGGGCAAAAGAAATGGGCCGAAGCTTGGTGCTGTGTAATTAGGGTTTGGCCCATTTGATTGGTTGATTGGATCCTTTTATTGTCATTGAAATTTGTTGTATAATATGCAACGTTTGCTTTGAACTGAACTTAGCATAAATAATGAAAAATAAAAACAAGGCCATATGCGATAAAAACAAAGCTAATAAAATGCAAATTTGCGTCACATCTTTGAAGTGCATATCAGTGTTTTTTTTGCCTGGGAGTGTACATGTTTACATGTAGGTGAGAGAAACTTTTCCTTTGCTCCGTGTTTGTGTTAGTATGCATTAGTACTGAGTGTGTGTATGTGCGTGTGCTTTGGTGGCAGGTGGACAAGGCCCTTCTGGGCTCCGTGAAGGACAGTATCGTGCAGGGATTCCAGTGGGGGACCAGGGAGGGGCCTCTGTGTGACGAGCGTAAGTAACTCGCCCCGTGCCCTGAACTCCCGGCAACCATGATTCCACCCCTCTCTGCTTCAGCCGACCTTTACACTCTTCTCCCCTCTATCCTACTGACAGCCATCCGCAATGTGAAGTTCAAGATCCTGGACGCGGTCATCGCTCAAGAGCCCCTACACCGCGGGGGTGGCCAGGTCATCCCCACGGCCCGCAGAGTGGTTTACTCCGCTTTCCTCATGGTGAGCCTCCCACTCTTTGCACATTTTAATCCCTAAGTATAGATCTCTGGGCTACCCTTAGTAGATGCCATTGATTTGCTTATCTGCCCAGTTGACATTCGAAGTCATGTGATGTCATCTAATCTCTTCTGCCATTGGCTGTTTCCTGCCTAGGCCACTCCAAGGTTGATGGAACCCTATTACTTTGTAGAGGTGCAGGCTCCCGCTGACTGTGTATCTGCAGTATATACAGTGCTGGCCCGCAGGAGGTGAGTCTGTATCCTGGCTGACTGCTCAAGAGCGCCCCCCTATGACCTGAGGCCAAGATGCAAAGATTTTTTTTGTAAAGATATAATTTATGCTAGGACTGGGAACTCCCTTCCAATCAGAGGTGCTATGAAGAGGGAACCCCTGAGTGACATGGGCCCTAAAAAAATTTGGAGCATAATTGAATTGGGGGCCCAATATAATGTTTTCATGGGGCCCAAAATTTCTAGCAACACCCCTGCCTCCCATTGAGTGCGCCTTTATACACTGAGTGGCACATTTCAATAACCGCCTAGTTAGTTACCTAGTTACCATCCCACACATGAGACTCAGAAGTGACCGTGGCTCTTCCCCATAGGGGTCATGTGACTCAGGATGCCCCCATTCCGGGCTCCCCCCTCTACACCATCAAGGCCTTCATCCCAGCCATTGATTCCTTCGGCTTCGAGACGGACCTGCGCACCCACACCCAGGGGCAGGCCTTTGCCCTCTCTGTCTTTCACCATTGGCAGGTAGGGCCCGTTGCCATAGCGATCTCCGCGCCTTGCACTTTATCGTATTACATGTAATAGTTCACTAGTAGATCAATTGATCTGCAAGCAGCTTGTGACAAATGTCCCTGGGAAAAAAAAAAAAAATCATTCTTCAGAAACTGAAGTTTGTGGTGTGTGTGCGTTATGTCTTTGTGACCATGAATAAAAAAAATGGCAGATTCCAGAGCATAATTCTGTAGTAATTCTTAAATGTAAGGGTAGCATCTACTCCAGCAGATCTCAAAATTTGATTGAAATAATTGGTAAGGCTAAAGTCATTGTTGATTATTCTATAATAGTGTTCCACAGCATTGTCAAAGATCTTATTACACAGTTACAAAGTCTTATTTGATCGTGGCAATTCTTAGTGGAGTTTGAGGAGACGCTAAGAGGCGTGACATTTGCAAAATGGGCATTATAAATGTACCTGCTGGGGTCTGAGCTTGACACAGCCTTACTGGACTCTGCATACATGCTCATTGGCTGATCTCTGATTTCCGTCTCGCCCAATCACGCATCTGCATGCCTTCTTCCACTGAGAGACACACACTGGCACACTTCCTTAGTCATGTGAGCTTTTTAAAAGCAGGCAAAGTGAGTTGTTACTCTTCTGGTTCCTATAGCGATGTCTAGTGAATTGATTTTTGTTAGCCTTAAAATATGGTAGCTTCAGTTCTGAGTTCTGCACCCCTGCTCCTCGGCCGGGAATGTAGGATTTGGCTGCTTCGCCTTGATAACGCTCCAGATTTTATGCGGCCTCAGTAATGAGATGAGAACGCTTTCAGCATCAGACGCCTGTTAGGCATAGCAGACTGTCATTTTTCCTCTAGACATGTACCTGAGTAGTGATGTCTGCTGAAGTGCTGAATTCAAGCGTTTTCCTTATTGCTGTAATGGGGTTGTTGAAAAACTTAGCAGGCAAATGACTGGGCCATGGAGTTAGCACTAGCCCCCCCCGCCCCAGAGCATTCTGAAGATCTCATTCAGCGTTGGCTCTGGGTTTAATATTAATCACTTAACCCCCCCTACCACCACCACACACACACACACACACACACACACACACACCCATTCCTGGCTTATATCTGTCAATTTCATTTCAGTGAAAGACTTTCTTCTCCCTCCCCTACCCCCACCTCTGCCTTCTCTGCGTCATATTGACATCCTGTCCAGTTGCTTAATTGAGGGATTTGTCATCTCCCTCTCCAATTAGTTATGAGCCGCACGGAGCAGGTAGGAAACGGACTTTATGCTGGCTGAGGATTCGGGGCGATCTCTCTGCCAATGGGCTGGATCTCTTCCAGAGCAGGACCGGAGTTTCTGTCCATGGTATCCATCCTCACTCATTCTCTCTCCATCTGCCCACCCATCTCATGTCCGAGTAGATCGTCCCCGGCGACCCCCTGGACAAGAGCATCGTGATCCGACCCCTGGAGCCGCAACCAGCACCTCACCTGGCCAGGGAATTCATGATCAAGACCCGTCGGCGGAAGGTGATGCCTCTCCGCGCCCTGGTCTCCGTGACGAGACCACGCCTTTATTCAGACATGTACCCTGACCCATCTTATCTTCTCCCTCAGGGTCTGAGCGAGGATGTCAGCATCAGCAAGTTCTTCGACGATCCCATGTTGCTGGAGCTGGCCAAGCAGGACGTGTTGCTCAACTACCCCATGTGAGAGTGGAGGGGGCCTTGTCCGTTTTTGGCTCCCAGGGTTCCTCTGCTTTTGGTTTAAGAATAATTAAGTTTAGGACGGTATTTGGATGGCTCTCTACAAAATCAGAGCCGCGAGACTCCTCCAATCCACATTGTTCTGAATTCTCTATTGCAAGGCTAATTGCTCGTGTTGTTAGGTTTTTTCTTTTTTACATGTGGTAACTTGATTTGTAGAAAATACTGGGCAGCAGGCTTGGTTTTTTTTTTTTTTTTTTTTTTAAAAGAAGTAATTTCAGTGTAATTCCTCTGATCCTGTACATGTTTAAATAAAAACCATGCCTGTTAAACCCCAGTCGGATTGCTCTCCATTTTCTCCCTTCGTTTGTCGGACCTTTTGAGCCAAGCCGGAGGAGGCCGGGCCGGAATATTCCAGCCGGTTCGCTTTTGTGCCGCTATACCGGCGAATCCAGCCCAAACCGGATCGCATTTAATGCCATTTGCTGTTGCCATTTATAAATGTAATGGTGTCATCCCATCAAAGTAAAAGTCATTTACGTTCTGCCAGTTGTGACGCTTGACTGATGATTGGTTTCATACAGCAGTACAGAAATTATTCATGGGAAATTTTGAAACTGCTTGGCAGTCAAATTATATGTAGTACAGTAGCTTGATATTTATTTATCCTATTTTCCATGTCCCCCCTCTGTCCCTAAATCTTTCACTACCACACTGCCTGTGCACTGTGTAATGATTGACCGCTGATATTTTAACTTCTGTTATTGAACAGTTGTACTTTAACATTTGAATCTAGTATGTGGGTTTCTATACTAATGTTTGCTCTGGATCAACTGGAGTTTTAAGTGGATCCTTGGTTAATTGTAAAGTAATATATGGGCCCCTGCATTCCTGGATCAATACTAAAATTAAACCACACACCACTGGATAGACTTTACCTAAAGCCCTCTGGACAATTAGTTGCATCTGCTGTCAAATACCATCTGAGGCTTTTATCCAATGTGAATTTTACACTTAAAGACCACTGGGTAATTTACTGGAGTGGTATGCATTAAGTACCTTGCTGAAACTTAAATTGCCAGCAGGGAAAGTTCAAAACAATTTTATATAGATTGAGAATATGTACAAATCCAATAGATTCACAGTTCTGTGACGGCTGGGAATCAGTAAATTTGGAATTGACCGGTAATTAATAAAAAACTGTTTCATTTTTAAATAATTTTTTATATTCTTGCAATTATTCCAGTTATTTTTTATACATGGACCGTTAATTAATATAAAATGAATGAACCAGCTTCCAAAGGCGGACAAAGCACTTGGTCTTTCTGATTCACACTGTCTCCTTGACCTTTAATTTTCAAAGAAGAATAGGGTAATTACGCTGGTTCAGCGCTTTCTTTCAGTCTTATGAATTGAAGTACTTCTCTTTTTTTTTAAAGAGTGCGTTAGATTCATAGACGTCGAAAAACAAATATCGCTTAGAATTTCCTCTAGGTTTGCTTGGTTTCACTATCACGGCGGCTCTGTGTTTTTTTTTTTTGTTCTTGTTTTTAGAAATTGGCTATTTATGGCCAGCTAGTATTGCAAAAGCGTGAGGTTTCCTAGGGCCACTGCCTATCCGTTTTCTGACCCCTCTCGGAAGACGTCCTGTCGCCGGACTGAGCTCATTAACTCCGGCTGGATGTGACAATGCTGTCATTAAGCATCGAGACCGACGGATGTGGCCGGGCTGCACCGTCTCTCCTCGCCATCCCTCCCGCTGACATAACCCCCCGCCTCGACCAGTGGCCGTAACGTCGATCCAGAAGTCGCCCATCGGAGCACAACACGTGCGATCCCTTTACGGAGCGGCTCCCCGAAATCGGAGCGGCGCCGGATTACGCGCGGACGCGGATCCGGCAACTCGGCGCGATTCCCCCCCACTCTCCGTCTTCTGGCGCGGGGAGTTCGCGGGGACCCACGGCAGAGACCCGCCGCGAAGGAGCTTTCAGACCGGTGCCGCAATACGACCGAGCTGTAACAAATGGATAGATGCAAACAAAAGGGGGTGAGCGGGATCCTCAAGAAGCGAATCCCCGCGTCCGCTTTTTCCCTTAGCGGTCCTGGACAAGGAGCCGATAACCAGTTACGACTCTGAGCTGGGTGTTGGTTTGCTGGTAACGCATCGTATATTATTTGACCATCATTATTTGTATTATTTATAAGCGCCGGGGTGCAAGTCAGCGGCGTTTTCATGGCGTTACCCCCGGACTCGCCCGCTCCCGAAGCCTGCGCTCTGCATTGCCGTTTTCACACGCATCCGGAGTGAATCCGAAATGGACAACTTCGGACCGCAGGAGAGGCGGCGGTCGCGCAATTAGAGCCCAGAAACCTCGGCGAAAAAGTACTGCACGGGCTCGCCAACGGTAACAATGTTCCATCACATTTCCATGCACATGTCTGCTACCAAACACGCTTAAAAAGTGGCGGGTGGACATCTTGGGGCGACAGCGACTGTAGTAAGGCTTAGTCTGCAAGATCGCATTTGACAATCGCGCCCGATGCTGAGTTTCTGTAACTCTTCCCCGCTTGTCGGTATAAAGAGAAATAATGTTTAACAAAATGCTTTATATATTCCTTATATATTCTTATGCAATGGTTTAAGCGGCTGTTGGATATAGTGGAGTAGTGGAAACGCTGAACTGCAATGACAAGTTAAGTTTTAGTGGCGCCGACCTCTCGCATAACGCTGTCTTATTTCTGTAACGCGGTTCCGGATTCAGGGGGGGGAAAGAACATTTATGCACGAACCCATTTATACTTGGGTGGCGGCCACTTTCGCAGCTTGACTTTTGTGCTTCACGGTTATTACGGACATTAATTCGCCCGGGTGACTCGATCCGTTTACTGCTCATCCCGCAATTAAACACGAGCATACAGGCTTCCAACGTGGTTATTTGATAGGACTGTAATTCCAAATCACCACTTTCCCGTGATCATTTTTTTGTATCGGATGCGGCTTTTTTAATAACCGCAGTTCCCTTTCACAGTATAAAATCTGGGATTCATATACAGTATAAAATTATACTTTATTCACATCGCTGCGGGCGATAAGGTAGTAGGCAATTTGTAAGTATTAGCAGTTTGTTTACAATATTACATGTTTTCATGTGCATGTGAATATAAAGGTGATGTACATTTGTATAAAATGTTGCATGCTGGTGTGCATGTTACTATCACCATGCGTAAACACTTTGTTAGAAATAATTAATTCCTGCCATCATGTGCATTGCATTGTGGCATGGGATGCAATTTTCTCGGTGTACAAACAGTGTAGTATGTAGGGCTGGTACCGTTATTGTAAGGGCCAGGGGCAGCGAGGTCCCCCCCGCCCTTGCTACTGCAGCCACCGCTGGACTTTGTCAGAAAGTCTCTTTGTCTGCGTATTTGGAGGAGGGGGGTGTAAATTGTGGCGTTGGGCGCTCGCGCCAGTTGCTAGATAGCGCCGCAAGATGTTGAACACCAGCGATCGCTAAGCCAGACCTTAACACCCAGTGTTTTTTACTCCTTCTTCTTAATGATTTATGCACGTCTTTACAAAGCCCCCGTCTCCCACGCCGTGCCGACACGCCGATTTCTATTTTTAATACCAGCTGCGAATCATTGCAGTATCGATGGCTATTAGGAGGCGGAACATAACAGTAAATCAAGTAAATTCGTGCACAGTGCGGTGAGCTGCGTGAGATCTGAGAGCCGTGGAACGCAGGCTTGGCGTGATAAATACGTCCTCACCGCAGGTGTGTGTGTGTGTGTGTGTGTGTGTGTGTGACTTCGCCGGAACGAGGCATTAAGTCAATGATATTTTGCAGGAATTATTAACTTCGTCCCAGCAGATAATGTAATGCGGTGCGCTTACTGGTTCCTTAATGTACGCCCTTTCTCATTTTCGGCGGGGTACTGATGCTTGCGCTCTCCCCCCGTTGATTTCCTTTTCATCCCCCCCCTCTCTTAGCGTTTTCATTTAGGCTTAATTAATTTTTCGCTAGCTCCGGGGTTCAGGCTGTTAGGACTTAAGCCTTTGCGCTTTCTAGTTATTTTGCTGCATTTGTAGGAGGCAATGCTCGCTCCCTCCAGACAGGAGAGAGGGTGGGAACTGGGGTGCTGGGTGGGTGGAGGCGTTGGAATGAGGTGCTGGGTGGGGGGCCCGTAGAATTGGCCCTCGGCCGTGGCACCTAGAGTGATGAGGAGCAGATTCAGTGCGGCAGGGGGCTGCCTCTGCTAGATCTGAAGGCGCAAGGCTTTGGCCGATTTATCGATCACTCCTCCTTCGGTAACGGTTGCCTGAGATCGGGTTCTTCTAATCACCTGCCATGTCTATCATCTTCTTAACCCGTTACGCAGTTTTTAATTGTGCAGACTGCCAATTTTGCACAGATTTGACATCTTTAATTGTTTTTTTGCCATTGTTAGGTGTAAGATAGGTAGGTATAATAAGATCTGTGACCGAAATATCATGTTATATCCTGAACGTGTTTTTATTGTGTGTGTGTGTGTGTGTGTGTGTTAGTGGTACAACTGAGAAGGAACTCTGAGATTCAGTGGTGTTTACATTAGGCATTTGGGACCAGTTTGTCGCTGTGTACTGCTGCAGATCTCAGAGTGGGGGCCACGAATTGGGTGTAACGTACTGGCCTGGCCATTCGCTAAGGTTAATTCAAAATGGTGCTGTGCAGTAATCAGCCTGAAAAAGGCTGCACTTGATTGCCTGCTGATGGTGAGGGTCATTACGAGGTAGAAGCTGGGTGAAGGAGACATCTGCCGTCAATGGGGAGACGGGAGGGGGCATCTCGGGGGCAAAGGGACTGATGGAATTTAGGTCATGTAGTAACTGTGGGATGTATTGTGTTGTTGTGTTTTGACCCCATGTCCTTTTAGTGAGCCTGTGTGTGTGTCTGTCTACACGCAATTCCATTTAAAATGAGCATAAGCTACAGCTGACATCCAGCTGATCTCAGCGGTATAATACGTGCATTCCCCCACACAATGTAAAAAAAAGCCAGTCTGATCCAAATATATACCAGGACACTGAGGTCAGTTTTCCTTTTTTTAGAAAAAAAACAGTAGCATAGTCTTTTTTTTCCCCCCTGCCTTGCTTGGGAGAATTTGTCAGTTTGACTATTAATTTGCATCAGTCTGTCAGCATGTAGAGTAAAACACCGACTTACCGGTCCCCTCATCTGTTTAATATATATATTTTTTTCTGGTTGTGAATTTCTGATGGCCCAGTGGGGAATTATCCAGCCTCTTCAGGCAGCTAGCAAGGGTTATCTCAGCCATTGTGAAACGCACTGAATCCCATTAATCTGTCTTCTCCGTCTGCACACCAGAATGTGGTATGGGCTCGGCTGGCGGAGTCTTTGTGCCTGGAAAATCCGCAGCGTGCGAGAGAGTCCCTAAAACTGCTTGTTATTTTCCCCTTCCTGCCAAACCCCGCGAATAAGGCAAGCCGTCGGAGCAGGAGCCAGCCGCTGGCGTTCGTTTGCCAGGTCTTTACGCTCGTTTTGCTCGTCGAGTGAGGCTTGGAGACGGTCCTGTGGTTCGGACACTTATTTTAGCAAATCAGGTTAGCTTCCCCGCTCGAAGGTGTCGCACGGCAGGTTGTGTCTCATAATTTTATCCCTGTGGTCCCAAGTCCAGCTGGTTAGAAGTGCCACCACACGTGTTTTTCAAACGAACGAAATGCGCTGGCGTCTACCGCGACACCGCTGACCGCGCGCGTGCAGCCTACAGGTCAAGCGGGTGTCACGGACGTTTGCACGAGAGCCATACCCCCCCCAAAAGATCTCGGCAGCTGGCATTTCAGAAAACGGCGACTCTGGAGTCGGGATACGTCGGGGTAGTAGTGGAGAACTGGGCTTTCACGGCAGAATGGGATCCGTATGTCGTGACTGCCGGTTCATACTTTGGCCGAGGTCACGGGGGGAGGGAGGTCGTGTAGTCAGGCCATGGAGGAGTCGGTCGGAAGGCCTCACATCCTCTTAAGTACCGTTCGAGGGACGTAAGTGAGGTCATGAGTCTGAGATTGAGGAGCGACCGCTGTTAGGAGCGGAGGACGGGCATTAGTGTGGCCACGGGGCGCAGGGCTCGGGAACCAGAATACTATTCTGGAATCAAGGGAGAAGTCCTGTTTCTTCCAGAGTAAATATCCGAAGGGATCCAATTAAGTAAAATTCAATAAGGTCGACAATGCCTTTTCCAAATGGTGGAAGGGCATACAGAGGCGGGGGGGTAGAGAATGTCCTTCTCTGTTTCCGAAGAAGCAGACGGCACTGATTCACGGCAGATAAGATGCCAGGCATAGAGCACGCAGCTCCACTGCTCCGTTAATGTCCTTTCCATAAACATTGAAGCTTTGGATAATCAAAGGGACATACGAGTTAAAGGCAACTGGTTTATGCATGACGTCGTTCACATGTTTGTGTCGTATGGTTTACATTGTGTATGTATTTCAGCTTGTTTTAATGACGGGTATTATTTTAATGGGAGAACCAATTTTAGCCGTCATTTCTGATTATCGAAGGTCTCTTTTCCCCTAAAACAACTAAAACTGAGTTTTACAGAACTAAGGCCTATTTAATTAGCAATTTTCATTGTGCTCCTTTTTCAGATTTTAGCAGATTTTAACTGGGCAGGGCTCAGGGCTGGAGCTGCATGCCATTCCTCACAACGTGCCGTCATCCCGCGGCGGAGCATGAATGTCGCTTATGTCGGGGAGGGGCGAGGCGGGAAGGAGGGGGGGTGGACTCCTGGGAAACGCGCTGTGGGAAAAGGCTTTTCATGGTCCTTCAGCAGATTGACCCCCCCGCTCCTGCCGAGCTGGGGGAAAGTTCCGTATCGCTGTGGGAGTAGGCGGAGCTGCCAGTGGGAGGGGGGTCGGGCAGCTCCGTGGATGGAGGGCTCTGACGCATACATGCCAGGTTCGGAAGGAGGCGAAATTCCCAATAGTTTGTGGATGGGGGGCTTAAACTTTATGGCCGTGCTCTGCTTAATCAGGTTGTTTACTTGTTGAAAGACGTCGAGCTCATCTTTATCAAATCTAGACCATTCCGCTTTAATAGAATCACATACTGAGTAAACAGTTTCTGACGACGGCCTGCCACAGCCCCCCGTTGATGTGATGTTGACATGCTCTCTCTCTCTTGAGCATTGTTTCCCAACCCAGTCCTCGGGAACCCACAGACGTTCCATGTTTTTGCTCCCTCCAAACTTCCTTCCAGACGGTACACATTTTTGCTCCCTCCCAGCTGCCAGTAGGGAGCAAAAACCTGGACTGTCTGCAGGTCCATGAGGACCCGACTGGGAAATGCCGCCGTAGGTGTAAGTGATCCGCAGGAGGTCCCATGGCCAGCTTCTTCTTCATTCTCTGTCGGGGTGTTCAGGGTACTATGGAACACCCCTCAGGACGCGTGGTGAATCTGAGGACTGGACGGGGGCGGCTGAGGTGAGTGCGAGTCGTAAAAACACACAGGCACCCGTTAGCAGTGCGCGCTGAGTGCAGACCACCGATCGATGTGGCTTATGAGCCGCGATGATCGTGGAAGACACGGCAGCTTGTAGGAAGCCTCTCATGTGTCCTCAGGGGCTCATAAGTCCCGTTAGATTACAGATATGTAGGATGATGCACGTACTGTACAAGACAACCATAGGGAATTTATTACCAGATCCTAAATAATAATGTCGTGAAGTATTAGGTTGGCTGCTTTTGTCATCTTTCTATATCCAGCCACGTCCATGAGGAGCTGGTGTCTGACAGCTGTGTGTTCCTGAGAAACGTGCCATCGGCTCACTCCTGGTTTGGGGACAGGTGCAGTCCCATCGACTTCGGGGGCTTAGTGTAGCTTTCAATATTTAATTCCAGACCTTTGCAATATAATGATTAAAGTCGCCCTCCCTCCAATATCAAACTCTGTGCTAAGCCCTTACGTGGACCCCCACCAGCCCTGCCGGCCGCCCCGCCCGGTGCATGTCACAATTCCTGTAATATGCAGGTAGGGTGCCGATATTTGCCATCCTCCTTCTCATCTTAGCTGTACTACTAAGCGCCGTCACTATTTTCTGCCCAGGATCTGCAAACACCCTCCTAGCCTATTTACCTTTTCGCCTATGTGACGGACCCCAGTTTTCCCCACATTAAACTTTGCACAGGCATCCTGTGACGAGCGTGGATGTCACTCTGTGTCCCCGCTGGGGCCGTTTGTCGCCATATGCCGGCTCTGGCTTCCATTACTCCCGCGGTGCGGCGATTACGTGGCTCCGTCCCAGCTCCAGAACTTGGGGCCGGTCACACGCCACGTATCTGGGATTCAGCCGACGTGCTGGATGAAGGGCCGTGCCAGCATCCTGCCGAGGGCCGTGCGCGGCTGATAAAGCGTCTCGAGGCCCCTTCTTACTTCTCGGAGCTGTCCGCTGGGGGTGTTGTGCGCCCCCCCCCCCCCCGCATACCCCCCCCCCCCCCCCGGCTCCCCCTCCCGCCCGCCTCCGCCCGCTCACCCCCTGCCTGGCCCCCACGCGGATCTGCTCCGAGCAGCAG
>JAODKM010000001.1:40635119-40653018 GCA_026780845.1 Petrocephalus sullivani
AGATGCTATCCTATCAATATGGGCCAACATTTCTAAAGAATGCTTTCAGCACCTTGTTGAATCAATGCCACGTAGAAGGCAGAAGGCAGTTCTGAAGGCGAAAGGGGGTCAAACACCGTATTAGTATGGTCCTAATAATCCCTTAGGTGAGTGTGTATATATATATATTTTTTAATCATCTGCAACTTTAAATCTTGGTTTAATGGGGGTTCTGCTGGCAGAAAGCTACACTGAGCAGCAGGCTGCTTCCAGGCTGAAAGTCTCTAAGACAGCAGTACACAAGAACAGGGTGAAGCAGGAGACACCGTGAATGACCAGAAACCAGCCAGGTAGAGGGCAGAAGCTGCTTTCCAATACCAGAGATGATTGTCATCTTATCCAGCAGTGCCGCATAAACCAGAGGATGACCTCAAGTGACCTTCAAAAACAATGGGAAACATTAAGTGGTGTGAAGTGTACTGCTAGGACAGTTCATAACAGGCTCCTAGAAGTGGGACTGAAGTCCCATAAAGCAAGGAAGAAGCCCTTCATTAATGAGAACCAGGGAAGAGCCGGGCTGGGGTTTGCAAAAAAAAAAAAAGAAAGTGTATTTTACACAGATGCATACCCATAAATTGAGATGAGTGAAAAAGAAAAGTTTTGCTCTGGTTTCTTAATTTTTCCAAAAGCTGTTTTTGTTTTGTTTCAGTATACTTACTGTTTGATTTAAGCTAGTTTTAATTGTCTATTGCGTTGATAGACCTGGTGTAGGTTTATGTGAGATTGCTCGCGCGTCACAGATGGATATGAATGCCTCTTCTTGCGACCCATCTGTTGGCGTGAACACGGCGTCCTGACTCTCCTTTGTCCCCGTTTCTCCCGCCCGCAGAGTCTGTGAGCGGCCCACCGAGGGATCCTGTCCGTCCCACTGTCTGCCGACACCATGAGCTGGAGCTTCCTCACCCGGCTGCTGGAGGAGATCCACAACCACTCCACCTTCGTGGGGAAGCTGTGGCTGACGGTGCTCATCGTCTTCCGCATCGTGCTGACCGCCGTCGGCGGGGAGTCCATCTACTACGACGAGCAGAGCAAGTTCGTCTGCAACTCGGGCCAGCCGGGCTGCGAGAACGTCTGCTACGACGCCTTCGCCCCACTCTCGCACGTGCGCTTCTGGGTCTTCCAGATCATCCTGGTGGCCATGCCCTCCCTTATGTACCTAGGCTACGCCATTCACAAGATCGCCCGGCTAGAGGAGGGAAAGCTGGGCGGCGGATGCGGCGGCTACACTCACCGCCGGCCGCGCAAGTTGTTTTTCGGCGGCCGCCGGCAGCACCGCGGGCTGGAGGAGACGGAAGATGACCAAGAGGACGACCCGATGATCTACGAGGTTCCCGAGTCGGAGACGCGCAACGAGCCGCTGCGGTCAAAAACCAAGGCCCGGCATGACGGGCGACGGCGCATCAAAGAGGACGGGCTGATGCGCATCTATGTGCTGCAGCTGGTGTCCCGTACTATGCTGGAGGTCGCTTTCCTGGTGGGCCAGTACGCCCTGTACGGCTTTGCCGTGCCGCCCGTCTTCGTTTGCTCGGGCAAACCTTGCCCACACAGAGTGGACTGCTTTGTATCGCGACCCACGGAGAAGACCATCTTCCTCATCATCATGTACGGCGTGACCGTGCTTTGCCTGGTGCTCAACGTGTGGGAGATGCTGCACCTGGGCGTGGGCACCATCTGCGACATCCTACGTCGCCGACGCTGCCCGCCCCAAGAAGAGCAGTATCAGCTGGGATCCTTGGGGCCAGGAATGGCTGTGAGGGGTCCTGGTCTTCCTGGGAGTGAAGCCGGGGCAGCGGGCATTGACGGAGACTATGGCAGCTATCCCTTCTCCTGGACGGCCCCATCGGCGCCACCTGGCTACAACATCATTGTCAAGCCGGAGCAAATCCAATTCACAGACTTGAGCAACACCAAGATGGCCTGCAAACAAAACCGGGTCAACATTGCCCAAGAGGAGCAGCAGCAGTTTGGCAGCAATGAGGACAACTTCCCCTTGGGTGAGGCTCAGGTCTCCATGCAGAAGGAGATGCGGCAGTCCCAGGACCACCTGGAGCCTGCAGTCCAGACCTACAGCCACCAACATCATGAAGAGGCTGACAAACACCAGAGCAACCTTGGCCAGCCACCAGCGGAACACAAGCACCACCCTGGCTCAAAGCATGGGAGCAGCAAGGGCAGGGCCGGTAGGGGCAGTAACAGTAGCGGTAGCAACAGCAAGTCTGTGGAGGGTAAGCCCTCGGTGTGGATTTAATGTCCTCACACTAGATACTCTTCCTATCTCTGGACACTTGAATCTTACCTAAGGGGAGTGTCCTAATACTCTGGGCTCACTAGAGGACGGAGACCTGCCATTTCCAGCAGGCTTACCTATCCCTGCAGACGGGAAACCAACGTTTTCGTATCAGGAGATAGCAGGTGCAGTGATGGAAACAGTGCCTGCAGAGGATGGAGCCCATATGAGTGAATTGGTACAGCACCGCAATCAAGAACAGACCAATACTGTACACCGAGACCTTTTGATGATGAGAAGATGACAGATGAGCCTCCATGCTGCTGTCTGCTGACAGTGTACCTCAGTGTCACTCACAAGAGTGTCATCTTTTCTCTTCAAAATGCGAGTATCTGTCTTGGACTTTTCGACTTCTGCTTTTTTTGGGATTTGAAATAGCATGATCCTTTTTTTTCCCGGATTTCATATTCTGTTTGACATTCAGTTCCATGATGTTATTCAAAAAGATGGAGATGCATTTGGTAGAATTTTGTGTCAATGTCTGTGCTGACATATGCTACTTCCCCTGTAGGAAACAAGTAAATAATGCATATTAAACCCTCTTCAGCCTGAAGGAGGGCATATGTTTATGAGAAGGGGTGGTGGGAATACAGGATTTCAGTGGCAAACAAAGTGCCTTGAAGTGTTTCAGGGGGTCTTGTTCCTCCTAAGGTTTTTTTCCAGTCTCTGAGGGAGTTTTTCCTTGCCACTTTCACCTCAGGCTTACTCTCTGCGGACCTCAGGCCCGGGAATCTGTGCTTTGTGACAGTGCTCTTTTGGGGGAAGGCACGGAGCCACCTGGACTTGGGAGAAACGGCCATAGAGAACAGAGTCCAGAAGATTACCAAGAGCACAGCCGTTTTTGACGCTGTTTATTGGACATGGGAATTGAATGATGAGGCCTTAGTCTATGGCTTCACCTACATGCCAGGCCTGCTCATCTCCGTCTTGTTCTGGGGAAACCAAACACTTCAACACTTTCTTCATTCTCAAAGAGGAGCGACCTTCAGGTGGATGTGTATTCCATTACTCGTTTCACGATGTGCACTTGTTCACTCCTTTTCCCCGTGACCCTACCCTCTGTTTGTCATCATCATTAGGTATTCTGAATACTGTTTTGTGGCAGATGGATGGAGGATCCAGGCCAAAGCCTGTGTTATCTTATGCCTGTATCTCCCAGGGCATCCTTTGCAGCTCGATCATCTCATCCATTCCATGAGGAGGAAGATGAAAATATTAATTAACAAAGAAGTTGCCTCAGGGATAGATATTTTGTTGTGCATGTGTCAATAAAACTTCCCTTCAGGATTTGGAGTTAAAATATAATTTGCTTCTTTTCCTCCCTTTGGATGACTTCTTCTAAGTTTCCACTGCTTTCGGCTGTGAGTAGAACCTCTCTCTGGCTCTTGTCTGCCCCCTAATGGTCAAAGACATTGATGCAGACATTTTTATGGATAAACTCAGAGGCCAGTGATTTGGTTTATGCCTAAAAAAGCCAAAAATAGTACATAGAGATAATAAAACAGAAAAAATAAGAATTTATAAAATATCATTTGTATTAGATTGATATGTGTTCTGCAATGGATTAGATCCCCAGTACCTTAAATGCACTCTCTGAGTCTGCATTTAATGTACAAAGAGCAGGGATCTGTTTTTTCTTTGTTTTCCTGATTGTGGCCACTTTGTGTTATCGGTATTACTCTTCTATGCGGCTGTCAGTTGTTTCAGTCCTAGCCAAGGGCTGATTCTTATCATTGTGGCGAAATGGACTGAGCTTTCTCACAACCCTTTATTAGAGTGTTAGGTCAGGCCGTAAATGACGCAATGTCCTTAATTAGCTGGTACTGTTATCGCCGAAAGGGCTGGCGGTTTGACTCCGAGCCTGTGTCGTCTCCATCTGTGGCAGCAGGGGGCGCCTCTTCCTTCGCACAACGTGAAGAGTCTTCCTCACTTCAGGGCTTTTGGACTTTCCAGATCTTCCATGTGACGTCTGAAGCAAAAGCGAAGACCACTAAAATAACACTGTCTTCAAAAGTGTTCCATTTGTCTTTTTTATTGTCAGGAGTCGTTGGAATCTCTGACACTGAAAGACCGGACACTGTTTTCATTTTAACAGTTTACACCGCAAGGTAATGAACTTCTATGAAGCTGCATTGTCTTGAGGTTTGGTAAGAAAAGCTGTAGCCATACTATTATAGGCTTAAAATGTATTCTATTTCAATCCTGTTTTCATTCAATATTTGCTAATGAGTTAATTGTCGTGGATTGTGAATTTCAGTGTAGCATGTTTCAGAAATGGTTCTGAAAGGGTTGCAAAAAGGATGTTTGGTATTAACGAAGGATTACATTAAGATTCAAAGGTGAAAAGTAGATATAAATGATGTCAGATAGATCTTCATAAAAATGGTTTTCATTCATATTGTATGCTCAGTTTGGTATGGTTAGTTCAGTTTATTTACAATGGTTTAAAAAAAAAAGTCCCAGAATGCCATGTGAGTGAGTGAGTGGGCGTGTGTGTGTGTGTGTGTGTGTGCGGGGGGGTTCAGCCTGGCTTTCATTGTGGCACCGAAGACTGTAGGAGGTCCAGTGGAAACACAGCAACAAGGTCATGTTATTAGTTTGGGAACTGGTGTCCAAGGTCTGCAGGCCTGGTGGTGACATCCACAGTTCATTGTACCATTCAATAACCAGAGCTTAGGGATGCTACAGGTCTTCAGGCTGGAACATGGTAGGCCAGCCGCCACAGGCCATAGGCCATGCTGATTTTATCTCAACCTCATCTCCGGTTTCCTTAATTGGAATTATTTTGATAGTAAGTCATCTAGCTTTCAGGTGGTTTAAGAATCAGTCAGGTATTAATTGAGTTTTTAAAGTATTTGATCAACCAGGACTACTGCCCTGGGGCTGGGCGATACATTCTGGCTTTAGAATATAAACGGGAGATGAGGCGGCAGATGGTGTTGACTCATTGAATTACTGTAAGCAGTGAAAACCGTTAATGAAATGAAAACATGCAGGCACTGGACCAGGCTTGGAGAGTCATGCTGCACATTGTTTGGAGTTTGCCGGACAGTTGGATCATTTTTCTTTTTCGATGGGTAAGAAATGAGAAGCTAGCAGCACTCCTATAATGTGGCCTGGTCGTGCTGATCTGTGTCTGTTGCTCAGGGTTCAGGCGGCTGACTTGCTCTTCAGTGGAGCTGCAGAAACAGGTCTTTGGTGTCAGTGCTTACTCCACACGGGAGCACCCTTTTTCCGACAACTGAGGCCTTGGAGAATTAGCCGGGGATCCTCAAGGTTCCATTCTGAGGCCCCTGTGTTCATTTTACGAAGAGTACAATCAGATACACTCAATTATTATGGCCCAGGACATCTTTCAGTTTGTGCTCTCTGATTTTACAACAAAAAAACTAAATTTGAAATAAATGATTTTATCAGTACTAGTCAAGTCTCGACACACCTATTAATTCATTTGTCTCTGTTATTCTCCTTACAGTAAAGGCCTTGAGGCAATGAAGCTATACATATCAAATATTGTAACAAGCAGTAGAACTGTTCAATACCTCAAATTTTTTCTCAAATTGTAGATTCTTTAAAAAAGCCCCTTTTGCTTTGATGACAGCTTTATAGTCTCTTGGCATTTGTATAGCCAGCTTCCAGATGTAGCCACCTGGAATGCTTCTCCTACAGTCCTGAAGGAGCTTCCACAAGTTCTGGGCAAGCACAAGTTGGCTCTCTTGCTCATCCCAAACCAGCTCTATAGGGTTCAGGTTTGGGTATTGTGGGAGGGGGGGGCAGGTCATCTGTCACAGCGCTCCATCTCTTTCCTCATTCACCAGATAATATTTGCTACATAACCTCGAGGTGTGCTTAGGATCATTCTTCTGTTGTAAAATAAATTATTTTCAGTAGGTGTCCTAAGACTTTTGAACGATACCGTGTATGTGTTCCAGTATCTGTGCGCTCTTTGCTCTTCCCTGCAGTATGTTCAAGCATTGTGACTATGACCTCTTGTCATATTAGTGGAGCCTGTTTGCTCTGATGGCTAGTATGAGTCTTCATTACCGTGAGGCTGTACAAGCTTGGAGCTCAGTGAGTCAGTAGCTACAAATTATATAATTATATGAATTCAGGGGCCTCTATAAAGTGCTGGGGCCTCAGAATCTGCCGGGGCCCCTGCTGGTGAGTGCTGGATTTGTGAGACATCAGCCTTGATTTAAATCCTCCACAGGGTACCAGTTGTTCTGAATCCTTGTTCCTTCTGGAGACTCCGCAATGTCGGTGTGCGGTCTGGACCTCCTTCACACAGTCAGTGTGTCTATCTGAGCCAAACTTGTTTACAAACATTGGGGGGGTGGGGAGTGATCTGGGGGGGAGGGGGGGGGTATTCCATAGGGCAGGATTTCCCAGTTGGCTGGATAACTTTAGCCAAAAGTGAAAGCTGCCCAATAGGAAGTGAGGTAAGGGACATTACTATTGGACAATCCCTTACATTTTGGCTTAAGTTATCTGGCTAATGAAGAAATTCTGCTTTGTGGAAATCCTGGTTTGCCAGATGAATAATGCTTGTCAATTGATGTATTTGTTCTGTGTTAAGGTATGTACAGGGATCCTGACCCTAACCAGCAAGTTTACTGTATGTGTGTTTGAAATACTTTTCCTTTTATATTGTTGAGTGTCATGCTGGAAGACATTTCCACTTTTTTGACAAATGTTTCCACTTTTGAAAGTTTTTTATGCGTTAAAAAAAATCCCCAAATGCATGTTCAAAACTATTTTGCTAAGAAAATGAAAAATAAATTTATCCTTCTGGTACAATCCATATGATTTGGGTTTTTTGTCCCCCGTTATCTCCTGACCTCTGAGATGGTGATTCATGTCTGCAGCGCCTGTCAGAATCTGCTGTGCGTCGCTCGTGATGTTACGAGGGGGCAGAGTGCCTCCATCCTACCCTGTAAATCGTAGCGGTGATGGGGTGAGATGGGACCCCCGGATACGGCTGCATACCGACCCCCGGGCCCTTGCTTGTCAGGTCTGCTTCGTTAGTTCCTCCATCAACCTTGACTTGAAGAGTCTGGTTCTGGGACACTTTAGACTCAAAAGGGATGTAAAATGGTTTAAATACCAAATACACCACTGGTTTAAATATGTAATGTAAACATTAATATTAATCCGTCATATTAATGACGATGTGCAGGGGTTAGGTCTTACATTGCTTTGTACGGGAAGTGACGACTTCACACACTTCAAGTATGTTATTGTATGTAACATGTGTGTGCACATATTTATGGTACATAAATGTATATTCAGACCTCTATTAGGGGAAGTGTTTGACTCAGCAAGTTGGGACACTTCCTGTGATTGGAAGGTCACTGATTCAAATCCCAGCACTGGGTCAGTAATTTCACCGTTGGGACCTTGAGTGAGGCCCTTAATCCCCAGTTGACAAAAAAATATATGTTACGTTGGATAAAAGCGTCTGGTATATAAGTAGAACGTTGATATAATGAAGATAATTAATTGCCGGCACACAACAATGAAACGTGTCCTCTATGTGATGTAACAGGGGGGCAGCTAATTTAGCGCTTAGGGTGCTGTACCTTGCTCAGGGTACTGCAGTCATAGCTTGCGGGTCAGGGATTTGAACCAACAACCTTTTAGGTCACAAAGTCTTGTCCCTAACCATTAGGCCACCACCATCCCAGTGAAACATAGGCTAAATAATCGCCCTAATTAATGCGTAGAGTAATAGTCTGGCTCTAGAAAGAAGTGAGGCAAAGTAGCCCACATCGACCGGAACGGGCCTGGTAGTCTTGACTATACCCAAGTGCAGCATGGGCGTTAATTAATAGCGCAGCAATGAGCCCTTGCTGACAGCAGAGGGCAGCATATAGATCTCCTGGAAAGAATGCAAGGGAGTAAAACTAAGCTTAATGTTCCCAGAAATATTCCCTCTAGTCCAAGCTGTGAGAGACGGGGGTTTGCATTTTTTTTTCTTTAAAAGATTAATGTTGATGCTCCTAGTAGGATTCCAGACGACTGCCGTATGTCCGATCATATGCCTCGCTAAGTCATATTGTTCTGACGTACTCATTTTCTCAAGTACTTGCAGATCTCTGCAGCCCTTCCGCAGCTCTTTTGCAGTAGTGTGAATCAAACGATGTTTCATTTTTAAAAAAACAGGATTGAGCTTATGCTATATTGCACTGCTTCGATCCTGCCAGAGCCACGTGTGGCATCTCACGTCATCCACTTTCTCTGGATGTGCAGACCCTTGCGTGACTGGCTGCAGGTCTCGCGCCATTATCCACATTCTCTGGATGTGCAGACCCTTGCATGATTGGCTGCAGGTCTTGCGCCATTATCCACATTCTCTGGATGTGCAGACCCTTGCGTGATTGGCTGCAGGTCTCGGGCCATTATCCACATTCTCTGGATGTGCAGACCCTTGCGTGATTGGCTGCAGGTCTCGGGCCATTATCCACATTCTCTGGATGTGCAGACCCTTGCGTGATTGGCTGCAGGTCTCGCGCCATTATCCACCTTCTCTGGATGTGCAGACCCTTGCGTGATTGGCTGCAGGTCTCGCGCCATTATCCACCTTCTCTGGATGTGCAGACCCTTGCGTGATTGGCTGCAGGTCTCGCGCCATTATCCACATTCTCTCCTTTGGCCTGCCGCCCACTGCACACAAGAGCAGTGGGTCCAAAGCCCCCTCCCTTCACTAGGCTGCGTGTCTGTTACTCAACCTGGTCAATGCAGTATAATGTGATGTCTATGACAAATTCCACTACTGACACCAAAATGCAGAGGATACCCATTGGCAGGCTCTCTCTCTCTCCAGAGCTATGATGGCAAGAAGTGAATGATAGTGGTTATATTGAAAAGTGACTGCAAAACATTTGGGCCCGTTCTCTTAACACATACCGCCGTAACTGGATTGAGTAAGCTCTCGTATCTCGCTCAAGCTGTTATCGCTGTAGCGGAGAAAGGCGGACTATGTTAAATACTAGGAATGAGACTCCAAAACCAGCTCTCCATCATTAAATGGTGGTGCGACTGGACTCTCTCCCATGCCCCCAAATGCATCCCACTGCTTCCACAAGACTGGGCAGGATTAATGTAACCATCACTAGTAGGCTTTCCAGGAAGAAGCCAATGGAGCTTAAGCACGCCAAACCATTATATGCAATCTGCTGGCTAAAACACTCTGTTGTTTGAATGTGTCACTCTCTGAATGTGCGTATAAGTCGCCTATTGATTTTCTCAAAGCGAAAGGCTTTTCCACAGATGTGCCAGTCACTGCTCACCCTAATTATGCCCCTGTGTAATGCCTACGGTCCCCAGCTAAGGCTGCAGGCCACGCCCTCTGCATATCCTTGCTGCCCCCTTCTGGCCAGATAGGCGCAGTGCATGCCAGAGCCCCAGGTAGGTGAGTCCTTTACTTCCTCCTCCCATTTAGCCGCGGGCTGGTTGACCCTGGATCAGAAAGCTGCCCAGTCTAAGAATTACTTAATTGTATCAATGTTTGACTAAATTGCTTAATCCGCTTTGTGCTCCTTAACACACAAGGCTGTAATTGGATAAAGTAAGCTTAATTTATCAGAATGGCCTTTGTAATGGTTAACCTGGCTAATGAGTAATGATTTAAAGAAGACGGGAAGCAAGAATGAAGCTCTCAAGGGACAATTAGTCATAGCTGTGTTTATAATTATTCACAGTATATGGCTTATTGCAATTGATATTATATATAAAATGCAGGTGTGTGTATGTGTGTATACAAATATAGAATACTAGGGGCAGTGTGTGACTCGGGGGGGCTAAGATTCTGTGCCTATAATGAGAAGATTGTAGGTTCAAGCCTGGCCTGAGCATGTCTGTGGCTCCTTGAGCAAGGCCCTTGACCTCTTAAGCTCCCTGGGGGCCACAATGGGTGGCTGCCCTTTGCAGCCAAACTTGCAATTTATATTATATATATAACCATCTTTGGCAGAGGTGAAAAGAAAATTTCCCCATGGGGATCAATAAAGTATCAATTAAATCAGTGTACATATAGGCCTGGGTGTATAACATTATTTGAGTTCCATCATGAAAAGCTGAAGATCTGATGCACAGATCAGGTCCATCAATAACGGAAAAGCAGAATTGGGGAGCAGCAGCTTTGTCCGAATGGCGCAGCAATGGAGCCAGAACAATTTCACGGCGATGTCACGTGGCATGTCTCTCTCTGCCGACATTAAATACGGCCCAGCTTTCCGTTTCTCGCTGTCATTTGGGCCCGAGACATCTACTCTGCGTCGGCAGTCAACCCTGCGCCTTCCCTGCGCTGTGAGCGCGGATGTCAGGGAAGCTGCTCGCGTATAAAGCGGAGGAGCTCCGGGCTGTGATGCACTAGCATCACCATGCTGATTGCGGCGACGCCGAAGCATCGCTACATTAACTGCGATCTTGCATTCCAGCAAGATGTCGCTGGTGGGCGGGGGAGAGAGATCGCTCCCAGGGATCAAATTTATGATGTCCAAACGATGTACTTTCGATGCTAACCATGCAATCCATGCCAGTCCCTGCGAGCTGCAGACGGCTGCAGAAAGCTTCGCTTTTATTGTTGAGGAGACCATTATTATACCGTTTGTTATACGCTTGAAGGTTCTTTTCCAATCCAAAACCATTTACGTAAACGATCTGCATCTTTCTACACGTACACGGCTGTATATTTACGCGTAAGATTCAAGCAAAGCAGGTCATTCAAAGGCGTAACAATATTTCCCGTTCTGTAAATTCCACGTATTAAACTCGATTAAACCAGAATGCAAACATATTTCTCTCGGCCGTATGTTAATTAATAGAATGATGTGTGAATGACTTAGTCTATGGAGGATGAGAGTCTGGCAGCTCTCACGCATCTGGCGTGACACTGACGCTTTCTGACTCTCACGCAAGAAATCGTACCGCAAATCTATATTATTCCATCATAAACCTAAAATGAGCTACATCAAAAGCACTGGGGTAGTTTGCAAACCCCGCAGACTATTTACAAGGTAATAAAACTGTTGCAACCGTGTAAATGTGTGTATGTGTGCAGACTTGACTCAAATTGAGATTCCCACGCCCTTCGGCTGGCCAAAGTCGCTGACCTTGTACAGTCCCTACAAATAACAGGGTGTCAGGGCTTCAGTGTCACCTAATACTGACCGCTTGCCTTTCCTGCGAACTTGTCCATTCCCGTTCACACCCACTGCTTCATCCCGTCATTAGGAATTACTTTTTTGAGGTCGTTTAGGCTAAAAATATCCCAAGTAATTCTTCAGTCGTGATTTCCAGAGGTCAACGGATTAGAGCTGAGAATAGGCAGCCAGCAGGCGCAGCACCTACCTGCAGCTCGCCCCAGTATCCCCCTACCACGCCCTGCTCTGCACACCAATACCCCGCAACAAACTAGCCACCTTATCCATGGCAATAAGCTTACATGTGCCTGCCATTCTGACGGGCAGATCGCTGTCAGATCAGCTGCTCCCCAAACTTTCACCTGTTCTGCGCGTCCAGAAATCCCGGGTACACCATTTACGAACCTATATGGCGAAATTAGGTTTGCATGCGCCGAATTATAACTATTACTACATTTATTGGTAGTAGTGCTCGTGGTGGAATATACGCATTTCCCCTAACTTCTTTCGTTGCTGCTGTCGTTGTTGTAATGAATGAAAAAGTGGATGCGCTTTAAAGCTACCCATACGTGCTTTTAATAATTGCCGCAAGGAGGATTGCTTCGGATAACGCGCTCGGCGGCAGAACACGTCAAAAAAAAATAGCGAAGGCCTCCGGCGCCCTGTGCCGCTACCGGTCCTTCTGTTTTTTGGGAGGAGAGCTCCGGAAAAACGGGGAGACGGTACGAGACGGGAAGAGGGAGGGCGCGTCGGCACCCACGTGTCCCCATCATCGCCGACTTAATGCCATTCTGCTCCGTGCCTGGCTCCCCCCCATCCTCCTCCTCCTCCTCTTCCATCACCGGTGGGTGATGATACACACGGACGAAGGACCGCATGAACACGCACTGCTTGGCAGGGGGAGAAAAAAAAACATGTCCATGCACACTGCTGTCCCAACATCGTCTCTCCATTTTATACCTTATGCTTATCTTTTTCTATTTATGGATCCTTTCGCCCATTTTGGAACCATAACGATGCTCGATTTATCAGCCAGCGGGCGTTTTTAAGTCTAAAAGAGGCTTCTAGGGGGAAATGGGACTGAGAGGGGACCTCTAAAAAAAAAAAAAAAAGGTGTAATTGGCGATCGGGTTTTTTTTCCGCAATCTGCTGCTCGTCCGCATTTTTTCCCGCATTATACGTTAGTATTTCACGCACTTCATACAAATCCAGGGGACTATGTGAACATCATGCTGGCGGTGAGGTGCCTAATGTTTGCTGCAGTGGGTGCAAGATTTGCCATGACAGGTAAGGCTAGGGAGAGGGCGAGAGCGCCTTCCCTTTTCCTTGGCAGATTTCCCTGCCTTTAGACGTATTCTGCGTTTTGCACCTGTAATCACTTTTCCATCTACAATATATAGTGATGTGTCGGTGACTCGCAGCTGGGGGTTTAGCGTCTCTGCCAAGTCTGTTGGGTCGAGTCTTTTTCTTTTTTACCCTTCTCTTGCTTTGCAGAAACCTTTGCCTGCTGCATCAGCAGGATTTCCCCTCCCGCAGTCTGGCTATTGAGCTCGATATATCTGGAACGATGGCTCGCATGCAGTAAATCGCCCTTAGAGAAATGCAGCATATATTTTAAACGGACATCCACTATAAATATACGTCGTGAGCCCGGTGCTGTCGGCGCTTCAATAGCGACGCGCCCGTTAATTCACAGCGATCCATCGCACACTGCCCTATATACCCGCCGTTGCAGGCTGGAGCGGATCCCTGGTGCGGGATGCGGGTTTGTGGGACTGGGCAGCGCCGGAGGACGGGGGGGAGCGCACCGCGGCATCCAGGGAAGTCACCAAACCGAGACGGCTTGTGCATCAGATCGACGCGGAGGGGGAGATGGTTCACAGCCATCTGGACACTAGGATTAAGAATCACTCTGACGGCGAGCCGGTGAGTCTTTTAAGGGAAACGACGACGGCAGGGATTAAGGATATACGTGTTCTGAACTGTCTGGCAAACTGTCTTTTTTTGTTTTATAAACCCACGGAAACGCCGCTGCATAATGGTACCTGACTCATTCGCTTGTATTTTGTATTTCCTGGATAGTGTGTGCTCTCTCACCTAGCAATGAGTTATCTGTGGAAAGACCCCACTCCTTATTCAGTGTTGGGTCACCCTAAAAGCACTTGGCAAGTTTGTCCCTCTTTCTCCTCCTTGCTCTAGAATCTCAGTATCACATTGTTGACATCTATCCTTTAGTCCCCATGTGCTGATTCTGCATCCCTGTGTTGGGATCCAATATATACCACCTGTAATGTGTTTACACCCTAAATATCTTCTCTGTTTAATATTTATACCATTAAGGGTGTGCCCCAGTTGGTTAGTACAAACATGCCATCCCGTCGTGTGTCAGGACCTCCTGCACATCAGAACCAAAATGTTCTGATTTCCCAGAGGTGGGGGTCGTGGTGGTGACCATGAGTAGTGGTGGACGTGGTACTAGACTGGTTGTAACCACCTATCTATCCATCTTCCAACTGTATATCCTAGTCAGGGTCAAGGCAATCTTCCTGGCCCACCTTGTTACCAAGAGCTGGAGCCGGGCCTTGGGCCTGGGGCCTGGTTACACCAAGTAAGGTCAAATCCTATATGTAGAGGCCAGTGTCCTTCATCTCATGTTCCCCGGTTTAATTCCTGTAAACTTAGTCAACACTGAGGAAGGACTGGTAACTGGGAAGTATAAAGGAGAGCACCCCCCCCCCCCACCGTACCATAATGGTCTTGTTATAGAAAATAATCACTGGCTAACATAAAAGCATCAGAGCTTTCATATTAATTATAATCTCAGAAATGTGGATGGAGTTAAACGTTCCCAGATGTCATAAAGCAATGACTTGCATTTTCGCAGAAGTCACCTGGACAAGTCTGTTTGTGGTGCCATCTGCCCATTACTCAAGTTGATTGTTGGCCTTAAAAGCCATATGGGCGTCTCTAGCCAGTGATGGAAATACATCAGGCAGTGACTGAGGTTGCAGGTCTACACCCTAAAACCAAGCTTGACCCCAAGGCAGAGCCGGCCCAAGGCATAAGCGAACTAAGCAGCCGCTTGGGGCCCCCACGCCACCAGGGGGCCCCCATGAGTGCTTGAAATGTCATGATATCTTGATGTGGGGGGGGCAAATCAAATTCTGCTTAGGGCCCCATAAAGGCTCGGGCCGGCCCTGCCTCAAGGGCATCGATTAGTGTGTAGATGGTAAAGAAATGTTCCTACCAGTATTTGGTGTGTTTAGGAGGGTGTGGGATTTGGGGCTGATTTGGTTGCTACCAGTGTTGAAACCAAACCTATATCCTTGTTTGACCCTGGATTAGGAAGACTTTGGCAAAAGAATATTGTTCCTCTAAACCTTGTTGGCCAAATCAAATGAAATATTAAAAACTGGCTTCCAGTTTCCGCTAGGGAAAGGTTTGAGATTCTGCTGCCTTCATCCTTCAGTGGAGTGCAGAAAAGTTACCTGATAAATCATTTAAATTCACATATCCAGACAAAAGCTGATGACGTGGCTGATAGGTGCATATCTTTGTTGATTAGTTATCTAAGTCTTGCCCCCTGCGCATGTCAGCTTGGGGTGTGGCCTTTATGGAAGGGAAGTCTGTCACTCATGTTTGAGGCACTTTAAATTGCCTGATGGAATCTGTCACCCTCGGCTGTTAAATAAGTAAGGGCATACAGTAAGTGCTTGGAGCACATTCAGGGCAAAGGCTCTGTTTCTCCATCCCCATGCCACTGTTCTTGGTGTACAATGAGAACAAGCTTCCAGACCGGTGTTAGATGAGGTCTCTAGGTTTGGCTGGAGAAGAGCCAATCCTATAAAGGTGCCTTTGTCATACTGCCCCATGTGGAGATCACGAGAAGCTCAGCTAAGGGCATAGTAAGCTAATCATATGATGTGCTCCAGAGTGATCTAAGCCAAGATATTGGAAAAGGTATCTTTGATCTGGAGTGGATCTCAAAATGCGTACTTGACCGTACATGTCTTCTCTTCTACCTGTTTTACGTCATCTTCCATTACCAAAGACCGGTTCCAGCATTAAGAGCACAAGTACATGGTGGGGGACGATGGTAAAAAAAAAATCCCCGGTTTATGTTCTTGCTCTGTCTCAAATATCAAGGGTGTATTGGGTGCAACATTAGCAATTGAGAACAATCCCATGATTTATTGCACCTCAATTTCATTCTTGGAAGGCAAGGTAGCAAGATCACTCTTGCCAAGACCATCAGTATGATCTTTGCCTTCTTGGTATTGAGATTCATCCTTGCTTCCTGATGATTTTAGGTCAGAAGTACATTGTGATTGGAAGACCGGCATTGCTGACATCATGCTCTAATATACTATTTCCTTACGGCTTCAACAAGAGTCTGATGCACCACAATGATACAAGTCACCCAGAATAAGTTCTGTGACGCCACGCAGCCCTTATACAATTTCTAGCACTTTGTTGACTTGCTGTTCTAACTAGACGCGGCTCTTTTATTATAGGGGACAGACAGCAGGTAAGACACCATTTTAATTTGGTCATTTTTAACTTTTTAATTTGCTTAGCTGTCACCGGCTGCCTGTGTGTATTTCTGACACTACCCTACCGAGACCAACCAGTCAGAGGTGACTGTGCTCTGCTGAGGTAACCTGGAATTCAGGAAATTGTCATCCTTCCTCTGTTCCATTACCTATTATTATTATTTTTTTTTATAATCAGAAATACTGCAGAGTCAGAGGACAATTAGAAAACGGTATTAAACAGTTTGCAATGGATTAAAGGGGGCACCTTCAGCAAGTCAGGTGACATCTCAGCCTCTTCACGTGAGGGTCACATCTGCTCTAGTCCACGTGACTACTTCCTGAAAATGGATATGTTGTTTGCCGTAATGGAATCTGCCAGGCCTATAAAAATCGTCCTTTTTCATATTTGCTACTTAACCAAATTACTGTTGTGGCTCAGAGTTCTAAAAATGAGATTTATGTGCAATAATAAAGACAGAAATGTCACAAATCTATACCTATTCAGTTTATTATGGTACTTGGCCTGGTGTACCACAGGCTGGTCTTTCTAGATGAAAAATATACACTAAAAATGAATGTCGCTGCACCAAGTGAGATCCCAGCTTCTAGTATAGCATAGATGTGTCCTGTGATGGACTGATGTCCCGTCCTGGGAGTCTCTCGTTTCCCGGGCTTCCTGGCCTCGTCTCTAAGCTCAGCTTGACATTGTCTTGGATTAGCCGACAGAAGATGGATTGATGGTTTTGGAAGGGAAACGATATCCGCTTTGGGTGGTGAGAAGTCGATGGCGTCTACCTGGCGTCCACGCCATCTGTTTCGGGCGGGACAAGGTTGCCGGTCTCCACGCAAGCGGAGGCGTTCAGATGAATTATCTTAACGGGAAAGTCGGTGACCGGTGCTGAAGGTGCGGCATTCCGTCAGAAGTAAATCTGACTCCATCTGACGCTTTTAATGGAGACGGCTGTCTCTGCCAATTTTCCTGAACTTCCATCAGACGTGACAAAACTGCTTTCCAGTAAATCCTCGATGCCGGCTGATGTTTAAATACGGCCGAATCGATGCTGTTTTATTTGTTTGAATAATTTGACCCGCTGGATACATCTGCCCAGTGTCACCACAGGCTTCCTTGCTGGTATTCCTGGGACGTCGCCGATGGTTTAAGGGATTGTGACGTATATACTATAAATAATCATCTCACGTTGAACCGGGTGATTTAGCGAGTCGATAAATGTCTTTGTGAATTAGTGTGATGCAACTTTAAGAGAGGTTTAGATGGTGGAGTATTTGTGATGCTGCCATATTTTTCAATAGATGATAAACAGTCCTTACCTCCACCTGTGTGTTCTCTCCCCCCCCCCAGCCCATCCATCTGGCCCAGAGCAGTTTCCTGGTGGAGGCCTTCAACATCTCCTTTATCCTGGACTTGGAGTTAAACCAGTGAGTACTTCGCCCTTGTCGGCCTCGTGAATCACCCCTCTAGTCAGACGGACAGGTGGCGGGGGCGGGAATGTCCTTAAGTCGCAGTTGCGGCGAGTGTTATCCCCACGGTCTGTATAGCAGTTGCTGCGAGCGTTATCCCCACGGTCTGTATAGCAGTTGCGGCGAGCGTTATTCCTGCGGTCTGTATAGCAGTTGCGGCGAGCGTTATCCCCGCGGTCTGTATAGCAGTTGTGGCAAGTGTTATTCCCGCAGTCTGTATAGCGAGACAGAGGCCCTCGCTATGGCAATGGCTTTCTCGAACCACCCAGAAGTGTCGTTGGACTTGGTCTCAATAGATGCAGCACATATAGATGAAGAGCGATGCATAAAGGCATGTGCTTGGACTTAAACATGAATATACACACATAGCATGCTTCATATCAGCTCTAGGAAATGCCCTGGATATCACCTCACAG
>JAODKM010000001.1:40653118-40668109 GCA_026780845.1 Petrocephalus sullivani
TTGGACTTAAACATGAATATACACACATAGCATGCTTCATATCAGCTCTAGGAAATGCCCTGGATATCACCTCACAGATCGATGCACACCCATATTGTGTAGTTGGTCTCCCTGCCTCTGATTCCTTTTGTGGGGGTGCCTTAACATAGGTCCCCCCCCCCCCCCACCACCATGGGTTCAGAGTCATAAATTAGGGCCTATAGCGTCTTACAGCCACCCCCCCCCTAAATCCTGGGGGTCTTGGTGACTGAGAAGCCTGCGACTTTGATAGAGGTCTTTGATGTCATTAATTCCCCGAGTCAAAATTCAGGGAGCAGGTTTAAATCTCATAATATTCTTTCCGATTGGCTTCACTACTGGTTGCCTGCGAAGTTAAAGCTTGCGCATGGTGGTTTGGTGCCTCCTCTGATGCCTTGCGGCTTTCATGAGAGCCACGGAATGCAGACACGTGACTTCAAGGGCGATGGCGGTCTCCTTGCTCAGCTAGCATCGATTAGCGCATAAATATTTGAGAATGAATCGGACGGAGGGCGGGTGTTGGGTATCCGGCAGCGTAAGAGGTGCAGGGAGCTGGTAAACTGGCCTCGAAAGGATCGTTAAGAGACGGTTCAGCAGCTCCTGGGAGTGCTGCCCCGTGCCGCGGGCAGGTCGGCGGTAAGGTGATGCGCGCACTGCTGGCGGGTGTGGCCTGCGCACGCTGACTCCTGCCTGTCCCGCTGACTCTTTTTCCTCCCCCGCACAGCCACCTCCTGTCCTCTGACTATGTGGAACGACATTTCGACAAGGACGGCAGGCCGACGCAGACTGCGGTAGGAACCTGAAGGGGTGGGGGGGCTCCATCCAGGACTCCTCTCCCGGCAGGAATCACTGTTAATTCACTTGTCATGTTTTTTCTCCATGTTTGGTCTTTGGGGTTCCTGTCTCTACACTGTAAGACCACCATTGTAAAATAGAAGCCCTTTAATTTGCCCGACACGGATGATGCCGCGCTTAAAAAGCTGATCCTGTCCTCAAGGTCCATGAGCGACTGCTCAGCCAGACGTGGTCTTTATCAGGGCAGCACACGGCATCGAAGTGTGACGCTCACACTTGGTGGCAGCTATGACGCAGGTTTCATAGGGAGTGCTGATGTGTGCACGGGGGGCAGAAAGGGGCCCTGACACTAGGGGGCGCCCATGAGTGTTTGAGTGTGGATAATGAAGGTCCATTTAGTATAATTTGTCAGGGCCCCCCCCACACTCAATGGGAGACGATCAGCATGAGGTCCAGTTAGGGGCAGGCAGGTTAATCCTGCTGAGGTACGGCTACACCTATTTGACTTGGTTAGTTCCCCTTTAACTTACCCAGTGACCAGAGTATTTCTCTTTGGATGTGAGCGTGTGATTCTTGATTAAATCGGTGACATGGCGAATTGTGGGGGGGGGGGGCAAATCCGGGACCGGGGACCCAGAGCCAATACCCCCCCCCCCTCCCGTTCAGGGCGACTGTGCTTCAGTCAAACCCTGCAAGCATAAGCCACTCCCCGCCCACTTCTCCCCAAGCCTACGGCGCTCTGCCCAGCCAATCGCACGGCTGTTTCCGTGGCAACCGGCAGCCGGGAGCCCAGGCCCACATTGGCTCGGCCCTGTCACTCAATCGCTGGCAGAGGAAGAAGACACAGAAGATAGGAGGGAAAGCAAAGTGACAGGATTTCAAAAGCTGGGTGGGGTGGGGAGTCGGGGGGGGGGTGCAATGAAAGAAGAATAATTGCTTGTTTTTCAGGCTGCAGTGGCTGCAGTAGGCGAGTCTTGTGCCGGGAGGGGCTGCAGACGCTCAGTCGGCCCTGCCGAGCGGCACTCGCTTTATGCTTTTCATCCAAATATCGGCGTCTTCTGTCATTATCGGCTCCCAGACATCTTTATGAATTTCCCTCCTTTTTTACTCGTGTTCAGCTCTCATTGAGATCAAATAAATTAAAGGGTAACTCTGCTATGCCACATCCCTGCACTTAGTGGCAGTCCTGGGGGGAGAGACATGGGGTCCTGAAGTAAGGGGCTGCGGTCGTCTTGTCGGTGCCCGATCGAAGACTGACTACTTGAGAGGTTTGGTTGGGACCTCGCTCGGTCTCGTCTGTGGATGTCTCGAAGGAGTGCGAGTATCCATTTTTTTGCGTTTGCATTTTTTTTTTTTTTTACCGAAACACGAGAAGCCAGTGACCAGAATGGCATGTCCTTCCCGAGCCTGACCCCTGCCTGTGTCACCTGATGCACAGATGTGCCCTAACAAACTCTGTATCGTCGTTATCCTGGCTCGTATATTGCTCTTTATATCTAACCGGACAGAGGAGCGGCTGTTTTTATTTTTATTCTTTGCCTCCCTGGCGCCGGTATTTATTCAGACAGTCCTGTGTTGCTGCTGCTGTAAGTGCGAGAGGGTTCAAAAAAAGATATAGGAAAAGGCCTTGAGTTTCCACAGACTCAAAAGCAGAAAAATCACCCATAGACTCATGGGCATGAAACAGCGAGCCGCTGGCATCCAGCATCGAAGGCAGGTTGGAGCGATGGACGTCAGCGGCGACATCGTCTAATAAATTCTGGGGCCCGTAAAACTGGAAGGCCAGAATGGAGGGATGGGGGTCTCTGCTTGTCCGGCAGCACCCCGTCCGGAGGGGGGGGGGGTGGGCTGTGCGTTATTAAAGTGCATGGGACGGGCCGGCACCCTTTGCACAGGGAGGTTTTTCGGGGCTGACGCGAGTTTGGAATGCGGAGACGTTACGTAATATCTGCAGCGTCCTGGGTGCCTGGGTTACTGTTACAGACAGCAGCCCCCCTCCCGCACGAGCACACACATGGACACGCGCGTACACGCAGCCCCAGCAGTCGTGCGTCACGGTGTAGGTGTAAAGAGTGCCTGACGACCGCGGCCTGCTCTCAGTTCATCCTTAGTGCTGATGGAGCAGAGTGTGTGTGCTTCTCCCGGCCCTCGGGCTCAGAGCAGGATGGAGTCACCGTACGGTAATGGGGCAGCCCTGCATACGCCGGCCGTGCTGTCTGATGCCGTCTTCGTCCAGAACTTGCCCTGATTCCCCGGCTGGGCGTGGGATGAGCCCTCTGCACCGCTGCAGTAATTCCTGCAGGCAGCCTGAGCGACTGCGTGACTGCAGCGAGCGGAGATGCGAGGCCGCGGTCCGCCGCGCGTTCCGTGCAGATGCCATTCTCCCTCCCCCTCTCACTCCCGGCTAGGCTCTGCAGAAAAACATTGCAGTTTTTTTTTTTTTTGTTATTTTCTTATTAGCTTTACATTTGACTTTTTAGTGGGTGGTGTGTGTCTCAGTGGGTCAGGCCTGTTTGAGTCCCATGCTCAGCAGAATAGTCACTGGAATCTTGCCCAAGGGCTCTCAACAACCACCGGCAAAATAAAAATGATCAGGTAATGGCTGAGCCTGTGCTTAATTAACAGAAGATTAATTAAGATACCCGGTCTCATAATTGTACAAATGGCAAATAAAGTGTAATTTATTCTTATTTTTTTATTGTTGAGATTGTCGTTTGTTGTGGGGGGCTTGTGTTTTGTATCCATGACGATAGCATTCTTCAGTATACGCGTTTCCCGCCGTGTCAGGTGGGCAAAGGGGGAGGAGCTTAATGTGCCATCTGTTCCGGCAGGGAGGGGAGCACTGCTATTACCACGGGATGCTGCGTGATGTGCCGGGCTCCTGGGCCGCCCTCTCCACCTGCCACGGCCTCTGGTGAGCAGCTGGTACCTGGATCACACTTCCGCTGGGCAGAGCCCCCACCCTCTTCCACTGCCCCCCCCACACACACACACACACACGCTCTCTCTCTCTCTGCAGCGGCATGTTCTCTGATGGGAGGTTCTCCTACAGCATCGAGCGGATCTTTAGCGAGGTGAGCCGGCTTCCGGTTTATCAGAGGGGAGGGGGGTCCAATTTCAGGCTGTCGGGCTGCCGTCTGGTTGGTCAGTCGCAGACTGATGGTGTAGATCCGGAACATCTGGCTTCATGAAGTATCAAGGATCCGGGGTCACCCCAGTGTCATCCTTAAAGGTTAAAGGTCAAGCACCTGATTTAGGTTTGTCCTCCAAGGTAGGCCCATACTATTGACGAATTGGCAGGGGTTGCCTTCCCCCCCTCCCTCAGTATGGATCGTCCCAAAGCCAGCTGTCCTTCGCAATAACTTACCTCCTCCGTAACTATGTCTGCCAAAGGGTGCCTCTCTTTTTTTAGTCAGTGTTGTCCTGGAAGGTGTTGGATGGGGTGTGGTGGTGTGGCAGAAGATCTCCAGCGCGGAGCCCTGCCCCGCCGAGCCTTATGGGACCATTTGGGTCGTCGTTCTTCTTCTTCTTTTTCTGCATGTGCGGTTCTATTTAAATGTTAATAAGTAACCTTGGTTTTTACATTCCCGTGTGTTTTAGGCTGACAACTTGCATGAGGTGTACAAGATGCCAAACATGGAACTCCCCCCCTCTTGTCCAGGTGTGAAAAACGAGATCAGTCTCCCCCCCCAGCCGTCCGCTCCCATGGTCTGTCCCCTACTCTGTCTCTCTCTCTCTCTCCATCTGTACTCTTCCGTCTTCCCAGGGCTCCCCATCTCCTGCCCATCCCTGCCTTCGTTTTACTCCTCGGACTCACTGGTACACTTTGTTTCCTAGCTCAGCTCCTTCTCCACTGTCTCTCTCCTCTGTTCCCTTTCCCCCCGGCCCCCCCCCCCCGTCCACTCTTCTCCGTTTCTGCCCCATCCCTCGCTTCCGTCCTCTCCTCCCTGCTTTCTCTGTCCTCCTGTCACGGCAGTTTACTTCGTTTCGATCCGTTCAAGCGCACAAAGGTAGGCGCCGCGCCTGGGACTGACGGACGGTGAAATATATTTATTAACACCGCCCCCCCCCCTCTTTCCCCAACACCCCCATCGCTAACTGTCCCCAAACCTCCTTGTCATCCAGGCTGTGCCGAAAACAGCAGCGATGTCCAGGATGACCCCCCCGGGTGGGGGCCGTCTCTCCTTGGGGGACTTCGGCGCTCCAAGAGACAAGTAAGGCCGCACCTCCGGATGGCGAGTTTCGCTGCTTCCAGTACAGATAAGGTGTAATTGAATGTCGAACGTTTCTTAAAGTGAAATTAAACTAGAAAGTGGTCTCGTTTGTTGTTGTTCATCACGGGAAATTGCGGCACAGTCCAAAAAGAAAGACGTGCCCCCAAAAAAATCACCCGGAGATGTTTCCTTTTCTTGCTGAAGTGTGAGATTTATAGGGGGGTGACAGCAGAGTGTCTTTGTCGCACATTGCCTGACGCGGTTGCTTTTAAATATGAAATTTTCTCATCTTAATGTCAACGCTTTATGCTCGTACTCCTACTCATCCTTTGCCACTAGTGTGTGTTGCGTTTTAAAGTGGAGTTAATTTACAGTGACATTTGCCTAGAAAGCCGAGTTGAAGAGAAAGTGGAGTTAAGGAAGCTTTCGGCTGTTTTGTTGGTATTGCAGAGGGTGGCCAATTAAAATTAAAGATAATTGCTAAACGCTAATGACTGCCAAGACGGTGTCTTAGTCCCGCAGGCTAAGTAGCTCTTACTCTCTCTGTCGCCATAGGTGCGTCGCCCACAGCACACAGTTCTGAGCGAGACCAAATACATCGAGCTGCTTGTGGTCAATGATCATGACTTGGTGAGTGAATCCCATTGGTGGCCGATGACAGGTTCCGGAGCTCCGCGTGTGGTTCTGTGAGTTAGCGCTCTGTACCTGTGGTCGGAAGTGCGTCAGTTCAAATCCCGAGACCTCAAATGCTTCCTTGTTAACTCCGCTGACAGAACCGACTCCATCCCAGTTCGTGAATTTGAACGGTTCTGCCAGTTTCCACCAAAGTAAAAAGAGGCTCCGAACCAAAAAACTGGTTAAGGTTGAGAATCAAGAAATGGTCGGATCCTAAATAGGAACCGTTATGACATCATGAGTGTACTATGCTGCCTACAGGCGTGACACAGACAGAGCAGTGGTGAAAATGGTATCTTCAGAGAGACAATCTTCAGAGAGACAATACATAATGATAATAATAATGGTAATAATAATAACAATATACTGTTGAGTCACATTTCACTCCAAATTGTGCAGTCCTACGCTCACGCGCACTGTCTGCTTTTTGTTATTTTTATTATTATTGGGCATGTACCAATGGTCTGCTGCAGAATGTATCACAGCAAAAAGTCTTGACTCAGAAATGTAGCAAAATGACTGTAAAAGTTGCAACGACTTAAAATATTCAAGTAAAACACAAATTTGGAAAAAAACCAAGTTAAATACGGTGATAAAGTGTTTGTACTTTATTATTTTACACCTCTGCATGGAGGCGAATGCAAACCCCACTTACTCAGCTACACCTACCACTAATGACACGATGGTGCCAACTGCAGAGCCAAAAATTGGTGGAACCGCGGGCTGGTTCTTGGTTGGCACAAGGTTATCTGAAGTGGTTCACGAATATCTAACATGATGGCATTGAAAGTTGCCGTCGAGAAAACCCAAGAGCCAAAAAAAAAGTCAAATTTAAGATCTACAGATATATTTAAATCAAGCTTGTCCCTTGAGCTAGTTGTTGGCTTTCTGTATAACGAGTGTATGATAGGCAAGCATTTTGAAGCTGCCTCCAGGGAGCCAGTGAAGAAGTGATCAACGAATCATAGCTCATCTGCAGTTCACATTGCTAATCATCTATCGTCCAATCAGCAACTGTGGAAGGGGCATCACACTGTTAATTATTTTTTCCACTTCCCATTGGACGTGTGTGGAATACATCTACACACGTCTGCAGTTAGAGCATGCTGAATGGTCCAAGCAGTGGTCACGCCAGAGGAGTTTCACCTTCATGGTTTGCTGGAAGTGTCTGATCTTCAATTCTTTGCTCTGTTCAGTTTTTGCAGCTCCGTGGCTCAACTTCCCAGACCAGGAACTTTGCCAAGGCCGTGGTGAACATGGCGGATGCGGTGAGTCTCTTCTAATTTACAGTATTTTTAACGTGAGGGTAAAGTTAGATAATTGAGATAGTTATTGCTCACAGCTCACTCTGCTCTTTTGGCCAGTGTTTGCTTTGCATTTGTATTCATCTGTTTGTTGATTTCATCATTTAATTGAAGATCTACAAGGAGCAGCTGAACACCCGCATAGTGCTGGTCGCCATGGAAACGTGGTCCTCTGGGAATATGGTTTCGGTGGGAGCAGATCCCCTGATGACCCTCCGTGACTTCATGAAGTACAGGAAGGAGAACATCAAGGAGCAGAGCGATGCGGCTCACCTCTTCTCGTTAGTCTGCCATCGGTGGCATCCACGTGTGCCGTGGGGTGGGGGGGTCACACGCCGTGAGGTTGTGCATTCAGATCAGAATTTTCTCTGACCCCCAGTGTATTCATCTGATCCAGCTGAAACAGCCATTGCTGTGATTCCTCTCCTGTTCCCTAGGGGGCGCACTTTCCAGAGCAGCCGCAGTGGCACAGCCTACATGGGAGGCGTTTGCTCCCTCACTCGAGGAGGGGGGGTCAATGAGGTGAGGCCGTACCCCGTGAAGGCTTGTTGCTTATTTTTATATGTTAGGCTGCATTCAGAGTGAAATGTAATGTACATTAAAGGCATAAGTACCAGTAGGTCATGGAAACATTTCCTTTTTAAAAGAGGCAGGTTTTCCCTTGTAGTGAGGTTGCCATAATTTTTTTTTTAACCTTCTTGCCTCTTAGAAATCTTTATAGAGCCTGTTTAGTGTTGGGTGGTGTTTGGCTCCGTGGGTTAAGGTGCTGTGCTTGTGTTCCATGGGTTATTGGTTCAAATCCCAGGATTACTCAGTAATTTTACCATTGGGTTGTTCAGCAAAGCCCTTAACCCACAACTGTTCTAGGGACTTTCTGTCTGTGCTTTCTCAAAGAAAAGTAGGTTGCTTTCGATAAAAGCATCTGCTGAATAAATAAAATGTATTTAAATGTTCCTGGCTTACCCAGGCTAATTGCGCATGCAGCAGTTTGCTGAAGGTTAGTTTTGTTGACACATTAAAAACTGCGAATACTGTTACAAAAATATGATTAGCTTTGGCCTGTTTGGGACGCGAGTCCCACGGGAGGCCCTCTGGGAGATGTGGGTCTCTCTGCGGGTGGGGCCGTCCTATCCGTGCGCGGTGACCTTTTTGTGAGCCTCGGGTCTGTGCCAGCAGCACGGGAACGTCGGCCCCATGGCCATCACACTGTGCCAGAGCCTCGGTCAGAACATCGGCATGATGTGGAACGTGGACCGCACCGCTGCAGGTAGGGAGTCATGCGGCGAGTCGTCATGCGGCGAGTCGTCATGCAACAGCGCCGCAACATCACCGTGGTGTGCTCCTCTCATCTGGGTCACGGGGAACATCCCTGTGCTTAGCCGGTGATACTGAGGGGTAAACGCAAGCGCAGTGCTGCAGGTTTCGTTTTTGTTGCGTCATTAAATGCGCAGAGAAAGTCATATTTTTATCTTAATACCGCCGCACTAACTGTAAGGAATACAGCTTGACTGAACTCTGTACCTAATAATAGCGACAGAAATAAGTATAAGAAGGTGAGAATTGGGAGACATGGTGGCTTAGCGTTAAGATTAGCCTTATACTAGATAAGGTGTTTTTATTTTTCTTTTTTATTACTATTTGGTGATTATCCTTGGTTGTTTTACACGACACCCCAAAGTAAATTTCTTGTACATAAAAGTCCTTAGCAATAAGTAAACGATTCTATTGCTGATATCTCCTGGGTCGTGGGTTCGATTTCCACCCTATGTTTCCTCCAACATCCCAAAAATGTGATTAGATGAACTGGTCTCTCGTATCCCCCGATGCTCTATCCCATAACCTTGTAGTTTGGAACACATGTAATAGTTAAACTTGAACCTGAGCCCTTGAGCTTGCCCGTAGTGTGATTGTGTGTGTGTGTGTGTCTGTCCTCTGAATAGCTAGCACCCCATGCCTTGTGCCGCCTGGCATTGGCTCCCGGTGACCCCATACTGGATATGCGGATTTGAGAAAGCTGACGGTTGTACTGAGGGGAATATGGGGTTGGTGTCTGACGGATCCTGTCCCTCACAGGAGACTGTAGGTGTCCGGACACGTGGCTGGGATGCATCATGGAGGATACAGGGTGAGAAAGGAGCCTTGCTGGCCTGCTTCTGAACCGCCACGCACTCTGACTCCACCCCTGCCCCTGGTTATTCCACTTGTATAAATCTATCATGATTCCAGCTCTGGGTCAAAGGCATGTAGGTTGCTAATTTGTTTTCAATACTGGAGCTGTGTAAGATAATTATACCCTCATACCTGTCCCGTGCAGAGCAGTCTGGTGCTGCAAATACAATTCTCTGGGATCGTTTAGGAACCTAAAATACTTCATAACAGAGTGGCCTGATCGTTTGGCATTACGGTCCTGAACATACGGGTAACGATATGTTTAAAAAAATAAAAACAATAAAGCTGATTGCAATGGAGGGTCCACAAAAGGACATGTCAACTTTGTTTGAGAATTTTATAATTCACAGTTTTTTTTTTTTTAGGAAATTTGACTTGCGTAACGCTGCAGTCATGTCCTGTAGAAACAGGATAGAAAGGGTTTTTATGGATGGGTTTTATCTTTGCATGCATTAGGAGGTTTTTGATTTTTTTTTTCGCCGGTAGACCACTGTCAGTTGCTAACTAGGCTGGGTGCCCCGTGTTTCCGGAAGGTTCTACATCCCCAGGAAGTTTTCCCGCTGCAGTGTGGAGGAATATGTACGTTTCCTGCAAAGGGGTGGGGGCAGCTGCCTCTTCAACAAGCCTGTTAAGGTAAAGGCAGCACTGCGGTGATTCTTTTGACCTGAATTCCACCAGTGTCCTACTGACACTGTTGTTGACACTTTGTCCTCTGTTTCCTACTTTCCCCCATTTGCCGATCCTCCTGTTCCTCAGCTGCTGGACCCGCCCGAGTGCGGGAACGGCTTTGTAGAAACCGGAGAAGAGTGCGACTGCGGTTCTCAGGTGGTGAGTGCCCATGTCTGTTCTACAGCGCCACCTGGTGGCTGCATCGTAGAATACACCGTGCTGGCAGAACGACGGACATTGGCTTTGCCTGACTTCGTAGTTTGACATTGAGTAGTCAATGTCAAATGTCATTTGCCTATCATTTCGTAGTATTCGGTATGGTGGTGGCGTCGGACCAGCTGTAATGTGAATTCACTCCTCACGTGTGTGCTCGCAGGAGTGTGCAAGGAATGGAGGGGCGTGCTGTAAGAAGTGCACTCTTTCGCATGATGCCATGTGCAGCAACGGACTTTGCTGCCGGAGCTGCAGGGTAAGTGTTTTTTTTTTTTTGTTTCATCTCATCCTTCAAAACTGCAGTACCTTCCTGTTACTTTCCAGGACCCAAAAACCGAGACATTGCATCTAATTACAGAAACCTGACCAATGGCGTAGAAGAGCATTCGACATTAAAACAAAGCTCTATTTATTGGGCTGGATGAATGAATCCAAATTACATATTGGGGGGGATACAAAACCCCCCACACCCCTGTTGGTTCCTTTACCCCTGCATGCGACATTAGCTGCATGAGGTGTTTGATATTAGACATTTTTAAATACTCAGCAAAAATTATGCTTCGCCACGCATTTGTCTAGATTTTATTTTTTTGTAATTTCATGTGAAATATGTGCAGCGGCAATCTAACGGTACACACAAAGTGCTAAATCTATTTTGGTTTATGTAAAATGGGCCTGACACACAAACATTGGGCCATAAAATGGTGTCAAACGGCACGAGACTCGGGTGTGACTTGCGCCAGACTGACCCACCCTTCCTGGCAGTACGAGTCGCGAGGGGTGGTCTGCCGGGAGCATGTGAACGACTGTGACATCCCTGAGACCTGTACTGGGGACTCCAGCCAGGTATGGTTACCTGCACAAGCCTCCTGGGACATGATTAGGTGACGTTTGGGTGATTAGCTAACGCTGCCTTGCTTCACTGGCTCTGCAGTGCCCTCACAACGTGCACAAGCTGGACGGCTACCTGTGTGACGGGGCGCAGGTGAGTACACTGGTTAATCTGTTCGTGTTGTGCTTGTGTATCTGTATGGGGGTAGAGTGCGGAGATTGTGTGGCTGTTGGTGGAGAGACTGGTGGAGAGACTGGTGGGGGAGGGGGGTCGATACTCGTCTTTAATTGCGCTGCATTTTGTCCTACTTTCCCCTCCGTTCCATCACTGTAACTGTGGCACAAGAGTCTCACCACGTTCCTCTGAACGCTACGTGACAATTAAACTTTAAGTGTTTAATCCGCGCAGCCAGCTACTCGTGCTCACCTTGTGTGTCCTCCCCCTAAGGGCCGATGTTACGAGGGGCGGTGCCGGACTCGGGATGGCCAGTGCCAGGGACTGTGGGGTCACGGTGAGTGTGGGCGGGGTCTAAGATGCTCGTCAGGCCCGAAAAGTTGTGGACCGTCTTTGGCTGCGAGGTCAGATCCAGTCTTTCCCAACATCCCTAGAGAAGATCTCGTGAGTCCCTTTTACAAATCGGACTATTGGGGCAGTGTGTTGTTTAGTGGTTTAGGACACTTCGCTTGTCACAAGGTCATCAGTTTGAACACCGCTGAGCGAGGCTCTTGACACTCCATGCTCTAGCCCTGTTTTTTCTGAAAAATATCCACCATTTTGGAGGAAAGTGTCTGCTGAATAAATGTGATAGATATACACTGTACCAGGCAGCACTCAGCCCCTGACTCGATCGCCTGTGGTCTGACAGTTTCGGCAGATCGGTTCTGTTACGAGAAGCTGAACGCCGAGGGCACGGAGAAGGGAAACTGCGGGCGCGATGCCAGTGGGCTGGGATGGCTGCAGTGTCACAAGCAGTGAGTCCCACCTCGCCGCCCGTACCCAGACTATTGCCCGCTGGCCCCTTCTGAACTGCTGTACATTTGCTCCGCGATCTCACCTTCCCCTCTCGCTCTCCCTCCTTCAGGGACGTGCTCTGTGGGTTCCTGCTGTGTTCTAACATGACCGTGAAACCCTCGTTCGGGGTCCTTCAGGGCGAGGTGACCAGCCTGACCATCTACCACCAGAACAAGTACCTGGAGTGCCGGTGAGCGGTCGGTCCCCGCACGACCTCGTTTGGGGAGCAGGAGGTAGAAGGCGCGTGGAGGGCAGGGTGCGGGGGTTTGGGTGTCAGGCCTAACAGACATCGTCTCAATTGCTTCCCGGTGTGAACCGAGTTTCCGTCCCCGTTTACATTGATAACTATCTTAGTAAATATGCCTTTCTGTGATGACATGCATATGAGTGGCTCGGTTTCCTCATTGCTGTATATTATTTTTGTAGAATAATTGAGAAAGAATTAAGACAGACCCGAACTTGTCAAGATCTGAAATTTAGTTTTGGGGCAAATAAGTTGGAGATGAGTTAAACTGAGTAATGTAAAGCATGTGATGGTATTTTGTTAAATTAGTTATTAGATTAATGCAGATAAAACACAGGGAGCTATACTTAAGCCGTGTTTGGACGTAACCTTCTATGAAGGTTACCCGGAGCTGCACTTCAGTTCCACTCTGTCCCCATGTGACAAGCTCTTCGTCATCTCATTGGCTCAGTGGAGGCCACGCCCTACTGGATGATGGCTCCGACCTGGGTTATGTGGAGGACGGCACCCCGTGTGGCCCCAACATGATGTGCCTGGATCGCCGCTGCCTCCCGGTGGCCGCTTTCAACCTCAGCAGCTGCCCGGGCTCGTCTGCCACCCGTACCTGTTCTGACCATGGGGTAGGGGCCTGTCGCTGTGCTCTGGGCCATGATACAGACAAACCATCTGTCACTTGAACAGGATACTCCCCGTCATGAAACCTTTGAATCAGATCTGTGGGACTTCTGATGGGCATGTAGCTTGACCTTTCAAGGTTTAATGTAAGAAAACAAACAGCAGTGGCCCGTACTGATCTCCAGTACATCTATCTCCCAATATACTGGGTTACCTGGAGCCTATCCCAGGCAAAGTAGAGAAAATGCACTCTGCAATTTAGAGATGTTTGACTGACTGCTTATCTTTGGATTGGCGGAATCATGCACAACACGAGGAGAACATGCATTCATGCTCAGAGCCAGACAGGGCTCATACTCATGCTCATTTATGCTCATTGTAAGCCTTGCTTTTCTAAGCATTTCTCTGCTAATGTGCTATGTGTCTTGCCGTACATCTCCCTGGGCTCTCTGTTCTCCTTCTGCCAGATCTGTAGCAACGAGGTGAAATGCATCTGCGACAGAGACTATACAGGCAAAGACTGCAGCGTCTTCGACCCCATCCCAGAGCCCACGCCTCCAGGCGCCCCAGAGAAGAAGGGTGTGTACCCCTTTTCCCAGCCCACAATCTCCCGCCCCCAACTTGGACTGCATCTAATACCATCCTCAGTGCAGTCTGGCAAGGGGGATACATCAGCTGTCCATCCTATTCCGTGGACAATCAAGTGCTCTCCTACAGATATGGATGCAAATCATTGTTGACCCCCTGTGTTGTCGTGTTGGTACGTTCCACATCCCCTGAAGTGTATTGGCTGAAAATTGGACCAAACCATTATGATTTTGTACCTTTATTGTTATTTTACATTGACATTTATTTGAGTATTTTACTGTGGAATTGTTCTGGAAAAGTAAGAGTAAGAGGTCTAAGAGTAAGAGTAAGACGTTAAACCCCCAGTCTTCTGTTTACGTGAGCGCCTCGCTACGCTAACCAGTGTCCTGTAACGATTTGGCCGCTCCTCTCTTCTGGTGTACGCCGCAGGTTCGGCGCCCCCTACATCCTCAGCCCCCTCGGCGGCCCCCCGCCCTCCACCTCACCTCAGAGTGTCTCGCTTATTGTCTTGCAGTCCGGCAGTGACACAGGGTATTTTGGCTCTTGCTTGTGCAAGGCCAACACCCGCCCCGAGCCAGAGGGCGCCCAGCCGACAGAGAGAGGGGGCGCTGCGTGCCGAAGTAATGAGCACCTACCCGCCCCTGCTTTGCCCATGGCCCCCAGTATCTCCCCCTCGCTCTCGCACCTCCTCTCCTCCTTTGATCCCTCTCGCTCTCTCTCTTTCTTCCTGGCCAGTCGTTTGATGAGATGTACCGTGTTTTCCGTGTCCCTCTGACGTGTGTCTGGTGGTATTGTCTCCCCCACTTCTCCCTTCACCCCCCCCCCTTGCCCCACCCTTCTTCCTCTATGCAGGTCCCAGTGGCACCAATATCATTATAGGGTCCATCGCAGGGGCAATTCTCCTGGCAGCTATAGTCCTGGGGGGAACAGGATGGGGATTTAAGTAAGATCTCTGGCATGCTTCTCTGTACTCGTCTTCCTCTAACGATTCCCCCCCCCCCCCAATGGAAATCCGGTAGGCCTCCACTCACGTCTTAGTGCAGGGCATTCTGGGTAAGAATGGTATGGGGGGGTTGGTGCAGTAGGTGTATTTAGGAAAAAATTATTCCAGAGAAGTGCAATCTAGTTTAAAGTCACTCCTTTAGCAGAAATTTGTGAGTTTTTCAGGTAACGGCAGGTGGTTTACTGGCATCAGACACAAGGATTATAATAACAGGAGATAAACTGACTTGGTGGCAGTGCCTGGTAATTTTATTAAGGCAGTTGGGGGTTATAGTGCGGCTGTAGTTGGTGGTTTTCCGGTAGTAATCAATGACCGAAGTTTATTTCTCGCTTTTCTGTGCTCAGCGTAGCTATTGTTAGCGCTTGGACGCGGTCAATTAAACGTGGAGCCAAGATCCAATTTTGGGAAGTAAGATGGATTGGTATTTGTGGCTTTGGTTCTGAAATGAACATGGAAATGCTTTTTAATAGTGTGACCTTGGGCTGGAGGGTTTTGTGATTCTGGGTTCTCTGATGATTAGATTAGAGTCTAATCCATCCTTCCAGTAAAATCCCCCCCCCCCCCCCCCCCCCCCCCCCCCCCCCCCCCCCACCCCCCCAACCCCCCACCCCCCCACACCCACCCCACCACCCCCCACCCCC
>JAODKM010000001.1:40677433-40687512 GCA_026780845.1 Petrocephalus sullivani
TCCCAGTGGAAAACCCGCCAAAAGTGAGCTGAACTGAACCGTGTCGTGCCGTACTATGCAGTGGAAAAGCGCCATAACATTCTCAAAGCTTTGCGGACAGGCATGAAGAGCAGCACAACTGTCCAGGAGAGCGTCTCTCTGGGAGGTCACGAGAGGTCACGAGGCACCAGCCGACACAAGACCATGAGCCAATGTCACGGAAATTCTCGGGGACCTCGAGATGTGCCCACGCTAACTGCAGTACAGTGAAAAGATTAAAGAACAAAAAATACAGAATAAACTGAAAAAATAAACAAACAATATAAAATTGAATATACAAGGAGTGAAAATGAAAATCTCAATGTAAATCGAAAGAAAAAAAAGCAGGTATTTAAATAAAATGTGTTATAGGTACAAGCCATAGCTGAACTTGTAATCAAACAGGTATATGAGTACAAGCCATTCATGCAGTACTCAAATACAGAAAAGAAAATTCTGAGGTTATTACAGTTACAGACAGGTTACCGTGAGAAGGCACTGGAAAGCATTTATCATCATAAACAAAAAAAGTTTACTGGCTAAATAACTCCTTTATTTGACTTAGTTGAATAGCCAACCATATATAGTTCTCCTTATGAAATTAGTGGAAACGCATCTCAGGTGCATATTGGGAGGCCTCTATGACCAGCCTATGGAAACACGCATTGGGATGCAGGGAGGCCATATGGATGAGATAAGAGGCGGGCCGGTTCTGAGGGGACATGGAGAGGAGACTGGGAAAGAGCACCCGAAGGGGCAGAGCGGGACACCTGCCCCACCAAAAGCCTGAAGAGCTGGCAGGGATCTGGAGCCATAGAGGGCACCCCCTCCGAGGAGATGTGGGAGGAGTCAGGTGTGTCATTTCTGCGCTTTCCGGGCCTCGGGCATGACAGCCCGCGATCGCAGGCCTCTGAGAGCTGTCAGCGGAGTGATTAACAGGACAGACACCCAGTGGGGAAGAGCTAACAGCGTGTTGCCGCGGTTCCAGACGAAAGTGGCTGGGGAGAGTATTCACAATGTTCACTCAACTGGGGGGCGGGACGCGGCACACCTCAGGCAGGCTGAGCTGGTCGCCTCAAGGGGAGCCAGGCGAGACGCATGTGATGGAAGCAGGGGCCAATCAGCTGGCAGCATTTCGAGGTTCAGTGAATCGTCCAACACATCAGCATTAACCCCCCCCCAATCAGACACAGAGGAATGACGAGCAACCAAGCAGACAGGGCTGTCGTCTAATCCCCCCACCCCCCAAGCAAATACGTCTCATCGACTGGCTCCAGTCGGCAGGTTGTGGTTTCCATGGCAACTGCAGACACTCCATGCCATGACCTTTACCAGTCTTTGAGAAAAACCCATTTAAATATTAGGTAACGCCTTTGTGCTCCAAACGGGAAATGGCAGGTCACCTCGCATGGGTGTAAATCTCGGCGCGGCGGCCGAGAACGGAAATCTCATTAAACGTGTTAATTCCAGGTAATAAAGTCAAACTGAAACATGCTAACAGCATGTTTGCTAAGCTGTGAACAGGGTAGGGCTACAGACTGGGACAGAAGCCCTAGTCTTAAAAAGGATCTGCGGATAGAGTATGAATCAACAGGCGGTTTTTGGACAGTAGGGAAGCTGCCAAGATGTCCTATAATGCCAAGCATGCAGCGACCTCCCTAGCATCTGCTCTGAAAAGGACGTCTTACTGGGCAGGTCTTAAAATTATGGCATGATTAACATCCTCCATGCAGAACATGAGCCCATAGTAAACACGGTTGCGTCTCCTTTGAACCAGAGACATCGGCATGCAGTGGCCTTGAAGTCCACAGGGCGGAAGCACATTAGATATCCACGGCGACGGATCAGGCAGCGCGTCTGCGGCCGCGGCCACGCGGTCACCAGTAAGACTAGGATGACATTGCAGTCAGGACGTCCTAATCTCACAGTACTATAAGCTTCCCTCACTAGCAATTTATAAAAATTACAAGATGACAAACCTTACAGTCTTTACAGTGAAAAGACGACACACCACAACTATACCTCAACTTCCTACCTCACCAAGCTCTCCTTAAAATACTGTAACACATGGTTGAGAACTTAAAAAAAGTATTAAGTCCATTTATGCACAGTACCATAAGGCCTCCAAAATAGTGCAGCTAGCACATAAAGATGGCTTTCCTAAAGTACAATAAACATCTTATGCACACACAGCAGAGCTAGGTACCTGTGCTTAGGAGCAGAAAAGGACATGGGACATTATCTGATGTAGCAATCTAATAATCCAAAATGATCTAAAGAATGGGCATTTCCTTTTAACCGGCCCGCATGCCAAAACCTGGCCGGACTGATGGGGAAGGCACGCCACGACATTGTAAAGAGATCAGCCGAAAGCACACTCCCTGCCGCCCCCTTTGCCAGTCCTCACAGGAGAACGGAGGCTTAAGGTGTTCATTAGAGCATGGAAGCCTTACATAAAAGGATCTCAGCCAGAAACGGTGAGAGTGCACTTCATAAACTGCTTCCTCTCACCTGTAGAGCATTCACCCTGCCTCACGGCATCACTCTCCACGCTGTCCCATCTGTAACGCACACACCCCATTCACTTTGTTGGACGAGCTCCAGCTTCAATCCAAGCCACAGACGAGCAGACACTGGGAGGTTCAGGACACCATAGTGCACCAACCACTGCACCCACGATCATACCTGGCTTAAATCTCTCCCGAGTAACAGGTATAACAGTGGAATGATTTGGGGAACTTTTCAGTCGGAGTCCCGGGCATGCCTTCCTGATAGACCTAAAGAAACCTTTCAGAAAGTGATTCTCTAGAAATTGTCACAAGAATAATAGGGTATTAATAATAATGACAGGTTAATCAGGAATGCATTTAAGCAAAACCCGTCCCTCTTAATGTATACCAACAGCAACGCAGGCATGTGAGCATCGGGGGAGCGTGCGGCTCAGTGGGCTAAGTGCCTGTGATCAGAAGGTTGTGGGTTCCAGGCCAGCATGAGTAGAATAGTCCCATTTGTGAGCCCTTGAGCTGCCTGCTGCCCAGAGTTGCTGCAGATGGCTGCCCTTTACTGCCAAGCTTGCGCTCACCTGTGTGTGTCATCAAGAGCAAGGAGGGGTAGGCGATCAGAGAATTTCCCCATGATGGATCAAGTATTGTCATTATTAATATTAGTAACTATTATGAAGTCCATCAGAAAGGTCAGGCTCATCTCAAACACTTGTGACCAGATGCTCCTGCCAATCAATCTGCTAAATGACCCACACACACCCTCTCAGACAGGAAGCAACCTGTTGGACTTTGCTAACGACCAGCCAAATCAGAGCATGTCCTTCACTTTACAGATGCATTTAACGCCACCCCCCCCCACGAACTGTAGCGATTGGTCCAGCTGTGCAACAGCAAGTCAGCAGAATTTGTACAAAGTAGGTGGTGATACCCACTTGTCCTGCTGCCTATAACTCATGACGTCATTTCCTGTTTGGGCTCGACTCTTCAGGGGGAGGGCAAAGTCCAGCAGCCATGCCACATAGAGCCGATACCAAAAGCAAAATCTGGTTTCGAAGTGTTATAACCTGAATGGTGATTTTGGGGGGGGGGGGCAGACAAAGGCCAGGTTGACGGCCCCACAGGCTACCTCCTGTTTGTTTAGGGTTAAGCATTCACCTGCAAAGTTTAAAGTGCGGCTTTCACTTGACAAGTAGCCCGTGTTGACATTAAGTGGTCAGGATCTGTCGGACATCATTCGACTTTCAGAGGCTCGACTCCTCTACTTTCACATGCGAGAGCAAACAAAGCTTCCCCTAAACCTGCAGGAACCGACGCACCCCCAATGTTTAGCCACACAAATTCCATCCTGATTCACTAGTATTTATCATCAGTGGCTTGTGCAACACAGATTGCAGCCATGTACCAACCAGGTGGCAGAACTTTAAGTTTAAGTTAAACCCATACTAAAATACATTAAAACGGTTATTGTCATGGGCTTGATCAGCAAAGGGGAAGAAAATTTTATCTATTTAATTTGTCAGTGATTATCTGTTTGTGTGTGATGCTGTTTTCTGAGCTCAGTTCACTTCACCCACATCTATGCACATCATTCTTAAATCACAGTTGATGCCAACACATCAACGTCCCAGTAAAACACTCGTGGAAAGTAGCCGAGACCTCCTCACATGCACATTTCCATGTACCGCAGGAAAGCGGGCTGGCGGCTTTACGGGGGTCCTGCCAGGAGCGTAAAAGTAAGCTGTTAATACGGAGAAGGTGCCAAATTTCAGAAAATTAAAATACTCGGCTGGCCAAAATATTTCACATATTGCGGTTAAACGTGATACTTTCTTAATCTGGCTCTGAAAACCATTTCCCCCCCCAGGTGGTACAGTAGCTGTATTCGTAGTTAATTCAACACCCCACCCCCAACTCCAGCTGCTCTCTGGCCAAAAAGCTAAACCCTCACATAAATTATACTGATGTCCCAGGTGCAAAACAACTCAAGAGTTATTGTATGAATGTGCAGCCAAAGGCAGAGGAGAGCGGGGATTCGGGATGCAGTTATCAGTAGAAGACGCACCCCAAAAAAGCCCCAGCCATGCCTCAAAACTGGTATAAAACACGAATGAAGACAGAAAAGGTACAACAGTACTGAAAGTGTTTGCGTTGTGTGGCCTTACTTGGTCGTCAGGGAGTGGGCAACGATCTACATGAGTGCGGCTTCGTCAGCCATCCCCCAAAAAAGCACCTTGAACCATCTGGCTGAACTTGTGGTAAGAGATCAAAGGCTCACAGGACGGTATTTCTGAATCACAACCAGAGAGGCTGCAGTTAACGGACTACTACCCACAAGCAGCCTATCAATGCAAAGAGGAAAACCATGTGCGAGGCACATTAGGGCAGTGTTTCTCAAAACAGTCCTAGGGGACCCCCCCAGACAATACACATTTTTGCTCCCTCCCTATTCCACGGGAGTTGAGAGGGAGCAAAAACACGGAGCGTTTGGGGGTCCCCTAGGACTGGTTTGAGAAACGCTGCATTAGGGAGAGCAGGGGGTGTAATCATGCTTTGAGTTGGAGCAAATCATGAAATGGGACTCACACTTAGCACTTTAGGAGATACCAGCATAATTACAACCTACAAATTTATCACTGTGCAGTCAGGCGTCGAACTAAACACAAAGTAGCAGACTGACCCATTTAACCAAAGTATTGAGCTTACTTGGCTGACTCCTTAGTGCTGCTGGATCAGAGCCGCCCTGCAGCCCGCCACCTCGATTAGCCAAAGCACCCTGTCCGCCGTCCAAACTGGCTATCCACCACTAGACCCAAGATCTCACCCGTGGCTGGAAGCCTTGTCCGAAATGCCCACAGTGGGGGCTTAAGACGCAGTAACAAAATCCCGTTTGTCTTGCCACAAGAGTCCCTACTCATGTACCCGAGGGTTAAAACAAGACTCCTAACAGAGAGAAGCACAACAGTTGTTCGCGTACATTACAGTGAAGTCTAGCCTGCGAGGGTGTGGCGAGGCCCGCAGATGACTCTGACAGCTGTACCGAAGCTAGGGCTCACATAATGCTTCCACTGTGACACGGGTGATGTTAGAACATTTATGATGGGTTGGTAATCTGAAGCCCCCACCCAAAAACAAAAGTGTCTAATGAAGCATCTGAATTACACAAATCTTGAGACATCAAATTCACTTCTTCTGTTTAAACACACAGACTGGAAGGTACGGTGAATAACAGAATGTTCGTGCAGGAACGTAGGGAGAGTAAGAAGTGCGTTTGTACCGAGAAGCTCTCTCGGATGCAGAGGGCGCATCTCAGCGCCCCTTCCCCCGGGGCGTCCGAGCCCCCCAGCCCCGCACAGCATCCATGGAACCCCCCAGCCCCGAATTCACGGCACAGATGATTAAAAAGGAAAAGAAAGGAGAAGTGAATGTGAGACGGCAGCGGGATGGGGGACCAGCCCAAAGTACTAATAATAATGGGGGGAACTAAAAGTTACGCAGCGACTAGCCTGGAAGGAGGAGTAACACTTCCCGGGTTTAGTTCGGGATTCGCACTTTACAAACCTGACTTAGTTCGGGATTCGCACTTTACAAACCTGACTTAGTTTGGCGTTCGCGCGGCGTTTCGGAAAGCGGCACGCGACAGGCTGGCGGGTGTAACAGAGCGGGATCATGGGGGAGAAAAGATACATAAAAGTACATAAAAGTAAAAGATTCGTTACATAAAAGTAAAAGATTCGTTACATAAAAGTAAAAGACACGTTACATGAAAGTAGACTTAGCGGAACTATACCGGGAAATCTCCCCGAAGGCGGCGCACGGTCTCACGGAGGACTGCGGAAAGTTTCCCCCGAAAGCCCAGGCGCACTTGCGGAACTTTTCACGCCGCCAGTCAGACGGACACTTCTGGCCGAATCCCGGCCGCCGCCGCCCCCCCCGGAACTTCCCCGCCCGTCCGTCCCTCCCGGTTAGTGGGGAAAGGAGGCGCACGGTACCTGCGTTAGGTCGCGACGCGCCGGCTGCGGACTTTCCTTCCCCGCCTGGCGCTTATCTCCGCATGAATGGCCGGCCGGCGGACGGGGGACGGAGCGGCGGACGGGGGAGAGAGAGCGCGGCGCCCGGCTCCTCCCTCCAAGGCGGCCCGAAGGCGGGGACGGGCGCAGAGGGGCCCGGGGGCCGCGTCCCGCTCCTACCCGCTCCGGCAAAGCGGCGCAGGGACGCGGGGCCCCGCCGCCGGACGCGCTCCCCTCTCCGGGCGCCGGGCTCCGCTTCCTCCCGCTAATAAATGCCCACTTTAGCTTAATCTAACCCTAACGCCGCATATCTGCGGGGGCCACTATAGGATGCGCGAATACGCGTCCGTCTGGAACTGGGTCTTCAGAGTGTTAAACTAAAGTTACCCGAAGCTGACATTTCTGTTCTGCCCCAAAGACCGGCGGTGCGCTTTTGCACGGGAGCTCCTGCATTATTCGGTGTCTGGCTTATTATAGACCGAGCGCGGCATGTGTGTGTAACTCCTGGCTTTTAGTGTGATCTATGGTGAGCTTGTTGCTCTGTTATTACGCATAAATAATATTATTACGTGCAATTAAATTCGGGCAGCGACGAGGGCAAACCGGGGCTGTATTACAAACTATTGCGCCTTGCTGTCTTAAATATGATGGATGGTTACGTGAAGCGCCGTAACTCCAATAATCACTAAAGCGTCGCTCAGATAAATAACAGATAAATTAGGCGGAGTTGTACCTGCAGTGACACCGCGAGGAGGAAAGACCTCATAACAATCCATAAGAAGTGTAATGCTACCGTTTAACGGTGATGTTTCATTATCCTGGCATCGTCTCTTGTACATTTAATTAACACGAATTACCGAGTGCCCCGCGATGGACTGACATCCTGTCCAAAGCGCTCCTCTACCTTGTGTCATTTTCTTCCAGGTATAAACTCAAATCTCAGAACGATTCTATACGGGATAAGATGTTTGGAAGACGGATTACTGGAAGAATGAATGGACAGGTTTCTGAATAGGTTTTTACTGAAGAGACGCATTTAGGTTGCGAACATTGTCTGGACACCTGCCTGAAATGGACAAATTCTAAGTAACTGATATCTTGTGTGTATACAGTGGTGGCCAAAATTATTAGAACACTTGGCATATTTAAAAGGTTTCAGTTGTTTTTGTTGAATTGGCCATTAAAATACCCATAAAACAAATGTAAAATCTACAAAGTGATCATTATGCTCTATAAACGGTAGAATAGAGCCTTCATAAGGCTCAACCCCATCAAGCACATTTGTGACGAGTTGGAAAATAAACTGATCTGATAGATCTGTCATCTGTTGTACATTTAAAAGAAAGCCTTTGGCTTGAGTTGCAGAAGGCATGGGACACCATTGGTGTTGAAGTTCTCAGGAAATATATTGACACTATGCCAGAGATGTGCTGCTGTAACTGCTGCAAAAGGTGGGCATATCAAATATTAAAGTTAAAAGTGGATAAAACTGTATGAAATTATGTTTTGGAGGCAAAAAAGTCAACATTTTCTGATCTGTCAGGTCTTCTAAATAATTTTGGCCACCACTGTATATTGATATCAAACAGAACTCTGCCCTCAATACTTTATAAAACCTGGTGTCTAAGTTCTTTTGCAGCTAAGAAATTGGACTAGCATGAGGCTGGGGTCCACCCAGCTTGCGATGTAATGTAGAATGTGCATGAACGACTAGCAAGTATTTTTAACTAAAAAATTTGGACTTTTGTGGAAAAACATTTTTTTTTCTTAAAAGAAATGCATATGGATACCAGACACAGTACTGGCTACAACCTTGCGATTATGTATTCCATATCACATTTATTTTCAGAAATCTGTTCCAATGAATATATTTATTTTTTACTATGCATTTATAACAAATAATACATTGTACTGAATGACCCATTGACCCTAACCAGCATAAGCGGTTATAAGCTGATTGATCAAACTGACTGAATAGGAAACCATTTGTGCAGGCTTCAGCAGAGTGAGGCCTTCCGAGTCCAATCCAAAGGTAGAGAGAGGGTCACCAACCAAATGTAATTCTGTAACAATGACTCATTTCAGTGAGTGCCGTGTCACATATCTTCCCAGGGTGGGGTTTGGGGTTATTTTTGGATTCCACTCTGTTCCTAGGAGTTCAGTACGTCGCTCCAGCCTGAGAGATCCATGGCTGATGGCTGCTGTGTCTTCAGAAGTCAGGGGATGCGCACAGTGTCCCTCAAGGTTATCCCGCTGGAAATCACGTACAGCCTCACAATTATGGGTCCACAGGGAGAAGGCTGTACGAAAACCGTTTGGCTAATGTCACTCCCGCGGTGACCTCACCCTCGAATGGAATGACTTTATGTTACAGTCTCGCTGCAGGATTCCTGGATTTTACAAGCTGTTTTTTTAGCATTTAGCAGGTTACGATGGCTGGACTATGCTCACACCCAAACAAAAACAGACGCAGATTCCAATCTCACACCCCCATCATGCTATAACAAGGAGCCCGATACGGGTGGATGGCACCCTGTGGATTTCATCACCTATGTAATCTGGCCAAACTTATATAACAGCCAAACTCTGAATATAATAAGCAACTTAATTGCAACAGGCAAGAATATTTCAATGATATACTACTTTACTGCTATTATTATTGGTGCTAGTATTAAGATTGGATATTAAAACATTGTTCACATACAGCCCTAGTACTAAGGTTTTATTTTACAGCATTTTTTATATTATGTATTACTGTTTTGATTAGAAATGAAAGCATTCTTTATAATGTAGTAGTAAAGCAGATACCTAATCAATATTATGACATTTGCCAATATTATGATTGAAAATAGGCTACCGACGAGTAGGTATGGAAAATGAATGAATGCATCTATACGGGTTTTGATTATTTAGTATCTAGACTATTTTTTGGATAATAAAAAGCAGGGCTGGCTGAGGCAGGCAGACGTGCGTAAATGCGGTATTGATTTCTGTTGTATTTATGAAACCCCCAGGACTTTCAGCAAGACTGTAATGCAGACACAAGCCCCGGACGGCCCCGGGAACGTGCTTGTGCATTACTAATCTCTCCACGGTGTCCTGTGTCCTTTTGGTATTCATGCACAGTTAGCCAGGCCAAATCCCCCCCTTATAATAAAGGCCTCAGGAGAGATAAGGAGGAGAGGGCAGCCAAAATGTCTTAATATCCCACGCGCGGGATGAGGAATTTGGCTGAGCTACCGTGCCAAAGAAGGGCGTAGGGATGCTGAGGTCTACCTACGCATTAGCACGTGATGTGACTCTGCTGGATCTGTGGGCAAATTAATCTGCCAGGATAGCAGCAAACAAGAAATAAAAGATGCATAGGATTAAGCAGATTATTGATAAGACAATAAATGCAATATGGAGTCCCTCAAAGTGCAGCGATTTACTGGATTTATTATTTGATTTATTATTCTATCACAGGGCTCTTTAAATCTGGACCTTGATTCCAAATCCAGGCCTTGTTTTAGTTCTTCCAGGTAGTTTGTTTAATAATTACTGATTCTGA
>JAODKM010000001.1:40689604-40710928 GCA_026780845.1 Petrocephalus sullivani
CTGATTCTGATTGGCTGGAGGCTTCACACCTGGCTGAGAGGTAAAGGAAAGCTGGAAAATCAGCAGGGCTCGGCCCTGGAGGACCGTGATTTGCTCTGTTCTATCTGGGTAAGGCTATCTGTGAAGCTCTGTTCTATCTGGTAAGGCTGCCATTGTCACGCTAAAAGCTGTAGTATCCTGCATGAATCGTGCCCCTGGGGTCTCTTACATGAAGCGAGATTTGTTTCCTAGCTAGATAACTTGTTATATCTAAGGTACCGCAGTTTAAATTGACCTAATCTTCGTTCACTTACATTTAGCCCAGGCTGCCTTAAGTGTGACATGTTATCTCGCTAAACCAAAAATCCAGCTTCATGATGCAGGCCCCTGGTCTATAGCATGATTCTTCATCACAATCAAGCATTAAGATCTCCGCTAACTGCTTAGCCAGTTCCACGTCATTGGGAGCCTGGAACCATTTGACATAAATGGGCGATTACAACGAAATATATATATTTTTTTGTTTTCCAGTATAAGCTTTTCATTTTTCCTTCTGTCCCCTGTGAATAATCGCTCTCATTCTGTACAAAGCAGGCGCATAAGCCATATTAAATAACATTTAGCTGATGTAGTAACTGTATCTGTGTGTTAGAATGCAGACATCACTGGAGATTATTGTTACTTTGTGTAAAGTCAATACTATTCTTCTGTCTTTAGTTTAATATTACTTCATTTGAAATAGCTGCCCTGCCGACATTTTGCTGACCCATTTGACCTGCCAAACTTCCCAGCGAAGCTTATTAACGCCTACAAAACCATAGCAAGACAATCAGAGGCATATATGTTTGTCGTTTTATTGACGGTGGGGGCTCAGATTTCAGACCTACTGGGAATTGTGCACCTGGATTTGGTTACATGGACCTGGGACCAGGGTATATCACTCATTAAAAAAAATAAAAAAAACATTTACTACGCCTACACAACTGTAATGGATAATTTCTGCGGTATTTTTCAAATTACTAGTGACAATTATTCCCAACCCTTTGTCAACAAGTACTGTAACATCCAACTACTTACACGTTTCTGGGTCGTGATGGGACCTAGAAACTATATATCCGAGACAGCACGGGCTACTGTCTCTGATTGGTTGGTACTCGATGGGACTCCTAGAGACTACATTTATATTCTAAATACGACTCTATATTTATAATAAAAGACACCTAATTTCGGTGCAATGAGGTGGAGATATTTAGAGGGCAGTTGTTGGGGGAAAATCATTCCTTTCCTCAGGAACCTAGGCGTGGTAACACAAAGACTAGACAATTGATTAAAAAACACGCTGCGCCGTCTGTCAGGATGGATGGATCGATCGTGACCAAAATCCCATTACAAACGCGACCCCTTTGGAGTCGCGGTTATACATTTTAAACTATAAAATATTTACTGTACAAATTGCCTTGCGTGAAATATCGACACACACCGTCAAGTTCGCTGTCACTCAAGTACGAATTAAGTGTTATATTAAGTCTATATTAGAACGCAAAGACTATCTACTTAGAGGCTAAAACTTGTGTTTTTAAAGTCATTTATTTTAGTGGCTGGATGCTATTTTTATGAGCACGGTGACAGGATTACGTCTACTGGGGGAAATGCCGGGCAGACCTACGAACTAGGTATATGTGTGTGTGTGTGTGTGTGTGTATACACACCCCGACCCTGCAGACCACTACACAGCTGCCCACGTGAACTGCTCCCGTAACACCAACGCCCCCTCCGGACTAAAACACAAGCCAAGAGAATGCTGGTTTCTCCACACAAAATCAAAATTTGCAGATGTTCTCCTTCTTATAGTACTTTGTATTAACAAGTGGAATTAAATACAGCCAAATCTGTATAATCTACAGCCACTTTAATAGTTTTGGTGGGAAAGGACATATTTTGGTCTAGCTAGTGAGGCATTGTTCAAGCAAAACCAGACTCAGTAATATTAATTATCGAAAAAATATAATAGCGCTAAATTATGTTTTAAGTAATCCAACTGAAAAAAGTTATCATAAAATAACTACTGGAGAAAGATTACTTAGGACACTTACCACTAATTTAAAAACAAAATACCCAGTCAGATGACACGAGTCAGGAATAAACGGTATCATAATGTAGCAGTTTAGCTCGCCTTTATTTCGCAAACCTAATGGCACTGATACGAAAACACTGCAATGCCTCAAAATAAGATTTTGCTTCCATCTAGTGGATTCCGTAGGAATAGCAGGCGCATCACAAGGAATACCGGAAGTTCACCGACCTGCTAAGGAGTCAACCTTAGTGCTACACTGTCAGAAAAAAGGTACAACCCTGGTACAGTTATGAACTCCAAGGTACAAATAACATTAATGTACCACCAATGATACAGAAATGTTCATCAGAGTCTATTTCTACACCTTTAATTAGACTTGGTACATTAAAATAACAGCTGGCAGACCCTTAAGGTTGGAGCCCTAGTGACATGTAATCGTACCCTCAACGGTACAAATTAATACTTTTTTTCTGACAGTGTACAATATAAGGATAATCTCTACCCCCCCCCCACACACACACACACAAAACAACTATAATAATCATGTGAATTATTGGCTATGTTGCCATTAGTGAGTTGACAGCATGTGTGATGCACCATGGGAAGGGTGCTTCTCTATTTGCTGTCATTTCCTGTTATCTGGTACCCATTGTTATTCACCATCAGCTGCCGTACTTACTGTCTCCATCATCAGGGATGCCAGCCATCTGGCTCACGTCCTCTTCACACGCCCCCCTCATGGGGAACGCTGGCCGTGCACCATCAGCCACGGCACCCGCTTTCTCTGGGCTCTCTGGCTGCTAATCACACGCCGACCTGCATATGTCACAGGGCTGTACTGCACACTACTGTCAATGCGCCACTTCTGCACCTTATTAACCTTATATACTGTACTGTTGCTGTACATCGCATCCCCATATTGCATGACATGACTCATTTGTTATCGTTTCCTATTCTGCGCTGCCTTGTCTTGTAAACCACTGCTGTTCCATCCATCCACGGTCCCAACCCTGCCCCTGTAACCGAGGCACAATATTTTCATTGCGCTCCAACAAACACCAGACAGCAATACTCAGAACTTATATGTATTTTGCACTATAGTCTTCAGGAAGCAGCAAAAGAGCTGAGCGTCTCTGTACTGTGTACACAGCATAATAAAAATGCAAAGTGTTAAAGCTCTTTAACAACATTTTTCTGGATATGTGTGGCACAACCATGCAGAAGAATCATAAATGGAAAAGCAGTTTGAGTATATATTTTAAAAGGAAGGATGCTACCATTCCCATGTATCTCATAAACATATTTTGGTTTCATACGATGCTCTCATAAACATCAGCACACTGATAGCTGCTAGAAGAGGTTATGAAGCATAACTGCGAGTGCCAGAAAACAACACTGCTGTAATTTAAGCTTAACACTGAAGACAAATGGTCAGGTTATCCACGGCCTTAAAGGGGAGCGCCCAGCCAATCAACTACAAATACACTGCATAATTTGGAATGATGCATAATTCCCATTTACGGAATTAAATACAGGTATGATCACAAAGCTTAACTATTGGGAGTTTTTTTTGTAACAAAAGATTACATCAAGTAGTAATATGATAAAAGTTTAGCCAAACTAAGTTCCAAACTAAGAGCCAAACTAACTACAGAAAAGAAAAGAAATGAAAGCTTTTGTATGAACACATTAAAAAGGAAACGCTAAGCAAAAATCAATGACCTTCAAGCAGGCCGATAGTCAGCGCCGGAATTCTCCGGAATTAATTTCCATTTCAATATTCCAGATAAACTGTCTGAGAAAGACTGACATGTGTGCATAGAATTGCATTATAATTTCTAGGTCCCTGGAACCTAGTTACATGGAGAACGTAACAAAAGCATGGGTTTCTCTAACTCGACTTCATGGACTTCTGTGGTCTGCACAAAGGGGCGGCCATCTTGGCTCAACATTTGCGGGGCTGGTGGATGAGCAACACCTTGGGCGAGTGTGATTTCTCCATGGCTGGTCTGACTTTGCTGTGCCTGATGCTGACTGGCGAGGTGGGAAACTTTTGTCCCAACTGAAAAGCAAAAATATTCAGTTGTTTTACATTCTTCATTTAACAAATCCTAATCTTGGAGTCATAATCTATCATTACTGACCAGTCACCATATATCCAGGTGCGGTGCTAAGCTACACTTTAGGTCTGAGAATGCTATAATAAGAAGAACACATGATATAAAGCTGACAGATTGTGCAAAAGCCCGAGTAATCAAGTAACTCAAAAGTAAATCAAGTTCTAGCTCATGATATAACATACTCATGGGAACTAAAATGTCATGAGAAAGCACCATCAAAAAGTAATATTAAGGTGAACTATTTACAGGAAGTATCAAAGACACACGCTGGCTTAATTCTGTGTTGTTTTTCTGCCAGCGGAGAAAATGACCTCCCCTAGTCATACACATTTGAATGGACATTGGCAGGATGCAAAGCTGCAAGACTACTGACCTTTTCAAGAGTCCCCACTAACAAAATATTGACGGACTGCATTCCAGGAAGAGTGGCCAGAGACCTGGGAAGACATTTCACCCGATTCTTCAGCGACATACGGCAAAGCTAGAACAAGTGTCAGAGATTCACCACCTCAAAGCAGAACTGTTTGCGCTCCGCCACCCAAAAGCTGTTTATGTGACCGAGACATAGAATATTTATTTTGAGAAAGCCTTAAAATTCACTAGAGACACCCGACACAAACATGAATATTAATCATCTGCTCCTGTATAGCAGATATTAATGATTCTACTCAATAATAATGAAGTCTCCAGGAACAAAATAGCGCACAACATGGTATCGCTGTAAGCAAGACCCGGAAAGTTACATTTTATGGATGTTCTTCTTAACATGACACTAGTACTCCACACCCACCCATGTTATAGCAACCCATAAAAAACACAGATTGCAGAAATGCTGTAGTATCATTCCAGTGAAGGGAAGTTTCTTAAAGGCACAGCAGTCTTTTTAATCTTTGCGCATTGCTCATGGGAGTCTTACCTACACAAACATATCCTGAGGATAGACCAGAAAATGATTGGTTCGGAGAGACAACCTATCAGACTGTAGAGGAGACAGGACCAAGGTATCTGATTGGTTGGTCTGACATCTCACACAAGATCTGATTGGTTATCTCTGTCAACCAATCATTTTTTTGTGTTCTGCCCTCAGAACATTTTTGTGTAAGCAAAACTCCCTTGAGCTTGCTGAATACACAGTTCCTGCCCACCTTCAGTCCCAGCTAAATCTCCTGAGCTCCATTCTATGGAAGAGCTGCGTCCATGCCAGGTTATTTCACTAGCTTTGGTGGACGGCAGACATCACCATTCGCACACCTATCTGCACCATCAGCGGCACCAGCAGGTACCTCCTCCCCAGTACCTTGGCTTCTCTGCTGGCCGCTTGGTGTCCTTGTCAGCAGCCCCACTCTCCTCCGAGCCTTTCTTGGCCACTCTCTTGCCCCCGGCTTTCACTGTTGCGAGAGAGCAAGCAGATGTCGGTTCCACCTGAGGCACGAATTACCAGCCCACAGAATTAACTGCAGAGAACAGAGGAGAGGAAAAGCTGTAGCCCTCTGTGGTCCTCAACAGCAGCTCTGACCTCCGGGGATGGTGAGCTGGGGTGTAAAATTGTGGGGGGTGCAGGGAAACACCTTCAGGTTATGGCCTAGAATGCCATAAATGTTCATGAGTGTGTTTTTCAGTTGGCAGGTTGTAGAGATGGATAGTTCAGATTATTCCAAGTCCATAAAGTAAGAATCCAAACTCAGGTTTTATTTCAACCAACCAGTTCAGAATGGATTTTTTGGATTTTTACTTTCTGGACCTGAACAACTCCTCTGGTAGGTCATGACCCAGAAGTTGGTTGTGGGACCATTTACACAGTGAATGTGTAATTAAAAAAACAAAAAGTAACTTTTACCCTCCCCCTGCCTTCTCCACCCCCTGTGAAAGGCACGCTTAAGGCCCTGTAGCTTCCCTCTGCCTGCAAAGTTCTGTTGATGTTGTTGCCAGAAATAATGGCTATGGAAACGCCTTTTCTGACTAGGTGTAAGAGTCAGGGCTCTCAGCAGTGAATCACTGAATTAATTGACCTCTTTCACCAACGCCACAAATTTCCAACTCCCATTCACTTTAATTAGTAGATGCAACTTAATACACGGCGGATCAAAATGGCAACTTGTCCCAGCTCTTATAAATCAGAGGCGTGTCTACCTCCAATAAAACATGTATTTATAATCCGTCTAATGATATTTTGATTTTGTGCAAAACGGAGATGTAGCAACTTCTTTAATTCCTTGCTGCAAACGATAACAGCAGACGTAAGCTGCAGGAGTAACAGGAAAACCACAGAAGAGACTTTAGAATGTTTCCCCCACATTTTTGTAACAGAAACAATAACAGCGGTCCTCTGTGACTTTATACTTAAAGACTGAAATATAAATATTTGACGATAAACTCTGCAAAGCAACTTTTAAAATCGCCATGATAATCTTACTGCGCAAATGATAGTTAAAATAAACAAGTAGATCAGTAACTGTGCAGTAGTGTACTGCAAAAAACGAAAGCGAAAGACTGCACTCCACTACAGATATTAAGCATTACTTAATTATAACGGGCTTTTATTTATCAGACTAAGAACTTGATTAAACGGTAACCGAGTGAAAATCTGAGTTATTAACGGCGCTATGGTTCGGGCTTTGAAGAAGCGTCGGAACAAAATACCGCTCATTTCATCGTTGAATATAATAGAAACACTTTCCAAAACTGCAATGCATTAACTCCCAAGTTTTTAATCACTGGCTAAAAGTTTACGAAGGGGAGGGAAGCGATTTACCTGCCGGGGGATGGCCAGCCTTTAGCGATGGGCTTTCGTTCCCTGGTACTTTAGACATCTGAACCATCTTCGGAGCTCTGCAATCGCACAAAGAAAGCGGCAGGATTTCTCAGGGGGAGGGTGGGTGGTTAGAAGTTAAAACAACTGCGTCACACCCTGAAGTTATGAAAGGTTATGCAACCATGTTTACCGTGCACATGTAGTACCTACCCTGTTGCAGGCATATACTTAACTTGCCTGAAAGTTGTATCAATGCCAACGTTGTATTTAATCTTTTAATAAACATGCCAATATGCAGATAGTGGGTTAAATTAATTGTGGAGGATGCTGAACCGTTGTGTAAAATCTGGATTAGATTGGTTCGGCGTAGCACCATGACAGGGAAGCAGTAAAGGACTTTGGCATGCCATACCATCGGGGAATCAAAGCAGCTCCAGTGCGGGGAGACGGCAGTGAAAGTACGGGCCGCCGGATCACACACCCCAAACGGGACCCTGCCGCTTTCCCGGCGGAGGTGGATGGGACCCTCTAAATAATAACCCCTTCTCATCGTGTCCGTACGACATTCACTGCCTCCCTGAAACTTTACACACCGTTTCTCAATGCATTTATGACCAAAGCATGAGGGATTCTGAGGAATCGCTTACCACCGCTCCACTGGAGTTGCTGGGAGGTGATAATATTCCGTCTTTCCGCAGATGATATCAATATAGATCTATGTTGGAAGATAGGTGTCCGTAGTATGAACACGTAATATGTAATATGAATATGTTTTAGTCACGGCAGCTGTCTAATGCACAAAAACTATTACGAGTGTTCTCTCCCAAGTACTTTCAGGTTCAAAACTTGACACCGGATTTGACACTTAATCCCATAATAAAATGTATTATAATACAAATAATTACTATTTACCATACCGTTGTACTTTGTTTAAATTACTGCAGGTAAATAAACATACATGATTTAATATGTGGATTTAATATATGAGTACCCTTTTAGTTCTTTAAAAAACACTGATTTGGGGTTTTCGGCAAAGAAATCCAGAAAATTAACGAGATACCGTATTACCCTGTAACGTATCGATATCAAACGTAAACAAAATCCATATTTCATTACCAGAAACACATAATGGGATCACAGAGCAGTTTTTGTTTCTAACAGAATGTCACTTTGCCATTTCGTAACAAGCTGTACAGGTTGAGGCGGGTGGAATCAGCCCACTTGTCAATCACTGCCTGCTTCACCGTACATGAACCCAGCAAACTGTCGAGAAAGAGGCTAACCCAGTCTGTGTTTGATAGCTCCGCCCACTGTAGGATTATATACCCATTATAATCGTATATAGATTAATACATCAAGGAGAATCACACAGGCCTATATTATTACACCATCATTTCGACTGTTTTCGGATTCCAGAAGTTCCTTCCAGGCAGATCAAGAAATATGCTGGCTTTCGCATAAACAAGAGCATTTGCACTTTTTTGTTTAGTTTTAAGAAATCTTAGTAGAACAAAAGCCGTGCATGTACAATGCATAATTGTCTGCCATTTCTTAAATGATGCAAAACTGTTTTTCTTAAAATCAAAATTTAGCAAAAAACAAAAAAGACTGAAGGCCCTGCATGACAAATGATGGATAAAAATCAGGGCAGAAGACACACCACAGACGCGATGATGTTGTTTATTATTCTCGAAGATGCCGCTGTGTTCTTAGAAAGAGGGAGAGGAGACAGAGTTTTAAAAAAGCTGTTGCCGGAGGTAACTTTGACATTTATTTCTGTTCTCTGTGCATAGAAAATGGCAGTGAACCATCCCGTGTGAGGCACAGGACAGCGAATGGAAAAAAGGGTCTGCAACATCACTCAGAAAAGAGCTCCAGTCAGCATTCATTACAAAGAAAAACAAAACCAGAACAAAAAAATATGTCATTTTATTACACTCGAATGCATGTGTTACGTTTCCCACTGCTCCAAAATTATCTAGTTTCTTTGCAGTTATATTTCTATGTAATTTAGACATGGCACAAATCTTATATGGGCACTCATGAGCTTAAAACCAGTGATAGAATTTCCCCCCCATATTTACAATAAAATGAAGAAAATGTACATGATTCCTGGGAGTACACAATCTCAATATTAAGTACAGCAAGAATACAAGAAAGGAATATGATGTCATTCCTCTGTACAAACTAACATCATTAGATCCTCTTTTTTTTAGTGCTATCAAAGGCTTGTCCCTACATACGCAGTCCTGTCACATTCCCATACTTTTCTTCACTTTACTCACTCCTTCAACATGCTAGCACAGCTACAAACTTAAAAAAAAAAAAAACAAAAACAGAAGAAAACATACATCACAGGAGAGAGACATCTGGCCCTGGCCCCTCCCATTTCATCCCACTGGCCTAGCCCTGGCCCCTCCCACTTCATCCCACTGGCCCAGCCCTGGCCCTTCCCACTTCATCCTGCCTACCCAGCCCTGACCCCTCCTACTTCATCTCACAGGCCCAGCCCGGGCCCCTCCCACTTCACAATTCTTCCTTCCTACCAACACGAAATGCACATTCCACCATCTCCTTCTTTGGCTTGACGTTCTGCTGTCCATCTACATCCCGTCAACCCCACGTTCTATAGTCACTTAACAATGAAACGTACAGGTAAAAGCCAATGAGGGGACGCCATGCCCCGAAAAAGGGGCGGAGCCTCTACACCCACGAGTCTGGCGAGCCCGGGTACTGCTCTGCCCGGTACGAGGGCCTCCGCGCGGCGGAGTAGAAGTCCACGTAGTTCGTGGTGGATTTCAGCGAGTGTGGGGCCGGTGCGTAGTCCGCCGCGGAATAATGGACACCGTCCTCAAAGTAGGAGTCCTCGTAGCTGTGTGGAGACTGCAGGTACCTTCTGTAGGTATCATAGTTCCTCCGGCTGGGGTCCTCAGCATAGTATAGCTGCTGACAGTCGGGAAGGGGGGGGGGACACAGGCCACAGGTCACTGCACATACAGTGGACTACAGCTACATGTACGACTAGATGCAACGCTATGCATCTACCGCAGCCCTACTCCCAAATAAATTAGCATCTCCATCCATCCATCCATCCATCTTTCAACCGCTTATCCTCATCATGGGGGCCCTAGAGCCACAGTGTTACCCACTGCTTAAAAAGCATAAAATGCAAAATGCTAGCACAATAATGACTGACTGATCAATCATGAAGGGTTAGAACTGAAACAAGTGAACCTTTAAAATTTATTAATTTAAGCAGTCATTTTGAAGTGTGTGTATGTGTGGTCATGTTTATAATATGTTGTGGGGACCCAATGTCTCCACAGTGTGATAAAAACCTGTTATTTTCTACCCTGTAGGGACATTTTTTGGTCCCCACAAGGATAACTTCAATTTAAAAAAAATCTGTGTCTGCGATCAAAAAAAACTAAAAATGCCAAAGTCTCATATTGTTTGGATACTTATGGTTAAGGTTAGGGCTGGGTAGGGGTTAAGGGTGTCATAGTTGGGATCAGGGTTATGCCCATAGGAATGAATGGTGTGTTCCCATAAAGATAGGAATACATGGTATGTGTGTGTGTGTGTGTGGGGGGGGGTTAACCAAAGAAGTTGGCAGCCTCCCTCACCTGTCCTCGTCTGGACTCCTCTCTCGTGGGTGAGGAGTAGGACCCCGTGAAATACTGTGATGGCTTCCCGGATGCTATAAAAGACACACAATCAAGGAGCAAGAAGTCCATAAACTGCAGACCACATTCAGCTCAGTGCTCACAAGGCTGCGGGTGCTAGTGACAGAACAATCTGGCCAATGGGAGCCACACTCATCACTCTGAGTACACACACACTGAGGCCTTAGCTCTGCATTGCTTTGGGTGCAGGTGGAATGAGCCCCAGTGGCATTTTACCCATAATCCCCGGCATAGCAAGCAATATTAGTGGCCCCTTGCCATGCACCATTTTTCAACCTCTTTTCCTAACTCCTGGGGGTACTAAACCCCTTTTAGAATGTCTGTTTGGAGGATAGCTTCAGGCTTACTTGTGGATTGGTATTTATGTACACTGCCATCTCCTTGATAGTTATAAAATTGCATAGATGACTGTGTCCTTTGATAATTTGAGCGATGGTCCTTAATCCCCAACATGGCAGGAGAGGATGTTGCACTGCCACCTGAGGGACAAGCAGAGAAGACAGGGCATTCAGATGTTATTCACAAGCTTTGGGTTTCAATCTGAGAAAGGGGACTACATTTCCCATGACCCTCTGATTTTAGGCACCCACCTGATTGGATGACAGGTGACATCTGCAGGTTTGTGGATGGCAGGGTGGGCTGTGATTTGTACCTATCCCGCTCCAGTGTGGAAACGGGTGTGACAAAATGGTTCTGGTTCCACCCGTCCTGAACGCACAACGAGAAGGAGATGTGGATATTTCAGCCCATCCCAACACATCACCCTTGCCTCACGCTCTCTTGGAACTGCCTCACCTTTTTATAAATGGTGCGCAGGTCCCTGTACAGCCAGAGCGTGTTCAGGACCTGAGCCGCTGCTTTTACTACCTTCATCGAGTACCTGAGTCAGGGAAGGAAATTACCGAAAAAACAGACTCAGGCACTGTGGCTGTGTGCATCGGAAAACCAATTACAACACGGGTGAATTAAGTCAATATAGGCGAGTAAATGTTGTTAGTTAGGCAATCATTATGAGGATGACTGTTAACATATTAGCACATACAATTCTTATTACCATATTTTGCACTATGAGCTAATTTCATTTACAGAGTTAATCTTTTCAGTTCTCAGCTAATCGTTTTAGTTATACATTATATTTTGTATGTATTTATCAGCATGGCTGCTGTTTTCATTCAAACTGACTTGCAAACAATATCAATACCTACAATATCAACTGTATATTTTATTGGGTCAACTCTAGTTAAGTACCTTGTGTCACTGTCCTTCAGATTACCAGCTAAATTCCTGATCCACACCTCCCCCTGATGGCCAAAATTTAATCAACTACTAAAGCGATTTAGTGAAGAACCTCACTCAGGCGACCAATCGAGTGCAGCACTGCGCCAGCCGCCGGCCAATAGGAGCGGGCCCTGACGCACCTCTCACCCCTGCCCTTGGTGATGCTGACGAGCTTCTCGATGCCGCCCGTGTCGGCCAGCGCCTTGGCGTTCTCCATGTTCTTGCTGGTGACCTCGTGCAGCGTGCAGCAGATGGCAGCCACCGTCTCGTCTGATAGCAGTGTGGTGCTCCCGCCCGGCAGCCGGTTCACCAGGTCACGCATGGCGTACTTCCCTGAAGAAGAAAGAAAAAATAAATAAATAAATAAAAAACTAAAGCTTTTTATTTACCTGCTCATGGCCACTAACAAGTTAAACAAGCGAGGCGTGTCAGCTCCTGTCCTGCTGCCCCAGACACAACAATAGCCCGCCCTAGCGGACCCCAAGCCGGCCGGACCGCCCCCAAACCGGCCAGCCCACCCTAGCGGACCCCAAGCCCGCCGGATCGCCCACAAACCGGCCAGCTTGCCTTAGCGGACCCCAAGCCAGCCGGACCGCCCCCAAACCAGCCAGCCCACCTTAGTGGACCCCAAGCCAGGCCGCTAATGGGCTCCATGCCTGACCCTCCGGCCTGGGCAGTTTGCCCCCCCCGTAACATCACCCTACATCTCATTAATAGAACGGAAGAATTCTGCAGCTGTATGCAGTATGAAGGCCTGTAATGGCTTAGCATTATAGAAATTAGTTTGGATTCTAAACCCAGTCCTGACGCACCTCCAGACAGTCTACATGTTTGCTCCCTCGCAGCTCCCATACCAGGAATTCACGTTCGTGATTGGCTGGGAGTTGGGAGGAAGCAAAAATGTTGACTGTCCTGGGACTGGTTTAAGAATCACTGGTTTTGAATCCAGTCAGAGGGCCATTTTTCCAGCTCTTATCTCGCAGTGTAGGGGGGGTGGGGGTGGGGGTGTGAGGTCCTTATGTGCAGATGCTAATTGGCTAAATGAGCCCGGGCGGCCCACCAATCAGCTCCTTGTTCCGCACGTCCAGGGCCATGTTCCGCAGCGCCGTGGCCACGGAGCAGACCACGCGGTCGTTGTCCATGCGCAGCAGCTCCACCAGGATGGGCAGGCCCTTCTCCTTACGCACCGCCGCCCGGATGTAGGCCGCGAACTGCAGGTGGGGGGGGGATAAAACGACACATGGTCACGGTTTGGTGGGGGGCTGAGAAAGTGGGCGGAGGGACACATCACACAGAGCTTTCTGTTGTCAGTTGAGTACCACTCACGGCTCCTGGGGGGGTCTCGGTCAGAATGGGCCCACTCCCTCCAATCACAAGCCCAACTGCTTAGCCAATCCCAAGGCTGGGCAAATGCCAGCCAATCACAGACTTCTAGATTACTTTATAAAGGAAGGAAGCAAGGCAAAGATGGCATTCTGAACAACACACACCACCCAGCTGGGTGTGACCAGTGCCGGTGCTCACCAAGACTGCATTCACACATCTGTGTGGGGGGGGGCCCTATTGGCCACAAACAGTCACTACACCAGGGGGGAGTGGGGCCCCAGAATCATTACACCCGTCCCTGGGTGTGGCAGGTACAAAGCTACACAAACGGGCCACAATATCACACAGTGTTCTGGACTCCAGGTTGTAACATTTTACAATTTGGTTTTCATGCATATTCTTATTAAATATTTTATTTTTCATTCTAGCTTATGCAGTCTTTTAAGATTTATATCCTTTCAACATCACACAGCAAACCTCACTCTCCGTTTTAACCCTGTACTGATTATGCTACCCATTCAAAATACTCTTTTTTATGACCTCAAAGAGACAAATAACATTAAACATTTAACAGTACTTTTGTACTTTTACTGTAATATGTATTTTTTTCCTGCAAACGGTCAATTTCATTTCCGAGTATTTCGTATAGAGTTCCCGGTAACAGTACGAGTCTCGCTTCAGCGAAACATCACGCATAAAACTGAAGATGGACTCAGTTTAGGTCGCCGTTAAATGTTTATTAAGGGGGCAGCCTTCTTCAGGTTAACACACTCATAAACTTTTAACACGCACTGTAAAAGTGCCATGTGTGGTTTTGGGCTTGTGTGAGACTTTTGCAGGTCACACTGGGCCAACTTGTGGTGTTTACCAGTTTATTCTTCATGTTTAAAATTCCTGCTTAACCCAGAAATATTTGAAAAAGGTCTCAAACCAAAAACACAAGGGCCAGCTGCAGGCAGGAGCTGATGGGAGGAGGTGGGGGGGGGGGCGTCACCTTCCAGTTTCCGGCGGAGAGGTTCTGCAGGGACCCCGCTGAGCCCTCCAGCGTGGCGGGGTTCGAGCTCTCGGCCAGCAGAGTCAGGTAGGGCTTCACCACGGCTGGGTGCCAAAGCATCTCCACCCCCTTGGGGGCCTTGGAGAAGCCGGGGATGGGGCCCACTCCGTCCCACTGCAGGGGCACAAGCTCGGTCAGATGGGGGGGGGGGTTATGCAGCTTCTATGGTCAGTGCGTTAGGTCTCTGTGCCTGCAATCGGAAGGTCGACGGCTCTTGAGCAAATGCCATTAACCCCCTACATGCTCTGTGGCACTGGGTAGATCACTGACACTGTGCTCAGACCCCAAACTCTGTACTCAGCTGTGTGTCTATGTGTGTGTCTCAAATAACAGGAAGATGAGATGTGTCAAGAAACTCAATTTAGGCAACCAAATACATTGTGTTCAGGTCTCCATGCCAGCAAAAGCATAAGTCAGCCCCTGGCTCTTTCTGCTAACATGCTCTGTGTCCCACCTGCTACACTGTCTCTTCATGCATGTGGCTAGGTGAGAGCGCCCCCTACAGGAGCGGCAGAGTACTGCATGGTGCTGCGAGTCACCTGCTCATCCTGAGACCCTTTCTTCTTCTTCTTCTTCTTGCCCCAGCAGCTGGAGTCCACATCCTTGCTGGGGGACTCGCTGCTCACCAGCCCGTCCAGCTCCTGCCCCCCCAGCAGCCAGGGCTGGGGCATCTCCAGCTCCAGGCGATACGAGAGGTTCCTCAGAGTGCAGATGCAATTCTCCACGATCTGCCGGGAGAGGGGGGAGGGGGTGGGAGGGGTGGATGGCGACATTAAAGCACACCAAAGATGCTCTCTGTCAACAACGGCTGTAACATGAAGCACGATTAACAGGGTGCAGAAGACATATTGTCGTAGACCAAGCTGTTCAGCATCTGCGCCTGAGGAAACAGCTAGTTTGGGGGAAAACACACGATTTCAATCATGCTCTGAGATGATGCACTGTCAGGCTGCATGTGGTAAAGGCGTGTGGGGGGACTGGGAGGAGAGTGTGGCCTGCCTTGGGCTCCCCCCCCCGTTTGGGTCTGATGGCCCATGTAAGAGCTGGAGAAGCGCGTGGGCCCGTGGCCCAGAAGAGGCGGGCAGGCAGGGGAAACCCACCTTGCTGTCAAAGTCGGAGGTGCTGACGCAGGCCTTGATGACGTGGAGCAGGGAGTCGACTAGACCCTCACAAGAGCGCATCTGCTTACGCGCCTCCTCCCCCGCGGAGCTCAGGTTCCTGTGGCCGGTGGAGACGCACAGGGCGTGGATGGTAAGGGAAAAGCCGGCACAGGTAGCCAGATCTCACTCTGTGTCAGCCTCAGGTCTGTCTGTGTCACTGTTATTGATACAGACACACAGATAAACACACAGACTGATACAGACACACACAGACTCACTGGGATGGGTGTCAACAGACAGGAAGCTATTTGATTAGCTTTGGCTCTTCGTTATAATCTCTCTCAGTCTTTCTGTCTCTCCCTCTGTCTCTCTCACACACACACACACACACACACACACACACAAACTTGTATTCATATCTTTGTGGGGACTCTCCATCCATTTCTAAGGGAAAAACCTTAATCCAAATTACGACCCCCTTAACCCCTACCCAGTCCTATCCTTAATCATAAGTAACCAACCGAAATAAAAGAATTTTGGCATGTTTAGTTTTTCCAATTGCAGTCGCAAATTTTTATAGAACTGAGCTTCCCCTTGTGGGGACAAAAAAAGTGGTCCCCACAAAGTCAAAATTAGGGATGGCATCTCCGATGATGTACTATTCGAACAGCGTGCACCCGACTCTGATTAATGAATCCTCCTCTCACCCTCCCATCACCTCTGGCCAGTACCTCTGCGTCCCCGCTACTGCGGTACCTGCTTTCATTTTTAAAAAACACAATAGCAATTTAACATGCACTCGTCAGTTCTTTGTGACTACCGAAAATGTTTCTTCTGCAGAAAACCTGACTTCCATGCGCACTCGCTACTCGCGTTTCTTTTTAGAATACCGTAGTTTTTCATTCCAGAAAATGCAAATGAGTGCAAAGATACTCTGCATAACAATGCACAGATAAAACTCCGGCTATATAAAAAAATGAAAAATATGATTAAATCGATAATTGATCATTAATTTGTATTCGAATGCCCATCCCTAGTCAAAATAACAGGTTTTTTGTCACATTGTGGAGACAACTGGTACCCACAATGTAATCTATGCCTGACGCAGACACACAGACACACACACAGACACACAGACACACACACACCAGCCCCAAACAGGACTACCAGGTTTCCTTCGTTCTCTCAGCCTCCTACGGCTCTCGCAGAAGCACGTATTGCCAGTTCGCATTCTGTATTTAGTATCGCGTGGCCGCCTCTGTCCCAAATCCTCCAGGCCAGACAGGCGTGCCGCCGGTCTAGACGGCACAGATCCAATATGAGGACGGCAGTGGAGTGAAATTCACAGCATTCTGTTCAAAGCACAGGGAATATGGGGAGCCTATGGAAACAATCTACCCAGAATGCATCTGTTGTGGGGTAGCTGAAAATGGGTAATATAAAGGAGAAACATGGGGGCAGATAAAACAGAGATGGGTCAGGCAGAGCCACACATGGCTAATGGTGCGCACACATAAGCATACACACACACGCACACACGTTTGTACTCCTATCTTAGTGAGGACCAGCCATTCATTTCTATGGGAAAAACCCAAATCCTAATCACAACACGCGTAACCCATACCAGGCCTAACCTTAACCATAAGTAACCAAACAAAGTGCAACACTTTTCGCCTATTTATTTTTTTTGATTGCATTCAAAATGATTTTTTGCTTGCATTATAAACTGAAGTCTGAAGTAGTGAGGACCAAAAGAAATGACCCCACTAGTCATGTTTTTGGAGGATTTGCTATACTTGTGAGGTCCTTTGGCAAAACCTGTACACACATATCAACACAAACACACAAACTGGAAGTGACGAGGTACGTGCTATACATCAGGCATAACCTGGTAAATTGAATTCGTTGCATTAAACAATGATGAATAAAAACACTGACGATTAAATTTGTGAAATAATACAATTACAGAGAATGAGACAGTCCAGCAGCTGGATGATGGATGAATTATTGTTAGATCCTCCTGGGATCCAACAATTAATTTTTGTCCTCTGAAGAGGACGCTGTGTTTTTGCTCATATCCGTCATACTATGCAGCCACTCCAAAGGGGGGCACACACTACAAGCGAGATCCAGACAAAACAAAAATCAAGAAGATCATCGAGAACAATCTGTTGCATACTTAAAACGCCGGCGCTACTTTATTCATTCTATCATGCCACAACCCTAGAGGGTGCAGAATGTGTTCAGTGCAGCAGCCCCAGCAGACCCACATACAGAACGTAAATAAACATATTGCGGCCAGACGGTAATTCATTTCGATACAGGAGATGACAGCTATTTTAAAATGGAATGTTTATTCCATTTATTCCATACTCTGTTTATTAACAGCCACTCTCGGTTTAATACTAGCAGGGAAGCCAACAATTTACACAACACTCATAATTACAAGAAACAAAAGGCACTCATTCCACAACCAACATTACACGGTTATGACATTTACTGTTTACAACATAAATACACAATTACACATGAATTTACACTATTTACAGGTACGCATGGCGCGGCGCAAAGCATGCAGGTAACTGCATAGTTAGTCCTGCTGACCAACCTGTGATGTCACATTATGTCAGCCAATCGTCGGCATCCGGTGGGATCAGAACAAACAAACAAGTTCGCCTAGGGGACCCTTCACACCCTTCGGTGATTGGGCGTCACATAACATCACCATAGTGATTCTGTTAGAAGTACACAGCCACCTTTAGGCCCATTGTTCCTTAAAAAGGAACATTAAGGATTTAAGATGACATCACATGTGTGGGACGTGCGTTGAAATGAAGTGAAAAAATGTTCTCCCCTGGAAGATATGTATGGAGACTACACTACCAGGAGTGTGTTTAGTATCAGCAGCTTGGGGATGTGATGACGTAAAGCTTATAGGCTGCAGATGCTACGCATGGCCACAAGGTGGCAGAACCATCACACATACAGGCAGGCGGCGGGACAGAGGTCAGAGGGACACTACCTCAAACAGCCGCTGGCGTTGCGCAGGAGCAGTGAGGAGTGGAACTTCAGCTTGTGGTCCTCGTCGAGGGAGGAGCTGCTCCAGCCGGAGTGCGGGATGATCACAGTGTTGGTGAGCGTGCTTAAGGCGTCCCGGATGATTGTCATCTTCACCGCGTCACAGGAGGACAGGTTCCACAGCACCCCTGCAGCAGAGGGGGGGGGTGGAGAGAGAGAGAGAGAGACGCGGAGGTCAGCAGTGGATGGCCAGAACGCAGGCTCGCGGCAGGCGTCGTATTCGCGGGATCAAACATCTCAGATCAAACATGGATACAAAGTAACAGGGCAAAGGATGCGTGATTTCTGAGAGGCAGACGCGCGGTTTAATGCCTGCTGCTGGATTGCAGGGTGACAGTTTAATTAGAGCACTGGCACTGAAGGGCAGAAACTGATCGCTTATAGGCCTTAACCTTGCAAAGTGCAGCGATGGCGGGGGGGTGGGGGGAGTGTATAGATCTGATCCTTAGGAGCAATTGGCCAAGGAAAGTCATGTGACAGGAAGCCAAAGGAGGGGGCAGGGCTTGTCCCACATACATCTGCTTTTGTCCTCTAAATTCATAGCTGCAGTTTTTTTGAAAGCCGCTCGATTTCCGTGTTAATTACAAGCCGCCCGAGCTCCAAAGGGAGCAGATCATGGGTCCCATCAGGTTGCACTTGACAGACTTCGCACAGAATCCCCGGGCCTGGCCCTTCCTGCCTCCTCTCAGTTTAAAACCACACAGACACTCTCATGTTTAGATGGGGAAACAGTGACGCACTTTCAGGGAGCATCCTGCAGGGGTCCACGAGGGGGGCGGAGCTTAGAGAAAACGGCCACAAACACTTCGACGGCTAATCTAAAAATGAAACGGGAATCGCTAAACAGTAACACAGACGGGATGTTTCTGCTCCACTGAGATCTCAAGCTTGAGCTGAGGTCACAGAAGCCCTCTGTCGTCCCCGCTTACCAGCCAGGGAAGGTCGGCGTTCCATCATTACTTCCTACATGAACAGGATTAGGAACAACAAAGTAACAGTGAATTAGCAGCAAATGAGCAGAGAGTGAGCAGCAAATGAGTAGCGACCCTCTATCCACATTTCCAGGTTACTAGCTGAGTATTTCAGTTAAAAGAATACTAAGGTCCAGCGAGTCTTGTTCTTTAATAAGACACTGCTACTCACCAAGTACTGGCACTATAACGAGTACCAGAGTTTTAACGAGTACCAGAGTTTAATGAGTACCGAGGCTTAATAAATAGCTATCCTTAATGAGAGGAGCTGTTTAATGAATACTGAGGTCCAAACTGACCCAATAATAAGTAAGAGATGCTTATTGCATGTTCGGCTGTCAGTGATGATGCGTATTCTTCACCATGCAAAGCTGACAGGGGGGTGTCCTCTGGGGGCGTCCAGAAGCCGCCCTGAGGAGGAGGCCACCCCACGTCTCCTGTGGTACCATGAGGAGACACCTGGCTGTGTATGTAATTAGACCTGGCCCATAAAAGCCCCCAGAGCACAGGTTTGGTCGGGGGGTTAGCATGCCTGTAAGGGCAGCCTCTATGGGGCCACATGAAGGCTGCAGCAGGGGAGTGATTCAGGGGGCCACCGAACACAGTACATGAAACAAAAAAAAATCATATAATGTAAGGGGGCAAAGGGGGCTCAGAGTTTCTAGGCCGGCCCACAGTGTCAGGTGATCTGATGAGCAACCTGGCAGCCTGCTGCCCGCCCCGCGCGGCGTCATGTTTCGCACGGGACGGGACGGGATGGGGCAGGCCGGTGCCGCACGTCTGCCCCGCCTTCCCAGCGCACAGATGATTTTCCCCGGAAAAGGGACAGACCGTGGATTAAGTTCTAAATGACGGGGGCTGGAGATTCTCCCTCATGGGGGGGCATTTTCCAGAGAATGAATCCAGCCTGTTAAGAGATATGCGGGAAGCAAACAGAGCTTTTGACATCTCAAATAACTGCAATTATCATCATTACTGCTGCTATGAACGCCACGCAACACCCATTTACCAAGCTGGTTAATTTTACATGAGATTCAGCCCTAAACTAATACATTCATACCTTATATATCTTTATTTTTTATATCTTTTATATTCTGACTAACCAAATCCTGGGAAGCAAACCAGCTGAATAGTCAGTCGCTGTTCTTGGTGTTATTGTTTACGTTTGAGTTTGCTCTGTGCTGTAAATGGAAAGAAATCTGATTTTTGCCTATTTATAGGGAAGGAGTACAAATACGTCACAGAAAGGTATAAGAGGACATCCCCGCAACCTGCAGCTGACCTTGCTAAACATTTCCCATGCAGCGCATATTAATCCAGCTGACACCCTTCCTGCTCTGGTTACCAAGTCGCAGATATTAATAGATTCCACCCACTGAGGGCAGTAGGCGCCAGCCGGCCTGCATCACCTGCAGCCACACATCCTTGCTTGAGTGTTAGCCTGTAACAGTGTTTAGAAGCGAACCTGGCTAATGAAGGTGCTGATTGGTCAGCAGCTCACCCTTGGCCAATCACCTTCCCCAACTTGGCCCCTTTCCCCAGCGGCATTCCCCGTGACCTCTGCTCCGTGACCTTCCCCGACACGGCTCCTCTCCTACAGGACCTTCCCTGACGGGGCTCCTCTCCCTGTGACCTTCCCTGACGCGGCTGCTCACCTACAGGACCTTCCCTGACACGGCTCCTCTCTTCCGTGCCCTTCCCCGATGCGGCTCCTCTCCTCTGTGACCTTCCCTGACGGGGCTCCTCTCCTCCAGGACCTTCCCTGACGGGGCTCCTCTCCTCCGGGACCTTCCCTGACGGGGCTCCTCTCCTCCGGGACCTTCCCTGATGGGGCTCCTCTCCTCCGGGACCTTCCCTGACGGGGCTCCTCTCCTCCGGGACCTTCCCTGACGGGGCTCCTCTCCTC
>JAODKM010000001.1:40732179-40750349 GCA_026780845.1 Petrocephalus sullivani
CCCCCGCCCACGCCATCGGCCCCCCTGCAGATGGAAGACAGAGAGGCACCTGGACGGAGGTCTGTCCCTCGGCACGGGCTCCGCGCGCCAGCGAGCCGCCGCTCCCGGGATAGGAGTGCTGCATCCGGAGCTCCGCCCTGCCGGGTCCCTGTCCGGCGTAGTAGCCGCACGCCTCCTGGAAGCCGCTGTCCGAGTAGGAGTTCATCTGCGTGGAGCTGCGCGAGTTCCCGGCCGACTCTGCTGGGGATGGGGGAGAGGAGGCGCGCGGTGAGCGCGGTGCCACGTGACCGCCACACGCCGGCCGCAGCTCCGCGCCCCCCAGCACGCCAAGGCCGAGCGGAGCCCCAGACACCGGCATCCTCTCATCTCCTTCAATCCTGCCCGCCGGTCGGCGGCGTCTCGCAGCACTTCTGCCCGGGCCACGGCTCCCCGGCCACGCGAGTTCAGCTCTGAGGCGGATCGTGCTAACTGTGAGCTATGTGACACCGTGAGTCATGTGACGGCACAGCCCATGGGCAACCAGGTGCCAAATCACACGCCACAGCCTTAGAATGCGGCCCGGCGCTGGGATGCAGAGCCACTGTGTTATTGTTGGGGTTGTGTTTGCGGGGTTGGGGGCTTTGACAGAGCCTCACTTTCATGGAGAGATGTCTGCTCAGGGGAGTACAGCGACGCCTGGTCCGCCTCGCTCCGCGTGCAGTAGGTGGGCGACTGCGAGCTGTCCGTCACCCGTGATTTGGTCTCGCCCGCAACTGAGGCGTCTGGGAAGGAAATCGGGACTTAGAACAGAATGCTGATCAGATCAAGGAAATAGGCAACAACTGTGTCAAGAGAGCGTAACAGGAACCTGATGTTCCAGAAGAACCAGCCTGAAGAGCACACAGGTTCAGATCCAGCCCAAAGGAGGCTCAGCCCATGTCAGGTCCCGACAGATTCCACAGTCTAATTGCTCAGATTAATAAATTACAGGCCCTGTTTACCACGCTTTTATCCAAAGCCACTGAGAACTTTATAAAGCTTTTCTTTAAAAATATTCACTTTATTGCTCAAGAAGGCCGTCCTGAACTTTCCTAAATGAATCATCTACGAGAGGCAGTTAACGCAAATCTCCAATATAAGTGACCTCCATGGGCTGAGATTAATGTCCCTGTTGGTGCAATGGAGAGACCGGGATGGGCAACTGTGGCTGGAAAAATGGAAAATCACACTCCAGGAAATCCTGGAAAATCAGTGACTTACACTCATCACCAATCAAGACATGCCAGACAACATTTAAGGGCGTAAAGTGAAACGCTTCATTTTCTCAGACAGTATTAAGAGTTAAGTTCAATCGACTATGTAGGAAATACTGCCTCACATTCCACTGGAAATATAGAGATGTTTTTGAGAAAATAAATTCTCATTCTGCCGAAGATTCCAATCTGCAGGGGGACATTACTAGTATTGAACGCAATGGAATTCACATGTCAGAACTATGCCCCCGGAGGTTCATGGCCTGCTACGTACACCCACCTCTCCCCCCCGCGCCTAGGATAGCCTGGTTATGCAAAGAATCTGCCATGCCAATCAATCATCCTTGTTATGAACAGATAAGCCGGTGCAAACGAGGGACGCCAACAAATCAACGCAGAAGTGTCGCTCAGCCTCACTCGTTCACTTAACACACATAAGTGGTCTGACTCAAAGAGTCACGCAGAGAGAAGGAAAAAGGATAATGACCAGCGGCCCAATAAAAACAGCCAGAGATTCACTCACAGCCCCGTGACAGCAGAAACATGTATATTACACAACCCCCACAAAGCTTACAAAGATATTACTTCATAAAAGAAATGTCTATGAAGAATTGTATTCATAGGAAAATCACAAGGGCAGTAAACAACAGAGCCAGCTCCTATGCAAACGAATGGCCTCACAGGCAGCCACACATCGCCCAGTGCAAACAAATGGCCTCACAGGCAGCCACACATCTCCCAGTGCAAACGAATGGCCTCACAGGCAGCCACACATCGCCCAATGCAAACAAATGGCCTCACAGGCAGCCACACATCTCACAGTGCAAACAAATGGCCTCACAGGCAGCCACATATCTCCCAGGGCAAACGAATGGCCTCACAGGCAGCCACACATCTCCCAAGGCAAACGAATGGCCTCACAGACAGCCACACATCTCCCAATGCAAACAAATGGCCTCACATGCAAACGTGATTCTAAAGGTCTGACCAAACACAAGCCAAGTCGTTCTGAGAATGAACATACCCGAGCTGGTTCTGCAAAGCAGATGCTTTCTCTGTCCCACATTACGGGCACCCAGAAAAAGACTTATTTTTATATGATTTATATGCTCTGCGTGTAGACTCCAAAAATCAAGACTGAACACACGATATCTATCATCCTGCTAGTGACTGCATGAAGAAAGCTTTCTGAATAATTTGGGGAGACATCTGTAACACTTTGAAGCTCAGACTTTTCTCCTTGAAGACTGGGACAATTACACAGAATAAGGATTCTATTACAATCATCCACTTAAAACTGTTATGCCACAAATCTCTTCCAGGTAGAACTAAAATATAAACAATAATAGTTTTATTTATGACCTCATTTTACATTATGCTTTTGCAATCAATCAAATGGACAAAACATTCAATAAAGTGCATTTAATTTCTGCTAAGTATTAATTAGGCTGATTATGAATCCCTGGCAGTCACAGCGTTGGTGCGTAACAGGGACACAAATAATTTGATTTGAATCTCCATGGTTAATATATGTCAAATTGAAATTCCATTAGCGGAATTTTATACCATTAATTCTGTCAGAATCTTCAGATATTAATGTGACAATACCCCACAAATGAGACTAATGACAGCTTTGACAAATTACCCAAATAGTTTATGCGATTAGTGTTATACTGGGTTTTTCTCTGCTGGACACTAACAGACCTTCGCAGATGCTAAACAGCAAATCATTTTTCAGTTAACAAACAGCTTTAGGGAATCTTCATGAACAGATATTTCTTATTGAATGCCTGGAAGCAAAGCTTTATTAGCATAAGTCATCCTGTCTAGTATCAGGTTTCCAAGGTACTTAACGGTTAATCTGAGACGGCTCAATGCAGCATTCTGAAATGTAATACAGGCAATACATGCTACAGAAATAAAATGCTAAATTAACCTTTCAACAAACTGACACAGTTACAGATCGCAACTAAACCAGCTTATAGTTTCATTGTTTTTTATATTTATGATGGTTTTTTTTATTTGTGTTTTCATTCATTAGTGTTATTGTGCATCTTATTTTATCCATCCTGTTGCCACTGATAACAGCTTAACTAGATGTGCTGATTTTTAAAACCCATATGGATTATTATATATTTTAGCAACAAATATAGCAACTTTCTGAGCAGACATTAGTTGCTTTCCTGCACTCCCGGGCTGCTTGTCCAAACAACGAATCCCCAGCAGTGTCCAAAACGTGAACGAACTGTGATTGGATGAAAGAGTGTTCAAAGACCAATCACCGTTCACCAGTTCTCCCACCCCCCACGCTCGTTTAGTTTTTAACAGCATCGGCTATATTTACAAGTGATTAAAAAGCTACTCATCTGTTCCATTTGCTAACTACTACCAATGTTTCTGGGCGCTCATGATCGCAAGAGCGATACAGTTAGCAGATAGCAGCACATGCTACACGGCCTGTGTACTGTATGCACACCATGAGCATTTTGTCATGTCAGAAAGATGATACTCTGAAAAGCACAGGAAAGACTGGCATTTATGGGCTGGTAATGGGCAATGGTTCTATGGCCTACTGTATCTGCTACAATGTGCCAAGTTGTGTGACATAAAGCACATTTGCACAGAGGTAGAACGCAATGCACACAAAAAAGATTCCTACAGACAGACAAGGGCTAACATGGAATTGGTACTTACTGAGTACTACTCAATACTCATGTGATCATAATGGTGGGGCCTACAAAGTTGCCTTTTACTTTATATTTTATATAATTTTAATATTTTAAATTATTTTTTTTATAATTATTAAATTATATTTTATATTTAAATATTTTAGGCAAGACTGATGGAAATCGATGTCGTTTTAGCAATACGATGTCATATGATGTATAATCACCACGGCAATCACTGCTCTTGTGCACCGCAAGATGAATGTTTTCCGTTGTTCTGATCCCTCCCACTGCCTGTGATTGGCTGAAATAGTGTGACATCACATGGTATGTCAGCAGGACAAATTATGCAGTTACAGGCAAGCTTTGCACCGTACCACGCGTATCTGTAAATAGCGTAAATTAGAATGTGTAATTGTGTATTTATGTTGTTCATTGATGTCATTGGAAATTGCAAGTAACTATGAGAGTCGGGCACATTGTTGGCTTCCCTGGCCGCGCTGCTGCTAGTATTAAACCGATAGTGGGCATTAATAAACATAGTAAATTCCATTTTTAAATAGCTGTCATCTCCTGTATCGAAATGAATTATGGTCTGGCCACATGTTTATTTACATTCTGTATGTGAGTCTGCTGCATTGAACACATTCTGCGCCCTCTAGGGTTGCGGCAAGACGTAGAACAAAGAAGGTGGATTTAAATACGCGACAGATTGTTCTCGATGATGGGCTCAATTTCATTTTACCCGGAAGTCATTTGAAGTATACGGCCAGCTTTACTAGTATTGTGTAAATTTTGTACACGATACACCCTAACAATAGGCTGACAGACAGAATCACACTGATATGCTTTAAAAGTCTGATATATCTACACAGGGCTGTACTGCACTACACTGACAGCCTAGGAACTAAAACTCACCCTATACAATATGTATATACGCAATACACATCCAAATAGTCTCTTCACCCTCCATGCAACATGTTTCAAAATAATCATAGTGACATCACGATTATGCAAATGAGTGCAATGTATCATTCAGCAACATCTAGCGACTTCCGGAGCAGCAGTTCGTTACCCTCCCTGGAAGGACACCCAGGGAGGGGCCTGGGAGGGGCGGCGAAGGGGAGACAGTACCTGCCGATCTCCAGGGGAAGGACTTCTCAGAAGAGCTGGGGGAGCAGAGAAGAAAGGAGGAGTCAGGCCAGGCGAGGGAACACCACAGAGAGGCTCCCCCATGTGGCCAGCACTCACAACTGCGGAGGTGGCGTACCGCTGCATGCAGCTGCCACTTAAAGATAAACCAATGAATTAAATCCCTGCTGGACAGTGGCAGTGACAGGAATATCTGACAGTACAGCAGCACAGTTATTTATGCCATTTAATTAACATAAATTAAATAAACCTCCTGATTATAGTTGTGCGCGCTACCAGGATTTTCTTCCTAAAGCTGAACACACCCCCCCCTCCCCCATTACTATGAGGATAAATGAGGGGATGGGTGCAGGGAAGCTGGTCCACGGAGAGCCGGGTGACGATCCGCATCCGGGCGTAACCATGCAAACGGTGTCCCGGCGACCGGCAGCACGAGGGCTGCATTTTACTGAGCTTGGCGAGGGCGCCCAGTGGCATTATGGGTAGAACTGCAAAATGTGCTTTATACCACATCGGGCACACGGAGGCCACTGAAAGGGGGCAAAACATAAATGCACATCCGCAGCTATTTAGTGGGAGCTTCTGTCCAAAATGGGGTCAGCCATTGCCTGCAGCAACTGAGGCTTAAGGGCCCAACAGCAATATCCCCTTACAAGCCCTGGGATTTGAACCCGCGTCCTTCCGATAACAGGGACAGTGCCCAGTGCCCTAGAGCCACATACATAGAACAAGCACAAACAAATAATGATTCCTCCTGGTGTGAGTACTGGCGTGGGCACCACTACAGTGAGCAGAAAGGACTCCGTGGTCTGTCTCAGAAGGACATACTGCTGCGTGATGCTAATTAACCAAAATGGTCACACACACAACCCCCCCCCCAACCATTTCACTGCACATGGTGTTTTGGGCAGTACGTTTGGATTAACGGGGGTGTGACTGATTACTGTCTAACTACAGTAAATTAAAAAAAATCTATCTTGGCCCAGTTAATTCATTTATAATGCGTGATTTTCTTAAGAAAAAAAAAATACTGTAATTGTACTGATGAATGTCACATATTTACAGCATTTCCCTTCATTTAGAAAGCCCTCATCCATGCCAGTCAATTAAAATTTTAATTTGCATCCTTAACCCTTCCATGGGCTTCCCATTACGTCTGTTAAAAATGTTTAAACATAAAAAGGTGTTATTCAACAGTAGCCAAGCCATTTCTAACCACCATAAATATCCGTTAATCCATTTTCTATACCCGTTCATGCTATTCAGAGTGGAGGGGGATGCTGAGCCTAGCGGGGAGGTTATGGGTGCAAGGCAGGGAACAACCCAGGATGGGGTATCAACCATCACAGGGCACTCACACACCAGTCACTCACACATGCACACCTATGGGCAATTTGGCAACTCCAGTTAACCTCAGCATGGTTTTTGGACTGTGGGAGGAAACCTGTGAACCCAAAGAAAACCTAATTATTATTAATATCCGCCCGTTTTCACAGCAAGATATTTCACTGAACTAATTCAGGTTAAGTGCCTTGCTTAAAGCACACAGGGATCCCACAGCAGATCTAACCTATAAGTTTAACAGGCCCCCATTGGCTTTGGAAGAAATCACTTATGGCGGTTTCCTCCTGAGTCAGAGATGCTCTCATGAGGGTGGAAGCTGGCAAATTATAACTAGGGAGGGGGGTCTTAACAGCTTCAGATGCCGGGGAGTGCACAGCTTTAAATGATAAGCCCCTTTAAACATTCAACTGAGAAATCCTTGCGATTTACTCCTCCACCCCAGTAGGGGGCGCTTTTAAAAAGAAAGAGAGAAAAAAAAGCACATTCTGACAACCCATCCCAAAAAATCTCCCTGGGCAGCTTTTTCTTAAAAAAATGTGTGACTTTCTATAGTTCTCATGTTGCCCAGTCATTATAAAGGCGAGATGCTTAGTCTGACCTGATATCAATCACTGGTCGCAGTTTGATGAAAGCTTCTAATGAAAATTCTGCCTTTCTAGAGAGGATTTTAAAAACAAAAAACCTAAAAAATCAAGAATGTATATGCCATCTGGCCAGACAGCATAAAGCAGGCACGGCCAGTTATGCACATGTAAACTCATAATTAATGCCGCTCTTTGTGAGGTACAAGAGTCTAAAATAATCGATCCACCCTCTGGTAGGCAAGAAAGCATGGATGTTATTCAAACTGACATAAAATCCACACCTGGTCAAAGAACAGGCAAATTGTATGTTTTTTTTTTCTTTTCAAAATAAAGGCAAGATGAAAATTAGAAAACCTAATAGTAATTGTAAAAAAATAAAAAGTATCTATTCCCCTTCTTGTGGAAACTGGTGTTTTGCAGAAATTCTGCCCTAACATGAGTCTTAAGTTACTCAAAATTTGGTGTTCAAGGACATTTTAAGGTTGCTGTGTGTATAACACTAAACGATCCAATTTTGTGAGTGGATTTAAAAATTTGCTCTATAAATACTGTGTGCGTGTTCAGGTTTTGCTATACTTGTGAGGAAGCATATATGAGAGAGAGTGAGTGAGAGAGAAGAGCAGATTCCATATATACGTCAGATGAACAGACGTCAGGTGAGTGAAAAAAACTGAGAGCATCTTCTATATAACAAAAAGAAGCCTGCAGCATCTTCACAATTTCATCGTATTCTGGGTCTAAAGGTGGGACATAAAAATGAAACTGTGACTTTAAGGACAACTGAATCCTCAGGAACAGGAATGGCACCGCGTACCCTCTGGAGTGAGGAAGCTTATTCTCCCACTGAACAAAGCTGCAGACCGTCGGTCAGGGACCGATCCGTCCCTGACATCCCGACAGGCGATATCACAGTCCTGCTAACCATCCCGGGATTATTATTAAGTCGGCAAATTTGCAAGAAGCCCCAACACTGCCCTTCACTGTACACACAGTCCCAAAAAGCTCAGTACTGCAATCAATGTTACAAGGCCCATGATCCTCAACGTTATCCCAATGCTGAAACTTATATTGATGACAAACTCAAAACAAGCCCATTAAAATAAATTAGCATTGCAGAAAAAAATGGCCTACAGAATGGCTGACTCCCGTTTAAATCAATGCAGGGAAATGTCATGTTTTGCCTACAGTAATAAATTGAAGGGCCAACATTATTCTATAGGAAAGGGCACAAAGGCTCCCAAGTCATCCACTGGCCCAGCAGTGTCTAAGGCACTGATGTGTACTGCTCTAACAAGTCGCCCTTCTCAACGGCAGAAAAGTCATGTGACATGCAGGAGAAGGAGGGGGTGTATCGTGAGCGATGAAGAAGTTACATATTCATGGCAAACCTAGTGTCCTACTTAATCATTTCAGCTTCCACCAGAGACGGCTCACTGGTGGCCACATCGATTGGCTCTCCTTCTGTGACAGTTCCTGCTCTGTCGGCTTGCATGCGATGCCTCGCGCTGCATTCTCTGATGCGTCGCTGTGGGGCCGTTGGCAAGGCCGCTCTCTCGCCTGACACGCAGCTTCTGCGGAAGGATTCGAGTGCGGTTCGACGGGACCCGTTTCCCGGTCCGCCGCTCGACAAACAGCTGGAACCCGGTGACGAATGGCCCATGAAATGTCGAGGCTCCCTATCTGGGCCTCTTCGACCCCTCCCACCGCTGTCTAAACGCTCATGTAATGCCGATTCACAGCCGGAGTTCTGCCATTACCGACGCAGTACCGAATCGGTCCCGGATGATCAGTGCTGTCTCCCGCGGAAACGGTAACCCATGACGACCTGCTGAGGAGGGATGGCAGAAGGTAATGCAGGCTCCACTTTAATAATTACCATACACCTCTACTCTCGAAGAGAGTGCTCTGCTATGCTGGGAGGCAGAGAGGAGGTGTGTCATTCTGCGTTAGAAAGTACCGGGGAAGGCGCAGACAAAACGACAGACATCATTAGGAGCCTTCAAATACGGCGTGAAAAGATTCTGTTTATATCAACGAAAAGGAGGACGGGGAAAAGGTGCCAAGCCCTGCCTTGTTCACCGAAAGGTGCACATTTATGATCTAACAATATCATTTTCTCTCTCAGCCCCTAACAGACATGGCCACACTCCCAGTCCGGTTTTGTTTTCCCTGGCCATTTCCCCATTTTCTAATCCAAGATGGCCGCCTTTCATGCTAGCTCCTCACCACCGGTTCACCGAGCCCCCAAAGGCCTAACAAAGACCCTGTTTGGGGCTCTCATCTCCATGGAACGTGGATCTCCTCACGGTCATAAGCAAACCTCTCTCATAAAAAGATCTTTAGGGTGTATTTCTAAAATATTCATGGGCGGTGCTAATGTTTCGAACATTTACGGGAGTCTCTCAGGTCATTAACATTCCTTGTTTATTTTCTGAATCCCTCCAGCAAACAATTTGCATACTCACTCTTCCTAGTTGTTACGACAATATGAGAACTATAGAAAGTCACACATTTTTTTAAGGAATTATTCCAGTCAGTACTCACAAAGGTCTAATATCTAATGAGCAGATTCTCCCCCTGTTTTCTGGGTCTGTAGCCACAGAACTTCAGTCACCTCACCAGCCAACGAAACGGGCCTAATCATAGCACTTTATCCAATTACCTGCTGAGTCATAGTGGGCAAATGGATCTGTGGCAAGATCAAAACACACTTGATGCTGGTTTTCGCAATGATGAAAAGCTTCCAGTGAATTACTTAACTTTGAAAAGGTTTTTTTTATATAAAAGGAAGGTGGTCAGTATAACAGTGCCTACAGACACAACCAAAGAGTCGCAGGTTTGAATGTAAATAAAGTAAAAACATGATGCAAAGAAAGAGGCAGTGGAGCCAAAACCCATACAAAAAGCGTTAAAACCAAGTTATTTTTTTAAATGCCTAGTTAAACTACAGGCGTAAATAACATTGTCAAATGCTCCAAAACATCCACAAATGCTGGCAATTGCAAAGATCGACAGATTGACACCAACATGAAAACAGCAGGACCAACATGACACCAACATGAAAACAGCAGGACCAACAGGTATATCGCAAGACGGCCGACACTGTGATTAACACATGAGCCCTGGGTCCTCAAGCTACACCTCTAAGTATCCAGCAGTATGTGGAGTCATTCGGTTGCACCCTAACGACTCCATTGCTACTCATGCTACGGCATGTTAATTTCGGAGTGTCCGAGGGGGACCGACGTGCCCGGCAATGGTGTACTAACGGTGCCTATCGCAGGGGGTTCATACCTGGCGCTGGCAGCACCCGGAGACTCCGCCCCCAGCCTACATTGTTCCAGCTGGCTGGCGACAATCTGGCGCTCCGCCTCCAGCTCCCTGGTCAGCCGCTCAAACTGGAGCTCCTACGGCATGAGAGGAGAGGACAAAAGACACCAGAGAGAGTCACCCCCAACTGTGACCCAGAGAGGCAGGGCGAGGTTTAAAAATACAGTGCGCCAGAAGCCGGCCAGCTGGCAGGGTGGTACTGCTAAAAACATGAATAAAATATGGTTAGAACGATGGCAAGAGCATTACAACTTGTATCACTTTTCTAATTTGTCATAGTCTTGGAAAATAATAGTCCGCAGTTAGGTGGGGAGGCCTCGGACACAACCTTGTCCAGCTGTACCCATGTACCCAGGGAGAAGAGCCACACAAGTTTAGCCTAGCATAGCCTAGCCTAGCTTAGCCTAGCCTAGCATAGCATAGCCTAGCCTAGCATAACCTAGTGCAGCTTAGCATAGCCACCATGCTACAGAAGGACCCCCAGCCAGCTGAATGTGACCCAGGGACATCTTTAGGGGATTAGCCCCCCCCCCTCCCGAATAAACATACACTAATTAGTTTATATAGTGTGGTGTCTTTCAATTACATGAAAATCAGACCCCTTCCCCCCTTGTAAAGGCTTGTAAGGCCCCATTTTAATAAATCTCTTGTGACGCTCCTGATGTGAGTCACACGTCGCCACCTCCTGGCCACTTATCAGGACCTGCGGCGGGATGGGGGGTGGGAGCAGTTATCGCATATGGTGGTGACCTACCCCCCCTGCCCCGGCTAGCTCCGCCCAAATTCCTGATTGAGCCGCCACCCCTTTGCTAGCTCCAGCAGTGACATGATAAGGGGAATCTGGAGATCCAGCACACCCTTCCCACGGCCCAAAAGAAGAGGGGGCTCATTATTTACCCACCTCTGACGCCAATCAGCAAGCAGCACATCGCTACATTTCAATCTCCCCAGCTGAGCCAATACCCCCCCCCGGCCTCCCCCCAAACTCCATCTCCTCCACCGTCCCAGCAATCTGACTGCTAGTCATTTTCCATCACTTCAAATTAAAGCGCCCGACTTACCTGTCCTGCAACCTGCAACAAGCTCCTGACAAGGTTTACGTCGCACGCTCGATCGATTCGCAGCCCAGACGCTGCTACTAAAATGCTCTTGTAGCTCGAGTGCCTGAGTTTCTCAGGAGAGGGGGAAAAAAATTTATGATGACGGTGCAGGTTTCTTTCCCGCTATAAATTTGACTACAGAGGGAACACCTTTTCCTTTCAGGCGACAGGCTCATTTTCCCAAAGTCACACTCTTTTAAGTCATTATGCCGAACCGTGGAATATCAAAGGGACGTGTCACAGGCACTTTCACGCCACCGCAAAAGCCCCCGTGATAAATGGCGACCCCCTGCTGGGTCGAGAAATGTAATTCTCTAGTCGATTGTGATACTTGGGATATGAGGATAGACAGATTTACGTGGCGTGATAGGGGGGCATGCTGGTGTAGAGGGTAACACTACAGCCTCATACCACCAGGTTTTTGGTTCAAATCCTACACACTTCCCCTGTTTGGGTGGCTTTGCCATAGTCATTTACATTACATTTATTAAGCAGAAGCTTTTCTCTAAAGTGACATACAACTGAAAAAGCAGGGTCAGAAAGTCCCTGGAACCATTGGGGCTTAAAGGTCTCGCTCAAGGGCTCAACGATGACATCACTCTGCCGAAGATTTGAGCCAGTGACCTTCTGAACATAGACACAATGTCCTAACCCGTTGATCCGCACAGAGTTCCAAAGCACGCAGGCTAACATGCATCTCCAATCTCGCGAGTGTGAGTCCTATGATGGACTGGCATCCCATTCAAGCTCTCTGACACAAGCCCAGTGCTTCCAGGGCAGTACAGGTTCGCCGCCACCCTGTACTGGATATCACGGAAGCCGGAGGGTTGCCGGCGTGTCCCGACAAATGGGAACAAAACGGAGAAACAAACGCCATCCGCGATGCGCAGAGTGCCTCGGAAGCACCGGAGGCCTGCTGCCAGCACGACGGGGAAGTGGGCTGCTGGTTAACACGCAAAGACCCGGGAGGAAGGCGGTGAGAACGCGAGCTCACGGCGCATCCGACGGGACACAGCCGGAATCAAACGAAAACAATTTCACGGCGAGTAAGAGGGACCCAGGCGGCGGAAAGAACTCTGCTTGGCTTCGATACAAATATAGATACAGGCAACAAAGCTCTCTGCGGAAGAATCCTCCCCAGAGCAGATGAAAAGCATGCTGGGAAATTACTTCAACTCCCCGCCCTCTTCTGATTGGTCAGGACAAAATCAGCATCTCAATGGACCTCCCAGCGATTCACCAAGTAAACACTGACAGTCAGACTAGACGTTTACAATGTCATCACTAAGTATTAATATCGGGCAACCAAATATAGAAACATGCCCATCAGACACAAAGTCACAATCAGCAGCAAACGGGAAATACAGATATTCTCGTGACTTTAGGCGACACCTGCTTTTATAAGTCGGTCATTTAGCTCTCTCTGATTGTCTGAGGGTATCAAACATGGACATGCAAATGGCCTCTGATGTCGCCAAATCAAACAATTAACATCCCCACTCTTCTATGTAACTAGCCAATATTATGGCATGTGCTTAGGCACCTATTAGTGCTACAGGAAGCAATGATGATGATGAAGATGATGATGACGATGAAGTGCATGGTGCCCTGATCCAGAGTTACACATTCGTTTTTAACATGATGCCCCACCCCACCCACAACAGGAGGATAGGCGAAACGGTAGCAGGTGCTGAGAACCCGATCCTCACAGGGACGGTCATTGTTTGGGCCACACAGCGCCCCCCCGGTGTTCATCATGCAGTCGCCGTTCCCGTCGCGTCGATGCACAGATCCAATCCCACTATGCCGCCGGTAGAGGTCCCAGGATCGACACCCCTGGCATACATTTATCAGCTTCATCTTCCATTTCAGCTACAGGCCACAACACTCTGCAGTTTGTTGAGATCCACAAAGGCTTCACAGTGGACACCAAACAGACACCCCATGAGAGAATTTTGGTGAAATCAAATGACACAATCAAACAAGACAAACATCGAGCATCTGGCCTCAGGACATTGGAAGGGTGGCTGTTCACTCACACTAACGGGGGTGATGGGAGGCTCTTCTGCCGGATGAAGCCATCCCAAGAAGAATCACTCGTTACCAAGCCTGTGCGAGGCTATTAATTCCCCAGAACGTGTGTGCATCTCATCTGTATGAATGAACTCATCTGTAGTTTATTCAAACTGCAACAACTGCAAGCACTCATGCCCCACCTCCTTGGAATGGATCCAACTGCAAATATCTCTGTGTTAGTGAAACCGATTTTGGGGGGGTGGGTGCATGGTTAATAATTAGCCTCAGTGTTAGGAAGTGTGCCCAGCCGTTACCCAAAGCCAAAGAATTCCTTTGCCACCAGCTGCTGCAAGTGGATAGAGAGAGCCATCAAAAACAGGGAACGCCCCCGGTTTCTGTCTCCTCAGCAGAGAATGCGAGACGGTGGTAGGATCCAAAGGTCCTACATCACCGGCACATCGCGCACACGCCCCTTACTGCCATCACTTGAATGAATGTAGCAGTCAGGTGATAGGACAAAAGCAGGCCTCTCAAAAATCCAGCCAATCAAAGGCAGCAGCAGATGACTGGAATGTTCCATTATTTAACTTGACAGAGCAAACTATACTGGTTGGTCAAACACTGTAGTTAGATTAGTTCTGAAGGGTATAGTAGCGTGCTGTGCATTTATGAGGAGGACTAACACAATGGGTCCATTGTTTCTTTGTGCTGTACACTTGTTCTTATCTATTAAAGTAGAGTAGCAGTTAAGGGCAGAAAGGGGGGAAATGAGGATGAATCTACCAGCTGGGCTGGGATATGTTGAACTGTCAATTATAGGCTGGTTTAAACCGCCTCCCGATTGATGCTGCAATGGTTCCTGTTGGGGTCATCCTGGCAGAAATCCGACAATGTATGACAATCTCAGCCACTAAAGTGATACAAAGCTTCCTCTTTTCAGCAAGGTATCTACCTGTGCAAACTGGTAAATTGTTTTGGCAAAGGAGAGACATTTCGGTCATCTCACTGGCTTTGAACTGAAGAGCTCTGGGCATGTTTTTGTCAAGCTTAAAGAGCAGAATCTGGAGGAACGTCTAAACAAAGATCACATGACATCCACTCACAGAGATCGATCTATGAGACGATGAGCTAGACCAATCAGAGAGAGCCTTCCATCCTGCCCCATAGAGCCTGCAGGCAAAACTTTAACCGGGAACAAGGAGAAGTCCTTTAAAAAAAAAAAAAGAAATCTTCCATTATAATTAGGATGAGATTTCACTGCACATTTTCGGGGATGCTGCTTTCAGAGACATCAGCGGCCCCTGACAGAGCGGTAATAGTACAAGTCTCACAAAATGTGCACCAATTTGATGCGGGGGACTGGAAGCATTTTCATTAAGCCCGACTATTTTTAATGAAAATGTATTTATTAATAAGCTGGGTGTAATGAGGCATGACGTAAACAGCAGTACGACTCTGTTTATGTTACCCATTATGATTCTTCTAGATAAGATTGAAAAGTGGTGTATATATAAAAGAAGGTGGGATTATGGTCCAATGGCTGGAAGGGGGGGGGGGGCCAGTACAAAAACACCTTAATCTCCTCGTCATTATGAGGTGCCAATGCGTCAGTGTGATGGCGACTCCCATCGGCACGTACATGGCATCCTGACAGTAATCTGTAGTGCTGCAGACATGTCTGCTTCCCACAGGTTCAGTCAGAGCCTCCAGCGTGTCTTAAATGTCCTTGTCAACACCATGGACACCTCCTCACTGATCGGGGCACCTCACTCTTCAGCCCAGACTGACACCTCGGCAACAGATCACCCGCAAGCCATGAAACTTTACTTAAAAAAGAAGAAAAAAAAGCCACACAAACAAACCCTTATGATGCAATTCATAAGATGCCAAGAATCCTTAGGAAGTTGACCAGCATGGGGGAGTTACTATATTCATTTCACTGGGCCAATTAAAAAAATACCTCTGATCCTGCCCAGAATAAGTAGCTCAAAGAGTGATGGATGGATGGACAATTAAAGTGGCAGCATTCATAAAAGAATAAATCAAAAACATTTCCTTCCAGTATTTCTAGGGCACAAACACATTCCAAGCGTGTGTGCATGCCCTCTTCAGTGCCCCATGCTTTCAGGTGAAGACATCTGCCCTGTCTGGGGTGACAGCGGGGTTTCTAGCCTCAAGTTGAACCCAAGATTGAGGGCATCCAAGAGGGAGAGATTGTGACATTTGGGATATGGGCCGAGTGGAGGATTCCAGCAAATAGGAGCGTTTGTTACCAAGGGGTCTGAGAAGATACTGCTGTGCATATTTTCAGTTTTCAAATCGAATGCTTCCAAGAAGCTCGAAGAAGAGAGTTTCCAAGAGTCGCCCAAGAACTTCAGTGGGGAACACATCATGTACTATTCTGTTGGTGTTGTGCGATGCCGTAGCTGGATTCACTAAGCAGAAAAGCCATCGTTCCTCATCTGTCTCTTCTTAAGACGAACAGGATGGCTCACAGTCATCAAGTGTCATACTAAGGTACTTACAGTGCCTCAAGAAAGCATTTACTGTAGTTCTGCAGGCAGACAAAGCTTTTTAAACCCATGGTGGGTGGAATTAGCTTGTGTAGTCAGATGGGTTTAGCCTAATTTCCGTCGGTTACTTCAATGACTTTCGGGCAGCTTAAACCCGGCAGTGATACTCTGTGCATGGTAATCAAATCTACTGTGGGTTTTTAAAGTTAATTTAATCCATTATCATATTCACACCCCCATGTCAAAACTTTATGTTGACAAAGGGGTGTAGAAGTAGAATTAAAACATAATAACAAATAACACATAAGTACAGAATTTGTTCTATACTTCTAATGCAGGAAAATTTGTGGGACGGAGGATAACAGGATAACCTGAAAAATTATTGTAGTTACTCTGCCATGAGGCTTTAATAAGCTCAGGGGTGTAGCCGGCCACTTACGGGTTCCAGGTTAAATGCACCCATCTCTGTAGAATGCACTACTCGAGTAGTACTGTCAAAGCATGCAGTCAGAGAGAGCAAAGGAGCTTTCCAGATAAATTGGGGATAATATTATGGAGAGGCAGAGATCAGCAGAGGAGCATGAAACCGTTTCAACTTTTACTTAAGAACTTTGGGTGTACAGGAAGATGTTCAGTGTAGAAAAAGACAGAGGATAGAGATTCCCCTTTTCGGGGGGATGGGGCTTAGGTGCACAGGCAACCAGACAGGAAAGATGAGAAAGCGAATCCCGAACTTCAACCTGACAGTCTACGGCAAGACTTAAGGATCCCTGTCTGCCGAGGATCCGGCTTCAATCTGACACCGCGTAAAAACACTTCAGAAAGTTTCCTCCACAATTCAAAGTCATTCAATTAGTCAAACTGGCATTCCTAACCTGACCACAGTGTGCCAGTTCGGGATGTTTTGATTGCGGGGGGGGGCACAGAGACCGCATTTTAAGTATCATGTCCGTGGTAAAAATAGCATTTTGATCAAAACATCCGGCAGAATTGACCACGGTGTTACCCACTAGTGGAGTCTCTGTGTGTCCTGTGATAGATTGGCATCCCGCACAGGCTGAAGCCCGAGCGCCAGCCTTCTGCAATCCGCTGTACTGGATAAGGGTTTGGAAGATGGATGGATGGTTTAAACAGAGGCTATAAAGACTCACAGCTATAGCCATCATCACGAGTGGTTTTACAATGTATTGATTCTAAGGGGTGAAAAGGTACCCTAAATAAAATGTAAAACAGGAGGTTACCTTGCATAATTCCCTGACATAATACACGTTACTTTTAAGCAGCGGTTAAACATTCGGATGCATTTTAACTGCACGAGCACCTGGATTGGCACCTCAATCAACGTTCATTTGGTATTTTCTGTAACGGCACACATCTGTCTAAAGATTTCCAATAAGGAATTAAATACCTGTCAGGTGAAGAACATGATTCCCCTGCGGAATTTAAGTCATTTTTAAAAGTAACTGAGAATAAGTAAATGAGGAAATGATACATTTGAATGACGTATTGCTGTGCTGCATGGTTACAGGTATACCGTATTTACAGTATATAAGGTACCTTTCACGACTGGGGTCGTATACTGGTCTCCAGGAATGGTAGTTTGATTCCTGTGCCAATGTGCCAAGGTACTTTCGGGTATTATAACTTGCTCCCAGAATACATAGGCCAGTCTACATAGTTTTTATATTTTACATCTAAATATATTATTACATTGACTGCAAAGTAGCTTTATCCATGCACTTCGTGTGTGTGCGTGTGCGTGCGCGCGCATCCTCTGCCACACGCCTTGAACACTCTCTAATGGGATGCAGACTCAGCTTGACGCAGCATTAGACGGGCAGTTAGCGAAAACTGATGGATAGAGATGTTGTTTCAGAGACCTCGATTATTAACTGTAGCCAAATGGGACGATTTTTTAATTAATCTTTTTGCTATATTTTGTGCCAACTTCCATCAAAACAAAGCCAGTTTAAAACATCTAAAGACAGCTGCAGCGTCTCTGCCACATAGCCACATAGCCACAGCCATATAGCCACATAGCCACAGCCACATAGCCACATAGCCACAGCCACATAGCCACAGCCATATAGCCACATAGCCACATAGCCACATAGCCACAGCCATATAGCCACATAGCCACAGCCACATAGCCACATAGCCACATAGCCACAGCCATATAGCCACATAGCCACATAGCCACATAGCCACAGCCATATAGCCACATAGCCACAGC
>JAODKM010000001.1:40761751-40779941 GCA_026780845.1 Petrocephalus sullivani
TATATATATACACACACACACACACACACACACACATATATATATATATATATGTATGTGTACACAAACACACATATATACACACACACACGAGAAAATCGACCGGCCTTTTCATACTGGCCTGCTCCTGCCGACATACACATATACGGCATACACACCCCGGGCTCCTACCGCAGCCCCTCTCTCCCTAACTGGGCAATACGCTTTCCTTTCCCCGTTTGGCCACCAGAGCCAAAGAGAGCGGGGTGATTTGCATATTTCTCCGGGTTTGTCATAATAAATCGGCCGCTGTGTTAAAAAAAGAGCTCAGCCTTTATCCGAACGTCCAGAAACGGCCGGCGCCCGGGGCAGCCTCCGTGTGCCCGGACGAGGCGCGCTTCTTAGCCGCTTGGTGCCCCGGCGGACGTGCCGGTCACACGCCGCGGGACACCGCGTAACACCCCCGGGAAATGGGGCGGACGCTGGGCGGCACGGGGGCCGCACGTCCTTATCGCCGATAACCGGCGATTAATGCATTAGGATTAATGGGTTCATAGACCGAGATTACGCGTTAACTGGGCTTCTCCCAAGTCAAATACTGTTGGTTTGTCACAAGTAATTTAAGCCTTAGGTGATGCATAATTACGCCGAGTCTGTAGGAACACGCTCTCCATACCAGATGAGTAAAAAATAATAATAAACAAAAAATTGCAGAAGATTTTATAAAAAGTGTCACAAGCAAACAGAGAGCGACTTGTAATTACCCCTACTAGCTACTTGTATGTAGAATGTCTGTCAGTCAGACCTATTGCAGTGTATTAGTTTGACATCAAGACAAAATTAGTCCGCTACTGTTACCATCTTAGGGATATACGGTCGTTGCTTAGAAAATGTGTGACATGAAATTACACCCGGCACAGCAGCTTTTTAAAATGCACTGCAAGGAACATAAATTACTGTCATCCAGCCAGCCACACTTAAATAACCTTACTTGGGGAGCATGTACTTAAATGAAGAGAAAAAGCAGGCCTCTCACAATTAAAGAATCATCATTTGGGATGCAGTGTTGGCGGGTGGAGCGTGTCCTCATAACGACAGCCTTACCTACCATGTAGCTTTGTGTAAAAGCAATTCTACCACAATGTCCAGGGGTGCTGCTAGAGATTTTGGGCCCCATGAAAGCGTATCGTATAGTGGGCACCCAACTCAGACCATCTAACTATGCTCCAAATGTTTTATGGCCCCTGGCACTCAGGGGTCCTTGGAATTGCCCTAACTTTCCCACCTTTGCAAAGCCCTTGACAATGTCTGGCAGGTTTGTATTGGACACTAAACCACGGCACAGTGAATAAAGCACACCCCCACCCCAAACCAACAGTGTCTGGACATCAGCAAAAATGTAATAAGACAGCGGCTTTGCAAAAGGAGCAAAGTATTTAATCGTGGAGAGTCTAAGCAATGTAAATACCATAACCACCAGGCAATTAAAAGGATTTCAAATGCAATTACCGAGATTTCCAAACAGCCAATTGATTGGCATTGTAACGGTTTAGGACAACGTCGCTCCAAGGAGCCACAGAAAGTCTGTTTGAAGGGATGATGGTGATGTCTCATTATGCACACTCATTTCCTCTGACTAATCCTATAAAAAAAAAAACACACACACACACACAACACCAGCCTTAATTAAAGCCAGAGTTCAAACTATCCCTGTTGAAAGCACTTTGAGTTCCTCCCTTTGGAATGACTGTCCTGTGACTCCTTCCTTTATCCTTACTTCCAGTCCCCCTTGGTACGTACCGGGGTAACCTCGCTGGGAATCTGCTACGGCTCACCGTGGATGCACTGCCAAGCGCCCGGTATCCTGAATGACGCCGTGCCCGGCAAGTAGAGGCACATTAAGATGCCAGACGCCATCCTACCGCTTTCTATAATGGGTGGCTTCAGCCTGGGTACGCCTGCATAGTAAAACCCCCCCGTCGGCACATGTCATCATGACGGCTCCCTGCTCTCTGGTCCCCGCATAGGTAACGTGGCCCAAGTTCTGCCCAGATGTTTTGAGGGACCAGATCAAGCCAACAGGCTCTGAGGGTGTCATCCAAATGGTACTGTGGACCTAGACGTCGGCACTGTAACACCGAAGCCCCCTTCCCTGCAGGACAAGGAGCAGGGCAACATGCTGCTAAGAAGCACAGCAAACATTATAGCCGGTGTTGTCAGCTGTATGGATGCATTATCTTTAAGGACAACACATCCTCAGAAGTAAGGGAATAAGGCCCCTGCAGTCTCTGGGATTTCCATAAAGGAGCTTTGTCTGGAAGTCTACCAGTAGGTCACATCTTCTGGCAGCATCTCGCCGTCTGACTCTGGGCCTTCAGTTCCATAAACAAACCAAATAAAAGAAAAACGAAGACGACGTAAGAGGATGTGGTGGAACAAAAAAAAAATGGCCGCACAAATAAATAATTGCTTGTTGTTATGTGCAGCATACACTGGATATTAGGGCACGGATCACGAGCCAAGCCCATCCAATCTGGCTGCAGAAGCTCCTAGGCAGGGACTTGCTGTGACGGCACCGGCCACAACGACCCATGAAGGTGAAACAGAAAGCCCATGAAGGCACAAAAAAAGAAACACAAATAAGAAATGAGTCATATTGGAGGAATCATCTGAAGATGATGCAAAGGCTCGCGAAAACTGAACATGGTGGGAACGGAGCCGATCCACGCGCAAGGGGTAAAATGAAGAAGGTGAGCAGTACATCTTCAGTCTTACAGGGAGCCAAATTAACCGCAGCTGAATTTATGTCTGAGGCAAGACCCCGGGGTAATGTGACAGCCAGCTTCTCAGCTGCTGCATTATCTGGATGAATAGGAGTTCCAGCGGTGGGTGAGTCGCCTCAATCCAACAGGACCCCACTGGGCGGCTTCAGCAGTGCCTGAGCTAAAAGTCCTCTCAAGTCTTCATCTCATTTATGCAGTTAAGACACTCCACTATTTGTGTCACTAAAGTGGGTCGTTTTTAATGGAGTACACCTGAATATTTCAGCGTCTTGTTTGCAGGATCCTGGCTCACAGAACATTAAAAATACTGCCCATAATCAAATATGGGGGAAGACAGGGCTTCAATACCTTTACACAGACAGGATAAGCATCCACTGTCACTGCTCTGTTTATTCTGTCAGGAAATGGACAGGCTAATTGGTAACTGACAGCACACTGTCATTCCATGTACTGATGGGTTTCAGCTGGGGCGGGGCTGTAGGGGCACTCACCCCAGCTGAAAGCTGAGTGGCACCCGGCATTCCCCCCTCCCCAATGCACAAGATAGCATTAGCCAATGATAAGGGTGGTTCCGCTGCATGAATTATAGCCATTCTTATGCCCCTTACCTTAAAAATGGTTTTCAGAGCCCCCATTCTCCTTGCTCTGCGATAACAGCATGAGGAAACCATTTCGGGGGATAAAAGGAGACCCCTCCATACTTGACACACCAGTAAAGATTTAGCAGTATTCTGCCCATTTTCAAATAAAGCATCTGCTTTAAATGATTCCTAATATTAGAAACACTGAATTACCTGATTTATTCATCCCCTCCCCCCACAGTATTTACGAGATGGAAGATGTTAGCAGGCAAAAAAAGGCACACTGCCCTTGCTTGTTCATTTTCTCAGTCCTAAGTGTAGGGAGAAAGGTCTCCGGGCCGTTATCTGCACCCGAGGCCGCACGGCGCGGCGCTGAGCGGGGCGCGCTCCCGTTACTCATTCTCCACTAACGCTCGGAGCAGCGACGCGGCCTATTACGGTAATAAAATAAAAAGGAACAAACGCGCTTATCAAAATCAGCCACGACAAACGGTCACCCGGAGCACAAACCGCCAGCGGAATGCGAGGTATATAGGAATGCGAGGTATATAGGAATGCGAGGTATATAGTGGCAGTTCCTTTCGCTCCTTCTCCACAGCCCACAGTCACAATTTGCGTCTAATTTCCCGAAACATGACGCGGCTCCCCGGCGGCTGCTGCTTCGCTAACAAATGTCAGCTGGATCCGGCGGTGGCGATGACCAGGGAAAACAACTAAACTATGATTATTATTTCACGAAATAAATAAAATAAATAACAGAGTTACGACCAGACGGCATTTCTAAGGAAGCAAAGAAAAAAAAAAAAAACTGGCAAAGAGTCAAGGAAGGTTTATTGTCATTTTTACCCGTACAAGTAGAACCAGACTCCTAACTTGTGTATTTCCTGCTGATAGAGAAGGGGTAACAGGACATCCAGATAACACTTTAGTAAAATAAATATAAACAGGAATTTGTAAGAGGCTAAAATTATATAGATGTGCCAAGGCTCTCAGGGCTATTATGGTCTCCAAGGAGCCCAGGGAAAATGCACTCCCGCAATGCGAGGACAAATTTCCCGGGACCCGAGCGAGGAAGCTGCCATGTTGGTGCGTGAAATCAGTTATATTATCCATCACTTAGGACCATGGGGGGGGGGTGAAGCAAGCTCTGGCATAAACTAGATACACTCCTAACATTCTGCTGCATTCCGCTGTGAAGTATAAATGTTATTTATTATATAAGCCCATTTCAGATACTGTCCATCCTGCACTGGGCCAGAGCAGGACGTAGGGCCTATCACGGGAAATGCAGTGCGCAAGGCAGGCATTCATAAACGTTTCAGGCCATGACCCCCAAAATAAAAGTGCCACACATTTAAAATTTTATAAGCAGATTGTGTAAATCGTCTCGCGACCCCCCGTTTGGGAAGCCCAGATGTAGAGCTGGGACTGAGTAGGACCCCAAAATGCACAGAGGAGATGGCTACCCCGGGAGACCACGTACACCCCACACTCACAGATATGGGTGGCAATCAGACCCCCAGCCCTGCACCGGCTACACGCAGGTTAGCAAGTCTTAAGGCTCCCCATCTGCCATTCCCCGTGAAGCTGGATTTGATTATATACTATTGATACAGCTGGTTCCAGACATAAGAAAGGGGGATAAAAACTTTCAGGCAGAAGAAGACAATAAAATTCACGACTTTGTCACTAACGAGCAAAGCCAACCAAGCATAGCCGCCTGCGATGCTCTTTGGCCTCCTATTCAATCGCAGGAGATACTCCCACTTTATTCATTACTGCACTGCGTAATGCAGGGGGGAGTTATAAGTATTTTATAGACTTTGCCTTTTTCCATCCATCCTTTCATCTTCTGTAAGTGCTTATCAGAGTCTCTGCGGGCCTGGAGACTATCCCATGAAGCATACTGCATGTTGCAGGGGACAGACTGGGCTGGATGCCGGTCTATCGTAGGGTACATACTCAGGCAACACAGGCTTTAAAACACTCCAACTGAAGGATGGACAATGTGCAAAATGTGTGTGCACGGAGCCGGGGGAGGGAAGTGAACTCATATCCCCAGAAGCGGGAGACCACAATGCTATTCACAGAGCCCTGGAAGGAAGAGGGAAATGGCCAGCCAACCACGATTTCATTTGCACGTGAAAAAAAATGACTAGCCAAGAATTCAACAAGCTAAAAAACAACAGAAAACCTGGAGAGACCCTGAATCTCTGGACATATTACACACTAAACGATTCTTCTTCTTTGTATAAGGCCAAGAATAGCCAACACATGGTATTTTATATGTATGTATGCTCCTAGCCATTCAGCGGGGGGGCAAGCATTAATGCTGGCATTCTTGCCCCTGCAGAATTTCAGGAGAACCAACAGTCTCAACTTAGGAGCATTTTAAATAAGAGTACAAGCCAGAGGCAGAATGAATGGTTGGATTGGCACACCAGCTTACTGTTTCAAACCAGAAAAACAGTGGTGTCAATTCAAAAGCACCCACTTGTGGTCCTTCAACGTTGCCCACAAGGCACCCCGACTCTCCCATCCAGAAACCAAAATGGGGGACGTTATTTGAATCCAGTGTTTATCTTCTACACACCTTCAACATGCCATGAAAGATCCCTAAAGAACTAAATGGAGCCCCGAGATATTTGGAGGTTTGGGGTGGGGGGTGCAGGCATTACATGGTGATAAGGCCTATGGTCAAATACAGATTTCAAAAGAGGTACTTTAACAATCACTGTCAGAGCATGACCGAGATGCAGAGAGAATGAGGACGATAGGCAAGAGCTTTAACTCCCATGGCAACAAACGCAAATCGGCGTAATTGCTGTGAGAAAAAGCTATGGTTGATAAAAAGAAAAAATAATAATAGAAAAACGCACAATACGGCTCTGGTAACTTTAATTCCCACAGTCCTGTAGGATTTCTAACTTTTTCGCAGTGAAGAAAACTGAGGGTTATAATTAAAAACAAAAAAAAGATGAGCAGGTTTGAGTCTCATCCCTTTGCAAGAAGGGAGACAAATTCAGTTTAATCACCATTGCAGCCCAGCCCAGCGCATTTCACATTCAAGCTGTAAAGCAGTCAGTTCTGCCATTTCCTGCAGCAACAGGACATTTATTATATTTCAGGACTTTAAAATGTACATGGAAACTGATTTATGAATATGACAGGATAAAACCCACGCCTCTAAACCATAATTTTAAGTCAGCTGGGATGTCAATTAAGATGAACTGGGGTACAGCTAGGCTTGGCCTATAGCCAATCACCTCAACAGCCACCGATAGGGTGGGCCAACAGCCAATCAGCTCAACAGATCATACCTGGAGATATGTTTGACTGGGGAAGCGATCCATTGCACCTGCAGTGAACATTCATCGGTAGAGGATACATTCAAGTTTATTACCCCAATATCTAGATGGAGACGACAAGAAAGGAAATGAGCAATTCGCCCCGGCTGTTATGCAGTCACGGATCCAGACAGTGTCTCACCCAACCCAGATGAGACCTCCCAGTTAAAGAGCCTCTCGTTCGGCATACTGGGGCTGACTCGTTATGCAGTGTTGGCATGACGATACCATGGGCACCGGTTGTAGTATTGTCATTCTGTGAACCCCTCCAAGTCGGCTAATCATCCCATCAGCATCCAAATCGCTGTTCTGTTCCTTTTTTTCAGCAGGGAAACACTGTCTCAGCGAGAAGCCTGGTCATCCCTATCTGTGCGGGGGCCCAGATACGGTAACAGCCACAATAACAATCCACACTGTCAAATAAAATCAAGGGCCTTAATTAAATGCCACTGATACCTGCCCTTCGGCCAAGACGCCTTCCCTGTTATGTGTCCAGCGTACAGAAATAATAATGCTAATGCAAACAAACGCCATTTAGCTGCGGGAAAAGACATTCAGCGGGGAGATGATATTTTGTGCGAAAGGATCTGAATGCAAACCAGTGGGTGGACAGCACAGGCAGCATTAGCTGTATTAGCTGTATTAGCTGCTGATTATATTAATGCCGATGATTAAGAGCACGGAAGCTCCAGAGAAGATGAGTGCGGGGTCACTGGGAAATGTGCATCCCATCATCCACAGACCGTCTCCAGCGATGATGTGACAAGACAAAAGGTTTCTAATAACCACCGCTTGCACAAAGGATAATTACTCACAGGAAGAAAAAGAGAGACTCAATGAAAGGACGCCAACGCAGTCAGGGAGTCGCATGAGCGCGCCGCACTGCCGTGATTGGCTGGCACGCCAGTGGTGCGCTCCCTCAAGTCAAGGTGTCTTTGGAGCACGCGTCCCGAAGGTGGCATGCTGCACCGGTAGCCTAGATCTAGATCTGATGAACATTGATCACAATGGATTCCCCTTCTGTGCCCCCCCCCCCCCATCTGTGGCACGCGCTCACATCATATATCTGGAAATAAATCGCACAGTCCGTCTTATTTCCTGTTCAGATGCAGCACAATAGTAAACAGACACCCCCCCCCCAGGCATCCTTCATTGACACTGCGTAGAACGTAGAACCCCCCACTGAGCTTTCTCCTCTCTCCCTCTGGCAAGACGCAGACAGGGAACACAGACACACGCGATCACACGGCTTCTGCAAGCCAGGAGCTGTAGCCAATTGTTTGGAGGCGAGAGGCTGGATGCGGATGTGCTGAGGCCGACCAGGAAACGTCCTCTTCCTATCAAATTCCGGCCCAGGACCTCATCTGCAACCTTGTCCTTCTAACAGCAAAACAGCAGCTACTCTGTTGTATCTCTGACACTCCCCTTTACAGCACCACAAAGGAAGAGTGAATTCTTGACAGCTGATCTTAACCCTCAACAACTATTTTAATAACTTAGCCTAATGGGGACAGACCAAGGACTTTACCAGGCTGCCCCGAGGTTAATGTGGAGTTTTCAGATTACCTCGTGGGGGCTTGCGTTTCTCGAATGGTCCCACAATCCCGAGCAGCGATAAGTCAAGGCGCATGGGGATCAAAGCAGCAAGATGATTATTTTCTCTACAGTTTAAGCTGAATCCGGTAACCTTCAGTACTTAAGTCAGAATGAGTACTCAGTACTCAGTACTCATGAACGCATCTATATCACGGCACTAACATGTTGGAAGCCTGCCATTACCTTCTATGGTTCAAACTAGAGGTCGACAGATATTGTTTTTTTCAGGGCCAATATCCATACCGATTATTACTAGTTAATAGGGCCGGGGCCAACAGCCGAAATTTGGAACCGATATGCATTTGCTTTTATGTGCTTTCTTTGAATCATTCTCCAATGAGAATTTGCAGATATAAAATGTACTATTACAGTAAGGCTGCTCTATTTAAAGTGATTGTTACTTTTTAAATTAATGGCAAATGATTCATGATACAATATAAAACAAAAAACACGTATATACTTTTTACACATTCTTTATTCATAACACAGTTGCGGCAAGAATAAGACATTAAAAATAGAGCATCTAATAAAATATATTATATACTATTAAATTAATATTTTATAATGAAATTAATAGATGCTTTAATATCATTAATGCCTTTTGCTTAATAACATAACAAAGTTTGGTAACGCATTTAGATTAGCAGTAAGAGACTCCACGTGGTTCTCAGGTCCGTTTTTCTAAATTCACATAAAAACACGCTTGAACTTGGATGTTGTTTTTTTTCTTTAGTGAATGCATGACGCTTCTGTCGGCTCAAGTTATCACCTCAATAAGGGTCATTATTCAGACATTTTCAGCAGTGTAACTGGCAAAGCAGGCAGGCTTTTCTTTATGGAAATAACTCATGGGAGCTCTATTGTGTTTTGTAACTTCGGTGTGTAGGACTGTAATGTTCTAATTTGGGGGAACATCAACTGCTTTACCTTCCAATCTCAGCAACAGCCCACGCTCAGCTGAAATTCTTCTCTCCTCTTCTCCTCCTCTTTGGGGCTTCACGCTGCGCTCGTGTGTCAGTGTGGTGTGAGTGACAGCTAGGCTTCAGCATTGATTGGCTAGTGCTCATGTGACATAGCCAATCTGAGATTGTTGTGGGCGGGACCTTAAATGAAGCAGCTGGATGAGAGCAAAGAGCACAGAGGAAGAGACGGCAGCGGAGCCGCAGTAGCGCGCCTTGTAATTACTTAATTATTGGTCAGCGTTAAACTTTGAACGCCAATATTGATAATCGGCAAAATGCCTAATATCGGCCCTCAATAGTCAATCGATTGGTCGACCCCTAGTTCAAACCTGGGTCCAAAAAAATATGGGTTCAAATGCCAGATGACTCCTTTTTAATGTCAATAAACTGAACTTCGGTGTTAAAACCGCACTTTAAGGTTCGGGGGCTGTTCATAGTAAGATGTTACTTTTGAACATGCTACAGGACAATTGTGAGTAGAGCTGGGCGGTATGACCAAAATTCTATATCATGGTATTTTTCAAAAATGACGACGGTTTCACAGTATTCAACGGTATTTTTTTCCCCAAAGCATCAGTGGGTGTTAACCATATTTTCCACTTCAATTACTGCAGTACACTGGCTAGGAATAACCTATTCTAAAGTCATGAGAATTATACATTGTACAAAAAATAATAATTTGCACACAAGTAATACAGGTTTGCATGGCCCCTAAAGTGATACAGTTTTCAAGTGGGTGGGACTAATGAAGAGAAGGAATCGCACTGCATGACAGTTGCAGTCAAAATATAGAACCTATTTATTGAACAAATATTGCAAACAACTTAAAAACTAAAATTTTCAAGCATCCAAAGAGGCATTTAGACTTAGTAAAATATCCAGAGGTGCTTGTCAAAAGTTGTATTGCACTGACCGAGTCTTAGAAGAGGAGTAAATAGTAAATATTTTTTTGTAAACCAACTACACTGTTAATGTAAACAATCCGGCGATCCTTTAGCTCGACCGAAATATCTCCAGACAACAGACACGGCTCCTTTTTCAGCAAAAGTTCTTCTGTGTCTTCTACAGCTTCTCTGTCCATTTTCACTGCTCAGTAACTCTAATAATCCTGCGTTTGTTTATCTATTTCTGAGTCGCAACTCGGACAAAATCGTCCCTTCTTGTCGGAACCACGCCCCTTTTCTGAGGTTGAAGTCGGATTTGTACGAGATTCCCCGTGACGTCATTTCAACATGGCAGCTTACACAGTCAATAATAAGTGCTATACTGCGTCTCTATTTTATAGATGTTTCAAAGTGTTTATATTATTAAATGCATTACTAGTTATGAATGTAATCGCACGCTGTCTTTTATGTGAAGTAGTAAATGACTTTCCAAGAGCTTTCATGCTCAGATCACAACAATAACAGCGTGTTCGTGGAGGCAGTCATGTTTGTTCCGAGTTGTGTAGCTCAAATGGGAAATTGGTCACTTGTGACGTGTCGCACCTCGGACTTCGTCGGGATAATTGAATGCACCCTAACGCAGGTAATCCGTTGCATGTACAGCGGTGTACCAGTAAAAATTGTCCCCCCTTAAACAGTTTCCGCTGCACCACTTTCCAGACGTTGTTTAGGCTATTTAAACCGGTACTACGGTATAAGAAAAATCCATATCATAACAAAAATAAATACCGGTTTTCGGTATGAACCGGTATACCGCCCAGCACTAATTGTGAGTGAAAGTAATTAGGTCAAGTAGTAAGGAACACCTTAAGGGTTTGGGCTTGACTACCACCCTGACTTGGTGGGGTCTGCATGTCCTCCTAATGCCAAAGGCAGGTAGTGAGGAACACCTTCAGGGTTTGGGCTTGACTACCATCCTGATTTGGTGGGTGGGGCTTGCATGTCCTCCTAATGCCAAAGTAGGGTGCTCTGCTCAGGTTTCTACACAGTCCAAAAGCAAGTGGATTAGTGCTTTTATTGTGTGACTGTAATTGAGTCTCGGGGAGAGTCTCTGTATCTGTGTCTGTCATTGTGTGTGTGCGCGCACACCTTTCCTACAATGAATGGTAATGCCATCCAGGATGTCCCCTGCCTTGCTCTCTGCGCTTGCTGGACTATGCCCATGGCTCATTATGACCCTTTTTTCTGTAAGGTATTATGAAGAAATGGATGGAAGAAATGACGATATTATCATTAGGTGCCATAATGTCAAAGACGGGTCAACGCAGAGCACACAGACAGCAACGCTCCAGAATCTTCTGTCTGGGTCTTCGGCCTTCTGGCATCTTCGCTGTTCTCATGATTGAGTCATTCTACCTTGTTGTTGCTCATCCTGGTACAAACTTTACCATCAACTTTACCTGCCATTAATGTTGTCTTATCCCAACACATTGGGTCCAAAACAAACCAGCAGGATGACTGGATAACACATAAAGGCATAGTCAGTAATAATTCACACCAAGATACATTTATGACACTTTCCCTAGCTAGAAGGGAGTAGATCTGTCCGGCACATGAGAGTTTAAATCAGGATAAAGCACTTGGATCTCTGAGCCGCAGATCATACGACATATCGGGAAAACAAGTTAGCTGTGCTTCTTTGGCTAATGAGAGCCATCAAACTCAGGGAATGTGTGGTTTAAAAATAAAATAAATGAGACATGAAGAATGAAGAAACAGCCAGAACTCTGGCCACTAACATTCCCAGAAGAGCCAGAAGAGGAGCCCACAGCATGGTCTTCAACACTATAAGGAGAAGGTCGCCGTTCCGCTTCATTTACTGCTCTCTCTCCAATCGACTGCACGAATGCTACTTTGCTCAAGCACTTGAGCCAAATCGAGCCCCATTCAAATACTTTTCCGAAGCTACTAATAAGGGATGATGGCTTTCTTCATTAAAAGTTACCTATTCTCATCTTCGGCATCATCACTGCGCCACTCGTCCTGCTGAGAGTCACACCAGCAGCATGCCATGCGTGTGAGACAAGAGCTCGCTTTGTAACTTACCCTGCGGTCCCCAAAGCATTCCCAAACCAGCTGGGAAATACAATCCCCCTAGCATGTCCCATTTGGGTATCGACTGACTCTTCATAAAACAGAGAGCAAGTAATACAGGTATCCATCGACTTACATCTAGGTTACGTTCTGGAAGGCAGGACACGAGTCAATATGAAGGTATCTCGGTCATTACAGGGGAGAGGTCAAACATACTGTCAAACAAGATACAATATCACACGTTTGACTAAACCTCTATAGTGGAAAAGCAATCTGTTCTGGTTCTTGCCGCATGCCGCACATGAGATAAAATACGTCCAGTAACGTCCACCACGTCTGCTTCAGACATCTATTGATACATTTTTAAAGTAAGGCTCTCATGGGACCTCAGATGCAAGTACGACCAGGTATTACTCGATAGGACATAAGTAGATGGACGACTGCACATATCTGACAAAGAAAAAAGTTCCTTTAAACACGAGGCTGCGACATGGTGTACTAAACCCCTAATTCTTAACACCTTAGCAGGTACAAAAAGGAAAATCGGAACCATTCTACAACTTTGCGGGCCCTGATACAAAGCTGTTGTTAATGCTACCATGGTTAAATTTTAACCATTGGCACGGTTTTGGGGCATTACCAAGAGAACCAGAATAACAGGTTCCGTTACGGTTTCGTTTTCAAGTTCAGAACTGTCTCTGCACTCTCTCTTTTTCCAATGAGGGGCCGTAGGGCATGGAGAGACATGCCGAGGGGAAGATCCATGCTACGCCGTCCATCCCGGATGCTTTCAAAGGGCCTCACGCTTTGTGGGAACATGAGCCTCCCCGTCACCTGCAGGAGATTCCGTGGCATATCAAATTTCACCACAACAGTCGCGACGGAGGGCTCCCGTTAGAATATGTGACCATGTGAGGCAGGCAGCTTTCACTGGCAGTGCTCTGCTGTAGAGGAAAACAAAACAGCAGCCCATCTGCTGTCTGTCTCCGGGAATTAAGAATCACCATCAGCCACGATCAGCCATCTCCCGTCTCAGGTTAACAGATTAGGAGTTAATTGCTGTCCCCTGTCCTGACGTCTGGTGACACCTGTGAGCCGTCTCATCAGGTTGGGGGGAGGGGAGCAAGGACAGCCCACACTGGGGCCTGTGGCACCCATAAGAGGGGCCATAATCCATACAGGAGGCCAACCTCCACATTAGCCAATGATATCTTTTGGTTCGGTGAGTGACAGGAGAGGGGGCAACTCCAGGGGCCAATCAGCTTTCAGCTGAGGTCAGTGCCCCTGTGGATGCCCTCGTCTAGCACAGCAGCTTGGTCATGTGCGAGACTATAGAGGCTTTGCTCAAGAAGCTCTATGAATACAGCAAAGGACGGCCACCCGAGAACACGGCTGAGCGCATCAAAACAGAAGGAAACTAAACAAAACCACCCGTGCATTTCCATCCAGATGCTACTCTGGCATGCATGAGGCAAAATGTAAGGCTCATTCATAATTTGTTAACACTGCATACAAGTAAAACTCCCTGAATTCATAAATCATTATAATGCGTTACATCCACATAATAACCTGACAGCCAGTCAAATGTATCCATAAACGTGAATAGACGGCAGAAGAATTGCAGGGCTTTATTATGCTGCGATAGAAGTGTGCGTTACTGATTTTAAAAGCAGTCAACAGACAGCTATCCATTGTGCACCTAATCTTCCGAAATCACTGACATTTCTCCTCCCTGCCCTCCACATCACCATCATCCCGCCGAGATTCCGGCTGTAGAGTGCCGATAGGCTTGAACAGGCCTGCTGTGCACTACTTAATCTGCACGCGGGCCTAGGAAGAGACATGATTTCATACAAATGCAAGCGTAACAAGGTAACTGTAATTATAGCAACACGTCACCATAGCAACAAATCAAAAGAAGTACTTAACCAACTTGATTCGTGATCAAATCAGGAACACATATGCAATAAACACACAGGAACACATTACAATAAATGCATAATATGATACTGAAGCCTATCTTCAGGTAAGCATACCTCATACATCTTATTAATTTAAAGGTTATTTATAATATGAATTTAAGTAAAAATGCGGAGTGGAATATCTTAGTGCTAAAACAGAAATACAGAATAACTAGGGGTGAAGGGGTGAAGTATTTATCAATTATAAAAATAAATCCGGCAAAAGCAGGAATAAGAAAAAAAATGAATAAAACAGTCAAATATTTAAACAAAAATGAAAAGCCGGGTCAAGAGAATATGGAAGTTATTTGTTGTAATAGAAAAAAAAAGTACTGAAGTGGTTCGAAGGTGAAATTAAACCGCTTCCAGCATCTTTCCTGAGATTTAAAATAAATTCTTTAGAAAGAGTGGTCCACAGAATGTGAAGATAACTACAATTATTAAGGTTCAAGGGAATTTCACAACCTCGCAGACTAATCCCTTATCAAGATATCAGAATGGCATGAAGCAATTAATATCACAGACATTATAAATATGCGATTTAGCAAATTCATCTGTTTCAATCAGTACCAAAAAAAGACAAAATAAAAGAATATTGACATATATGTTACAATCATAAATAACATGTATGACTGGAGTATATTCAGTACAGATACAATGTAACGTTAATAAATTTAAATGCATTTAAACCTGCACCCATGTACAGTACTGTGGAAAGTTTTATGCAGTCTAAGAAAATGTTGTTCAAATGATCTGCATGTTAGTGAAAAGCTATGATGTTATGTCTGTTAAAGTGTGTCAGTGTAGCCAATTCAAAACCTCTCCTAAATTCAGCGCAGTATTTGCAGCAACCGTCCAATACACCCGTGCACTTTCTGACTCGACCACTACCCCACCCCATATGGCTAATGAATACCTCAGTGAGTTATTTTTAACTTATTCAATTAATTGCCTACGTGAGGTGGTTGTGAGATGTAACAAATACATACAATAGCTTAGGTGCCCCTGAGGAGAGGTTTGGGAAATTAAGTGGTGTAAATCTAGCCATCCAACAAGGCATCAGTAACCTGTTAGAGAACGGATGACATTTGTTTTTTTTATTACTCTTAATTTGCATATATTATAATTGTTAAATTGTGTTTTTTGTTTGGAGCACATATACCCTTACCTCTCAGATTAATAGCTTTAAATATTTCCTTCAACTGCCTAAGACTTTTAAACAGTACTGTAGCTGTTCATAAGAAATAGTGCTTAACATGTCATCAAAAAGACACTTATTTCCCTTACATGTGAATATGGGAAATAAAAAAAGCAGTACAATACAAGACTGCAGCGCAGAAGCAGCAGGAATACTTATTTATAAGCACACTTTGAGTGTAGTGTGCATAATGAATAGACACTACATCAACAGGGGATCGCAGAACCCTTGATTATACGCGCGTTACCCAGAAATACCATTTAACTCTCTGCCCTTTATTCCACAGTTACTTTGCATTTTTTTTAAGTGTTGATGCACCACAACACACAACAACAAAACGTGCCCGCTGCATTTTACCCATGTGTGACATTAGCACCCATAGAGCAGTATGTGGGAATGATACCTTGTTCAGGGTACATCAGTGATACTAATCTGGTTGCGAATTCAAACCAGAAACCTTTCAATCACAAGCCCACTTCCCTAACCATTAGGCAACCACTGGCCCTGCATTTAAACCTCTCCAAAAAGGTGGAAAACCCCTCATAGTTTGCTGGGAAAATTTAAACATAGATTGTGAAGTGCACTGGTTCCAGATTCAACCAGCAGAGCAGCAAAACATGCTCTGTTTCCAAGGCAAAGTGCAGCAGAAGTACACTGATGAAACCAGATAGTCCAGTGTGAAGAACAAGCTTAATTCTCTGAGGACCACAACCTGCAGGTGTTCGAAGGGAGGGAAAAAAAACAAACGCAATGAGTGATATTCAATATTTCTCATACATAAGAAAAATTGCTCTAAGATAAAGAGCAAGATATATTTGAATTTCTAGAGACCTGTGCCAAGGTAATACATTTCACCGGTAAGCACTCTGGATATCGCAACATCTGAGGTATTGACATTTAGAAGAACAAAAGGCGCATTTTAAATCCTACTCAAAAGAACAAAGCTGTTACCTTAAGCAGTAAAGGCACTCCTATGCAAAGCTGAACTAGCCATCTGATGTCAAGACTTGTTACAGATCACCCGACCCAAGCCCAGAGTCAAATAAACTCATAAAAAGCTAAACTCCAATTTGACACCAAACCACAGTGACTCACGTGCTAGGGTGTTCCATATTCTGAGAGGTGGTAATGCTCATCAGCAAGCAGAAACTTGACAAAATTGCCTTTTTGTATCCGAGTTAATTGCACGGAGTTATCCGATAGCATCTATGGTATCTACCATCAACGTCAACAACACTCAAGAGTGAGACTGACTCTGAAAGGAGCCAAAACACTTCCCATTGTATGACCAAGTTGCCTCGCAGACCTAATTTACCTGAATCATTTCACAATTTACTGGCACTGGGAACACGAGGATAAAGCCCGGGAGACTGACTGGGAAACCCTCCGGCAAAAAGCTAGCTTTATCAGCCATGCCGTTAGCTGCCACCCCAATCTGAGTGGAGATTAGAGACTGGAGCCACGTAAGCCTCCGTGACCTGAAAACAGGGAATGGCAACCACGGTAGACTTGACAAAACAGTCAGGACCGCGCTGAGGAGCAGAGCAGCCTCATGGGGGAATATTTAATTCACCCAATTTGGGCGGACTCCTTTAATAGAGAGCATTTGCGGTGGTGAGCAGTACCAGGAATCACTTATCTAGGGAGGTGGGAGGGTTCGGGGGAGACTGAAATGAAATAGGGCCAGGCAAACACCTGGTACCCGTTTTAAGGTGTGATAAGGAAACTCAGAAACATGGCAGCCGGGCTAAAAGATTAGGAAACCCACGGCTTACACTACTATTTCTGTTTACAGTCACACTGCATTTCATTGGCTCTGAGGCTGTATGCCGCACAATGTAAATAAAGCTGAATCTAAATAAATGAATAGTTGTATGATGGTGATGTAGGCCTATAAGTGCCTTGCTTTTACATCACTTTGGACAAAAGCATCTGCGGAATACATAAATGTAAATGTGGTACTTGGCTATAATGAGCTTTAGGTTTCCTAAACATGACCAAACGTAGTGCAAATTTCTACACCCCCATCCAAGGCAGCCCACAATATTCTCAACCTTAAAATAAACAAGAGGCCTAAAATTTACTTCTTAAATTTACATATTTTCAGAGTAGTCTTCATTACAATCTCGACAATCTTTATAAGGGCTTCTCGTTAAACCCGGTGTTTTTTCCTCAGCTATGCGCAAATTCGTTCACTTTTCTTCTCAAAATCTCAAAAGATTACAGCAAGAAGGCAGTTTCTGAAGAGCCGGGAAAACAAGCATATCTGTACTTCTTGCAACGGTCTGTATTGCATTTTTCTAAGCGTTGGCAGCTCACTAGATAGCGCTACATTTATTATTGGGTCCAAGCTCAGGCAAACCGCTGCGACGGATTAAGCGATAAAAACTTCCGCTTTAAAATTCAGCAGAGGAACCGGCCGGTCCTGCCCGTAGTCCGGGAAGAATGTACATATATTTTTAATCTGTCTATCAGCGGGTAGGAGGTGCTGCAGGCGGCCCGCTGCCGCCTCTGAAAGCGAGCGAGCGCGTGACACGCGGGCGGCTCGCGGACAGCGGGAGCACAGCGCGAGCCGCAGGTGCGAGCCGGCGGCGCGCGCAGGCCGAGCGCGAGGCGAAGCGCGACACCCACGCGGACGGAAAACGACGGCTGCCGGTGGGGGCGGTCAGCAGGGCAGGGATGCTCTTGCCGCGCGGGCTGTGACATTTAAGCATTCTGCACCCCCCCCCCCCCCCCCCCCCCCCCCCCTCGCGCCCCCTCCCCCGCCCGGCGCCCCTCCCCTCTCCTCTTCTGCCTTCCGTGTGG
>JAODKM010000001.1:40787947-40820867 GCA_026780845.1 Petrocephalus sullivani
CTGCAAGATGCTATCCTATCAATATGGGCCAACATTTCTAAAGAATGCTTTCAGCACCTTGTTGAATCAATGCCAAGAAGAATTAAGGCAGTTCTGAAGGCGAAAGGGGGTCAAACACCTTATTAGTATGGTGTTCCTAATAATTTAGGTGAGTGTATATTATTGTTTAATTTTGCATATATATTATTATTTTTAAAATATAGAATTTCTCTTTTTTGGAGTGGTCATGTATAATTCAGCTGCCTTCATTTTTGCTTAAAAAGGAGACTTTAAGTAGTTATTTTAATGATGCCATTTACCAGTTGATTTCCTGTAAAGAAAGCCCATTAAATAAGAAAGAGATACGGGGCTTTTAGTCAGTAAAGAAGTTTGTCATTTACCTTCAGCGCTAAGTGGCATGCCGTGCAATATTAGTATAGCCTGAATAGTTACACGGAAGTCGCGACACTCGAGGCACGGTGATCATGCTGATTACCGTAAGTATACTGGCTAAATAATAAGAAAAAGAACATTAGGGAACAAAGGATAGAATAACAATGCTGAATGTTCATGCGTCTATAACATGATAAACCATGAAGCTGTTTAAACATTCAGACTGGCTGCCATGCCCTGTACCGTCTCTTTAACCCTGAGGGTTGGGGGGATTATGCCTTCAGACTGGAGGTATTCTAATGGGGATATTACAGTGGGAGCAGCAGTTTGGTGCATCATTACATTTGCCTGGGGTGTACTCCAGTTCAGTTCTCTGCACAGGCCAGATAAGGCAGGTCGTGTTTGCATGCATCATTCCGCACCCCACCTCCACCACCCAACAAAACTCTGGCTGGCTGGAAGTCTTTTGTGGATTGTGATAAAATTAATTTGTGTGTGTGCGAAAGTGAGCAAGAGAGAGAGAGGGGGAGGGAGCGGCGTTCGATCAGGCTGACTTTCGAGGTGTCGAGGGTACATCCCGACACCTTTGCAGGGAGAGATCCCGATAAGATTGCGATCAGCATGCGGCCCGCAGGGGAAGCTCGCGGCTGGGAAGCTAAACACCCATGGTAGTGGCATCAGTGATATCAGGATTAAGGCCGGCAGATAGACGATACCAGTCTACTCGCTCTCTTCTCATGACCAGTCCAGCCCAGGCCTAAATCAAGCTGAGACCAGTATGAGAAAATACTGCTATATGTCCATCCATCAATCCTCCGTCCGTTATCCAGTACAGGGTCGCGGTTGGCCTGGAGCCAGTCCCAGAATGCACAGGGCATTACTAAGTTATATAACTGTTTTTCCCCTCAAGGAGTCAAAGTATGGCTGTACAAGTGAGGAAAAACCCAGATTTACATGACAGGATTACATCAGCACATGGAAAGTTATGGTTATGTTAACACAAGTTGTCATGTGCACAATGAAATCAAGTCATACGTCCACAGCTGTCACTGACATTTTGTTGCACTCTAATATCACACAATCAGGATGGAATGGGGAACTTCTAACTGTATTTGTTTTCTACATTCAGCTGCTTTCTATTTCTACAAAAGAAGACTAGCATTATGATTTCTGAGTAAAGTATACTAATTATATTATGATTATAATATAGTAATGCTCAAAGAGCAAAAGATTTGGAGTATTACTGAAGGGTTGGGGGTTTGAATCCCTCCCCCTGCTGGCTATGGCGTTTACATTTTCTCCCAGTGGATTTGTCCTGGGTCTTCTGGTTTCTCCCTAAAGTCTAAGAAGATGCAGTTGAGTGAAGTGGCATCAGTAGACTGCCCATAGTGTGCGGTTGTGTGTGTGGCATCTGTACACTGCCCATAGTGTGCAGTTGTGTGTGTGGCATCAGTAGACTGCCCATAGTGTGCGGTTGTGTTTGTGGCATCTGTAAATTGCCCATAGTATGTGGTTGTGTGTGTGGCATCTGTAAACTGCCCACAGTGTGTGGTTGTGTGTGTGGCGTCTGTAGACTGCCCATAATGTCTGGTTGTGTGTATGGCTTCTGTAAACTGGCCACAGTGTGTGGTTGTGTGTGTGGCATCTGCAAACTGCCCATAGTGTGTGGTTATGTGTGTGGCATCTGTAAACAGCCCATAGTGCGTGCGGTTGTGTGTGTGGCATCTGTAGACTGCCCATAGTGTGTGATTGTGGGTGTGGCGTCTGTAGACTGCCCACAGTTTGTGTGACATCTGTAGACTACCCATAGTGTGTGGTTATGTGTGTGGTGTCTCTAGATTGCCCATAGTGTGTGGTTGTATGTCTGGTGTCGGTAAACTATCCATAGTGTGTGGTTGTGTGTGTGGCATCTGTAGACTACCCAAAGTGTGTGTTTGTGTGTGTGGCGTCTCTAGACTGCCCATAGTGTGTGGTTGTGTGTGTGGCATCTGTAGACTTCCCATATTATGTGGTTGTGTCTGCGGCGTCAGTAGACTGCCCACAGCGTGTGGTTGTGTGTGTGGCGTCTGTAGACTGCCCACAGCGTGTGGTTGTGTGTGTGGCATCTGTAGACTGCCCATAGCGTGTGTTTGTGTGTGTGGCGTTTCTAGACTACCCATAGTGTGTGTTTGTGTGTGTGGCGTCTCTAGACTGCCCATAGTGTGTGGTTGTGTGGCATCTGTATACTTCCCATAGTATGTGGTTGTGTGTGTGGCATCTGTAGACTGCCCACAGTGTGTGGTTGTGTGTGTGGCATCTGTAGACTGCCCATAGTGTGTGTTTGTGTGTGTGGCGTCTCTAGACTACCCATAGTGTGTGTTTGTGTGTGTGGCGTCTCTAGACTGCCCATAATGTGTGGTTGTGTGGCATCTGTAGACTTTCCATAGTATGTGGTTGTGTGTGTGGCGTCTGTAGACTGCCCACAGTGTGTGGCTGTGTGTGTGGCATCTGTGGACTGCCCATAGTGTGTGGTTGTGTGTGTGTGTGTGTGTGTGTGTGTGGGCATCCCTGTTATCCGCAGTGCACCCTGCTGTCTGCTATATGCACCCAGGTTCCCTTGACGCTGTACTAGATAAACCATTGGAAGTGGGATGGATGTTTCGCTTCCAATAAATAAAACATAAAATACAGCCATAATCACGGGCCGGTACTGCAAGTCTGAGCAGAGGTTGTTTACGTGTTTCCTCATTCTGACTGTTTGATCTGGTATGGAAATTACACAAAAATTAATTTAATTCCTTTTTCATAATATTGTGGTGCAACATGATGCCTGGGAAAAATACTGAGCCACCTAAGTTTTTTGATGCTGTGAAAATGACGCTTGTGAGTTTTCCTTTGCTGGAGAGATGTGACGGTAAGGCATATTAGAGCATTAAATGCGACTGCTATAATCGAGTATGACTAAGCTACAGCGAGCGACCTTGGGTACTGTTACCATGACCAGGAGAGCACCGCACTGATAATGGACTGTCCTTGGCCCTGGGCATGAAGTTTTGCTAATGTAGTCAGCAATGTGTTAATAATAAAAACATCTGGAGAATTAAAGGGAATGCAACCCCCCTCCCAATCAACTGTTTTTTTCCCAGAAATATTTCTACTCTGTGCTGTGTTTCCAACATTTTAATTTGAGGGTGTCCTTTCCATTCAAGGCCTCATGACGAGACTCCATTATACAAATTCCCACAGAGGTACTTCCTAGCCTGTACCAAAGTGGTACAAAACAATTGACAATGGCTGTAACAAGAGAGTCAGTAAAATCCATTTTCTCACTCTTTTTGTGATGTGGATTAGCAGCTCACAGTAGTTAACATGTTTAGCTAGGCAAAAATCCAGCGGTACAGCCAGAGTCCATAGTTTGTTTGTGGCTCTTCATCCATCCATCCATTCATTCATTCAGTCATCAACTTATTCTGCTCTGGGCTGCAGAGAGCCTGGAACAGCCTAGGGGCCCAGAATGATCGGAGGGCCCTATTGGCTGTCCATTTATTTATTTTTGATCCTTTATTGGTCATTTATTTGTTTACAAGTTGGTGATTGGTTAAAACTGAATGGGGAGATCAATTCTAAATGTATCTCTTTTTTAGCACTCTTTTTTATACTGTTGTGTATGTCCTGTTATGCATTGGCTGTTGCCTTCATAAAATGGATTTTACAAGTCTGATCAATGAGATTTATGCCAGGAAAGCACTGAGGAAAACATTCTAATAGTAAGAACTTGTTGTACATTCTTTGGGAATGTGCCACTCTCTGTAATTTTGTTTGTGGTCTATGGTATCTTGGTCTATGGCAAATGTCTCTTGAGTACGCATTGTGGGTGCCATTGAGACGCGCTGGATCAGAGTGTGATGTTTTAAGGTTACCACTGCTGAGATGCCTTTAATCAATGCAGTCTTTGTTCGGCTTTTTCTGGTTGCTGCATATGACTGATGTTAATGTGTGAGCTTGCCAGCCTGTTGTTCTTCCGATATGATTGTTTGACACAGTGTCACATCTTTGCTGAAATTATTTTATAGTGACTAATATCTAATCATTTTACAATTAATTGATTTATCGTTTTGCAAAGTGGGACAAAAGAGGGGCCATTGGAAAGTGTAGCCTGGGGCCCCTGAACTCATTAATCCGGCATTAGTCAATAGACTGTGGGAGGAAACACACAACATGGGAAGAACATGCAGACCAGCTGACTGGTTCCGGGAGTGCCCTCTCCCCATTGGCTAATGATCGGATTGGCCCCTCTTTATGAGTTAAGGCCCCTCTCATGCCCCCCACCTTCAAAGATCCTATAAGCACCCCTATGTTTAACTCTATTCTGCTGCTTATTCTGTGTCATCGCTCTGATTTTTGTGCACCAATCAAAAGCATTGGATTGAACGTGGGACGGAGTGCTAATTATGCAGCATTTTTCCCAGATCCTGCGGACGCGCCGGGCCGCACAGGCGTCCAAAGAGAGCATGCTCCTAAGACAGCACCGACAGGCCTGGAGCCGGGAGCACGCCAGATTAGCCACAACCTGGTGAGGCAGAGTGGGAGCTCAGGCCTCTGCTGAGAAAGAAAACAGTCGGCTGGCATGACTTAGCTGATGGAGTCAGAAGAGAAACAGCTGATGGGGACAACAAGAGGATGACTTACAACAGCCTTGGGGGTGGGGGGAGGGGGGAGGGCGGGGGGGCAAATTCACTCACATGACTCTGAGATGCTTGAACAACAAGGCTCTTCTAGAAACCATATCAGTGCATATCAGTTCCTTGTTGATTTGGTATGTGCAAAGGGGAAATGTTGCATTAACATAACTCTGGACACCTTTCCATCCCATAATCTCTACAGGTGCTCACACAGCCTTTACAGGTCAATCAGGAGCTTGAGCACATAATCACATTTTTAAAATAGCTCTTAAACAAAGGAGTATTTGAATATCTCGTTAGTGTTTCTATAGTTACAGTTGTGTTGATTTTTTCACAGCCGCTGCATTTCCCTGGAAACTTGTCACTAAGGTATCTTTTATACATGCACCATGGTTCTTTATTGAAACTCTTTCCTGTCACTTTTGATCCTCCAGGGAGAAAGCGGAATCAGAGCTTCAAGAATTCTTGGGGCAAGGCGGGGCAGACATGGATTTCCTGTCCCAGCTTCTGGACTACGGTACATGTCTCCTTCCTCTGAATCCACCTGTCCCTGCTGTCCTGCTGTCGTGGTGGGTGCCGTGCTGAGGACCCTGTTTTGGACAGAGGTGCTCCTGGAGAGGGAGCGGGCAGCGTTCGTGGTGGCCACAGTCGACCCCGTCTGGCAGCTGGTGGACGACCTGCATTGCCGGCTGGCCGAGGAGGGACGGGGTCCTTCTCAAGCGTGCGAATGGGACCTGATCCTGCAGCAGGTGAGATCATGCTTCTGAGAGGTCATCAATTGTGCCACCTTTATAGTAAACAGGATGTTCTATGTATTCATTTACATCTTAGTTATTTAGCAGGCCCTTATTCAGAGCGACTTACATTTTTGAGAGCCTTGCTTAGGGACCCAATTATAAACAGAGGGGATCACTATAATTTGCCAACTTGGTGGGTGGGTGGGTGGGTGGTGGGGGGCTAGGGGGGTCCCATGGTAAATTAGGGAATGTGATGGGCTGAAGGTGGAGGAGCCTCCCAACTGAGAACGTTGAATTGAGAAAAATGCTCAGTTTTAGAAGAGTCTAGAAGAGTCTAGAAGAGTCTAGAAGAGTTTAGAAGAGTCAAAAACTCAAATCCAAAGATTCGTATTCTCACATGGGTACCATCATAGCCAGCAGGCGATCGTGCCATGGATTTTTAAAAAAGTAATTGTATTCAATCACTGTTTTATAGTCTGTATCTATATATAAATATATATACATACACGCGTATACACATGCACACTCACATAAGGTATGTGATGCTGTACTTTTTGATATCTAGGTCAAGCCAGTTGCTTATTGAAGTTATTGGTCTGGTTAACATTACACTATTAAAAGAGAAACATAAATACAGCCTGGCGGTTCTGAAATTAAAAGTGAGAGTATTGCATATCGAAGCTCAGGAGGCATACAGTAGCTAATCTGTTTTTCATGGTTCTGCAGTTTGGCAGGCGGTGGTGAAAAGTTTAATTAAGGCCCTTTTGTGGCCGACTCCTCTCTTGAAATTTTTTATTCTATTAAGTGGTGGAGCACGCCGGGGCTGATGGGTGATGGGCGAGGTGGGTTGGTGACTGGCGTGAGCTCCAAAGCGGGTTATCCTCGGCTAGCCCTGCCCTCTGAGTCTTTCCTCTCCGGTACGGATCCGCGCGGGTCCTTCGACCTCACTGCGGGACGGCACAGAAGGCCCCCAGGCTGCTCCTGCGCTCACAGCTGAAGAGTAAATCAATATCGGCACAGCTCGCTTTTATACCCGCAGGGGAGGGGGGGGGGCGCTCTGTTTCAGCGCTCCGCGAGGATGGGAAAACCACAAATCCGTAATTGTTCGTTTTAGCCGAGCTCTTTGGTGCTTAAAAATCAGCTCTCTCAATAGTCAAACCGTGCGAAAGAATGGAACGGTATTGACCAGCTCAAGCCTCTCCTCAACCTTGGAGACTCATTTTGAAAGTGTTTCGTGTTGTTATTTTTTGAGTGGTAACAGGGCTAACAGAAATATATATATATATAAATATATATAAAGTGCTTTAAAGTGGCTTTTGATGATCAGTCAGTGTGCTTTAAAGGCTGCAGAAAAAATAAATGTTACTGCATTGTTAATTACGTAACATGCACAAAAAAACATAAATTGCATTTATTGTGATTCAGAAGTTAGCTCTGCATGTAAATGTGCCATGTTGCCCAGACACCAAATAAAAGAGTTAACCTTCATCAATCTATCCATCTTCCATGCCTAGTCAGCCAGTACAGAGTCACGCACAAGGCCTGGGACACCCCCCATGAGGGTCACATACAGCCTCATACACTATGGGTCACTTACCGTAGAGATAAACTCCACACACACAGAGCTGGGGGTAGGACTCAGAGCTGAGAGGTGTGGGCACATAGTGCTGCTCACTGGTCCACCATCTCACTGTCACTCTCATCAATGTTTGGTCAAAATGTTATCCATTTCTCATGATTTTATGTTAAGTCTCCTGATTTCTGGTTGACAATTTTCAGTTGGTTGCGGAGTTTGTGGTTTAACAAATTAATTATCAACACCTATCGCTCCCCCCCTGGCACCCCCACCCTAATCGAGAACTTTGACCAGGCAATATTCTGGATCCTGAGGCAGAACCAGTTGAGGACCCTTGTGATAAGCGTTTTAGATCATTAGTTAAATAACTCGCTCTCCCTTGTGCAGGCAGCACTCACGTTCCCAGCCGTCACATTCAAACCCATCGTGCATAGAAAGTTCTGACAAACCCATCATGCATAGAAAGTTCTGACATCTGGGCTGTCCCAGCGTCTCTTTGGCATTTAGCCATGTGAAATATTACATTTTACAGGAAATATCAGTTGATGGAATGTCAGATTTGTGTTACTGGCAGCTTACATCCCTCAGCAGTGCCATCTTTCCCTGCTAATATTCATATCCATACTTCGTACAGTCATGTCTCTTACGAAGATGAACCATGGTTCTACTATGGTTTTTTGGGTAACCATGAGTTTATGACTATGGTTTTATCATGGTTTCACTGCAGTTACCATGCAGTGCCGTAAGTAAACCATGGTAAATCTATGAGTAGGAGCTTAGTAATCATAATTACCATGAGGTACCATAGTAAAACCATGGTTACTGTAAACAACCCATACCCAAAACCCAAAAAACCATAGGAAACCATAGTGGATTTCCGTAAGGGGAGAGAAAGAGCGTACACCCTCTTTCAGTTATAAAGTTCTACATGTCAGTACATCCTTAGCAGGTCTTAAAATTAAAAAAGTAATTTTTCATCCTCAGATGAGCAACAACACATGACATATTACACCGGGTCAATATTTGTTTAACAAAAACTAAGCCAAAATGCAGAAGCACTGTGTGAAAAACTAAATATCGGCTACCATAGGAATTATGAGGGTAAGTGGCCTGCAGGAGCTGCTAGTCAAATGCACACTTGGTTAATTTATCATCAGCAAAAGTGAGCACCTCTATAAAAGCAGATGTTTTGGCTGTTTGCTGATCTGGAGCATTCACATGTATGTTAGCACAATGCCAAGGAGGAAAGACATCAGCAGCGATCTTAGAGAAGCAACTGTTGCTGCCCAGCAATCTCGGAAGGGTTATAAGGCCATTTCCTGTCTTCTGAAGTCCATCATTCTACAGTGAGTTTACTCACAAGTGGAAAACATTTAAGACAGCTGCTATCTTCCCAGAAATTGCAAAAAACTCAAGAGCTTCAGACTCTGTATGCCTCAGTTAGTATGTTAAGTTCATGACAGTACGATTACAATAAGACTGAACAAGTATGGCTTGTTTGGAAGGGTCGCCAGGGAAAAGCCTCTCCTCACTAAAAAGAACCTGACAGCACGGCTTAGGTTTGCAAAGTTGCATCTGAACAAACCGCAAGACCTCTAGAACAATGTCCTTTGCACAGACCACAGTGGAGCTCTTTGGCCATAATGCATTGTGGTACACAGCATATCAGGACAAACAGCTCATACCAGCTGTCAAGCTCGGTGGTGGTGGATGATTTGGGCTTGTTTTGCAGCCACGGGACTTGGGTACTTTTTAGTCATTGTTGACCAAAGTATCATAGTCACAATGTGAGGCCATCTGTCCCACAGCTAAAGCTTGGCCAAAATTGGGTCATGCAAGAGGACAATGATCCCGAGCACACCAGCAAATCTACAGCAGAATAGCTGGAAAAGAAAAGATTCAATGTGTTGCAATGGCCCAGTCAAAGTCCAGACCGCAACCCGATGTAAATGCTGTAGCGGGACCTTAAGAAAGCTGTGTAACCATACACGTAAAACCACAGAACTGACTGTATGACTGTATGTATGTGTATGAATATTTTATTTAGGCGTGTATATATACCATACATTATTACCTACTCTTATTTTTTCTTTAGTATTATCTATGCTGGCTTGTATATTTTACATGCTTATCTACTGTGCTATTATTCTGTTTTTGCTGCTCTTTTTTGCATCATCTGAAAGGGTAAGCAAACTAAGAATTTCACTGTGCACATATGACAATAAACAGTCTGATTCTCGAATCTCTATGGTGGAAAGACAGGCCTCCTGTTAAAACTGAGATCTCTATTTGCATCACATCCTTATGCACATAAAACGCCAAACAGGAAACCTGGTGGGAAGGGAACCAGAACAGCAGGCCTGGAGCTGTCAGCATCAGGAGATGTTTCACTGACTATGGTCACAATCAAGATGGTTCATTTTTAATACATGCTGTTGCTGTTGATTATAGCGAAAGTGGCGTGTCTCAGCAGAGCCTAATGATGGAAAAGCATAAGGCAGACCACATGGCAAAAGAGTGCAGCTTTTGGAGGGGGTACTTATAATTTTTAGGTGACCTGCGTTTCAGTCAGTGGTGTGGTTTGGTAAAGTCAAAGTGCTTGCCCTTACATAGCTTTATCTGAATGAGATTTACATCAATGACATAATGCACTGAGTCTGTGAGTGTTTGTGTTTATGGATCATGGGGCCGTCCAGCCCTGTCATCATGTGTGAATCACTGCAAATATATAGTCACACTCTGCTGAGAACACGTCTACCTGCTGGGCTGATTCTTCAGCAGCGAGCAGGCTACACCTGTTTGTATACCTTCACTGACGTGTTTTAGATTGATTACAGTAGAATCCCTTGCAGTCTTCAAGCTTCTCCAGCTGATGAGCCTATGATATTGAACTTGACCTGCTCCTGAGTGCCCCCCCTCCCCACCCTGATCTGTTTACATTCCCTCTTCTCACTCAGGTGCAGTCTGTCAAGGAGCAGCAGGAAGAGATTGAGAAAAAGCTGTGTTCTGAATACCTGCGACTGGAACAGGAAATGTCTGCTATGCAGATAGAGGTAGGGCAGAAGAAGCACGCTCTGTCGACGACGGCTCCGCCCTCCTGCCCGCTAGACGCTGCAGACGGTCTGCTAATAGCCCAGGTCTGCTCTGCAGGAATGTGTGCCTCCCACCCAAGGGGACCCCAGTGACATGGGGCAGGTCCCGGCAGAGATCCTGCGCTCGGAGTGCCCCTATCCCGATCTGAAAGCATCCCTTATCCGTGAGTTCCAGGGCCTGTCTTCAAAGTACAGGTCCAGGCTGGAGAACGTCGAGCTCAACCTGGAAGGTTTGGACAGGTGAATCAACAGCATCAACAGCCATCCTGTCTCATTTTAAAGAAGTGAGCAAGGAGCTTAAAGGGAATTTAGGGAACAGGAAAAAACATAGAACCACTAAATCATCCTCAGTGACACCTGTCCCCAGGGTGGCAGTCTCTGTACCAGCTTACGCCAAACACACTGGCATGCTTTAATCTAGCAGCTACCTTCAAACCCTGATCTCCTAGTTCTTATCCTAGTTCTCTCTTCCGTCTTTGCTCCACATCTTGCTGTTCATATTTCTCTGATGACAGGAATGCATTTATAAGCACCCCGTCTTAACTAATGTCATTATCAATCTTTTGAGCTCTGCAGAACAGAAGACCTGAAAACCACAAATATATGAATGTGCACAGTGTTGCCCTTTTATCTCCTCTATTACAGGTACTGTGGGTGGACTCCAGAGGATCACCTGGTTTTTGAGCTTGCTGTGAGCCAGTACCCAGCCAGTGTGAGCATGCACAGAGCCCTCTACATGGATATGCTGCGGAGGCTTCTTCCCCATAGAACTAGACAGGAGCTGGTCAGTGCCTCCGCTGTCCCTTATTGGTCAATATCCCGGCTGCCTCTCGTTGGTCAATACCCCCGCCACCTCTCATTGGTCAATACCCCCGCCACCTCTCATTGGTCAATAACCCCGCCACCTCTCATTGGTCAGCACCTCTGCGGTCTCTGTGATCGATCAGTTAGTCGCTTTATTCTTGGTCAGTGCTTCTTCTGTCAGCTATGGCTCTTCATATCAAGTTCTGAGGTAATGAGACAGATCATTTACTGTCCTGACCTTAAAGATTACTGCAGCATTAAAACATAAGTGTAAAAACATCTGAGAAAGGTTGGTTTCGAGAAAAAAATCGGGTACTTCATTTTAGGCTAAGAGGACAGCAGCATTGTTCAGCAAAGTGTTGGAAATGCTCGTGGCTGATGTCCCCCCCCCCATGGCCAGCACACTGTCAGACATGTTGACGTGTGACAGCCGTGACATACCGGGGGGAGCCCGCCACGCTCTGGTCCCGGCTGCCCCAGTGAATGACGTGCTTGGCAGGCCATAAGATGAGCTCTGTCAGCCTCTGTAACTCACCCCCCCAAACCCACCACGGCTCCCCAGTCGCCATGACTACCGCCGAGGTATGACTCTCTGACTATTAGTTTCAGCAGTGCTAGTTCCATCTGGGGGGGGCAGCGGTGGTGGTTGTTTTCATAAACCCCTCCCCTCTCTTTACACCCCTTCTCCTTGGAAATTTGGAAATTCCAAATAGCAAAATGGCTGACTCCCCAAAGGTGCTCCATGTGCGTGTTATTCTCTGACCCTGAACACGGACACTAGTGTTCAGTTAGTGCTCAGGTGATGCCAGTTTAGGCCTGTTTTGCTTTAGTTTGATCTCTACGTCCTCCGTTACTTCAGGTTTTGTTCACAAAGTGGAATACAGGAAATAGACATAGATAGCATTCATTCATATTTATATATTTATATGTCCTACATATTGCTCAAATGGTCATGGAATTGCAAGAGAGTTACACCATTTCAGAATCCAAATAATTATGCATACATTTTTATTAGTTAATTACCCAAGTGTTTCATAGCATTTCCTATCCCATCCATTTTAATGTTTGCTTCCCCAATGTAGAGTCACCGTCATTGTTAAACTAATTCAATTTCATTGTAGCAATATTCATAAAACAGTGATTTTTTTCAAATGTCTGTCCATGTTTTTACATGAATAAATGCCTGTGTCCTTTCTATTTTGCATGCATATCTTTGAATCTGCTATGTTCAAGTATTAGTCCTCGGTTAATATGTGAACCCCAGTGACCTGTGTCGACTGTCAGCAACTGGTCATTCGCCGTCCTCGGTTTCGAAGGCACACAGCGCGCATCTTGTCGACGTTCCCAGTGCAAAATGGCCGCTCTGGGGAATCTCTGTCTCACGTAACTGACTCTGTCCGGTGCAACGCCACAGTCAGTGGTCTTGCTAAACCAGCGTAACATTTCCTCTTCACTTAATCACCCTTGATTAAGTCCATGTTAACTCTGTGCTACCAACTTTTAGCCTGCTTGTCGTCCCGGTTTTTCCGGACCAGTATCATTCTGTTGGCCTGCAGAGGAACGCAGAAATGAAGCTGGACTTAATGGCCCAGAACCCAGCTTTGTGCTTCTCTCCAGTCCGGTCTCCTGAACGTTTCGTCCTGTTCGAAAATGTCTTGTCATTTCTTCTCCGTAATGAACACACACCTTTTGAAGTAAGTCACTTTTTTAGTGAAAGCCTCTGTCATACTGCCACTTTGATATTTATTGGCCTTTAATCATTAGTAGCTTTGACGGCTGAAACTGTTTGCATGGAGACCTCAAAAAAAATCCAGGCTTCCCACCACAAATTCTCCTTTGTGAAGTAACTTGACTGGCAAAATTTTTCTTCTTTCTCACGGCAGCATAGAAAACGAGTGACGTGAAGGCGCACAGACGCGTTAAGGTTTTTCAAAGATTGTTGTCGGTTGTCCCTGATTAAAAGTGTGTGCGTCTGTTTGGTCTCTGCGATCTTATCATTGCAGCCTTTTGGCATTGCAGCAGATTCATTAACACGTATATAAGCAGATTTATTAACTTTTAACCCCAACTTGTATCACCAATAAACACTTCATATAATTAAAATGATACGACTGATTTATGCACATGGAGTGTTATATAGTATATTTACTTCAACAAACTATCAGCGCTGGTTATGTAATGTTTACCTAGTGATGGAGACTTGGGAGTTAGTGCGGCAGAGTGGGGATTAATACTGCCATCTGGTGGTGACTAACGTGACGCCACAGCCACAGTACCACAGCAAACATTGCTGTGTATATATACATATATTTTCCATGCATCAAACTGCACAGTGTCTAGCCCATGAGTCTCTTTGGACACGTGCCCGGTCTGTACGGCTTTACAGATGCTCCGTGTTTTCCGTAGTCATGACTGAGTGATATTTTGGTACACACAGCTAACATCAGCTGTCCAGGGCTCACTGCTGATTTTGTCCTTATGTCAATATCATTTCTTGATGCAGTCCATAACTCACAGCCAGACGCTGTCACTCTGCCAGTCACAGTCAGACATTCTCACTGCCAGTCACAGCCAGACACTGTTGCTCTGCCAGTTACAGCCAGACACTGTCACGCCACAACTCACAGTCAGGCGCTGTTATTCCACCAATCAAAGCCAGACATTCATTCCATGCCTCATGTCAGACACTGTTGCTCCACCAATCACAGGCCAGACACTGTCACTGCCATTCACAGCCAGACACTGTCAGTCCGCCAATCACAGCCAGACACTGTCACTCCACCAATCACAGCCAGAAACTAGCACTGTGGCAATTGCAGCCAGACACTCTTGCTCCACCAATCACAGCCAGACCCTCTCGCCTCATGATTTTCAGCCGGACTTGATGGTTGCCCGTGTGTTGTACTCTAAGGCTCCCTGGCCACCGGAAGCCTCTGCCATCACACTCTACATGTCCACCTCGATCGCCCTTGGCCTCCACGCATCTCCCAAACATAAACCCACTATTGCATCATGGCTAGACAATGCTGGGTTGTCTAACTGCAGATCATATTTGTGAACTTACAGTATGAATTGCTTCATGATTGCTTATACATATATTTTCTCAACCGACAACAGCAATCATCCATCCATCTATCCATCTATCCTTAACCACCTGTCAGGCACAGAGCCACCATGAGCCTGGAACCTGTCCCAGGAAGCAGAGGACTATGGGGATGGGACGCCAGTTTGTGATCTCATATTATTTATTTTTTGTTTTATGGATAATTTGTATAATATCATCTGTGGTCTCCCATACTGCATGCCCTGTGCTTCCTACGGTGGGCTTAAACTGAAAGAGTAGTAAACTGTGATCAATGGGCCTTCAGCCGGTTAGGCTTGTGCATTTCAGTCCAGCTCAGCACTGATCAGTCTGGCGATTTTATGGCCCGTCAGCAGAAACACCAGGCCACAACAACAGTTTTACAGGCAGGAGCAACCTGTGAAATGTGAATGTGAGAGGGATGCGATGTGGGGCAATATGTTTATTAGGGACAGGGTTTGAAGAGGTTTACTGGGTGAAACACAGGCGGTAATAAAGCAATGTTTTGTCGAGGGGGACAAAGAATGTAATTGAATTTGAGCACTAGCGATTGGATAGGTGTGGTGGGAGCCGAAAGAACAGAGCACATCACTACGTGCAGTGACAGATGGATGAGCCATAAATAGACTCAATTAACACGGACTGTCACCTGACTCCTGAGATGCCCAGAACCCCCAAGCCGCGAGGCACCACGTATCGATTTGTGACGTCGCTCTTCTGCCTCTTCCTCTGTGTTGCAGCATGCGCATGATCGTAGCTGGGACCAGTACCGCTACACCCAGGAGCAGCGGCTGATGCTGATCCGCGGCTGGCGGCAGGATAGGGCTGCTCTGCTGGACCAGGCTCTGTCGACCCTACGGGAAGCCCGGCTGGCCCGTTTGCGAGAGCTTGCTGAGCACAGCGACCGGAAGCAGCAGCGAGAGACCTGTGCCCGTCTCAAACAGAAGGTAGTTCCCCACGAGCAGCATCTCCCCAGACACCATCTATGCCCCTCATCTAGTCAACTTAAGGTCAGATCTGAATGTTCCCCACCCCTCCTGTATGTCAAGGCTGCTCTGATACATGATTAGCAGCTATTTATCTCACGGTAAAGCAGGTCCTCTCGGGCCAGGTATTTTCCCATGATGCTCTAAGCTGCCTGCGAAAACCTGTCGTGGGACTTGAACCAACATCCTTTAGCCCACGGCCACATTTCCCAATTATCTATCCTACTCTTTGGGACTGGGGAGGCTGGTCATTGACTGATTGCAGTGAAGATTATGAAACCATGCAGACATATGGGACACCGATCTACTGCATGTTATCCAGATTTGAGCAGAAACTGGGTAGCTCCCCTTGGATGGGGACAATTTTCGTCCTGCATGTCCAGGCCAGCTGGAATGGATGACTGCGTCTCACAGCCCTGTGAAAAAGCCCAGAGCCAATGTAAACTTTCAACCACCGGAGAGTCTTGTGTGGCTAGGATTAGCTCACAGTGCGGAGCATGTACCCATTTCAATATTAGAAGCAGGGCCACCTCTGCCTGGCCATTCTTCACGAAGCACAAAAATGTATAAAACCACAGTCTCATCTGTTAACACTGAAACATCGACCATAGGAGGATGAGCCCTGGAGCTCACCTTAGACTCAGAACTTGTTTTACCTGTTTGATTGGCTCACTTTTCTCTAAATAGTCAATGATCTATTTTATTGACAATAATGAGACATTTCCAGAGCCACAGCAGAACTGACTGAGGATGGTATGTGTTCGGCTTACTTATTGTGTTAGCCTATTGTGTATGGCTTTGCTGATCGCAGCCACTGTCACTCTACCAATCACAGCCATACACTGTTGCTCCACCAATCACAGCTAGCCACTGTTACGCCACCAATCACAGCCCTATTGTTTCTTGAGTTACCTGTTGTCCTGCCCCAATTACCCTCATGTGCTGCACCTGTGTTTTACCCAGCATATGTAAGGACTGAAGCTTTGGCTGGGGAGTTTGTGCTGTCTGTCAGTGCAGGAGCGCCCGTCTTTGTGATTGCCGGTGCTGTTGTTGCTGCTGTTGGTGGTGTCTATGTCCTCCTTGTTCCCTCAATTGTTTTAACCTACCCTGTGTATCACTCAGGGAGCCTCTTGTACTTGCATTTGCTTCCTGCACTACCTTCATCTGTGCCTGTATGGTACTCCCCTTTAAGAAAAGTGTTTTTTTTTCCCTGAAGTGTTTCAATTTTTGTTCGTTCTTAATCAGCAAATATTCACATAGGATTGTAATGATTTGGAGTCAATCCCAGGATAGCAGGGAACCACCAGCCAATTAAACACACAGTACAAGTAGACAGTGATCAGTTCAGTGCTGCACACAAGCACATGGACAACCTGCAAACCCCATTAACACTGCTCTGAGGTCAGATTCAAACCTGTTCAGGTATGAGGTTATCCTCTGTGTGAGGTTATCGTCTAGACCAGTGACCCCAAGTTTTTGCTCTCTCCCAAATCCCGAGGACTGTTTTAAGGATCACTAATCTAGGCCGCAATGACTGTTCTGTGTAGTGAATTCACACATGGTTGCTGGCAACATCTAACTTTGTAGTTGTGGTGCAGTGCTCCTTTCAGCATGTTTGACCTCAGACCTGGGATCCTTCTCACGGTTCTGGAGTTGCCATCTGGGAAGTGCCCGTCTGCTTTTATACCTCCTTTGGGCTGGTCATCCCACCCTGCGGGTCTGATGTCGTCTTCTAACCTTTGTACAGCATGACAGATATGGGCCACTTCTGGTCAGCGAGCACCTTTAAATTCTTGGTGTGAGGCTGTACTAGATTAACTCGGCGTGTTTTATGAATGGAGGGCTCCTGGGGGTAAATACCTCTTGTGTTGTGTATTGGAGGGCATGGCCATGCTTATGCAGTTACTCATCGGTCCTACTAGGGCTGCAATGAGATGACTGAGGTGATGGGCGAGGCTGTCTGGCTGCAGCTGGTGGGCTGGACATGGCCTTTGCCTGTTGAGTCCCACTGAGTCCCTTAATTTCATGCTTGTTCCTGGTCTTCAAATTGTAAAATGTCTCTTCACTGATTCCTGCTGGAACTGGCTGGAACTGGCACCGCTTTCGGGATGTTCCCTGAATTCCGGGCTCTCTGTGACCTCGTGCTGGTTAAGCAGTTGGAAGATGTATGGGTGATGCTTTTGCGTGATCCATAAGTGATTCATCTGCGTGATCCATAGCAGTGTTTCATGGAATATGATATCATGGAATATGATATCCTGATGTGTCTCTCAGGTCAGAAGCATCTGGGAGTCTTTGTCAGGGAGAGCCTGCATCTCACAGCAGGGACCTCTGTCCTCCTCTGCACTGAACGGCTCTTTAATTATATACACTTTAAGATGATTGGGTGTTCGAACGAGCCAGCTGAGGGCCATTTCAGCCAAGTCTTTCCACGCTAAACATTCTCAGCTTTGAAGCATGTCACTACGATTTTTTTGTCAGCGAGCCATTTTTTTTTTGTTTAACGAAACAGCAGGCTGGGATGTCACCATGGTTACCTCGAACAAAAAGAACTCTGCCTCTCTCGTGAAGAAGCCGTATTCGCTTTGCCGTTGTGGTTTCGATGACTGACTCGATGTGCGATGGACGGGAGAATGACCATCGACAGTGGGCACCGGCGAGGCAAGTCGATCACGTCTTTGGGGGAGTGGGTCCCTCTTTTCACAAGTGGCACAATGACATGGCACCGAACAGCCAAGCATGAAGTTAACTTTTCAGAATGTTCCATTGTGACACTCGTCACATGTCTCGTTCCAGGTGCAAGATCTCCACCAGGTGCTATGCTGTGATGGTCAGGTGAACAGCACACTTGGTCGACAGTGGTGCTCAAACGCTGATAGCCGTGAGAGGTGCCTTTGGAGGGGGGGGGGTGCAGTATGGGGTAGCGCTCTTCACTGCCAGCTGTTGGATCTCTTTCCTATGACATCACAATGAACCTTATTCCCCTTCCCTACCCCCTTGGAAAGGGAGCAGTGGGGTAAATCAGCTGTTCCATTGTGGGAAACTGCGCTCTATGCACAGTCACATACATCGCTGTGTTCGAAGACCTGAAGTGAGTGGCGGGCGTTAACTCAGCAGGACACCGCATTACACTCCAGTGTGGGAAAGCCACCTCCATGTTACTTTCCAGCGGCTGGCAGAAAAGGTCTACATTTTTGTTTGTTGGCTTGTCATCTGAGTTCACGCAATGATGGAGACTAGTCAAAAGTGCATAAATGACCTCAGACAATGGCGTGATACCAGAGCAGAACAATGTCACATTATAGAGCAGTGGCTTCTGGGAAATTTGACTTGTGAGCTGAAAAGGCAGCTTGTCTTTTGTCTCTCTGGCATTGAGTTAATGACCTGCTATTATTTTCTGTTCTGGATTTTAAATGCACTAGACAATGTGCCTGTCAGACGAATGTAAGGATGATGGCAAAAGAATGTGAATGCTATCACACTGTTTATTTTGCGTATTTATTTATTGTAGGACAGTGATGCTTTTTGTATGGAGAGTGCATCGTGTCACATGGTGTGTGCTTTTATTGGAGTCCCATATGGGTCTTTGTCTTTTAGAATTCCCCCGTCTCCCCACCCTGACAAAAACTGACAATGCACACAATCAGCTGCAGACACAGTCAGAGCATTTGTCTTGCATGACTTTTGATTCCTACAGCTACTCTGAAAAGTGGGAGCCTCTTATCTCTGCAGTAGCTGCACTTCGCCGCTACGTCTGACATTGGGGACACTCGGGGAACCATACAGTCCCTCCTGGTTGCCTAAAATTGAAAGAAAAACATTATGAGATCAAATCATTTTGAATACCATTTCTTTGTGTGACTGGTTGTGGGGGCTAGTGCAGTAATGAGCACTGTTGCCTCTGGGACCCAGCTTTGAGTCCCTGCCGTGGCTGCGTGTGTAGGGGGTCGTGTTTTCTCCTCCTCTTGTCATGCACATGTTAGCATGCTGTCCCTGGTCTTGGCCACTTCCAACATCAAAGCCCCGAAACGGTGACCAGATGGTCTCGGCCGCACATTTGAAATCTTAATGAGGAACATCGTTCAGATTCAGGTTGCCCTGGACACAGACGATGCCAAGAAACAGGACAGAGGCTTTTTTAAAATTTTCCAGTGATGTTTATACTCATAGATGAAACTGGGAAGTTGTGTAGCTCCTATGGTTAATGAACCGCTAGACCTGTGCACTTGCCTGGAAATATACAGATAAAGGAATCTTTGGGTTGTCACAAGCCAAGTGCTGTTATTTCCTGTTAGCGCTGGTGCAGTTACAATAGCATTATATCTGAGGGCAGAGTTTTATGTACCACTAATTGGATAACATTGTGGAATTTGCACAAAAAAGAACCTGTTGCAATTTCCAGCAGTTTCTCATTAACACTGCAAAAGTGATTCTTATAACAGGCTTCCTGTGACATAACAAGGTAATTTCCTAACTACCAAGAGCAAGTCTGCTATTCTTTTTTTCTAAAAGAACTTTAGCACTTTGTGCATAATGAGCTCATCTAAAAGCATGACATAGACTGTATAGCAAGGTCAGTGTGTACTTAAAGCTATTTTGCTGGTCTTCCCCTTTAAAAGTTCTTATCTTCTTTTCAGAGGTTAGAACTTTCATAGAAGTAAAAATAGTAATTAACTTACCTTCAAACTTTTCTATAAGTCAGCCACTCGCTTTCCCTGCTTCAGATGCTAGCAGGCACCTCATATCCTAGTCAGAGTTCCAGAGGGCTGGGAGCCTATCACTAGCAGCTGAGAGGGGATGCCTGTCTGGACAAGATCATTTGTCTCTTAATTTGTGTCTTTATTGTATTGATTTAAACAGACACAGCAAAATACTTTTAGATTGCTATTATAGTACATTAGTAAGCCTCCATTTATCATGTACAGCACCAGTCAAAGGTTTGGACACACATACCCATAGAAAGGATTAGTTGTACTATTTTCTACATTTTAGAATAATTATAATGATATCAAGATATTAACATATATTGAATTATGCACTGATCAAAAACTATTAAACAAAAATAATTAATTTGTTGGGGGGGGGGGGGGGGTGGTTGCCCATTCTATCCCTGGGACTACTGAGTGATCCTATCATTGGGCCCTCAAGCAAGCCCCTTAATTGCTCCAGGTACTGGCTGACCCTAGTGCCTCCTCTATGCCACTTTCATGAGGTGGCCTCCTGGGATGTTTTCCAGCTGTCCCGAAGGAGGTCCCATAAACATACTGATCACTCATTGTCAGTCTTTTTTCACTCTCATGTTAAACTTCTCAAATCTTTTCTGCTCTGTTTATGTCAGGTGGACAGGTCATGTGATACGACTCTATCACCTTCCTTTGTAGGCAGCTTGGCATGTTCGAACTTCTGACTGGTACTATACATTTAAGATGTTAGGAAGTCAATTAGAGGACCTCCCCATCCAATCAGCTGTCTGCTTACATTCCAGCATATGATAAATACAGTTAATTCTTGCTTTACGATGGACTGGCTTATGATTGATTGACTTATGATTGACTTTACAATGGCACGATAGCCTTACACATGCAGTAGTCAATTTTGAATCTGTTTCCATGGTGGTGTAGTGCTTAGCAGTGTTGCCTCACAGCTCTGGGACCAGGGTTGGAGTCTCTGCTATGACTCCATGTGTGTGGAGTTTGTATGTTCTCCCAGGGTCATCGTGGGGTTTCCTTTGTGTACACTGGTTTTCCCCCCACAGTCCAAAACCATGGTGAAATCAAGATCTCCCAAATTACCTATAGATGTGAATGGTGTGTGAATGTGCCCTGAAATGGGCTGATACCCCATCCTGGGTTGTTCCCTGCCTTGCGCCATGACCCTGAATAGGACAAATGGTTTCAGAAGACGAATGGGTCTGTTCTCAGGCTAGCAATATGCCATGTGATACTTCCTTCTGTTGCTGAGCGATGGCAGCATCCACACAGCCATTCTCTGAAGAGACTGCAAGCGTAAACATGTCACACAGTGTATTGTATTAACCAAATTAACTTGTATTCGTTGATTTACTTTTCAATTACTGGTATTTAGTTGGTTACAGTAATTACTTATTTACTTATTCAGTGACAGTAGTCATTTATTTACTCATTTACTAATCATATCATAATAATATTCGACTTACGACATTTTCTACTTTCGAAAGGTTCCTCGGAACACAACCCCATCGTTAATCCAGGAGCAGCTGTACTGTTGACACACAGCCCTCTCTAAGTAAAGCCTGCCCCCCCCACCGGCCTGCCGGTGACAGTTCTGCTAGCAGAGCCGCTCTTCACATTTGTACAAGAGATTGGACATTCACATGTCTGTCACCTGAAGCCTGGCGACAAGTGTGTGTGGGCGGAGCCGATGAGGAGGCGTGGCTAGCACGCACTCTGCGGGGAGGGGCATATATGAGCTTCCCATAGTGTACTGAGCCACCAAGCTGGGCTTCTTGGGTGTGTTTGTTGACTACTAGTCAGCTGCTTCACGCAGAGATTTAGTCACAGGAGACACTTAGCCTACAGGCTACGGCTCGCCCATTTACTGAGCTAGCTGTTTGCCAAATGCAATTCTGATTAAGCCGGGAGTATGTCATTACGCCCCCCCATCCCGCAGCCTGCCGGCTGCTCGGCCTTCCCGCTTGGCATTCAGACGCAGGGTGGGCCTCCTCACCGGACCTCACACAGCGTGTGTCTCCAGTTGCTGCAGTGGCGCGAGCAGCAGGAGGAGGCGGCCTGCCTGGAGGAGGCGGTGGGGGCCCGGAGGCACGAGGAGGAGCAGGAGAGGCTGAGGAGAGAGCAGGAGCAGGAGGACAACCGGAGGGCCTTTGAGAAGGAGAGGGTGAGACTCACATGAGCAGCCTGTCACATAGAGTGCATAAGAGTGGATAAGAGGGGCCATAATTCTTATTTTGGGGCAAACGTTATCATTAGCCAATGATGTCTTTTGAATCAGTGAGTGACAGGGGAGGGGCCACTCTGGGAGCCAATCAGCTTTCAGATAGGGCCAGTGGCCCTGCCCCTGTATTTACTCCTGCAGTCCTGTCTCATCATGCTCCTCATGCATCAGGTAGACCCCAGGTCACCATCCATCCTCACAGATGGTGTGGGATCGAGCTGCCTTCCAGGGCTCTTAATTAAGCTACTTCTGGTGGGAAGGCATGGCAGGCCAGGAGTGAAACAAAAAAATGAGCTGATTAATTATCGCTCGCGGGCAGATCCTGGTCACGCGCACCACAGTGTCACACAGAAACGTCAGGTGGTTCCTGGATGTGTCTACGGCCCCCCCCCGCCTTGATGACTACCGAGGAGAGTGCCTAGCATAGCCCTGACCAGCCTTAACGAGATAGGCGGACGTTAGCATGCGCTTGTTAGCATGCGTTGTGTGCATGCGCTCGTTAGCATGTGCTCTTTAGCACGCTCCCGTCACGCTGTCTGGCCGCTCCCTTCTAGATTAGGGAGTACCACTCAGAGAAGCACAGGAGGAAAGAGGAGCTCCGCGAAATTGCGGAGCAGAGGCTGGCCGCGCTGAGGACGCTGATGACGGAACGCGCCAGGAGGGATAAGGAGAGGTAACTCGACTAGGTGTGGTCCCCCGCGGCCCCAGCAAAACCAGATTAATTCCTATTTGATTGGCTTTACAGCTCCCCTGAGGTATCCGCTCTGAAAGAAATGATGTGATAATGATGTCTAAAAAAGAAAATTCCCTGAAAAATCATCTCCTTTCTTTACAACATTGTGTCGTTCACGTCCCAGTCGTAATTTTCTTGTTGGGATATTTACATTAAACTGCTGCCCCCCCCCCCCCTTCATATTTTTAGTCCTCATCTCCCCATGAGTGTTGGGGAAGGCTGGACGAAGCTGTATTGACCTGTATTCCCCTTACAAGTATAATAATCATCACTCAGCGAGGATGAATTTCTGCTGGGGGGGATTAGGGGCACGCAGTGGCGCCATTGCAGTTTCTGCGGCGGGTTCATGACCTGTGCACTGGTCCCCCCTTCAGGGTTCAGTTTCGGGAGATGATTCTGCAGCGTCGCAGGGCGAAGAAGGAAACACAGGTGCTGATCCGGCAGCACGAGCAGGAGGAGAAGCAGGAGCGTCTGGAGTCCCTCAGAAAGGAGGTGCCTCGCTTCCGTAGTCGCTAATCCCTCCTCCTCGCCCCAATCAGTGAAATGGGTCGATCTTACTGCAACGATTTTCTTCCTGACGAGCCTGCTCATCTGGAGCTCGTTCCTGTATATTTGTTGCTGCCACCTACTGGCAGAAATAGGTAATGCATGGCAGCGTCTGGCCACCGGGTAACGTTTGTGTTGTTGCTGTCTTAGGTAGCAGTGTTTGTGGAGGCAGACCCGGAGAGAATGATGAAAGATACCCAGGCATTTAAGAATCGATACAGAGGAGCAGAGGAGTTTGTATTGCATAAGCCTCTATACCATCTGCATACGTACACTGATACGCAGGTGAGACCCAGTTCAGAATTCCGTCTTTCACTTGTCTGCCTGGACCAGTACAACATCATAAGAACATATATAACTAATAGCTCATAGTTGTTAAAATCTTATCTAGCTCTGATTTAAAGGAACCCAAGGTCCTTGCACTACACTAACAGGAAGACTATTCCATACACTAACAACTCGCTGTGCTTCCTCAAATCTAGCTTAAAATGTTCTCCCGCTAATTTCCACCTAGTTCTTGTATTTGAACTAATACTGAAGTAACTATTTGGTCCTGTTAGAACCTTATAGACCTGGATCATGTCCCCCCTCAGCCTCCTTTGCTCGAGGCTGAACAGATTTAGCTCAGCTAACCTTTCCTTGTATGACACTCCTCTAAGACCAGGAATCATCACTGGGGTATAATGATTCCAGTATCTTCTAGTCATTTCCATAAACCTCAGACTTGACCATTAGCATTTATTATTCTGAGGAAATTAAGGGGGGAAGAGCCCCACTATTTTGCTGGGAGTACAGATGGTTTTAAACACATTAAAAGAGGATTTCTCTTAAATAAATGGATATATAAAATGTGACACAAGCCCCAGTTTTTAACCTGGCTCGCATTCATCATTTGCGGGCATCATCTGGCATCCACACTCACTGAGTCAATCAGCTGGGCAAAGAGCCAACCGGAGCTGGTCTTCCACGTCCCGCCCCTCCACACAGGTCACGTCAGATCCGCGACTGCGCATCGAGCGGGCCCTGCGGGAGGCGGGCCTACACAACACACTGTATGCCCAGGAAGTTCTGTCCGGCATCCGCCCCAGGAAGCCACCCCGCCGAGACACCGAGTCCACAGGCTTTCGGTTCTAAAATGACCCACCCCTGTCCACCACCCAGAAAGTGTACGTCTCCATTTCTGCTTTAAATTCTTATGTGTATGTGTAATTGTTATATAATATTTTTCATGATGACAATAATTATTTTTTGTATTACCAAATTACTGAAACACATTTTCCCTGCCTCCTCGTCTTCTCCCTTAGATATGGAATAGCCGGACAAATGCTAAGCTCTCATGGAGGTGAACATTCGCCAAAGCCGTCCAGCGAGATATGCATCTTGCCTGAGCTGTGGTACCTTGACTTCGCTCAGCTTAGGTCATTAAAAGGGCCCCTGAGTCAAATTTCTCCAGTACCAAACCACCATGCTTGGAAAAAAGAAACCTGATTCATTGTACAGGATACTGGGCTTGGCTAATTACCCCTGGTGATGTCGCCTACCGTATGAAGTGCTAAAGGGTTTGGGCTTCACCCTACCTCACCGCTAAGCAGGAGAGGGGAAGGCCTCTTAACACGGATGTGCCACATTACCCATAGTGCCGCCACCACAGGTTTTTTAAGAGAATGTTCCACAACACGTCCCTTCCATCAATCCAGCACTTCACCCTGCATGTACTGGCACCCAACAGCTTTTCAAGAAATGAATAACCGACAGAGAATCCGCTCCATAATAAAAGTCCCAGTGAACCAGAAAAGTGAAGCATGTGACTTGAATGATAAGTCAAGAAATGGCTTCTGCTATATTATGTGGATGTGTGGGAGAATATCATACTGGAAGGGAGATTAATAAGCCACATGTCAGGCTCACACATTGGTACTGTCACATAAGCACTGCAAGCGCAGAATTAATTTAGCACAACAGCTACAAACTGTTTATTTAACGATAATGAATTTAAAAATGTACATGCGCATGCAAATTTGGTAAAATATTACGATTAAACAACAAATCTAAACAAATCACTGTAAAAGGGTAAAAAAAAAGTATGGAAGACCTTAAATAAAAATACTCGCATTGCATAATAGCTTTTTGCATAAATGAATGTAAAAAAAATACAACGGCACAGTAAGACATTCAAATACACAAGCACGCACACGCAAAATGGAAGACACCCGGAACGGAAACTCCTAACGAAAACTGTCAGCGAAAAAATCCTGAAAAGCCGCCGTTCGACATGCCCAGGTGGGCGATGGCCGCTGTCCCTGATGAGCGAGTGTCGTCACCCTGAAAAGCTGGTTTGCAGGCTGTCTGAATCCCGTTTTGGAAGAGTCTTTTGAGATGCGTGTAGGTGGGCCCTTCAGACAGGGCGCCTAATTAACTTAGGTCTCAAGGTTTGGTTTTTCTGTAAATCCCAGAGATAAGAAGCCGGTGTTGCATTTGTTTTTATGAAGGTTCAGAATGTCAGCTACCTCAGCGCAAGCCCTTGAGTTATTTGTTGAGAGATGCACTGAAAATTGGTTGCATTTTCATTACCGTCGCGACTAATTAATTCGCTCTAATGCTACTTCTAAAAATACAATACCATAAGCACTAATGGGTGTTTAAAGTAGGAACAAAATCAAAATTAAAAAAAACCTGCAAATTGCCATTAATGCTGGAAGTGAAATATAAAATCTCATAAAAGAAAAAAAAATGAAAAAGTACACACACACAAAAAAATTATTTTGCCACAATGCCCTACTCCAGATCCTCCTGAAGTGCCACGGAGCTGGATTGCTCTGATGTGATACCTGCGGTGAGGCAAAAAAGTCACATTATACAATCCGTCCTGGATTATGGCATTATGACTAAAAGCATGATTATAGGAGTTACGATGTAGCAGTTCCATTCTTCCCTGAAAATACTTAATGTTGACTTCATTTACCTATTTCAATCAAAGCAGCCATAAAAGTCTTATTTATCTGTCCGTCATTTGATTTCTTTAGAATGCTGGCCCTTTGTGTAATTAAAGATCAAAGAAAATCTGTGGCTGAGCGCTTCCAAATAGCCACGAGGGAATAAATAGCCTATGAGCTCGTATTGTGCTTCGTGTGCTGCTGTGCTTGGGGGGCTGGTGTGCTGCTGTGCTTGGGGGGCTGCTGTGCTGCTGTGCTTGGGGGGCTGCTGTGCTGCTGTGCTGCTGTGCTTGGGGGGCTGGTGTGCTGCTCTGCTTGGGGGGCTGGTGTGCTGCAGTGCTTGGGGGGCTGGTGTGCTGCTGTGCCTGGGGGGCTGGTGTGCTGCTGTGCTGCTGTGCTTGGGGGGCTGATGTGCTGCTGTGCTTGGGGGGCTGGTGTGCTGCTGTGCTGCTGTGCTTGGGGGGCTGCTGTGCTGCTGTGCTTGGGGGGCTGGTGTGCTGCTGTGCTGCTGTGCTTGGGGGGCTGGTGTGCTGCTGTACTTGGGGGGCGGGTGCCTTACTTGAAGCATCGTCGTCGTTGGGAGATTTCTTGTCATCCTCCACGTAGCCGAAGCTCAGCAGCTTCGACATGCAAACAGGGGGCACCTTCTTGTCATAAGACCTGCCGACAAATTAACCCGCAACAAAGTGGCAGCGTGAGCACTGTAAAGGAAGACCTGGGGGGGGGGGCTGCATTCAGACAGGTCATGTGTAGCGTGCAGTGCTCAGTGGCACTGTGCCCATCAAGGCGTCAATGAGTGTTCGGGCATTTTTACAGCAATTTATACAAACAATTTCAGAGGCCAACCTCAGGAGTGCCAAAACCATGGTATGTTAACGAAACACAATCGCAGGAAAATTACTTCAGTGTTACCAAATATACCGATATCTCCTGCGAGTGATTACAGTGAAAGAAGTTAATTCTCACTAATAGCTATTATATTCTCTTAGTGAAGCAGACATCAAAAATATAAGCCAACCTGTGGTCTGACATTATAAGCAGACATGCTAGTAATTCTTTTGGAATAATAATGACAAGAGTGTAAATGTATGTCATATTCAATTCTGCAGCCAGCTGGCTGTTTTACTACTTTGGACTACACATATTCTAGTCATATCAATATATAAATGTTTAAATAACAATGTCATAACACTGTGCACATGCATAGCTGTACTGTGACCTTTAAATTATGGCGCTACATTAGTAGAAAATACATTGTTTTCCCATTTCAAGGACAAAAATGTTTAAACATCAAATCCTGATCACTTGTGCACTAAATATATCCCCCAAATCCAATCAATAGTTCTGACAAAAGGTATAAGAAAACAGTCATCAAGATGTAATATCCTACACGTAGTGAGAATTATGCGTCTGTCGAAACAGCATCGCCTACGTATGCTAGTGCACTGTTCTGTTGCTACGAAAAATGATATCACCACCTAGTGGCGAAATGCTGAATCTTTATCTCCTGAAAAGTACTTACCGCCTCTTAAACTTGTTTGACTCTCCGTAATTTAAAGCAGTTAAAGAGAGCTTCTGCATTTGGTCACTGGCCTGGTCGACGTTGGAAGCCTGAAATGATGTCTAAATCAGCTTTTTAAAAATAATAACAATATTAAGACATTTTTCTGTGCATCAATAAAAACAGAAACAAATTCAGATGCCACGGGAATTAAGATGCCTAACGTTCGTTGTTTACGCATAGCAAGATATTATTCGTTTTACACTGAAACTTGGTAAAAATGAATGAGTCCTGAACATACGGATCACTATGAAAGAACGACATGAGATGGAGAATGACGTATGTCTGCAACGACGACGGACACGGAATGAGAACGGAAAGTGATGACGTCATTTGGAGTACGCTGTATATACAGGTGACCTGATGAACATTTTCCATTCACCTTCTCTTTACCAGAAAAACTATTATCTTCTCTCTCCCAAGCCGATTTACTGTCACCCCCAAAGGGAGCCACTAGCTTTTTCATGGCCTCCTTAGCTGAACTGTCCTTGGGTTCTTCAGGCGACAAACAAACGGTGTCTGCCCTTTTAGCTTTGCTGTAATCAGAAAACCACAGTGATTTCTCCGTATCTATATCTACATAAACCCCACCTTCCAATCTATCCTAAAACAGACTACTTTATTAAGACATATATGTTTTTTAAAGAGTTCATGACATAAAATGTATTGATCCCAGAGGGAAATTCTTGGTCCTTAGACAATGGAACTGAGTCTCGTACCCGCAGCCAACCCACACATAAAAGGCATCAGCAAACACATTGGTATGAAAACCTAGACCATTTGGACATTGGAAGGTAATTTTCCAATCACTTACAATAACGGTATCAGGCTAATATACTACATGTATGCAAACTGCATCGTCTTTCCAATGGACTAGATACAGGTATTTCATGCATTTATTTATTTCGATCAGCAAAGAGACTAAATTAATTTAACTGCAATTAGAAGTGAGTTGAAAGCCTCCAACCCCCAAGAACAAATCCCTCCACCTTCGCCCAGATGGACCCTGAAGAGGTCTGCCCTTACCCCCTTCTCTCCAGAGGCTCTCCATCAGTTGGGAACCAATCTGCAGGCATGTACTGCTCGTTGGCTTTAGAGTCTGAATTGACTTCCTCGTGACACAGTAAACCTGGTGTGAAATTTTGTGAGGGAAAAAAGTCACATCTTGCCTTTATATTCTGTTATGCCCAAAGAAATATTTGAAACAGCCACAAAACACATTGCTGTAAAATTAAATGTTTGTCTTATAATTATGTAACGCAATTCATCCTAGTTGTAAACACGATGGATGTAAAACAATTGCCTGGGACCACCACCTCCAGATACGATTTGTTGTTCCTTTTTAAATGCATAGGTATATTTATATTAGATGTACCCTTTTGGCCGCCTTGCTTGGCGAGCTTGACGTAATCCGAGTCGGTCTCGAAGATGCCGACGCGGCGACCAGGTCTCGCCTCGGTAGGAGCGGCGTCGGCACAGTGCGACAGCCCCGGAATCTGGGACGCGGGTCCCTCGGTACCATTGCTATCCGCCATCCCGTGCTCGTGTACATTAAAACCTAACAAAAGAAGTGTGCAATACATTTTTTAACCAATATGTTGTTAATTTGCCAAAATATAAGACTCGCTCGTTTCCTATTTAGCCTGCAATCTATACCGACACCAGGCAGCGACGATCAAACCATAAGAGCCACGAATATAGGTGAAAACCGAAATACCGACATTGCGGTTCGGGTTTTACCACGATCTGCACCTCGGAAATATGTTCATCTGTAATAGTCTGTCGACGATTTACATAAGAATATCATCATGCGTACTTTCTGTATGGCGACGCGATCTTGACATCAGATATTATCTGGGTATTTGCGTCGAGAGTCTTGCAGTATTTTAAGAATATATATTTAAGAATATATTTAGCACAGGACTGACAATCTGTGCTCCATCAGGTGAGATGGCCTGGTATCCTGATCGATATTTGAATGAAACATTTAATTAGTTGAGACTGCATTAAAAGCACTGGTCGTCGCGAGCCTGGGCGGCTCCGTTTTGGCCACCCATGGTGTACAAAAAAACAAGTCTGTCAGCAACTCACGACTTGGGGGGCGAGGTACGGTTTTGCGAATCGAATATCTCAAATGCATTCTTTTAAACAGTATTTGTATTAGAAGTCAAGTCCATCACAGAAAATTCGCATGTCTCCAATACAAATATTCGGGAAACCCGGCGCACTTTACGTCCCGAGACCCCCGCTACACCTTTTAATAAAAACCCAATTCTAGGGTCCTCCTTTAAATCTCCTTTAAAACTCATTTTCTTAAGCTTGATATTCTGTATATTTTCGAGAACACGCGATCGGTCAGAATGTAGCTCCCACTTTGCACAGAAAATGGGGGAAAAAACATGCAGATCTGAACACTTGCCATGTTTCAGCCGTCTGTGGTTTTTCTTGGTATTCATTACCGAAAATGTCCCGCTGTAAAGATCAACAGAAACGGAGATTACGTGTTTTTTTCCCATCCATCCTTAATATTACAAAACCCACTCGTCGTTGTTAAGCAGCAGAAGAGAAGAGACTCGGCCCCCGACATAACGGTATATTACCTGTATGGACACGCGGCGAATAATTAATAAATGTCCCTGCATTTACAGCATACTTTCGTTATCGTGGCACAGCGTAATTTGCCAGTTATTAAAATATGACGTTGGTCTCTAGGCAGGTATTGCTAGGGCGCTAACAAAGCGGACAAAGATAACAGCCATAGCGGATTCAGCGGCCATACCGTCACATTCAGCCATACATGACGCACGCCTGTAGAAAACTACCCGCAGCAGCACGCCTGCCATAATCTGTTACTGTATTATTACTGCAGTTAGACGCGTACATCACATCGATCATTTATTTAGCATTTTGAATAAAAAATGATGTTTTGGATAGACACCTACCAACCTAGGCGCTGCCAGCACGCTGCTTCCGGAAGATGATCAGTCCCTCGGTAACCATGGAAATGAGATGGGAGATGAGCGGTGGATGCGGGCGCCCGGGGTACCACTCAGCGCAGCATCCGGCAGCCAGTGCGGGCGCCTTCCACGCCGCGATCGATGGGCCCCTCTCAATGAATCGCTTAATAAACCAGCGACTCTCAAATCCCAGTCTCTACAAGGTGAATGCATCCCCACCTGCTCGAGTGTCCTACAAGTACAGCCACAGAAAACAGAATTTAAAGATGTATACAAATGTTTATATTCTCTCTGGCGACGACACCTTTATGCTTCTACAGCTTATCGGTCCTACAAATGTGAACGTCGTTTATTTTTAATGTAGACAATTTAATAACGTACTTTTTAAAGGTTGGACGGTGCGGGACAAGTTTCTGCCAATGCACCCATTCACAAATACTCACAATGAGTGACCAGTTCACCTTACCTGCCGGAGGAAAAGAATACAGCAGTAAACTTGCAAACTACGGGGGGGGGGGGTTTATTGGGAGACCTCCCGCACAACAGGGGGCAGCATTACACAGCAAACGCGACGGATTAGGGTCCTTAACTTTCAGGAGAAAATATATTATGGTGACCGAAAATCAGTTTTATTTAGCCTAATTAATATATCGCAGTTCCTAAAATGTTTTAAACCAACCAAATAATTTAAAACCAAAACACATCCAGTAAGCCAATATACTAATTTGTTTACAAAATATGTACAGATGCTTACATAGCAAATACTGTGTTTCACAACTTTCGTGAGCATGTCGTTAAGCTTCGAATATCTTACATTTCGCATTTGTGAGCAAACAGCACTCGCACAATCCATGGGCTGTAAGTATAACAATATGAGGGCATATTCAGCGTTTATGGACCTTAGCTATTCCCTGCAAATACGGTTCACCTTCAGAATGCATACATCATGTATCATTAGTATGTTGTCATAACTTGCTATACGAAATACATAACGAGCCGTTTCTGTTATGGGAAAAGTTTGGAGGGGGAGTTTGTGCCGCTCGGAATGCCGAATACATGCAATTATCCAGGTGAGATTTCAGACACGCCCCCCCCCCCCCCGGTGTCCAGGGTGGGAATGAGCGCGGAGGAAATGATCATGTGGTAATGGTCTTTAATTACAGCCAGGGGCCGGGACGCTGCGCTCTCCCCAGTCGCCAGCGCCGCGCTGGGCACACAGCAAACTTTCCTAGAATTCCCACTGTTTCCCCCCCCGGACCGGATTGCCATTGTCTCATTTCGGGCTATGAGAGCCGCAGCAGCCGCGAATACAGCGGAGGACGGCTTCTGGTCTAAGAGAGGAAGGGGAAGCGCTGTCTGCAGGTCCGAGACCCCATGCAGCGGCCGTACCGCCCGCTATACACCGAATAGCAGCCTGCAAAGCGCGTCCCGAGTTCCTTTGCGCAGAGGTAAGTTACCGGCTCATTATCATGCGCCGACTAAAGCGCACTTACTTATCCAAACTGTCCAACTTGGTCTGTGTTCCTGGGTCCCTCCACTTGTCGTCGACCTGACAAGACGGCAGCCTTCTGCTGTTTGGCTGCGCACGAAACAAAAACACTGTGCACGATCAAAACAGACCATAGTCTTCTGAAGGTTTCCTAAAAGGCATGCTTTGGGAATGGGGTCTTGGAGTAGTGTGGGATATACTCGGTGCAACCGCGATCCCATCTTTGTGTTGCCTGGGTGGAAGGGTGCTTGTTGTTGCTTAAGCTACCTTTTAATGCCCATGTGATGTTACTACCCCTGTGTCGAAGTTGGATAGATACATTTCGAATGAGACATGCGTGCTTTGGCTGTCCCACTGCCCGATCCTCACACCCGCCGTGTGATGTCGGTGCGGCGCAGCCAGCTGACACATTGTTACGGGCTCTTTTGTCATGTAGAGCCGGGATGGGAACACCCCCCCCC
>JAODKM010000001.1:40820967-40837861 GCA_026780845.1 Petrocephalus sullivani
TCAGCCTCCCGTAGCTGGGTCAATCTGCCCCCCGATGCGAAGTAAGCATTACAATGGGCGCCGTACCCCCACGCTGTCAAAGTCCGATAATAGCGGCTAACAAAATTTAGACAAGGGCATCTTTAAGATGTATATTAGACGCTGGCGGCGGGGAAGAGGCGAAGCGCAGATACGGCTATTCCGTTTTTGCATTTTACACTGTGCGCGCCACTGTGACTGATAATACGTAGCCCACATAATATAGTGATGGATACTGCACTTTAAAAAGCCCTACCAGAATTCACTCCTGTTCCCTATAAGTGTGGACTTAATGTGGAATAGTTCAAATCAGTTTCATTCATTGGTTGAAACGGTGTTATTGTGGCCGAGGCTAAGTTTTCTATTTATGGATGAATCCAGTCTCGATTACTAAGCCCCTTTAAGACCGTGCGTGAGAATTACGCTGCAGTATACTAACATATGGATGAATGAACAGTGACTCCATGTCAAAGTAGGAATGGCTCATCCTAACCTTGAAAGTGTCATGCATTTATATGTATTGAATCAGCATCTAACACTGCTGTCTGTTTGACTGGGCTTTAATCACCAATAAGGTGAATAAAGCTTAATGTGATTACCAATTATAAAGATGGTAGTTGGCTACATTTGTGACATTAGTGTAGGCGAGCAACTTTTTAATCGTATGTCTTTGTTGACTACAAATGGCTGAGGTTTTATATATTAGATATCAGGGGCGTAGATTTAGGGTGGACGGAGGGGACGTGTCCCCACCAATATCCTCCGACCATTGAAATGTCCCAACCAATAATTTAATCCACTTAGTCATAGGTCCCCACCAATGTCCAGAGCAAATATACGCCCTTGTTAGATATTGATGTTTTTTTTTGGGGGGTTAGGGGTTGATAAATTAAGAATAAGAACTGATCAGGCCCTTTGTCCCCAAGTGGAGCAGCAGAAGATGTGCTATTGACTTATGCACAAGTGGCAGCCTCTCCCAGGAAGGGCTCTGACGTTGTTCCTTTGACAATGGTATATAACTCAAATAGAAAATATAAGCTAATGTCCTTTGCCAAAGTGTAGTTAGTTTTGAAATGTGGTTGATATATGATTAAACCGAGGCTTGTTACTTTCTAAACTGAGCAAATATGCTGCATCCTATCTGTACTGCTCATGATTTTGTTTTGGAAAGAGATTCTAAGAGATGCTCGCGTAACTCTTGTTACTCCGACAGAAATGGGCGACATTTTCCAAAAGCTGTGCTCACCGTGCGTCGTAGCAGTGGATGTTCTTGCCACCTTCTGCAACGTGAGAGTCCCAGTCAGCCCTGCAGACAATAAAAGGCTTTTTTTTCCCCCTTCAATAAACAGTATGGCTCAGCAAGCCATGCGATATGCTTGGCGCCAGACTTAATTTAGCCTGAGTAGGTGTTATTAACAGTAAGAGGGACTATATGTATAGGACACTGAGGGTAATCTCATGAATGGTAATATTCGTCTGTGGCCATTCCTGCCTTTTTAGGGGGTTAATATGTGAAAATTAGGTCAACAGTATGAGACATTTCTGGGCTAAGTAATTGAGAATAAAATGACTAAATGGTGACTATTTGAGGAATGGGGGAGTTGTAGTGTGACTGGTTAGTTGGAGATTTCTGTGCTTGGTGTGCGATCAGATGTGAGGATCACCATTCAGAGATCCTCCAGCTGCCGAATCTGCTCACTTACTTAATTAAAGACGGGACGGCCATTTTCAGGGCAGAACAATGGAAGCCGCCGTTGTGCCAGGTGTCCGTCTGACAAACGCTGAGGAATGTGGGAAATTAACGGGCTGTAATTGGATAAAGTCGTCCCGCGTCCCATAGAGCTTGTACTGTCACTTCATGCCATTTGCTAGTTTTTATTTTTATTTTTTTGCCAAGTGAATCTTTTTTTTTTTTTTAATCCCCTTTCCTTTTGCTCTATTGATGGGTGTAGCAGCTTGAAGAAGGTTGATGGCATCGTTGTACAAAAATGTTTCCCCCATTAACTTCCCAGTATTCAGGGAGTGTCTCCTTCTGCCCAGTTGAGCTCAGGTCTTATGAGCTTTGATTATATCTGTTTAATTAGCAAGCTTCCCATAATGTGTAGTATAGTGACATCAAAGCAAGTGGCAGATAATTCACGGTCGTTATTAGCTGTGCATCGCATCGCAAGTGCCCCATAGTGTTTGTTTGCGCGCGCTCTCTCTCTCTCTCTCTCTCTCTCTCTCTCTCTCTCTCTCTAAGCTTTTTGCACATCTGTCTGGATAACGCAGAAAAAGCACTAGGTCTAGACTTTACTCTCAGCCACTCGCTGGAGGGATTTAAGCTGAAAGGCGAGAGTGGACTAAGGGGGGGTGGAAGATTCCTCCGGCGGTAATAGTTTTTCAGCGCTCAGTAATTTTGCTGTCAGGAAGAGCTGGCTGTAGGGGCTGGAACAATGCAGGAGCGAGGGGAGATGGAGCCCCTTTCAGGGCGGGGGGAGTCGGGTTACCGCCTCTGTCATTAACCACAGCCACACACTGAGTTGGGCGGCTTCAAGTCTGGGCTGCAGCCCTGGGACGCTGGCGGGTAGGTGTCCCGTTTGACTGGTCCGGGAGGGGGCGGAGGGGGGAGGTTTTGTGCGCCAGCGTTATGATGCCTGGTCACAGTCTCTTTAAGGAACCGTCCGTCGGCGATTATGCCTGCGGGCTGTCATGCGGAGGAGGCGGAGAGTAAGTTTTAGTTTATTGTGCTTGGGGGGTTTGGGGGGGCTGCGATCGAGCACGGAGCGGTGCGCTGGGGCTGTTTCTGACTTCCCCCTCATGTAGGACCGGGCTTTGTGCGCGGCGAGTTGTTAAAGAAATGGGGTGATGGCAGAATTGCGCGCACGAATCTCGCCTGGAAGCGGCCGGCGCCTGCAGCTTTCACCCCTGGTTAAATGGGACGTATGACGGTCTGACCTTTATTCATGCAGACTTTTAAGACCCAGCCGCCCCTCCCTCCCCGGCGGCTCTCGCCTGCGCCGATGCGGCCGGGGGTCCGATGTAAATGACCCCGGGAAAGCCCGTCTCCCATCGGCTGCATTTGCTGGCAGGACGCGGTTTGCTGGTGGAAACGGACCTAATGAAAAATCTGCAAAGCCGTCACATGTACTTTAATGCACCTTTCGGATGCCACATATTAAAGTTACACAGCTATTTGTTAAAAAGTAGGTAACGATCTCCACCAGTTTTACTACGGCTCGTAAAATTTCAGTCATCTTGTCCAAGTTTTGGGAATGTTTAAAGTCGGGAGGGCGTTTCGATAGACATTTCGTGTTGTCGGTTCAGAAATGGTGATCTTAAGCAGGCTTAGACTTATAAATGGGTTTTAAATCGCATTCACACGATTTCACTTCTTCGCCATGACTTGCTTTTGTATTGGGCAAATTGTGCTTTCTGCGTTACACTTTTCCTGTCTTAGACGCGCAGGAATGCGCGATGGTACCGCAAAATCGAGGAGCTTTGGTGCGCACATTGTGCGATCGGTGTGATTATGGGATGTTTTTATGGTGCTCCGACACGGGCAGTATGTGGCACCCTTTGTGAATCAGGCCAGGTCTCAGATGCCCTTTGAGTTCCAGAGTTGTATGCCTGACCTGGTACATCCCCCAGTGTGAGTAATAGTTAGTATTCAACATGTCTTGGATAAAATCCTCAGGGATTGGTTTGCTAACACACTACAAATATTAACTTTTCACATTATGTTAAAATAAAACATGGGGTGCTTGTTTTATAAGTTGGTAGATGCATTTAATCGTTGGGCAGTAAACCAAAGGATGACCCCAGTAATCCCACAGTCTATAATTTGGGCTTTTCCTCCTACATGGATATAAACATGTCCGATCTACATGATAAAGCCAGAGTCCGCAGCTTTTTGGAGAAATCTTTCAAGTATCACATTAATGGCCTATCAGTTAAACTTGTCTCAAAAGTTCACATCATTGGCCACTAAACAAAGGTCTTCCAGAACAATTATCTAGTTTTGCTGTTGGATGATTCTGATGATCTTAGCTGATAGTTAGCTGTGATTTGGTGTTTCAGGGTATAGCAATACACAGAGCTTTTATATTTGTTTTTCAGATTAGTTTGACCTACAAACCTTTTTCTGCCCTCTATTACAGTGTTTCTCAAACCAGTCCCCGGGGGACCCTCCGTTGGTCCACTTATCTGACTCTCCCAGTTCCCTAGCAGTTGGGAGGGAGCAAAAACATGGACCATCTGGGGGGGGTCCCAGAGGACTGGTTTGAGCAAGAGTGGGAGACATGGACTCCAATAACAGAAAGCTGACTGTAGGCTGCAGCTGAGGGAGGGTCGGGTTGGCTGTCAGTCAAAATAAAGCTCGGCCTCTGATTGGGTGGCCAAAAATTCATAATGGCATAAAATTCCCACTGCTCAGGTGAATTCAGTTCTTGCCGATTCAACTTGCTGTGTGGGCTGCATCTGTTCTCTTTTTCTTTGAAGCTCAGCCTGCCCCCCCCCCCCCCCCCCCAAAGGATTTAAGAGGGATCCTGGTAAAAGGCAGAGTGGGTGGATTATGGGAATTCTTGTTTCATGTGGGGTGGAGGTGAGGCTAATGACCGGATGAGTGTTGTGCTTTTGCTAAGCTTTTGGGTGTTTATGAGCAATATGGGAGTTCTCTCAGAAAGACGTCACAAATTTATATAAGCAGGATTACGTAAAAACGCAGCGAATCTCCTGCCTTCTGGGAGTCAGGCTGACTGGAGTAGATTTTTAAATATATATATATATAAATTTTTCCCCTGTAAGAATGAGCAGGCTGGGGGGTGGTGAGATTATTATAAGAATAGAGATTCAGATGGATTGTACCTCTTTCCAGTCCGTGGTGTTAGGGGTGTGTTTTCTGGGTTAGGACTGTTTGTTGACACCATCTTGCATGAGCATTGTGTGATGTCATGGTGGGCAAGCATGTGTGGGTGACACTGCTGCAGGGGCTGTGTGCGTGTCTGTGTGTTGACTCCTACAGCCAAGCAACCTGTGGTGCAGGTGAGACAGAGACTGTCCTTCAGTGCATGACTGAACTATGCATCCTGCTGAGAGATCAGATACAGAAAAGACCACTAGGGGCAGTGTCCCACTGATATTTGCAACTGCCTTTCAGTTTCTTAACATCTGAATGTCTTTGTCACACGTTTTTCACCTCAGTGAGACTGCCATGTTGGATGTGAACCATGGCTGTAGTGGTCATGGTGATTTGCATGACAGACCAACATATTGCATATTTGGTCACTGGGTACCATGTAACGTTCTGACATGAAATAATTGATTAAACACTTAATTGATAAAACACTTAAACATCACTTATCCAGTTTAGGATTGTGGTGTTTTTTTGGAAACAAAGGTCAGCAGGCAGGAGAACACCCTGGACAGGATGCCAGTGCATCGCAGGGTGCCCACAAGCACACTACAAGGGAAATTTAGGCGGCCAAATGAACCTGGACCACATATTTTTTTAAATTTGTTAGGAATCTTAAGTATTCACAGGAGGCACTACACCCACACACAGAGACTAGAAATCCCTGGAGGTGAAGGTCACATGAAGTGGAATGTTCTTACATCTCTGTGCATTGAGGCACTGATCTTTTTGGCTTTGTGTGCATCTCGTGGGATGATGTCATACTGGGTCGGGTCTGGTGTGCATAGATCTCTGACCCGGCGGACCTCTCGGGCTGAGTGCTCCAGCAGATATGGTGGGGGGGGGGGGGAGTGCGCGGTGTAGTCCGGCTGCGCTCGGCTCCGCGTCTCGTCTGTAGTGTTCTCAAGGGAGGGAGGAGGAGGTGTCGAGGAGCCAAAGAAGAGTCTGGTCCTCACACGCCACCCCCCATTTATCGAAGCTCTGTTGAATTTTTAATGTCTGGCTGTTCCTTCCATTTACACTGCGGCTGTTCCTTCCATTTACACTGCGGCTGTTCCTTCCATTTACACTGCGGCTGTTCCTTCCATTTACACTGCGGCTGTTCCTTCCATTTACACTGCAGTTTTCTAAAGTGTTTGACATTTGATCTTGTGTCCAGCACACTTGCATATTAAAAGTGTATTCCATTATTTGTCCTGTTTCACTTTAAACACACATGAGAAAGCTCATATGTACTTAAATTCCGATAGTGTGTGTGTGTGCGCGCGCACACACCTTTCCAGTCCTGTCCAGGCCCCTTCCTTGTGATTTATGCATCCTTGGATATGCTCCAGGCCCCCCATCATGCTGCCCCTGATTTGTGAGTGGAAAATGGATGGATGGACCCAGGTCGGTACTTGTGTAAATGTCACTGGCTTAGTATTGTGGCTTATTGACATAATTGTCTATTTTGAGAAATTTATATTCGGTCTTCTGTCATCGGAGGGGTGAGAAAAATGGCCTGCTCTCAGCCCCCCCCCTCCAAGTCTGGCACGTACTGATATGGCCAAGCTGATGGGCCAGCGCGTCAATCCGTGCAGAAAGATTTCACTTTTGAGGAATTGGTGAATTTGGGTCTGGCGGTCCTGCCTTTGCTCTTGGTACGGCTCTCCTGGCTCACATGGTGCTTTGTATCAGTGGTGACTGACTGTCACTGAAAGTAAACTTGGGGGTGTTGCTTTCGAGCTGGGTGACCGGACTAAAGACTTGAGACGAGACACGCAGTTGATCTTTTTCTCTATTCTGGTACATCTGTTTGTTAATTTTTCATTGCGTTTTGTCCACTACAGGGTCGCAGAGAGCCTGTAGCCTAATCCCAGAATGCACTGGGCACATGGAGGAGGGCAGCCAGGATCGGACAGGGCATAAGTACCTTTTTAACATACCCCAGAAAAGTGACTTGGGGTGGGGGAGAGGATACATTAGTGCTGCCTATGAAGGGGAGGGTATTTGCATTCTAAGCAGCTCATTACACTGGAGTGGATGGGTGTTTCGGTGGGTTCCTGGTTGCGGGGCAGAATACGGCGATTCAGATTAGCACTGTGATGGGGGGGGGCGCGTTTTCACCTCTGCTTTCATGTCCTATTTGACTTGGTTCTGGCGCAAGGGAACAATCTCCACAGGTTAATGAGCATTGTCGTGCGGTTTAGAGATTCCGTCTGCGTGACTGTGTGCTGTGTCGGGTCGTTAACAGCGTCTCGGTGCAGTTAATTAACATGGCAGGGCTGTTTATATACCGCGTACCCCCTGTCCACGCACTCTTACATTAATCAGCTGTACTGGGGGGGGGGCGGTGATCATTTCCCCCCAAGTGTCACAGGAATTCTGGACAAAGTGTGTTGCTGCCCTGGCATCCGTGTGAGGCTTGAAAGAGGCGTGCAGTCGGGAATGAACTCTTGTGTCTGACTGTGAGATTAAGGTCTTTGTGCGGCGAATGGCAGCCATGATCTTTAAAAAATGAGCGTGCTGCTGATAGCTGTCTGGCTGAGCTAGCTGGTGCCTATACAGCGCAATCTACACTTTGTTTTATTGATTTACGATTACATTTTGCTTGCTGTTGGAAGGTAACATTTTCTTTATGATTTACAAAAAAGTACAGAATCATATTTTCAATATATAATCACCACAAGTGGCAGCAGTTTATAGACAGTAACTCAAAGACCTGATAGGAAACCCATTTAATTTAGTAGCTAAAAAGCAAACGCTGGTCCCTGGAGCGTCTTTATTTTTGCTTATATTTCCTCTGTAAATTCAGTTCCTATGTAAAGTGCGGCATGTTATAGGGAGATGTTACATAGTAGACATGTTGAATTCAGCAGAGTGACAGTAACATGGGATAATCTAATGCAGTACAACCAGAACAGTGAAGCATCTTACAGTAATGCTTCAGGAAATGCATCTGGGGGGGGACTGGTGAGCACAAGGATAGTCTCTACCGTTAAAAATACTCCTCTTTCCTATATTCTGCCCAGGTCAGTTTTTAACCCACCAAACATACATCAACAAAAAATCCTTACTGCTTGCATCCTAAATCAGGCCTCTGATCTAATTGCCAGCTGATTGGCTGTTGCCCGGTCCCTGTTGCCCCACTAGCCAATCTGCATGGCTGTGCCAAGAGAATCCAGCATCTGGAATTGTCTTCCAGTTCATATAATCCATCCACCCATTTTCTGTGTTATGTAGGGTTGCGCGGGTCCTGAGCCTACCCCCACAGCTAGGGCTGCAAGGCTGAGAACAGCCTAGGATGACAGGCTGCCAACCCGCGCGCACGCACACACACACACACACACACACACACACACACACACACAGACACAGACCCGCGTACCTGTCTAATTGGGGACTGTCCATTTCTGTGGGAAAAACCCTAAGCTCTGTCACAACTTAGCCCCTACCCAGCCCTAACCTTAACCATAAGTATCCAAACAAAATACCATAGATTTGTGTGCGCATGTGTGTGTGTGTGCGTGCGCGTGTGTGTGCCCACCCGTCCGCTCAGCAGTCCACCCCCAGAGCCCCGTCACCTTCCCGCCCTGAGCTGTCACAGACGGCTGCTCCCTCTCCTGGACTCGCAGCATGCTGTTCTGGGTCAGCGTGAGGTTGGCTTCCTGCCCCCAAGATGCCCTTCTGCTGCCCCCCCCCCGCCCCCCCCCCCCGACAAAAATCATAACTGTCTCCAAAAGCCTCTTTCTGCCCCCACTGGGCCACCAACTCTCCTTTTCCACAGAACGCTCTGCCTCGTTTCCTGACAGAGTACCACCCCCCCATCCCCGTCTCGAACCCTGCACCCCCCCCAGACCCTGTGATTATCTCCCAGCCCCTTCCCTGTTCTGCTCACTGCCTGTGTTCTCTGTGTGTGTGTGTGCGCGCGCGCGCCAGGCTCCCGAGGCCCCGTGGAGGTAGTGGTAATGGCGTGCCGTTAATCGTCTCTGTCTGGGGGCCCGTCAGGAGGGCGGCCAGCGCTCGTTATCGGGGTTACTTGTCGTTAAGGGGAGCTGCCGTTGCCGGGAGACCCATCTCCGCGGAGACGCCTGTCATTGCGCCGCTATGCTGACACGAGCCTGTCGCAGAGCGAGCCTCGGCTGTGAGCCCATCCAGCCAATCAGGGTGATTCAGTCGTGAATGATGTCAATAATGTGTCATTAGGCAGGAAATGTTGGTGGGGGGGGGGGGGGCGTCTGTTGCTCATTTGAAATCCTCCACGCTGCACCTCACATGCGCCCGTCCCGCTGCGCCTCACTCCGCCCCCTGCGTCTGTCTGCTCCCATCGCTGCCAGGCCGACCGTCTCTCTCACGCGGCCCGGCAGCCAATGGGAGCGCGCCAGCCTCCCCACAGCTCGCCACTCGCTGCCTTGTTGCTACGACGACAGTGAGGCATGAGACCCACTTTAGTTGTAAAACTTGGTGTTGACTCTTCACTGGCCAGGAGATCCCCCTCTCTCTCTCTCTCTCTCTCTCTCTGTCTCTCTCTCTCTCTCTCCCTCCCTTCCTCCCTCCCTCCATTTCGCGCTCTCTCTCTCTCTTCCTCTCTTTCTCCCTCTCCTTTTTCTCCTCCTGACGACCCCCCTCCTCAGTGGCTCCCGCGCGCAGCCTGTCGCCCATCATGCCCTGGAAATCCCGTTTTCGTTTGTTCGCGCCAGCGGGCGGACGGGCTCGGCATGTGCCCGGGGACACTCCGCTCGCTCCTCTCGTTGTCCGGCTCCCCTACTCGTGTCCGTCTGCTTCAGCGGTTCCTTTGCGTGAGTGATGGTCTCGCCTCTCAGCATTTTGGGTCTGGGGGGCGGGCGAGTAATGTTGGCAGGATCCTGAATAATCAGGGTACTGCTTTTCCAGTTCGGGGCGAGCGGACATCGCTTAAACTGCGTTGCGGTAGAACATGGAGTGAAATTAAATATTTTGATAGTTGGGAACTCAGGAGAAAAGGGATGGATTTTCTTCCCCTGTGTCCTTCCTGAAACCCTTGCACGGGAACCTCATCCCATGACTGTAATGCTCTTATTCTCTTTCAGCTCTCTAATATTAGATGGCGCCATGATTTTCCTGATCACAACTATGCTGGTCTTCGCCGTCGGCAGCCTGGAAGGTGAGCTTTTGATTACAATTTTCTTCTGGGTAGGCTCTTGCATTTTCTATGACTGGGGGGGGGGGGGGGGGGGCAGGCTGGGGGGCGATGCCGTGTGCCATCCCTGGGGCTCTGTTTCTGACTAGGGCGACTTTGATCTCTGAGTCTGAGACGACTCCTCTGATTGGCCAGGGGTACCCGAGAGAGCTCTTTGCTGACTGGATGTTCAGAGGCCCTGTCCTGCTTAGACCTAGTTCTGTTGTCACCTCATGTAGGGTCAGAAAGTGTTTACGTACTTCTCTGGGTGCACAAATAAATGGAATTTAGCGGTTTTATAATGGATTTTCCAGTTTAATCATGCAGGCCGGGCTAGACCTTAAAGGCATCTATTTAAAAGCGTGTTTCCTGCTAAGATGGCCCCGGCATGCTCAGCGCTTACTCCTGTCCACTTCCTGTCACGTCAAATGCTACTGCACTGTGATTATTTCCCCTCATCGCGCCCCCCCTGCAAAGCGACTAGAAAGAAGTTTGGCTTCAGGAAGGGATTTGCTGTTAAACTGTGATGTTAATGTAACGTGACATCCCGCAACCCACTGAAAGTGGCCCCATCAGAGGAGAATCACTGAGGCCGAGAGTATTATTGTGTTAAGAGACATTCTCAGGGACCAGATCTGCCGTTTCTCTAAGCTGTGTGCCTTGATGAGTTTAATCCTCATTCAAATCTCAGTTTAATGGCTTCTACTGCTGTCCGTGTACTTCCTGGGGGTTTCTGTTGGCCACAAAACCCCTTCTATTTTCTGTCTCCCCGGCCAGATGAAGGATCCGGCTTCGAGTGTGTGTGCGAAGGGGGGGTGTGCGCCGGTGAGGCCCGGTGCATCGCCCAGGCATGCTACACCTCTGTCTCGGCCCAAAACGGCACATCGCCCCTGCTGCAGAAGGGCTGCGTGGGCGGGCCAGTGTCCTGTGCCGGCCCAGCGCCCCCTGGGGTCACGGTGGAGTGCTGCAGGGGTCATTTGTGCAACGCCAACGCTAGTGTGGAGTCCCCTGCCAGAGGTGAAAGTCCACTATTGACCTCGCAGTGTATTTGAGAACATTCCCAGGGTAATATGATGTACTGGCCACGGGGGCCGATGTCAGCACAATGGTTTAATGCTGTGTTTCATTTACTTCGGAGGTAGCAACCCGGAACTGGGAACGACGTCACACTTGCGTTAACCTCGTTCCAGTTAACCAAGTCAGAACGCCATTAGCAATACCAGGGACCTGTTTCAAAAAGATTTCTTGCTCAGCCGAATAACTTGTCAGACTAAGTTTACCCCAATCTAAATGGCTTTTATCTTTGTTCGCTTACATTTAGCCCAGATTACCTTAAATCTGGAAAGCAAGAAATCCTGCTTTTCTGAAATTTGTTAGCCATTGTTGGCGATATCAGTTGACGATAACACATTACATGGTATTTTGCACTTAAAAACACCATAGCGACACGTCTACAGGTATTAGCTGGACAGGACTCTGCATAATAAGACAATATAAATTAGATGGTATGAAACTACGGCTTTTACTTCGGTGGATAAAGGGTGCAGCCATCTTGGATGCTGAGGTCAGCGTGGTATAGATTCCTGACATTCCTGATATAGATTCGGAATTCTGGCTATGAACTCTGAATTTCTGAGTTTCAAGTCCAAGTGGAACAATGCATAATTCTCCTTCAGTGGGTAGTTTGCTGGGTAAAGAATTTGTTATACTAATAAAATGGCCTCAGTCACTATCGGGTGGACTATTCCAGACCAGTCTTCCTAATCCTGGGGCCAGTCGTACGATGTCAAGCTCCTGATGTGCTGTTTGGCGCCTATGTCGCTTTGGACAAAAATATCTGCTAACTAAAGTAAAATGCGAAACGTGTGTTGCCTCTGCAGCGAGGTTAGTCATCGCAGTTGACATCATCAGTTCATTTTTGTTTAGGTGATATCCTAAAGTCGTCTTTGCTTGAGAACATTTTCTCATTTTCTGTTCATCCATCCGTCCATCCATCCATCCATCCATCTAATTCTGGGCAGGGTTGTGGGGGACCTGGATCCTATCCTAGACACCACATGGCACCAGGCTGGGATGCACCCTGGATAGGATGTTAGTTTTTTTAAACTGTCCTTTCTCTGGAAAGCACTAATAGTGAATGACTGTTTGTCCACCCCCTCAGGTGAGGAGGTACGGCCGCCCCTCCCCCGGGAGCACGAGTGCGTGTGTGAGGGCCGGTCGTGCGCGACTGGTGACCGCTGTATGGGCCAGCAGTGCTTCTCAGCGCTGACGCTGAGCGACGGCGCCCCGTTGAGGCAGAAGGGCTGCTTCAAGGTGTACGAGCAGGGCCGACTGAACTGCAAGACGCCGCCGTCGCCCGACCAGGTGGTGGAATGCTGCCAGGGGCACCTGTGCAACCGCAACGTCACCGTGCAGCTGCCTGTGAGAGGTAGAGCAGCGCGCCTCGCCGCCGTCTCTCTCCCGGCCTTTACGGACTTCCTGTCAATCATGGCAGAAGAACGTATTTCAGGCAGTCCCTGGGCTAAGGACGTCCAACTTACGGACAACTCATAGATACGAACAGGCGGCAATGAAGCCTATTATATTAAAAATTCAGGTTAAATGCAGTGTTTTCCAATAACAAACGCGCACACTACTTGTGACTCATGACAACATTCCACAGCTTCAGCGACTCAGCAGTTTTAGCTACAGTGGATTACCGTGTGTAGTTAATAATAATAATAATAATAATAATATAATTATTACTATGATTATTACCGGTTTTATTACTACTACTGTCATTATTATCACCACTACTATTATTATTATGTACCATATTATTTTTTTTACACATTCAGCTTATTCAATTTGGGGAACAGACCTTGTTTGTAAGTTGGGGACTGCCCATATAAATAATTAATAAACAAACAACCATTTATACTTTTTCCATGGATCAATGGTATAGTATTACTTGGACCGGCCACCTGCCAGTCCAGCAGGCCAGGAAGTTTCCGGAGCCGTTGCTGCGGCCGTCAGTGTCAGAGCAGGGCGTGCGATTGGGGCTATACTGCATGTTTTTGGGTCATTATAGAGCCAGATAGAGTGCAGTAACGGCAGGCTGTGTGCCGGACCCCGTGATACAATAGGCCCCTCCCACTTCCTGTTGCTGGTCTCAGGGAGCCAGGGGGTGTCTCTGGTCCGGACGAAGCTCCCAGACACTGGCTGGTGTGGCCGCCTGTGACCTTTTGGCTCGGCGTTATTTAATCCTGGATTCCCACAATGCGTAATTCGTGGGGTGGGGGGCACATGGCAAATAATGGCAGGCGTCCGTAATCCTTTTCGGTCCGAGTCCATGTCCTGCTTTATCCCACTGGGGCGGTCACATCCAGCATTTATGCTCCTGACCTCCTCTACAGTTCTGTACCCAGAAGACAGAGACTTAGGCTTGGATGCCTTTAGCATTAGTTACTCTTTGCACCTTACCTCCATTATATGACCAGACAAATAAGATGTATGTGCTAATAAACAGTATAAAACTAGAGCTGTAACCACTGTTGATAAAGGGTGCAGCCATCTTGGGTTCTGAGGTCGGGGTCCTGTCGACTCCTCCCACTTCGCGAGTAGGAATTCTGACTTCGGGGGCGTTCCAGTTGAAGTTTCTGTCTAGGAATGCAGAATTTCCAAGTTACAAGTTCAAATAGAATGCAGCATTCAAATCCACGCTTGAGTATAGACGTGGGCGTATGCTGTTGCTGTTGCGTCTATCATATTTACATTATGACAGACTGTCCCTGCCTTACGACTGGGTTCCATTCCGACACACCTGTTGTGCGCTGAAATGGATAATATGGTGCAATACGCCAATCAGACTTGTAGGTGTGAGAATGGAATTGGAAGACGCATGTGAGGCTGGGATGGTCGCACTGCCATACGGCATTTGGTCACGGCAAATATGGTACAGATGGTACGGGTTAGCGCTGCTGGGCGTATGGCCGTCCAAAATGTCTTTTTACATGCATTTACTTAATTTAAAAAATGAAAATACTTTGGTTTTATGTGCGAGTTATCGTAGGTTATAATATATATATATATATATATATATAAAATAACTGATTATAATGTATATAATAACATTAGTAATAATGTAGAGCAGCAGGAGTAGGCCGTCTGGTGTAGTAGCGAGAGACGACGGCGGTCGGCTCTCTCAGGCTAAGATGTTTCTCCCGCCCCCAGCGAGGTCTGCGGCGGACAGCGCCAATCACTCGGTGAGCATGCTGGCCCTCGTCACCGTGGGCCCGGTCGCGGTCCTGGCCGTCCTGTCCGCGCTCGCCACGCTCCTCTTCCGCCGCATGCACCAGGGCCGCATGGAGCGGCTGACGGCGCGGGACGCGGAGTGCGGCCTCATCGACGGCCTCATCGCCTCCAACGTCGGCGACAGCACGCTGGCGGTACGTCGCGCCGCTCGCCATCTGCGCATTCCGCGTCTGCGGGGGCTCCCCTTTGGGTTCCTCTGGCTACTCTACAAAGAAAAATCACCAGCTTGTACCTTTGAGGGTACGATCGCTTGTCACTGGGGCTGTACCCTCAGCGATCTGCCACTTGTACCCTAGCTGTAGGTAAAGAAATGGCCCTCTGAGGGACATTTTTGTGCCATTGGGAAGCATTTGTGCAGATCCTCCAAATGGGCCAGCAGCATATGGCTTTGGCACATTGATGACTTAACCCGCCTTTCATGTGCCCTGTGATGGACTAGCATCCCGTCCAGGGCTGTTCCCTAGCCGTATGGCCTGTGCTGCCTGGGATAGGCCCCCCCCCCCCCCAGTCATCCTCAAGCATTTGGCGACCTATTACCCATTCTGCCGAGCAAGTCTATAATTAAAGTGCCCTCGGTGGTGTCCTAAAGACTTATCCAAAACAGACGTGGCTGTTGAAATGAATTTCTGGACAGACAGAGACACACACACACACACACACACACACACACACACAAATACAACATTTTCCTAATGCTGTGCTTTTAAACCATGCTCTTGCCTTTGTTAGTTTGACTCCCCTTCTTCAGCAGACTGGGAATTTATAGCAGAAGCTAACACAGATGATCTTTTGTGGCCTTTATGGGATCTTAAGAGCATTCATTATTAGAGTGCATCTGTGCAGTCACGCTAAAGTGCTCTGTGCCTTTTTTAGTTTTCTTTTTGTCGTCAGACTGTTGCTGCACACTGCCCTCTTGTGGCGGCAGTGAGGTAGTGGCCCGACTCTGGCGTTAAAGATAAATGTTAAAGGCTTATGCTGAGCCTGTTTGGAGTCTGGGCACGGGATTAGATCGGGTTTACCGCCCACTAATCACAGATGACAGACTTGTGGGGCCGGAGGGTCTTTTATTATTATTTTCAAAGCTTTTCTGGGGTGGCTGCGTGGGAAGTGGCTGAGGTAAAACTTTGGCTAAGTACTGAATGGTTTGTCAGCCCACCTGATTCTCAAGGGTTTAGCCAGCTGGATTGCGGCTCTGCTGTTGGACCTTTGGGTATGTTACTTTTCCTATAAATATCCTATCCTGGAAATGGCAGGAAATGATGGTCTCTTGTATACAGCGGTGTCAGAGAATGTTTGGTACTGAGGTGCACACAACTTAATAATTTAAAATGCAATGGTCTATTTATTTTAAAAATAATGTGTGGGGGGTGTTGTGCCGTGCCATACGTGTGAATTCTGTGTGATGGCAGACTTGTTCTCCCGTTGCAGGACTTGCTGGATCACTCCTGTACTTCAGGAAGTGGCTCTGGACTGCCCTTCCTCGTGCAGAGGACTGTCGCACGACAGATCACGCTCAACGAGTGTGTAGGTCAGTACGCCGTACCTCTGTGGTTACAATTAGTGTTCTGGGTCTGAAATGTAAAAAAACTACGAAGGCTAATTAATGTTTGTCCAGTTAAGATTTTTCCTTTGAGATGTATTTCATGAATAGTGCTGATCTTTTAAGTTAAAGTAAGCTAAAAGCATCCCATTTTTGTTTATTATTTTGAATCCGGAGCAGAGTCATGTTCCACGAAGCAGGATTTCTCAGTTAGATGGTTAAAACTCATGATTGACCAATAGGAATGCTCCTTACCTAAACTCTTATTGGACAATCGTGACTTCTAGTTTAAGCTAACCCAGCTAACTGAGAAATCCTGCTTGGTGGGACACGCCCCTGGTCTCTGGTCTCTGCTAACTGGCCTACTCAGAACACAGCAGGAAGAGAATCACAGCAGCTGACAATGCTTTGCTGTGACAGGGAAGGGCCGTTACGGGGAGGTCTGGAGGGGACAGTGGCAGGGCGAGAGCGTGGCCGTGAAGATCTTCTCCTCCAGGGATGAGAAGTCCTGGTTCCGGGAGACGGAGATCTACAACACCGTGCTGCTGAGGCACGAGAACATCCTGGGTGGGTGGATGCAGGTCTTTGAGGTACCATCAAGCTGAAGGGGACTGCTGGTGACTAGACAGGTGGCATTCTCCCAGAATGTTCCATCTTCTTTTTGGGTCACCAGGGTCTCCTACTGCCATGTTCATTGTTGTCTATCCTCCTTTAAGCTTTCCAAGCCCTGCGGTCTGTTCTAAACATGTGCCTCAGTGTGGCGAATGTCTTAGCTGTCCTGCTTTCTCCATGGTAGTTCCAGTGAGTGCAAGATGGTAAGAACAGCAGCATATAACGATAATACAGCTGTAGGTCACTATCTCACACACGTGTCAGAAGATGCACCAGTGCGATCTGGGATAATTTTTTTTCTTTCTTTCTATCAAAATGATTATTAGTATATTACAGTCTGGCCAATGGGCACCATCCCAGCTAAAAAAAGACAGAATAAACAGCCTGAGTGAAGGACACTTGG
>JAODKM010000001.1:40851374-40865781 GCA_026780845.1 Petrocephalus sullivani
ATTTTGTTTCAACCAATCAGTTGAGCATAAAGAGTCACAGTCACAGAGTGCTCAACTAGTTGGTTGAAACAAAATCCCAGTCTGGATTTTTACTTTCTGGACCTGAAATTGACACCTCTGATTACTGCCTGTAGTATGCATGTGCCCCTTGGTGCACCATGAGCCTGGGGCACTGAAGACCTTCGGGCTGAAGTCCCGAATTAATCCGAACAATGATTTGTTTAGCTCAGATGTTTTAACAACCTTGCTCCTTGCTCCTAGCAGGATCCTAGCATCGCACCTCGTGCTCCACATAATGTGTTGGCTTCTTGTCCGGGGTGTTCCCCTGCTATGTGTTCCCTGGCCAGGCCGGTCCAACTCTATAGGCCATCGCTGAGCAGAATCTTCCCCAGGATGCCAGAAGGCCTAGGGCTGGCCCTGATCTCTGAATGGAACAGAACACCTCGTGTCCCTCCTTATATCTGTGCCCCATGGTAGCTTTATGGAGTAGATGTTCCATCCAACCAACATTGTTTATTTTTTAGAACTAAAATGTTTTTTTAGAAGCTGGACCGAGTTGGATTCTGTATAATATGTTGTCCTTGTGGTTGAGGTACCTACTCAGGCCAATTATCCTGCACTCCCTTGTAGGGCTTTATTTTGAGAACTGGAAAGACTTTTTTTTTTATAGAAAACCAGAATAGTTATTGAATATTTATTTATTTTCCAAAAACTCCACCACTCCATTCTTGGATCAGGAATTCCTGTCTGATCTCCATGGGCCAATACCTCTTCCCTGGTTATTAGCGTAACAGATGGACGGGTTACAGGACCGAACGCCATTAAGGGCGATGTTGTGAAATTGTGCTGTTGTGAGCTTCTCCCGCGTGGGCGAGGCAAAAACCAGGGACGTTTTATTTATTTATTTCTCTTTTTTGGTCAGCAGCTGCATTTGGCCCCTAATGGCTGTAACCCTGGTTACCACATTGATTTTATTTGTTTTGACGGAAACGCTCAGTGCTTCCGATGCTGTATGGACTAGTTTACCGAAGTTTGCATTTTTTTTCTTCACGTTAATTGGGCAGGGGGAAATTAAGCAAACTGCTTGCTATGATAAGGAGGGGGTGTTGCATGGACAGTTTTTTTTTTTTTCTCTGAGCTTGTTGGTCTAAGGTTGCTTATGTGACAGACAACAACTCTGGCTGTAAAGGTTAGCCTTGTTAATAAGCTGGCATGAAATCCGATGTCCAGCAACGGTTTTCCTATTTTGACCAGGTTGAATAGTGGTCCTTATACTAAGAGGCTGTAGTACCTTACTGACCAGAGGACTCACTTCTGTGGTTGTCAAGCTTTGGAAAACGGCTGTTCTCACCTAAAGCCCCCTGTGATTACGTGACCAAAAAGAAGCCACTGGAAACCTTCCAAAAAACAGATGGATTCCGTGAAGTCCGAAGTGCTGGGTTTTGGGAAAAGTTAGTTAATTTGCATCTTAAAGCTGTTCAATGATTCATCGATCTCTAGATATGATCTCTAAGTCCAACAAAAGATGTCACCCGAGGGGCGGCAAATATACAGCTAATGTTAAGCTCGATTTGTGTTACACAAGCATTTAACACATTGCCTTTAAACTTGGATAGAAATATCCTTTTCTGTGGTTGATTAATTCATTATAATTTGGCCAGGTTTCTACCTTGATAAAACTCTGAAAAAAAGGTCACTTTTAATGGCTTTTCATGGCAGTAGAAACAAACAAGTGGCTGTTATTGTTGCAAATGTGTTAGCGTGTTGGAGCCGTTAATGTTGGTTTAGCCGGTGTTTCCTACGAAGATGCGGCTAGTAGTCAGAAATGACCTCGATTGTTAGGTCTCAAAGGGTTCGGCATGTAGCGAGCCCGGAAACAGCCGGCTAGCCTCCATCTCCGGCAACTCTCCAAGCTGTGGCAAAATCCAGTGCTTTTTAACAAGTCCTCGAGGTTCTCCCTTCTGGGTTTAGTTCATATAGAGGGCCTCCTGTGGGATGGTCTGCTCTCGGCCGGGTACATCTGATTGCTCAGCTCGGAGATCGGCCTCGTTCCAAATGGAGCCTGAGGTTGAGAATATTTTTAGGTGAAAGACTCAATGCGTCTTACAAAACACTGTGCGTCCGTTCCTCTTGCATCGCCTATAACACAGATTCTTCACAGACCAGTGTCGCAAGAGTGGGATTATGCTTGAGGGAGGGTAAGTGAAAGCGAGGGGCCATCGGGGGCTAAATAAGGCTCGCGATGCAGGAATGGACATAGCCAGAGTGGCAGACGTGCTGTACCCAACATGTACTCGTCTCATTAGGAGCTGAAGATCACAGCAGACGGTACGGGGCACACACACCAGGGTTTCGGACCGATGTGACCCACACTACACCCAATCCACCACTGCCCAGCTAACAAGGGCGTGTAAAACAAGACAATGTTACAGTATTTCGACATGCAAGCCCAACCCCCCCAAATACATTTTATTACCCTATACTTGTACACCTAATGCAGTGCCCCTCAAACTAGTTCTCACTGACCCCGCCCCCCCAGACATTCCATGTTTTTGCTCTCTCAAAGTGCATCTGAACCAAGTAATCAAGAACACTGAATGCCTGGTACAGATATGTGGTGTCTAAAGACATCTCTTAAATGACAGTATTGTACTGCACAACTTGGATGGTGCCCTCTGAAATCTCATAATGAAGAGGTTAGGGCAGCAATCAAAATGCAGACCACTAGGGGGGCAGATGGACTGCAGTCTGTGTTCATTCTGCAAAATTTCATTTGAGTACAGGCTGTTCCTCTTTCTCTTTCCTCGCTCCCTCTCATTTCTTGTCTCTCTGTGGTTTTGTGTTAAAGTGCCATGAGTCATAACCGTTGATACCCTGTGTGATTTGTGGGGTGGTGCAGCGGGGTTTTTTCTGAGGCTGTGCGGAGATCTTCCTGTGACCGGACACCATTGACTTCTTGATCGCACCTCAGCAGGGCGGGTCCAGAGGGACCCAGGCTGGGGCAGGCTGGAGCTGGCCGCCGTCATCCTGGTCCCCGTATGCCTGCTGTGTGCGGGGGTGCTCTTGGTCATCTGTGCGGCTCACGGGAAGCGCTGTGCCCGTCGCCACATCCGCAGGCACGACGTGGAGGAGCCCTTGGATGACCAGAGCCTCATGGCCCCCCAGAAGAGCCTGAAGGACCTGATCTTTGACATGAGCACGTCGGGGTCCGGATCGGGTAATGGCACCCTGTCCTTTACGCCAGCGAATCTTAAGTATCATGAAGAGCTTCCAAAGCTGGTGCCATTCTTCAAAAATTCAGAGGGTTTCCTCCCAGTTTGTGAATCAGGATGGGGTCCAGAACATTTTTGCCTAAATATGCACCTTTCTCCTACCAGGACTCCCACTGCTGGTCCAACGGACAATCGCCAGAACCATTGTCCTGCAGGAGACCATTGGGAAGGGAAGGTTCGGGGAGGTGTGGCGTGGAAAGTGGCGAGGCGAGGACGTGGCTGTGAAGATCTTCTCGTCCCGGGACGAGAGGTCCTGGTTCCGTGAGGCGGAGATATACCAGACCATCCTCCTCAGGCACGAGAACATTCTGGGCTTTATTGCTGCAGACAACAAGGGTAAGCTGGCAGGAGCGCGTGGGACCTACCTTGGCTTTGACTGTCTTTCATAAACGCTAATTGGATTTAAAAGGTCTGACCTGTAAAGGACACCTTATCCTCATGGCGACCTGACTGGTGTACCTGCATGCCCTCAGCCACCGGGCAAAAATGGGCTTATATTTTAATGATCTGAAGAAGTCATAAAGCATGCGGTGTGCCTGGATGGGTGCAGTTGTTCAGGGCCAAGACTGATCTCTTCCAAACTGTCACCTCCCATCTGGGAAGGCGCATCTTAAAAGGTGGCTTACTAATGACTGGAGAAATAAAGCTTTGGCGCCCCACGGTGGATAAAACTGTCAGTCTCTAAACTGGCTTAGCCAGCTTACTGCTGGGAGTGACTGACGACACACGGTAATCCCAGCTAAACATGGGTTTCAAAGCCTTGTTTACTACCTGGAATTACAGCTGTGGAGGGAGACTCTCAGCATGACTCGCCAGGGTGATTGTCTTGTCAGTTGTTCTGATACACTGTCTCAACCTGAAATTCCTGAAATTAATGAATGTGTTCTAATAAAAAAATAACCGGTAACACTTTCTATGAACGGCATGTCTGAAAGGATCAATGAACACATTCATGACACACTATAATGCATTCATAAAGCATTATAAACATATAAATATTTACATTTATAAAAAGGCATAACATTATAGTCATGTTTAAAATGCATTATTAATTCTTTATCAAAATTCTATTACGCACTATACATATATACATAATGCAGCACAAAGCAACCATTATGATGCAGGTTGGAGGAATCTGTGGTGCATTACAGATTATAGCTTTAGGTAACGTGGTACCAAGTAACCTTCTCCTGAACCCACGGCTAAGGGATTCGGAACAAAGAAGCCAGTTAATTAACTTGTCGACTTGGCTGTTATTAGTTGATCGCCTTCCAGTTCTGATTGCAGAGGGATCTAACAAGCAGATGTAGATGTGCTTCTAAGGATCCCTGTGCTCTGTTCCAGATAACGGCTCATGGACACAGCTGTGGCTGGTGTCTGAGTACCACGAGCATGGCTCTCTATATGACTGCCTGAACAAGCACACGGTCTCTGTGGAGGCCATGCTCATTCTGGCAGTCTCCATCGCAAGCGGGCTGGCCCACCTCCACATGGAGATTATCGGCACTCAGGGTGAGTCGGCCGTGGGCGGGATCTACTGTCTGGTTTGACCCAATGGGGAGCAGAGAATGAATAAATGTTACACTTATATAGCGCTTTACAGAAGCAGCGGGGCGCCGCTTCAAACCCCACCACTGAGTAGCACCCAACTCAGGGATGTAAGTTACGTCTCATCTGAGAGACGGCCCCCTTTTTATGATACAGTGTCCCCATTGCTGCACTGGGAGCCACACAGACCGCAGAATGGGCTTCCCCTATTGGCCACACCAGAACCTCTTCCAGCAGCAGCCCAGCTTTCCCAGTTGGTCTCCCATCCAAGTTACTGGCCAGACCCAAACCTGCTTAGCTTCAGATTGATTTCCTAGGCTAAACTGAAGCTGCTGCCGCTGCGCTAAGTGAACTAGGCGGCACGGTTAAACTAGTCCATGACTGATGGTGCAATATAATCCCTCTGGTCTTGAGTTGCAAAGACTCATTCGTTATAAAATTCGTTTTTTTTTATGGTAACATGATTGTCAATAAAAGTAATGTATTTATTCAAACAACTCAAGTGTCAAGTCAAATTTTTGAGTTTCCTATTAGCACTGGCATTCTATGTCCCTGCAGCTGTCTTTTTATTTTGCAGAGAAGATGAACAAAGTGTTAATTCAGTGTTTCATCTGACAGGAAAACCTGCCATCGCTCACAGGGACCTGAAGTCCAAAAATATCCTGGTGAAGAGGAATGGCACGGCGGCCATTGCAGACCTGGGCTTAGCCGTAAAGCATGACCCGGCCACCAGCACGGTCGATATCCCAGTCAATCACAGGGTGGGAACAAAGAGGTATCAGTCGGGACCAGGCAAATGTTACTTACCTCCAGTTCACTTTTGCTTTATTACATCATAAAGTTGTATGTTTTTGCTGCTTAAAACTTGTCTTTTTGCTCTAAACATTGCAGTGATTTTCTTCCAAACACAAACAAACGTAAAGAACAACAAACATTCTGGTAATTTCAAGAAAAAATGCATCAAGATAAATGCAAATTATTTGAAGTCCAGATGATGATCAACTTTAAGTTCAAAGGCTCTTTAGAGATTTTTAATTAGATCCAGATGAGTGTTTGTGAGATTTTCACAGATTATTTCTCATGAGAAACTTATGAGCAGTAAGACCAAGTAGAAAGGATTACACAGCCCAACAAAAAGATTTTTTTTTTCTTGGTGACTTGGTTTTTAGGCCTGTTCCTGGGATTATTTGGGGTTCTGGTTCAGAAAATTACATTGGATAGACCACATCAGCTCTAGTTTCTAGTTTTTGAATTTATGAAATTTTAGCCGACTAAAAGATCTCTTCTGCAGAATCGGGATGTGCTTTTTATGTCTTCGGGATAGTAGAGCGGAGCATGAACATCGGGAACGAAAAGATTGGCCTCCAAGGGAATATATGGTGGTATAAAACAATTTGTAAAGGCTTTGAATAAAGACAGTTTGTGCATTGAATACATAGTGCATAAGTTACCTGGAGGCAGGAAGGCAGGAATTTTTGATGGTACACAACTTGATGACCCACATTTCGTAGCATCAATGAATGAAATCTAACCATGTGCCTGGTCTTCATTTGTTCTTGTTGTGAAAAACGCTCTTGGCAACAAGACATCAGACAGCTACAGAGAATTAGTAGAGGATATGCCTTTTCATTTCAAGAGGCTTGGCTGTAACATGAGTGTTAAAAGTCCATTATCTATACAGTCACTTAGATCGCTTTCTAGAGAACCTTGGTGACTTAAGTGACGAGCAAGGTAAGCGATTTCACTAAGACATATAAACAATGGAAGCCACATGGGATGCACACATGATGGCAGACTGTCGTTGGAATCTTATGCGGGATTATCCTGGCATATCCCACTCTCGGAAGTCTTACAAGAGGAACTTCTTGTGTGTACGATAAAATATCCTGATTTTTTATGGGCGAGCAGAATGAAGAGTGGTAAATGGCATATGTTCTGAAAAATTTGAGCTGATAGGGGAAAACTGGGGTCATTTTTGGAATCAGCAAGTCAGATATACCCAGAAACAGGCACCAAAATGTGTGTTGGTCAGTGTTTTATATGCCTTGTAAAATTCATTTTTTTTGTATATGGAGAATTAGAACTGAAATATCTTTAAAAAGATCACACAATACAGATTTCTTTTCCCTTGTAATTATTATTATTATTATTTTAAATTGCTGTCCAAATTTCACTGAGCAGGAGTTGAAGCTCAGAGTGGGGCTTGAGTGGCGTGGTGTGGTTCAGCTGTTTGTTTTGTTTTCTGCAGGTCAGTGTAGCTTCTGTTCTAGGGACTCCGTGTCCATTTCAGCAACGAGTGCGTCATGGTTTACGGCCTAGCGGAAGGTACACATTATTAGGACTAAATGACTTTATTGACCATAGGTACATGGCCCCAGAAATCCTGGACGACTCGATCAATATGAACAACTTTGAGATGTTCAAGCGGGCGGACATGTATTCCTTGGGTCTGGTATTCTGGGAACTGGCACGGAGGTGTTCTGTGCGAGGTAATAACATCAGCAGACAATCTGGGTAAATGGGACCGTTAGTATTGGTTAACACCAATTTCTGCAGAAAGATGTTGCAGTGAGGCACAAGGCAGGACAAAACTAACGCAGTAATGTGAACTCGAAATGTATTCAATTACTATTATATGCATTTATCAATTATCTGCTCAGTTTGACCTCAAAGCATCTACATAATATCGTGATGAGTTGTTTTTTACATGCGGATGCAGTAAGAAATAAAGACAGTACATTTTAATGTAAAAACAGCACTTGAGCCTCAGCTGAAATAGGTTGTTGATGTTACAGTGAGGATGTCATTACTGCCTTTGTATTCGTAGGAGTCTATGAGGACTACCAGATGCCTTATTATGATATTGTGCCTTCCGACCCATCTATAGAGGACATGAGAAAGGCTGTCTGTGACCAGAGACTAAGACCCAACATTCCGAACCAGTGGCAAAGCTGTGAGGTAAGGCTGCTCTCCAGCGATCCATGATTCGTGTAAGCCGACCTTCAGACTGCAGTTCGGTGCTGTTTGAAGGCGTGTCTCCGTGCCAGGCACTGCGGGTGATAGGAAAAGTCATGCGCGAATGCTGGTACACCAACGCTGCTGCCCGGCTCACCGCTCTGCGGGTCAAGAAGACGATCTCCCAGGTCGCAGACATCAAAGACGGCAAAGAGTAACGGACCCTCGCCCTCGACCGACACCGACAATGTAGCTGATCATAGAGTAACCCACTGACGTTCATGACCCCTAACATGTTTGTATCTAGTACAGCCCGAGTACTAACCTACCCACTGTGCCAATGGACCCAGGTGTCCAGCAGGACATTTTAAAGACAGCTACTGTCCTTCTGGCCCCAATGTCACTCGTCAACGGACAACAATAATGTGAAACGGCTAAATCGACTCCATACTACCTCAAAACAACAAATGTCCAAGGCTTGAATTGCTACACATTGTACAGGATGCACATCTGTGAATGTGAATGTTACTGAATAACAAGCTCCCCCACGCATGGCCCAAACCATGCCTGATTGTACAATACACCCTTACTCTGCCCAAAAAAAGCACCTGCTACTAGGAGCCTCTTCATGGCAGGGAGTATGATCAGATGATCATGACATAGATTAAACTCAACTGTCAGCTTTCAGTCTTTCTTTGTTCATGTCTATACTGTAAAGATCATATGTGTTGCTCTGGTATGTGACGCTTGTAAAGACGAAACAAGGCAGGTTTTAGGCGACAAAGCTTTTCACCTGAACGAGTGAACTAATGAAGTGACCTTATCATCAGGCTGATAAATGCAGTAGAGCTGTAGAGGGCAGAGTGTGAGTGCAAACCAGCGTTTCCTGATGCCTTTCTTTGACTGCCTTAGTGTACCACTAATGCAATGCTGCTACAGGCGGGCGACGGTGGCTCGTATGTTCCTCGAGCACTAGTCTTTGATGCGAGGGTCCAATTTTCATGTTTTGCATGGAAGAAAGTTGTTACAGGTGTTACAGGTTCTTAATTCTGTACGTAGAAGCCTTTTCATCGTCTGCAGTGTTAACAGGTTTCAACAGCAAAAAGTTTCTTCAGTATATATTCTAACAAAGATCCTTATTTTAAACACTTGGTTAGCTCCAGGGAAATATCTTTTTTTTTTCTGGAACATTTGAAAATTGTACACTCTTTACATGCTGACTGCCAATGATGACTTATTTGAGTCTTTAATTCATTGCTGCATCTTAGACACAAATGCCAATCTAACTAGGACATATAAGCTACAATGAGAAACCTTTTGTAAAATGTTGAATTCTTTTATGTTGCACTTTAGTGTAGCTTTGAGCTATATGGTATATGAAGCAGTAAATATTTTAAGTTTATGTTTCTGTATCTATATGAGATCGTCTAAAGAACTCGTATGGGATATATGTCACAATTCACACCAAAAGAACAAGTTTATGTGAATACTCCCGGGATGCTGATTTTAGTCAGATATAAAATTATTTATATGTATTATCTTTTAGTAGAATATCATCAGTTAATCCTTTATGGTGATTATGAAGCTTATATAACTCTACATTGACTGCCGCTAACTTACTAACATTATAACTGTTGTACTATTTTAAAATGTGTTCTTTTTTAAGCTTGTGAACCTTTTCACAGGAGTTCAAACTACAGTCTGTGTGACAGGAAGTGAAAGTGGTTTCCTGTTAATTGTATTTATGTTCCAAATGCTGTTGGATGCTTTGCCCTGAATACCGTCATTAGCCTCTGCAGTGGCTCACCGTTCACCATCTACAGGAGACTGCGAAGAGCCACTTGAAATAAGGCAGTTGGTGGGTTTATATAGAAACTCCCTCTCCCACTTTTTCAGCCCTGTCTGTGTTCACATGCCAGTGGATAGGGGGCTATTATCACAAGGATAGCTTGCCCAGAAGTGAGCCATTACTGCTAGTGCTGGTCAAGGAATGAGAAACTCATAAAATGCCACAGAAACCAACTTGAGATAAAGAGAGTGATGCTGGACAACAGCAGGATCCATCTTAAAGTCCACGGAACACTCAAAGTTGAAAGTAGTTGCCTGGGTCACCCCCATCTTGCTCCTTTAGACTCCAGTTGTTTCCCAACACCCCCAGACATTCCCAGCTCCCGGTAGCAAAAATGTGGACTACCTGGGATCCTTGAGGACAGGGTTAGGAAACACTGCTGTAGTGCTGTATCACTTTGCCTGTTCATAGAAAACAAGACAGTCATCAGGGCCCCAGTTGGGGCATGGATACCGTGGCTGATTCAGGGGCCCCTGTGCTTTACAGCCACACGCTATTGGCCCCCTATACCGTAAACCCGCGACTGACTGTTTCTCAGTGACTGTAGCACAGGCTACATTAGAGCAGTGTAAGTATGACGAGGGTGTGGAGATGAGGCCCATCGATGGCCTAAGGCAGGCTGGAAGGCCTGCCGTGGATGGGAGCACAGACAGGCCTAACTCAGACAAGTTGGAGAACTCACTGGGTACAGCAATGGATGTCCGTTAATTCCGTCCTCTAGTACTATAGTCAGTGCGGTCTGTACATCACCCAGTGTACTTTCAATGTGTTGCGACATCGGAATGTTTTCCTGTGCTGTTGATTCTGTGTTACGGTTTGTGATGTATTTTTTTTGTGTGTGTATCTGTATCTGTGGTCTTCGTAAAAATAATAAATATGTGAACAAATCAGTGTTTGGTTTTCTGCAGTCGCACCACTCGAGAAGGTCTAAGAGGGAACTCAGAAAGGCTGAGAGTGGCTCGTACCCGCAGCTCTCCCCCCGTCGGTGAAATAAATAGCTGTGGATCTGTGAAGGCCTGAAGGCCAGTCGCAAAAGAATACTGATGCAGTTGGGAAGCAACACAAGGACAGGGGGTTGGAATTAATTCTTTTTTAATGGGCATCACGCGAAGGATTTAATGAAGGAATAAAAATACAGGTTGTACGTACCCAGTCTGACTGGTGATACTGAAACACTGATACCGGAGATGGCAGTGTTACATTCTGATGGCGATTTTTCTTTCAGCCAAAGAAATAACGACAATTATTGTATCAGTATGTGTGATGTTTAAATGCTCGCCTGCATAGAATGCCTAATATACCCTCATGATATATTTCTACAGTTCCTCAGACAGATTCAGAGTGCTAAGCTAGATGACTGCAAGCACAGTTCAGTGGTAGAGAGGCCATATTTTAAAATGAGTCATTGCAGAACGGCTGGTTGACTATTGCCTTATACCCAGTGGGTTGTGGGTTTGAATCCAGCCTCGGCTCTATCTCGGTAGCACATTCATTTCCCTGCACTTATGTGGGTTTCCTATGAAAACTTCAGTTTCCTGCCTATAGTTCAGTTTGACAGGTTCTCTCCGGGGTATATCTGCCCTACAGTCCCTGTGATAGGCTGCAGATCACTGGGTCCTGATTGGATGGGCCTATGGAAAGGTATGTCAGCACATAATTACATTATTTCTAATGCACACTTTAGCTCAGCTGGTTCCCTCTGGGGTGCACCCTGCCCTAGGGTCCCTGTACTAGGCTGTAGGTCAATGGGCTCTGGTTGGCCATTTTTTTTGTGGAACTATGTGAAGACGTTAGGCTATTTCAAATAACCGTTGGTTCCAAAGAGTGGCTTGATGACAGCGACGTCACTTTCAGCACTTTGTTAAAACTGTCACTTCCCAACGTGGCCCTGTATGTGTTTACCGTTTCTTGGTGGCCCAGAGGACAGTGCGTCAGTTAATGCGAGGAGGTCGCCTACCCATCGCTTACTGGCGACACTGCGGGAATGACTCAGCGTGTAGTGGCCTTTTCAGCAGGCCGCCGGCAAAAGTGGCAGAAAAAGACAGATCTGTGCGGTTTCAGCAGAGGCGCGTCTCTCAAGACACGCGAAAGACTTCAGGGAGGTGATCAACATAAGGGAGAAGCTGAAGTCGGATTCTGCAGCGCTAATTAACTAAGCGCTTCCTCCAGTACGAAATGACAGCGCAGCGGGCAACAGGCATTCGCGCTTCTGAGGGGTTTCAGATGTGCTGAGGTCGGACGCGGTTCCGGCCGGTTGGCCAAAAAGGGTCATATTTCCGCTATTTATGCAAGTTGGGGCGTCACCTGCAGGTGTGCAAACGTCAGGAATGGGCGCGTAGCCGAAATGCAGAAGTAAGAATGCGTGACGCCAAGGGCTGTGACGGCGTGCAGCGAAAGGGCGGAGCTGCCAGCGCTATCGTAACGCCATCAGTGTCTGCCGTTTCGGTGCCGATGCTGTAAGTTTAGCCTTAGACCGCTAACGCTAACTTTACCATATATTCAGGCCAATGGCCACATATGAGTCTGGAGAGATACGTTCTTCTGAGTAGATCTAATCCGTGTGCAAGTGGCATGTCACAACCTTCCACATGGCCCAGCCAAATGGAGAACTTTTACCTCCTTCAGTGATAAAAATTCAGCAGCAGCTTAATGGTCTTGGTTCACACATTTGCACCCAACTACTGTATTGTACTTGCATGTCCTTGTTTCACGTGAAGCTACCCCTTTTAATGAATTTCCACCTTCTCAGGGGTAAGGACACCTTCCTTGACTCCCGAAAACAGACCTTTACCAATACTGGTTAATAATCAGTAGCCTTAAACCTTAGCCAGTATAACTGTTTGTGATTACTGAATCACAAACAGTTGACAATTATAGAAGAATACTACAGTGACACTATCTTGTGAGCCTAGGCGGTGGTTGTTCAATTCTAAAAGTGAGAATGTTATCGAGGTTGCTATTGATAAACACCAAGGAGAAATTTTCAATGGCCAAATATTATGCCACCTGCTCACTGGGACGATGTGCCCAATCCAAACATTGTTTCAATCGCACACCACTCTCCCCACAAACTTCATATAGTGTCTGTCTTGCGAGAGGCAGTTTCTTTCCATAACAAACTAAAGAGAGAATGTCTCAAGTGCTACGTCCAAAAGAAACAGGTGCTGATTACAAAACTTAAAAAAAAAAACTGAAAACCACAAAAGTTGTTTTATACGCTTCTGAGTTTGGTCAAACACACGAATCCGAAACTTCCAATGTGCATGAACAGCATCGTCCTGAAACAAAAAAAACCCAAAAACTTGCATTATAGCAGATTCCAGATCTTGACATTCACAAATCGGGGGGGGGTGTCACCAAAAGCAGGTTCACAACAGTCACATGGTCCGGATGTCCTTGTCGACAGCTTCATCCAACGATGTGAGAAGAGGCGTAGCCTGACAAGTCAGTCGGCTCTCTGTGCTTCTGACAGCAGGCAGGCCGGTCCCCAAAATGAACTTCAAGCAGCTGCTGATGAACAGCAATCACGCTGATTACATTCTGGAAGGTTCCATGAGGATCAAGCCTCAACCGTGGCTACGACGATCCCTTAAAAGTATGAGGAGACACCCCAGCAAAGACACGACAGCACCCAACTCACAGGACAAAGGAATAAAACAGGTTGGTTAACTTAGTCGCCAAAAAATACTTAGATCCTTGGTTAATATACCAGTAAGTTGAATTCCGATGGCACTTTGGCTGATCCTGGTAAAGTTGAGTCTTATGACTGTTATGCTAATCTATAAATATATGATGGGTGGGTAACTGTGATCATCCGAAAGTAGTAAATGAATCACCCACCCCATGTATGTTGTGATCATTGTGCTAAGATCTAAATATGTTTAATCTGCAGCTCTTATTTTTCTACTGTTGACCTGCTTAAAGGAAATACATGTGAAATCTCACGTCTCACAAGTTTACGGTATTAAAAAATGCATGTACTGCACCGATTCAGGAAAGCATATTGTTTTTATGCAGGTTAATTACTCTCGATCGCATTCTTTTTTGGACTACGCAGATTCTAACAGGTCAGAAAAGTTCTCTTTGACCGTTTAAAAGTCAAATTAAAGCAATCAACCAGTTAATCATACTGATATCTGTGTTTGCAACCACTTACTCCTGTGAACAAAATGATTAACCCAAACGACTGACTGAGACTTTGCTTTACAGAAAATGTGTCACATTAGAAAGGCAAGAAAATGAAACATTTGGCTTTGAAATTCAGGTAAGGTGACTCTTTTGTTCATTCCTTAGTACTTCCTATATTGCATTTTATGGTTTGGATTCATTTTCACCACTGGTGATTGGAGCTGAATTGCGTGCCACCTGCCAAGGAGGAAAGTCGGCAGGGTACCATCTGTGCTGTGATGCTAATGTGGCTTTTACCATCCCTGACCAGACATACGGGGTACAACACAGAAACAGGACTGCGGTGGAGATGTGCTCTTATGTATGTAAGGTACAGGAAGAGAGCCCAGCCCACAGAGCCGGTGTGATCAGAGGTGAGTGGTCTTCACTTCCTCCCTGAGGGGTCTTGGTAGGGGGCGTCCAGCTCGCCTCTGATGCAGGAGCACTTCCTATTAGATCTTATCTACGTCTCTCAAGATCAGGGCCCCTAACGCCCCCCCCCCCCCCCCCCACCCCCCCCCCCCCCCCTTCGCCCCCGCCCACGCCCCCTCGTCACCCCCCACCCCCATCCCACTCGCCGGGCCGCACCCCCACGCAACCCATACCCCACCTCGGA
>JAODKM010000001.1:40871977-40884143 GCA_026780845.1 Petrocephalus sullivani
AGCTAAATCCTTAGGTTCCTTTAAATCAGAGCTAGATAAGATTTTAACAACTCTGAGCTATTAGTTAAGTTCTCCCCTAGCGAGCTTGATGGGCCGAATGGCCTCCTCTCGTTTGTATAGTTCTTATGTTCTTATGTTCTAACTGTACTGCATAGTGTGCGTTTATAAATATTTTACATAAAATTAATATACTATCTGCTGGAAATCTGATAGCTGTTAATTGAAAGGTAATTCCAAAATTTTGATCCTTGATTATTATTATTTATTGTATGGCAGCCTGAAACAAGATAGATAGATAGATAGATAATCCCATTGGCTTTAGTTTCAGTGAGTACTCCAAATGACGGCAATTTTGGGAAATTACTAGGAACTGGTACAAGCTGCCAGCTGCAAAGCGTAATACTTTAAAGTTAAGAAATGCAAGTGAGACATTACGCAAAGAGCGAATGCGTAGTTCAGTGCCCGTCCCCGCGATGGTAAATACACCAAAATGCAGAAGTAGCTACGTTTGAACAGCAATACGAAGCAGGAATTACACACTTTAACGTGCATATGAGGACAGACCAGAACCGTGTGTTTTGATATATGCCACTTTTTATCAACGCCAATCATCATGCAGCAGAATGTGCACTTACTTATCTAGATAGGATCATGCGGTTGCATGGCAGTACCCACCCCCCCACCGCCCCCGAACAACAGCGCATGTTTGTCTGCAACACAGCTTCTTTTGGCTCCTTGTTTCTTATTATTTAATGCTTGAAAAATACTTATTACTCATCCCCGATTCTGTGGACGTCATGCCTCTTATTGTGTATTTCAGGGCAAATATGCTTTATTTAACCTCATACCGTAGGTACGCGCTACACGTGGATATCTGGCGGGCCTAATAAGATGCTGAGAAACAGAATGACAGTGAAAGTAATATGAGAGGTTTGGGAAGACGACACGCTACGCTGAACGTGGTTTTCTTGAAATCTAATGAGACCAGATCATCTTCGAGCTATGGCTGAGGCTGAAGGATGTAAATATGGGTTTGAACACAGCAGCAGCAGCAGCAATATCAGAGATCTACTGGTGTTTTGTTCCACTAGAGGTCATTGGAGTGTGGATCTTCCATCCAAGCGTGCGTTATGTAAGCAGACTCTGTAACAGCACGGCACAGGCGGGGGGAAATAAAGCGTAGCTGATTATCGCGGAAAGCGCACTGTCCTGACTTTATCCTTAACTCTATTATAAGTCTTTTAAGGGCACTTTCGCGAGCCATCAGCCGTACTGCGGCCCTGACGCGCAGGGTCTGCAGAGGCAGCGCGGCAAACGACCATATCCGGACCCACGGCGGAGACGCGACCGCAAGCCGCACGCGCTGCGTAGAAGGAGTCTAAATCGGTAAAACGGAAGGGCAGAGACATGCTGCTGTTTTCTAAAAATATAATTCTGTGTCTCCCTAACTTATGGAATGTAAGTTCCTTACATTCAATTATTTTTATTTATACTGTGGTGTTGCATGCCATCTTAGTTTATGCAGTTGCTTTTATCAAAGTGCCCACTGTGGCCCTGTCAAATTTGGTCTCCTAATCATCCCCTACACGATACACAGTGGGGGCTGAAGTGGCTCCCCATTGCTTCTGTAAAGCACTTTGGGTGTCTTGAAAAGCAATATATAAATGTAACATTCGTTCATTCAAATCCAGCACACAGAATTTAAAACAGAGGGTCATCCAGTCCCTGGGGGGCTAAAGGCTTGCTTAAGAGCTAAACAGTGAAATTACGCTGTCAACCACAGAATTTGAACCAACAACCTTCAGCCACAAACCAGATTTGAGTTCTACATACAACCTAAACTAGGAGCCGATGTAATTCACATGCATGGCAGTCACCACAATGCTCCCCTGAACTGTAGCTATTTATAAAGAGTATCTGTCTTTATAATCCGAATTTCTAGCTCCAAGGCAATGGGTTTCAATCTGGCCCTTTTTCTATGTGTTGAGCCACACACTGACAAGTGCCTATATGGAATATCTTAACGTCACATCTGACGGATGGGGGTCGAGTGTAATACAATGGAGAAGCAGACCCGTGGTGTATGACGTGGTTGTGGATGGGTGGGTGTAGGCAAACTACTTCTTGTTTTCATTAGAATGGTTTCTCATTCATGGTTACAACACCCGACCGGGGTTCTTTGCAGCTTCCCCCCCGACCAGTGATGATGGACAGCTCAAAGTTTCCATGCTGCTAGGTGTCAACCAGACATCTGAGACATACCAACTGGAGTGTTTTTTCAGTGGTCTGTAACCTGCGTTATTTGCAGAACCCTGAGCTGATGTTCCATCGAAGTTTTGAGCTGATGTTACAATAAATTATTTTCTTCTACAGGCCTTCAGCTGTCCTCTGCGAGGTTGTGCCTTAATCCTGACCGACCAGTTGGCGGGTAGTACATAGGAATTGTTTGGCAAGTCAATGACTTGCAGCTCTGCAATGGGGGGGGGGGCTGGGGGCTGGAGCCTATCTCTAGTAGCCAGGGTTTGGGGTACACCCTGGATAGGTTTCCAGTCCGTTGGCTTTTTCCAGTATTTTTATATATTCAATGAAATAGATTTCCTTATAAGAATGACTCATTAGCCAGTTCTTGGTAATAATTTCAGTAATTAAACAAATTATAAGTGTATTTTAAGTATAACAATTAGATTGCATACGAGACTTTGTACAGTCTATTCTGACATTTCATACAATAATACAATGCAATAATACAATAATGTTATTTATAATCTTAGAATGTTACTCGGTATTGATTCATACAAAGCCATGCATCAATCCTATGCATCAATTTGCCTGAGATATAAAATACATTTTATAAGTATGATAAACAAGGACACTAGACACTGTATCTTTGAGCATTTAAGACGTATAATTTATTAAAGGCACTGTGTCGTTGCGTATGAACATGGAGCGCTTCTATGTCATGAATCACGGAGCCAGATAAAACGCGGTGTGGGACCGTGACATACATCAAGGGGACTGCTAAACCACAAGATATCGTTAATATCATTTCAGAGCGCCTTAACGTCCGGCCACTCAGGGGGATTAAGGAATCGGGACAATCGCTTCATTTGTTGAAGCCTATGAACAATGGGCTGTTTATTATCAACACACACAGCGGTCCGTTCATCATTTTGCCCTGCTTGTTTGTAGAATTACACGGCAGAGCTGCACGGAAGGGCGACAGCCTCTATGTATCTATTAAATACAGGATGGTACCTTTGCTTATCACGCACCGGGACCATTAGGAAAAGAACAAGCTTTTTCCATCAGAAACGGTGGCTGCTTTGCAACTGCTGGAACAAACTGTAAGCGGAAAAGAAGTGAAAACCTGAAGGACAGCCAAAGTATTGCTAGTAATTTGTAATAATTTGAATCAAAAGACCAAAGTCAGGATTTGGGGGATTCATGATGGCTGACGGCACAGCTTCAGAAAAGTCGGCTCTGGAAGAGAGGAGAGTATTTTCTGGAGTGGCGGAGGTCACCTGTGGTACTGGCAACACCTTGCCACTGGTTCCACCAGCGCAAGTGGCCCATGAAGATGATGACAGTGTTTTTTACAGCGAGAAAGATTTTGTTCCCATTAGTGCTTGTCGTGATCCCTCTCTGACTTCGGCCGATCTAGCGGGAGCCGGCAGAGGACCCAACCACGCGGGCTTCACCCTAACCTCGGAGGCATGGGAAAGCCGGGCCGAGCCTGCGATGAAGCTGCTCACGGCGAGCACCTCGCCCCCCCCTGCCCCAGGAGATCACAGGGACCCCATGCCGGAGAAGAACATGCTCCATCTCGCGGGCCCCTTCCCGACAGATTACGAAGATCTGATCCCAGTGCACCCCAAAACCAGAGGCTCCGAAAAAATCTTAACTAATAGCCCCGCTGAAGTCCCAAGAGAGTTGAAAACACAGAAGGAGGCAGAGGTCCAAACCCTGGAGGGTGAGCCGGACTTAAACTAATATTAACCATTTACTAATATAACAAAGAAGCTGCTTGTTTATTTACACGCATCGCAGACAAACATTTGTCTATACAAGTCATATAAGCCTCCTTTACATCATGCAAAAGATAAGATAAGAAAGAACTTTATATATCCCGAGGGAAATTCTTTTGTCATAATCATGCTTGGTGCACATTTATTTAAAAACAGCATTTATTAGAAATAAACCTGCATCTGACGACACCAGTGTGAAGAGTAGTTTTCATTTTGACAGTTCACTGTATAACGGAAAATCACACTTCATTTATCGCAAGTGTGTGTAAGGCTTATCGCTCGGGGGCCTAGCATTGCTGCCTCACACCCCCACATTGGGGGGGTTCGAATCGCACCTCTGTTGTGTGTGTGTCGTTCACATGTTCTTCATGTGTCATGCAGGTTTTAAAGCCATGCAGTTTGGGTATTTTCCGTCTCCATTGCTGATGTGTGTGCACTGAAATCGACTGATATCCTGCCTGTGTTGTACCCCTGCTCTGTGCTGCCTGAGATCCCCCCTCGACCCTGACCAGGATGAGATCGATGGATGGATGGATGTATGGATACATGTACATTCTCTGCTGAGAGAAAGTCACAGACTCTGTGATACACCCGGTTTAAGCCCCATCCTAAAATCACCACTGTGGTCATCTATCTTATATAATGACATTTATCACATGGAAGAATTGTGTGTGCTTTGGGAACCAAGTCTAGATATCTCAGATTACATGTAATTAAAATTCCTCTCGCTGTATAAACAGCTGACGATGCTACAAACTGGACATCAGTTTATTCCAAAAAAAGAATTTGAAAATTGCTGTGTGTTTTGTCAATTCAGTAAAACATGCTTCTTAGTTTCTATTTTCTATTTTTGTGGAAAGGATGTTTTGTGTGTGTGCATATTAGGTCAGTTACTGATGTTGTTGTTTTTATTTTATTTTTTTCCTTTTTAGGGTTTGATCCATGGAGGGAAACTGCTCTCACCCTGGGGCTGAAGCTGGAGAGCTTTGCCTCCCGGTCTGCACCCACCCCTTCTCCTGAGAAGGAGCCGAGCCAGAAGAATGGAGTAGAGGGGATTCCTCTTGGACGACTGACCGAAAAGGAGATCCTGAAACAGGGGCTGGATGTGAAGGAAGGGGACGAGCAGGGGGAAGTTAATGAAAGGCATCAGAGCACCTCGGAGCTCAGCGAAGGATCACCCTCTGCTGGTAGCAGTAAGTGCGGTGACCACGACACCTTCCCCAAATACAACACTGTCTCCTACCGAAAGATCCGCAAGGGAAACACCAGGCAGAAAATCAATGAATTTGAGTCCATGATGAACTAAAACTAAAGACGGAAACGTGGAGGCTGGACAATGAAAAGGCTATGGCCACAGACCGGAATAATGTTTAAAACTTCTTGTTCCATATCCATTAATGAGATTAATATTTGTGTTGTGTGCCAAGATAATGGACTCGCTGTGTTTTCATAGTTTATGGTCTATTTACAGTTTTTAATTCCAAAACAGACCATTTCATGTTCTTGGAAATATTACACATTAATTGCTCTCAGAAATACGTAATTGACAGAGCGTTACTAATCATGGGCTGTTATTTTCCAATACTGGTATCTCACAAAAAACTCAATAAATGTAGGTAGCTTCCGCAAAATATTTTTAAAAAGCATTAACTCAAGGGGAATGTATCAAAATAAGAGGCTTATTAGCCGTTAATCCTACTGGTATATATTGGCAGCCATGCTAACTACATCATTTGAAATGCTTATATTGCTTTTCATTTACTTTTCCGGCATACCTTTGTAATGACTTCTTATCTTGGTATAAGCTTTTATGCTGGCAATTACTTTAAGGAATACTTTAAACCAATGTTTGTCCCTTCTGGTGATTAATATTAATAGTTTTAAACAGCACAACGCCTTATGCAGAAAGGTCAACTGGAAAAATGTTTTGGATGTGTGTTCTCACCGATCATGTGATTCTATTGTAGCAGATAATATTGTAAATAAAGGGTTTTTCCTTTCAGCCCATCAAGATTTGGCAATTTTGTTTGGGATTTAATGAGCAACTCATCTTAGTAAAATTCATCCATAATTATGTACTACCCTGGTGCCATTAGATTTTGTTGCATTTTGCAAAATAATAATTTTACATTTCTGGAACAGAAGAAAAAAAGCAAGACAACCCAAGGCTAGAATAGGTCTTTTCAGTTAAAGCTCACTTCATCATAATAACCTACTTATTAAAGAATTAACTTAAACAACATAACAACATGCTTTTATATAGGAAACAATCATTTTAATGTTTATACATATAGAGTATGAAACACCCATTAACCAAAACATTTTAATCATGCTCTTAGGAGTACAACTGAGAGTATCCTTTCCCTTCACAATATGAAACATTGCCCTCTAGTGGTAAATTACACCAGTTTACACCTTTGATAAGGGACAGTAACATTCACAAAAAACACAAGTACCTTGCTCTCATTAAGAGCACCTGTCAATTGAAAAATACAAGAGTTGTTAAATATCACATTGTTTCTATTGGTCACTGACCCATTTCCCTCATTTCTATAAGCCTGATTGTCATATGATTTTTAAATCTCATTTTCAAAATCCTGTAAATTCACAGCATGTACAATATGCAAAAAATGAAAATTCACACCCTGTAGTGTTGTACTGGGAAAGAAAAAACATTTACAACTTCAACAACATTAAATCAATCAAATGTATAGAAATTCCCATGGTGTATTTGGTACCCGCCCAAGAACTGTTTTGTATAAATGGTTTATTTATTCTTACGTTACAAATTATAACCAAAGAAGCATGTAGTGATTTAGAGGTAATGATCATCTGAAAGAACTAAAATATTTGGTGTAAGTCTGAAATACTTATTAGTGTCTACATTTTCATACTTGTATATACACAAATTTCTATATCTAAAAATATAATTTGACAAAGTAATCCAACTAGGATACCAATGAGTACAGACTTACACATTTTGGAAAATGTTTTTTTTTAGTTAAACTTTCAACCTAATTTAATAAGTTAACTGTCATCAACTTACACTTGCATTATAGTTTGGCACAAACTACTATTCTACTATTGTGTAAATAAGGTAGAATCAGAATAAGAGGCTGGAGTGTTTCCAGGGCACAGAGAGCAAACCTCTTGCTGGGGGCGGAGTCTCAGGACCTAGTGTCTCCTGGTTGTCGATCACTGTGCATAGTAGTGTGTAAACTGCCACTTCTGGAACTTGCTTGCGGCATTGCAGTCGCCGAGTCGCACCCCCTCATGCCGAGGGTCGGCCTCCAGGCAAAAGGGCCGAGAAGACAGGTCCACGACCAGATGCTCCCTCTAGGGACCACAGGGAGATGCCACAGGTATAGGCACCAGAGAGAGATGTTCAGTTTGACTGACACCCCCCACCCACTTGTGAAAAAAGTCTAATTTTACATTATTTAATGAAATACTGGGAAGATTTTTGATGACATATGTGCTTAATGTGCATTATATGTATAAGGTAATTTCACTTCAGAAAAAAACACTCAGTTCTGAATGATTCTAATGATGTTAAGAATATAACACACAGAAACTTCATGATATAATTTCATGACGGTAGAATCAAAAATACTATTCTTCCGCTAGCAGCTGAAACACAGAAACTGAGGGTAAAAACAAGACATCTTTCCCCAGACTCACCATGGTGGAATTTGGGACGACTGACTTGTGCATCCAGCGCAGGCTGGACTTGCTGTTATTGCACTGGCCCAGAGCCACATTCTGCATCACAGCCCGGGGCTCCAAGCAGGAGTCCTTCTGCCGGACGTGCCTCATCCAGGTGTGGTTGAACTGCTGGCTCTGTGGAGGGGGGGCGGGACACTTATTGATCACATGGAGATATATCATTACTACCACTTTGAAAACACACCAGGACTGAAAATACAACAGATATCAAAACAGACATTTTTGCTTCCGACATTCTAACATACAATATCCTGCGAAGAAACAGCTATTTGTTTTTGTCCTCCACACAGGACATGTGATCTGTTTTTGGTCTCATGTTACTCATATTATGGTCTCATGTTTGGCCCTGTGGTTCCTTAAACAGGAAAGTTAGTGCTTTAAGATGACATCAGATGTGTGGGGGTGTGGCCTTGTGTACTTCATCTTCTGGTTAAATCAAAATTTTAATCAATATTTAATAATAAAAAAAAATTTAAATAAAAAAATAAAAAAACCCTCTTGTCCTGGATCACAGGAGGATACACTGGAAAACATGCATAAATATATTTATATATTAATTCACTTATTTAGCAGATCCTTTTGTCAAAAGTGAGGAAGGTTTGGGGTCAGATCAGGTGATCAGGTTCAGCCAGCATCACTGGGGATGTCGGAGATACGGGTTATGATCAAGGGCAGTGATATTATTATTCTGCTAGTTAAGGGATTTGAACCCACAACCACCCCAGAGCTACACACAAAGATTATCTTTCTGATTCTTTTCCTTCGGGGAAATACCACTTTTGATGCTGGGAGGTCACACTGGTCACAGCATTTATGTTGCATTTACACCATACAAGTTTACCTGCTTGCTCAGGTCACAGGTCTCAAATGTTAGCAAACCGTCCTTCTGGGCGATGCACTTTCTCGTCCCAACATTGAAGATCTGGAAGAGAGGAGTCAGTTCTCCATGAGAAGCCGTGGGCGAGGATGCCGACGGTGACACATGTTTACATTCTGCAGGCTGGCAATGTCAACAGATCCCGTCGGAGGGCAGTCACTAGCTTGCAGTAACAATTGCCATTATTATTCCGGGGAAGCGTGGTACAATCAGACTCTGTTTGTGCTCCCCCAGCACAACAAAACCTCCCAAAGAAACAAAATCACGACACAAGACTAAAGCAAACTGCACAAGCCAAAGAAAGAATCGGCTTTAGCACCGAAAATACACAAATATTTAATTATATTTAAAAAGTACTGTATTAACTGAGTTTGGAGATGTTCATGTTTTATGAAATGAGAAATACTGTTCCCACTCACACAAAGGCCTGTTTTACTTGTTTATCTGATGCTTTTATCCAAAGCAGCTTACAGTGTAATGTACATATGCTCCCTGGGACATGAACCCATGTCCTTTGTACTGTTAGCACAAAGCCCTACTTGGTGAGCAACAGGACCTCCCCGAAGTTCACATACCAGCCCCTGGGCCCTGACGATTGGAGCGTCGAGTTCTGGGTAGACGTTCTCCAAGTACCACCTAAAGCTCTTGCAGCCAAGCTTCTTCCGAAGCTCCTTCTGCTCCGTGAGGTCACCGATGTCGATGGCGCGCTTGTCCAGAAGGTGGAGGTAGCCATGGCCATAGAAGAGGTCCCTGTATTCATCAAGCCAGACCTCAGCTACCCGAGCCAGGTTACGCTCCACAGTCTTCTGTCTGTCCTTGGGGAACTTGTAAGGGTTCTCGCTACGGAAGATGTGGCCGACTCGAGAACAAGGGATGATCTCGATCTCGCCGCCACACATCCAGATCTGCCAGAAAGGAGTGGGGAGCAGATGTCAAAAAGGATAAGATGAACAACTCAATGCTCATGGAGACATGAGGTTGTGTCATACACTACCAACAACTTAGAGACCTCAGATACCAGAGGAGTAACAAGTCATCGATTCTAATCATTATAGCGATTGTTGATGGCCACGATACGATTTAAATCGACTTGATTAACAAATAGCGATTCATATCATTAAACCATGACATGCCAAAATCTCTCTCTCACACAAAGCAATCTAGGGACTCATCTTAGTAGAGAGTAGACACCAAAACATTACAGTACATTTTATGTATTTAGTACACCAACTATATGTTCCTACCTTTTCAGACCGTAAGCTACACATATCCCAAAATATTTAGGTGGTTACAGTACAAACGCAAGACAGAATGTTTCTTGGGCAGACATTTTTTGCATTTTTTGAAATGCATATCAGTTCTTTCAACATATTCTGTTATTAAATGAAAAATTAAACAATTCTTGTTAAGCCTTTTTGAATTCAAGTAGGTTCCACTAAATAATGTTACCTTATGTTTCACTGCACTGAAAATATTACTGAAATTAACTGAATTGCTTCATATTGCAGTAACACCCAAATATCACCAGATATCGAGTTGTTGCCTGATAGAGCTTACAACTTACACCGCTATTAGTTACTCTGACAGCATTTGGACAGTAGAACGACACCCAGCATACAGAGGGAGAACGCACAGCCTCACACTCTCAACACAGAAGCGGCAGGATTAAAACCAACAAACTAAGGCGTGAGGGAGCAGTACTACCTACTGAGCCACCATGCCGTCTGGCCTATGTTACACCAAAACGAAATCATATTATCACCCCCAGCTACCTTAAAAGAGATCTCCATGTTTTCACCACCCCACACATCCAGTCCGGGGTCGTAGGTTCCCAGTTCATAAAAATACTTCCTGTCGATTGAGAACAGACCACCTGCCATCACAGGACATCTGCAAAACATACATAGGGTGTGCTTTGGGGCGGCTCAGGGTACAGTTACACAATTTCAGCCAGACACCACACTTTATGTGAAACTTCAGAAAGCATCCCTACGACACATGCATGTAGGAAAGACATCGTAACAGGAGAAACACTAGCAATCAATTTAGAACCATCTAGGGGATTTCACCGGGAAAAGAAGTTACCATAACTAATCACAGAATATTTATATGTGATGAAGAAAGCATTCAGAATAAAGCTTAACTGCAACTTAGGTTAATGAATACTTACAGTATACAGACAAAACTATTAGGACAGCAAAGCCACACCCATTGCTGACATAAGGTGTATAAGTAAGCACATAGCCAAGAAAACTCTAGCATTAAACAATGGCAGCAGAATGAGCGGTCATGCAGAACAGGTTATCAACCTTGCACCGCCATTGGACACTACTGGGCTCCTTGCACCGCCATTGGACACTACTGGGCTCCTTGCACTGCCATTGGACACTACCGGACTCCTTTCCAACAAGTCGGTTCTCTGAATTTCTGTCCTGCTAGAGCTGCCCAGGTCAAGCTCAAGTGAAGGGATTGTGAAGTGGAAACATCTGGGAGCGAGTTAAACTGCGAAGTGGCAGCCACACAAGCTCACAGAAAGGGACCTGATCACCCAGCATTAACACCCAACCTGAAATGCAGCAAATTCCACCAGCGATGTTCCAGCATCTCATGGAAAGCCTTCCCAGAAGAGTATAGGCTATTACATCAGCTAAGGATCAACCAACCTCATATTAATACCCTTTGATTCAGAGCGAGAAGTTGGGCAGGCCGGTGTCCCGATACTTTTGTCTACATATGTGCATATGTCATGTGACGTGTGAAATACCAAGACTGAGTCAGTTTGCACTAAGACAGACCTTCTCCAAGTCTACAGAGGTATGGATTTGATTGTAGCCCCGGATCTATAATTACCCAGTCAAACCAATCGAGTTTTTAAGAGCTGAACAAAGCCAGATACATCCACTTGATATGTGCAACATGGTCAGACTGACCTAACTGAAACTGCAGAGCCATAATAAAAGGAGGGGTCCATAAGCCTCACCTGATCGGATCCGAATCCTTCACTTTATCCTTCCTGATGACTTCCTCTGCCACCGTGTTCCATCCAAACACCAAGGGCCATTTGAATATGCCTCTCTGGAAATTATCGACTAACATATAGCTAAAAAACAATAGGGGTGGGGGGGTATATTTACTGAGTGTTTTAAGGCTGACCTTTAATGTTTAATAATAGAAAAGAGAAATATTACAGCAAAAAAAAAAAAAGTTTTTGATAAAATTCTGGAACACTCAAAATGTGAAACTGTATTATTTTCTTGACTTGCTTAATGTCAGCTCACAGACTTCTTTATTACATTTCCGGTTAATCTTAAACCCCGATAATCATTGATCATCACAAAGGGGAAAGCTGCTATTGTACAATGTTTCTGATGGGGCTGATCAATTCAGTTGAACTATTACACAGGTGTCAAACCCCAGTCCTGGGGGGCCGGTGCCCTGTGCAGCTTAGTTCTTTCCCTGTTACTATTACACAGGTGTCAAACCCCAGTCCTGGGGGGCCGGTGCCCTGTGCAGCTTAGTTCTTTCCCTGTTACTATTA
>JAODKM010000001.1:40895351-40917647 GCA_026780845.1 Petrocephalus sullivani
AAACTTTTGTATATAATCTGCAATGATTTCTTTATCCATCTACCCATACTTCCATCCATCCATCTATCCATCCATCCTCAAACCACTGGTCAGATCATGGGCAGCGCAGGACACAAGGCTTAGATACCTTGAATATATCTATTTTCTTTTACTTCTTATTTATTTTACCTTTGGCTTCACATCTTTTGATTCAGGTCTGTGTAAGAAATTTTAATTACTCAGCATCTTGCAAAAGCTAAATATAAAACATGTATTCATGCTTGTTTGCTTGTTTGATTATTTATCTATTTATTTACCTAGACCAATAATCTTCATGACAAAACATACAGAAAGCTCTATTTTCAAAAGCCTTCTTCAATGTTTCTTGTGTATTTCCACACAATGTACACACAGACTGTTTTCCTGCCGTTAAAGAAGACCGCACTGTGAGTGCAAGGGACAATTCCCTGGAAGCCCTTCAGTATTTCCACAAATTAAACATGACATTCAGTTACCACATGGTACACTGCATGCATTAAACGAAATGCAATAACGAACCTTTTAAATCAACCTTTTAATTAAAACCGATAAATATATTGTATCAAATCTTTTAATCAAAGCCATAAAATGAAGGAAAAAAAAAAAACCAACGTATGAATAAGAAATTAACACAGATTTGTAAAGCGTGCTGATTCCTGGGAGCTCCGTGATCGCACTCGGTCCGTCGGCATCCTGTCCCGCTCGCAGTTTAGTGACGCTTTGGCGTCGCAGTGGATGCGACTGGAAACAGACGGCGGCACTTATCTGTGTATCCGAGGGCCTCTCTATTTAACATATTTAACACGTTTAACATATTTATGACCGTGGGGCTGTATGGGAGTGGGTGTCGTTGCCGTGGTAATGGAGCAGCCGACTGGCACAGGACCACGGTAGACGTTCCGGGGTCGGTGCAGCGACGGGGGGGGGGCGGCTGCCTTTTCGCATTTATATTTGGCAGAGGGTGGGGATAGGGGGCGACGTGCATATTGTTTGCGTTCATTTGAATAAGGACAAATGTCAGATTTCCATGGCTGTAGGCGGCCCCTCTTCAGGGCCCCGAGTCGCGGGGGGTCACCGGCAGCACTTCCAGGTCAGCGTTGCTGCACAGCGGTTTGGGGCTATAATTGACCTTTTGACTGAGCGCGGGGAGACTGCCTTCCTCCCGGGGCAGGAATAATCGCCGCGCGTCTGCCGGACGAGCCCCTCCCTCATACTAACCCCCATGTTTTTGTCTCCCGCCTGTCCTGTAAATATCCGCGGTCACCTTACAGACATGCGAGCTCCCGCGTCCGACGGGTTTCACCTCGCAGCTCCTCGGCGGAGCGCGCGGAGGCCACGTCTGAGTACCTTAAATGGAGGACAGTCCCTAGTGAGGCCAAAGCTGCGCGTCTGCGTCCGCGAGGATCCCTGTCGCTTCCACGCTTCTGCAGGACATGACAGGGAAACAGTGACATCTGGAGACCAAGCGCTGATTCAGTGACTTGGCGATGCAGGATGGTGTCCCTGGTGGTGACAGGTACCCTTACGGCAGACAACAGCCTAAGGTTAAGATCAAAAAACACCTTTAAAAATACCCACAGGAGGAAGGTATGTTATAGCTTAAACGACCATAGAGGTTATTGTAAAATACAGGCTGGTAATTGGACTCTCCAGCAGACACATCAGCAGGGTGTAACTGTCGTCAGTGCGATGGACGTGGTCCAAAGGGCTCCACAGAAAGGTTGAGCACAGGCCGAACGTCCAAGCCCTCGCAGGCTGCCCCGAGGGCTTCTGGCTGGCCTGGCATGTGCCCCATCCTCCACTGGAGCGGTGTTCCCTCCCGAACCAGGAGCCCGTGTCCACGTTCTGCGCAGACGCAGGGAGTAGCCTCACATTCATTATTACACACTAATGTGTAGTTTGGTGTCATGTGCTTCCTGTTTATTACTGTCATTATGGGATTACATGGCTGGATTATTTAATAATCATCAACGTCAACATTTCAGAACAGAGAGTACAGTTTAGAATATGCAGTTAAAACCCTGACATCATAAATTACAGAAAAAAACACTGAAGATAATAGTCACCATATGGTAATATACGACATTATAAGAATATGAGCCCCCTCACTAGGTATAATCTTATGAATAATCCAAAACTGCAGCCTGTTCTCACGCTACAAACATACTGTAGGTATATTTCCTAGGTATATTTCGTCCTGTGTTGCTCCTTATTGGTTATTACGCAAGTCATTCTCCTTTTTACAGTTTTTATGTTCCTCCGATCATGTTCCTCAGGATAAATATCACAAAAGGTTTCAACGTCTGGCCTATTTTTATCCGAATGCCTGCGATCCAGTAAAAAACAACCTGGTAAAAAGCCCCTGCATCTACATTTTCTACGTTAATATAAGTTTCCCTTTTTTTGGCTGTGCCCTGAGACCTCAGCAGCTCTGTGTGTGATCATGTGCACTCCTATGATGTATCGCAGAGTGGGGCTGTAGGGCGCGGGCCTCAAATATGTTAGCCGATGTTTTCAAAGTGTTTACAAAAAAAAAATGGAAAAAGCAAATGCGAATGCCAAAGGCTTAGCTTATGACGAGAGGGTATTACATTATTAATTAAGTACAAGTCAGCTCTTTCCTTTCCGGAACCCTGTGGGTATACAGTGCTGTACACTTGATTGAACTGGCTAGTGGCAGAGCAGGATTTTTGAAGGGCCTGAATAGAAATTTAGGGCCAGACTGTATTATGGGACTGCAAAGAGCAGTATTTTTAGAAAGGTGGCGGACCGGTCGTGGCAAGCCTCATAAATATCCCCTCCCACTACACCGACTTACACATCAGCAATGGCATCCACTTCCAGGTTTCTGGAATAGAATTGCGACGCTTCATTTAATGTTGTGGGTAGAAGGCAACCACGCTAAATGCTAATATTTGTCCTGCTGGATAAGACTCAGGGGGTGGCATGGTGGGGCAGTGGCTAGGACTGTCGCCCAGCACTTCTGGGACCAGGGCTGATGTTTGAATGTTAGGCTTTGAAACCCCCCTCCCCCGGTAACCCTGCATAGAAGGAGTGGTTATAGATGAAGATAATAGCAAATTAAAGGGGGCTGCAAGTCAAAAAATGAAGATAATTGAATTAGCATCTACTAGCTGATAAATTCCTCACAGCATCTCATGAGAAAATGTATACAGAGTAGATGCTCTTTCATGTCAAACATCACACCATAGGGGTACACTGACTTCACAGGACTGTTATCAGTGTCTAATTAGCTAAAGGTTTATTCACTGTCATTATGACAGCATAACCAAGCGTTTAGCATGTTACCACTTTGGGCAGTTAGATACTGACCTCAAGCTTGCACATCCGAAGCTTGACCGCAAATCAATATCTAGATTCGGGATGTCAAAATTACAGTTTCTACCAAACTCCTTATTTCAGTTATTGGTTGATATGTCTAATATTCATTGATTGTAGGCAGTGGCTGTAATTTTTTTTTCCTAGGAGATAATATTCATATGGAGGAATGCTCCACTGCATAAGAGCGTGTAGAAGGGACGTCATCTCACTCTGCACATGGTATTTAGGAGTGTCTGCTGTGACGGAGAGGACACGCATCCCAGTGACACCATTACAGAAACCGGTAAGGCACTGGCTGATTTTCATGTACACTAACTGGTCACTTAATATTCTTATTTTGCTACATGGCACTGTTATTTTATTTTATGTAAAAGTCTTACAAATACTACGTACAAAGACCATTCATGTCCATTACTGCTTATCTAAGACAAAAAAGAATCCTAATACATTGTGGTCAATCTGCTTGGCAAGTGTTTATTTTATTTGTATCCTCCCTTCCGAACAATATTTTCAGTCCAGATGAAAAATGCCAGTTAGAGGGATGCAAATCTGCAATCAAAACTGCTAAACATTAAAAATGTGATCACCGTACAATCAAATGTTTTGTGGCCAACAGACAAAGAGGATGGTAGAAACATGTAGAGAGAGCGAGACACAAATCGACTGACAATGACTCGTGTCAAATTAAAGGCAGGGCTTCCAGAAACTCTTTAGAATCAAGTGCCAATATTTGAGAGTGACTGTTGATGGAGCAGATGGATGGGTCAGGGGTTGAACACCTTCTTCAAGTGACAAGAAGGTAGTGGAGGAGTGATGGTGTGAGCTGCAGTTATCACTACTGGTATCACTTGCTGGACCTTTCAGACTTCCAGATGTTATAGAAATTAACCAGAAAAACTACTGCCAGTTTCTAGAAGATACCATCCCATCTTCAAACACTTGCGCAGGAAGAAGTCATCAGCTTTCAAAAAGGTTAAGATATTTAAACAGGACAATGCCCCTTCCCATGCAATAAAGTATTCCGTAGATTGGCTAAGAAAGGTGATTGAATTATGACCTGCCCCCTTTATTGCCTGACTTAACCCCCATTGAGAGCTATTGAGCCTTACTAAAGAATGAGATTTACCAAGGTAGCAAGCAGAACATTTCTCAGAGCAGCATGTGGGAGGCGGTCCTAGCTGCCTCAGCTAATATAGGACATGATCAAATCAAAAACGTGACTTTTTCAATGGACAAAAGCCTCATGATAGTTGTCGTGATGTGGGGTGGAATGGAGACGGGGGCAGGGGTCAGAGCAAACGGAGGACGTTTATTTAAACAAACTTAAAAGAGCTAGAAGCAAAACAGGATTACAGGGGATAAAGAAGGGAGGCCAGGGCAAAAGCAGCAGGAAAACACTACATCAATGAGAGAATCGGGGAGCACAGGACTGGGAAGCACTTTTATACAGGGCTAACAAGGTAGCAAATGAGAGGCAGCTGGAGTGAGTCAAGATGAGGGCAGGAACGCGGGGTGAGATTAACGCGGAACAGGTGTGGCTCGTCGGAGCCATGCTAGGGAGACATGGGAGGGGCTATGCAGGACATCATAAACTGCCCCCACTACCCCCCTGCCGGTCATTAAGCTATACACCTCCCTATAACTCAGTATACTTGAAGCATTTTTGCTTCTTCTTGGATATTATACGAGTTATTCTCAGATAGGGACAAAGAACACAGAAACTTCCTGTGTCTTTGCCATTTTCTTCCATGCCCAGTAAATATAAACCTGGTAAAACTGTTGCCTTAGTCTTGAATTCCTCACACTCAGTTGTGCCTTTGTTAATGAGACAAAACTGTTTGTTAGGGTTAGGTAGGATTTAGCAGTGCTGATGAGGATCAATTCTGCCTCTCGGCTTAATCGCCATCCTGCTTTATTGTTACAACTTGTCTATTGTGTTGATGTGACACTGGAGAAGATGTACTTTTAAATTTCGTTGTTGTGGAAACAACAAGGACAATAAAGCATCTGAATCTCAACAGGGGACAACAAGTCCCGTTTTCCAGTCATTTGGGATGATGTCCGTCTCCCAAATGGAAGCAAAGATTGCTTGCAATGCCAGGAGGACAGCCTTACCACCAGCCCGGAGGAGTTCACCCTGGATACCACAGACCCCCGGGGTCTTCCCCGCCCCCAGCTGATTTACCACCCGCACAGTCTCATTGAGATTGGGTGGTTCACAGCTGATTGGAGGGTCAGCCTCAAGAACAGTGGACCCAGAGATGTCCACAGTCCTGGCTGGAGGATCAGCTTTAAATAACTGCTCAAAGTAGCCGGCCCAGCGGGTCACAACTGCAGTGCCATCCGTAAGTACCGTTCCATCACCTGCCCTGACTGCTACTCTCCGATGTATTATTACATCCCACAAAAAATTCCCTGACTTCCCTCTCTCATTAGGGAGCTGTTAGACAGATGTAAGAGAGTGTAGCGTTATAATAAGTCTGTCTTATTATAATCAGTGTTATAATCGGTCTGTCTTATTTTGTCTCTGCCTCTATCTCAGTTCACCTCTCCCTGTCTCTCTATCTGTCTCCTTTGCTGTCTGTCTCCGACTCTGTACCATGGTCTGTCTCTCACTTTGTCTTTCTCTGCCTCTGTCTGTCTTTCTTTCTGTTTTTGTTGGTCTTTGTTTCTTCACCTTTTCTCTTTCATTCTCTCTCACTTTCTCTCCATGTCCATCTTCCTCTGTCTCTCTCACTTTGTCTCTCCATGTCCATCTTTCTGTCTGTCTCTCTCACTTTGTCTCTCCATGTCCATCTTTCTGTCTGTCTCTCTCACTTTGTCTCTCCATGTCCATCTTCCTCTGTCTCTCTTACTTTGTCTCCATGTCCATCTTTCGCCATCTGAGGGTCCAAGCGATTGACCTACAGAACGCCAGTGATCTCCAGATCTAGATCTTCACCAAGCTTTCTTTTTTTTTCCTATTATTACATCCCACAAAAAATTCCCTGACTTCCCTCCCTCATTAGAGAGCTGTTAGACAGGCGTGAGAGAGTGTAACGTTATAATAAGGCGTATCGTGGAATCAAGGTGCTCTTATTGGGTTTAAATACTGAGGAGGGATGTGTATCGTTATGGGAGGACAAAGCCTGGAGGATATAGCCGTAATGAGGTGGGGGATTTTTCCTCTTTTGAGGGGTGGAGGAGGGTATTTCCAGAGCCTTCTTTTCTCTTTTCCTCGACCCTCCGTCTGGGGTCGTTAGGTACAGTCGGGTAAATATCAAAGCTCTCCGCATGCCTCTTTGTTCCGGTCTCTGCTTCAGGTAGTGAAGCTGCGGAGGGTAGCAGACAGGGGAGGTGGACTGCAGTTATTTTCTCCCCCCGGTGCACCCACGGTGCCTTCCTCCGAGCTCAGGATCCGCCTGTCACCAGCAAACCGCAGGGTTAATTAGGTCTTAATCCTGAACAGCCCCAACGCGTGAAACGGCAAGCCACCTTAATGGGATTTAATTAACGGGAACGTCACAGGTGCAGCAGGAGGATCCAAGAGGCAGGAGAAGCTCTGGGTGTGCGGGAAGGGATGGTGGTCGAATATCCATTTCCGGAGGGCGAGACGATGGAGTGTGAGAGCTGGGTCGGAACAAAGCTGATGGCCTGGCCTGAGACTTTCATGCCGGGGGTGGGGGGGGTGGGGGCACCAGTGGTATGACCAGGATGTCCAAGTTGGATGGGTGGCTACAATAAAAGTTGTTGATTGGGGCAGTGGTGACAGTAAAAGGTGTAGACTGGGGGGATGACTTATTTGGATGAAGGGGCCCCATTGTGAGAGAACTAGCCTATGAAGGCACGTGACCCGGCAATATCCTTCCCACCCGTCCTGTGATAAACTGCACTGTGGAGAGACCATGTGACCACATTCCTTTCTACCTTTCAGTCTGTCTCCTTTTGTCTCGGCCTCTCTCTCACTTCACCTCTCCCTGTCTCTCTGTCTCTTTTGCTGTCTCTCTCACGGTCTTTCCCTGTCTCTCTCTGTCTCTCTCTTTTTACTGATCTTTGTTTTTCCACCTTTCTCTTTCATTCTCTCTCACTTTGTCTCTCCATGTTCATCTTTCTGTCTGTCTCTCTCACTTTGTCTCTCCATGTCCATCTCTCTCTCTGTCTCTCTCACTTTGTCTCTCCATGTCCATCTCTCTCTCTGTCTCTCTCACTTTGTCTCTCCATGTCCATCTTTCTGTCTGTCTCTCTCACTTTCTCTCCATGTCCATCTTTCTGTCTGTCTCACTCACATCGTCTCTCCATGTCCATCTCTCTCTCTGTCTCTCTCACTTTCACTCCCCCATCTCTTTCTCACTGCAAATCTTTCTTTCTCTCTATCATCAAAAACAAGTAGCAAGGGCTGCAGTGGACTCCAGGTGCCCCCAACTCGGATGGACTTGGAGTTGAATATGCAGGTTCCTTGGCACTCACCCCATCCTGTCCTGTACATGACCTGGCCATGCATTGTGGAGAGGCACTAATATCCCATGAACCATTGCTCCACACATTGCTCTCAATCAACTTTATTGACAATATTGCAACAGATCCACATGGTAATACTAATGCAAGAGCGCCACCTGTCTATTTACATGTAGTTGCAGATCACCACTCGACTACCCACTGTACATAAGATAAACACCTTCCGCTTGTCGGGGCTTCAGTATTCCAATATTTCCCCTCAGGATTCAGCTGTATATTATAACCAGCCTTTCAGGTCAATGTGCTGCCGTTAGGTTATTCAGAAGAACATGTACAGTAATGCAGTTTGTTTTTTTTCTCTTTTTTTGAGTTTATTACCAGCAGCCCCATGTCATTGTCAATCAGAGACCTCAGAAAGGCAGAGAGACACTGCTGTGGGACGAAAAGAATAAAAGATACAAAGCTGAAGAGAATAAACAACCCGGGTAAGGAAGACGAATCATCACTCCAAATTTTGGTATGATTATACCAGGCTTGTGGGGGCTGATATAATGCTGGACATTCACTGGCTGAGTCACGTCTTGAGCTGGATTCTTTCACGCTACAATGACAAGATTGTTTGGGTAGGAGAGGCGAGATGGTGTGGAAAAAATTCAAGGGAAGGGTGCCTGTGAAGTGTTTGTTTCACACGGAGGCCGCGTTTGGAACATTTGGATCATTTGGAACATTTTTTTTGGGGGTGTTTGGGGTGGTAAAAACAATGGGGGATTTGGACTGTCGAACGCTAGCCTCGGCCCGTCCCGTCACGTCTTGCCCGCTCTCAGTGCGCTGCTTATCCTGAGAATGAAGAGGGAGATTGGCGGCCCTTGAGGAAAGAGCAGGGTGGCTCATTTCGGAGCCAGGAGTGAAAATGCATTGCTGGCTTTTTGTGTGTGTGGCAGTAATGCAGTACGAGGCAAATTCAGACTCTGCCTTTGTGTGGCCTTAAAAGTGTTCAGGCTGGGTGAGCCATTAGTGCAAAACCCATCTTCATCTGTCATGCTTTTGCAGGGGCACTAAGTGGCTTCCTGTACAGGGTGTGCTCTGCCTTGTACCCTGAGCATCCTGAGATAAGGCCCAGGCTCATTGTAATCCTAAACCGAATAAACGGTATGGAAGGGTTCACTGGCTAGTTATCGGCTGTTAGCACTGACAGAAAAATAAATCTATAATCTAGTACTAGTACCTGTCAAGTAATTATCTTAAAAACTTAAAAAATCTTGTCTGCTGTAAATTCAGGATATTTAGTAAGACCATCTGTCAAACAAGCAATAAGCCCCATAAAGTTTTACAAGTCGTTAATTAAAATTTTGAGCAGCTTCCTTCCTCATTCCGTGAGGTTTACTTTCCTGTACTAAGTGTTTTTTTTCTCTTATTAATGATGCTCTGTGTGCTAGTTTATGAATCGTGCAACGCAGGCCATGTCACACGGTCAGCCAGCGGAGTCGCTCTCGGGGAGACCTGGGACCGGGAAGCGTTCCAGCTGCACGGGGCTGCCGTCCGGGGCTATGGCGTGCTGCTAAATGTCACCGATGGCTGGTGGCAGGCCAGTCATGCTTAATGAAGGACCGGCCTGTGTTCAGAAGCCAACCTCGGCACCGGGCGACGCTAGACGGGGCAAAAATCAACAACGCGGCCTAATACTGCTGGGTTTCCATTCTGCTGGTGGTTTTGTGGATGGGTATTCAGGCATGGATGTCTGTCTGTCTGTCTGTCTTCCATACCGAATGGTTAATCTCGGGAAACACAAGGCGCGAGATGGGGGACACCATCAATGGGATGCCAGTCCATTGGAGGGCACACTCACAGTATGCGACGCACAATGCCAAGATACCAGTTAATGTAGACTTGTTATTTACGCCTCCATAGGGCCCAGAGGAAACATGAACATAGGGAGAACATTAACCCCCCCTCCACTCATCCACCACACACACACTCGGGGGGGGGAAATAACGCCTTCCTCAGACTCAGAACCACTTTGGTATGTTGGGCACAGACTCAACGAGGCGTCTATAGCATTCCACGGGGATCCCGGCCCACGCTGGGGTTCCCCAAATGTGTGTTTAGCTGGCTGGATGTCTTCTGACTGGTGGACCATTCTGGATGCGCATAGAACACAGGATTGGGAGAAAAAAAAAACAGCAAAAATGCTTGACAAATTCTAAAGAAAGTGTTCGGCCCTTACTGTCACCAGTCCATTCTCCAGACTCACTTCCTTCATCTACGTTGACTGAAGATGATGATGACTATTTATCACATGAGATCAACCAGTATAGTTTTCACCTGGTCGGTCTCTTTCAAAGAAAAGGCAAGGAGTCACTAATGTGTTGTACAATCACTGCATGCAGGACACAAAGATGATTGAGCCCCAGAAAAATTTGACCAAATTGCCCCCCCCCCCCTTCTCCAAACCAAACCCTGAATATCGTCCTCTTTCTCTCCCTTCTTTGGCTGCCTTGACTGTACATAAAATCCCACCGAAAGCCCTAACGATGACGCCAAGAGGCGCCAAAACTGAATCGCGGTGCAGCCCCACCTTGGCTCTGCTCTCGCCATAGGTTATGGAAAACACGACCGGGGGCTGAACGCGGTCGGCGGGAACCTGGCGGGAACCTGGCGGGGACCTGGCGGGAACCTGGCGGGACAGATAGGAGCCGATCAGTGTTACCGTCGCCGCTTCCGAAGTTGGGATGGCGTTAATAATATCCAACGGCGCGGCGTAGCGGCACACGGCCCCCAGATCGCGGTTCCGATACTAAATTCGATACAGTTGTAAACCAGCGAAGAATACGCCAGCCTAAGAGAATTAGCCTCTTTTGCGGGTTTAAACGTATCTATTTTTCCAGTGTAAATCACTTGTCAGTCTACGGCAAATGTAACTGTTACAATCTGAAAGGGAAGCGGGGGGGGGGAAAAGAGAAAGTGGAGATAATCTTTCGGTCCCATTTTTCTCCGGCGCCGACGCGTGACGGAGAGTGACAGGTCTTTCAGCTGAGTGACAGGTGTCCTTTGAAAAGCCCGCGGGCCGGCGTCGGTCCAGACTGTTGAGATGCATATGTGGAACCCTTATCATAAAAGCACGGATGGCCCAGATAGCGGCTGTTAACATTGCAAATAGGTCCGGAATTATTCATTGTCAGCGCGGAAGGAAGAATAGGGGGTTCGGCCGGGGGGGGGGGGATGTTCGGCGGGGTGAAGTTTGATTATTCCGCTCGCACAATGGCGCAGGTCTCTTGCACGATTCTCCCCTCCACCTTGGCAGAGGGCTGCCTGCCGACTTTCGGCTTGAGCGGAGGCTGACACACGTCTGGCCAAGTGTTAGAGCAAGATCATGCGCGCCGGCCCCCATTTTAATTTCTAATACATTAATCTTCGCCGCGCAGATCCGTCATGAATATGCGGCGGCCTCCCGGTCTCCGCCGGTGCGGGGGGCTGCCTCGCGTCCGCCCATTGAGGTGGGCGCATTCAGTGTGAAGGCTCGCAGAAATGAGGGTCCCTGATCACTCAGTGACAACCGCGGCACAATAGCGCTCGCTAACGTCTCCCTTTTTTCCATTCAGGCCTCTGATAGACAACTTTGACACCTGGTCCCAGGAGAGAGACGACCCCCCCCCCCGCGCCCACCAACGTCCCCGCTTGGGCAGCGAGAGTGGGACTCCTTCAGAGACTCCCCCTATTCTATCTGCCGTGAAAGAACTGTCACAGGTGAGCGTATCAGTGGCTCTCAGGAGCTACCCCCACCCCCCCACCACATACACAGACACACACCCTCCACCCAACACCCTCTCCTGGCTCTGACCTGACCCAACCCACCAGGTCTGAGGCCGACAGTGCCGAAAAAATGGCTATAAGTAGCTTGGGAAGCTTGGCAGTGTCATGTGATTCCGGCTCATTCCCTGGCGGTTAAAAGAAAAAGCCAAAGCTATTGTTTTCCTGGTATTAATTAGCATTGTCTTAAGTTGGTTATCCCTTTGTACGCGCGGCCCCCAGACAGGGCCCTCCGCTTTGCTGGGCCAACCCGACAATGGCTCCCCACTTCTAAGGTCGCAACCCAGCAATACTGGGCCGAGGCAGAACACCCCAGTGTCAGCTCACACCTCATTCATGGGATGAGGATGCCAGGATGCCAGCAAGTTCCGGTCCAACGGGTGTGGAGTACCCTAACGAAAATATCTAATCAAAGGAACTATGAGTGCATGTTACTTCACAGGCCAAACCTTGTCATCATGTCATCATGTCATTTTTCAGCATTTTAGCATTTTTGCATGGACCATGCAGAAATTAATTTTTTTGGGGTTTCTGACATATCGTTTTTTTTTTTTTTTTTTTCTCTTCCCTATCCAGCCCTTCAGGCTAATGTGATCATGTAAGACCCAGGTGAGGTAATTACTCATTTATTTGCGAGGTAAATGGCGGTTAACGGGATTCAGGGCCTGTGTCACGTGGCGCCATAACTCACAGAGGGGGCCACCTTTATGGCTCATCTTAAGAGTGCAGTGGAATATATGGATTTCCCAGCTGTCGGAGGGGGTGATGAACGTGCGAAGAGATTCGTAATGGCGCTAGCTGGCGAAAGATACGCGGGGGCTCTGCTGGGGTGGGTGGGGGGGCAGAGGTGTGGAACCGCTTGGGGACCACAGCGCCGTCCCTGTAGATTTACATTCAGAGCTCAACTTCTTTGTGTGCCCTTGCAGACGAGCTAATCGTGAGGCATTCCGGAGACAGCCAAGTCCAAGCGGAAAAATTAGAACATTTCTGCGGAAATAAAACAGCCCATATAAATAAATAAAACCCCCCACCCCAAGTGTGCCTCTTTAGCTGGCAGGAGTACCTGTTTGTTATAGAGCTGTGTGTGTATGGAGGGGTGCCCCCCCCCCACCGTTACACTAGCCCAAACAAACAAACAAACAAACGCAAAGATGCACACTGTGACATCGTCCCCTTCAAGGATGAGGACTTGGGAAGGGCTTCAAACACCAGGAAGTCATCCAAGAAAAAAAAGAATTGCTCATTCTCCCCAGCGAGGGTAAAGGGGGGAGGGGGGCGTTGTGGATGGGGGCCGCTTGTGAATACAGCAGCTAGGTGAAATGCCAGGGCTGGTGGCTGGTGGGGGTGGGCATGAGTTGGTTTAAGCTGGTTAAGAGAGACCGAGCCCTCTTGCATTTACTCATTGAACAGGGTGGGTAGAGTACAAACGCTAGCAGATTCCATTGGCGAAGGGCAGCTAGAGGCCAAAGGACAGCCAAATGCTAACAATAAAAATTATAAATGTAAAAAACTAATAAAAAGTAGTAGCTGCCAATCTCTCCAACTCCTCTGTCATAATTGGCCTCTTACAATCTATCGGTGACAATTACAATTACACTAAATGAGTAATTACCTGACCTAGGTCTTTCATGATCACATTAGCCTGAAGACCCGCAAAAAAAAAAAAAAGAAGAAACAATTTGTTACATACCCCCAAAAACATATTTCCGCACGGTTCGTGCAAAAATGCTAAAAGATTACACAATAACAGGGTTTGGCCTGTAAAGTACCGCAGAGTCAGAACCTTGATTAGCCCCTATTAGCATAGGAATGCCTCCTGTATTTGCCCTTTCAATCAATGAATCAGACCCAGAGACCTCTGTTAAAAGCTCTTCCTCCGCCTCTTTTCCGGGGGCCCCTGTCTATATCCGGGCCCCGTGAATCGTTCAGGATCCCCGATTTGGGGACGAGGATAAGGGTATTTTGCATGCCTGCCGACTTGTCAGCCTTCAGACTATCAACTTTGGCTCTTTTCCCCACTTATAAGATTTATGTGGCCTGCCTCTCCTAACAGAGAACTAATGTGCTCTTCATTCATAAGAAACATACTGGGCACCATTAACACTGTGGCGGGCGCCTTTCCAGTACCATAATTGAGAGGTTCTTGTGTTTAAGGCGAGACATTAATTCACTGTGTCAGGTTGTCCCCTTAGAATATTTATGATGCTAAATACATTTAATTAGAAACAGAGGTTCTGATATTAAAACTGCGTCGTAAGGACAAAAAAGCCACATTGCGGTTTTTACCTGGAAGCTGTCGCTGCTGTTGTTCATCTTCATATTGCCCTGCGTAGAAAAACAGCGGCAGGACGGCGATCATTCATGCGCACGCTGATTAGGCCGCTAAATCACGGCAGCAGCCTGAGTCTCCGGCCGGCCCCCAATCGCCAGTCGCTTTTCAATCCGAGCAGCTCCCTGGGTACCCCTTAGAGTCATGCTAAGCAGCTGATCTGTCACAGAGCGAGCCGAGCTGAGGGGGCCCCCGCTCAGAGACACACCAAACCTGGCGCAAACTGGCGGAGACGCAAATGGACAGGAAGATGCTGTACATGACACTCTGCCGCGTTTCCCGGAAATTTCGCAGAGAAATCCCCGTCCGCAGAGCCTGATCCTTCGTGCCACATCAATAACCTTTGTGCTCGTGGCTGTCGTCTCCCGCTTGCTTGTTAGTTGTTGTGTCGGTTCAAATGTCGTTAAATAAAACATCGGTTAACCTGTGGAAGACAAAGTGACAAGGAATGTGACGGTTTAACGAGGCTGGACTAGAATTCCATGGCCCGATGGTAAATTTTACCAAGCTTGAGGGGTGGGTGGGAGTCACCGACCCACATACTGATTGACCCACCAGGATAATGTTCCATATGCCAGATGGTGTACGTGATGCAGCTCATCAGTTTATGGTGGTGGCCTAGTGGCATGATGCTCCTGTTATGGACCAAGAGGTTGCTGGTTCAAATCCCATCTACCACCAGTCGGTCCCTAAGCAAGACCCTTAACCCCAAGATGCTCCAGGGAGATTGTAACTGGGTAATGTAAGTCATTCTAAATAAGGGTGTCAGCTAAATGACATAAATTTAAGTGTAACTGAAGGTGACTAACTTTAACCATGTGTCTGTCCATTATTGCCAAACTCACAGAGAAGAAAATGATGTGCTCACTTTACATTTGTCCAAAACAGCGTGAGACTGCAGATCAGAACCGGCCAGTGTCCATGGAGCAGTTTGGGTTATAGGCATTGATCAAGGGCTCCTCAGTGATGTGACTCTGCCAGCCACTATGTCACACACCACCCAGGCTTTTTTGGGAAATGTGGAACTTTGAAGGAATCATGATATTTCTCAGTATTTCTTCTAATATTTCTCAAGAGACAACCAGCAGCAAACCTCCCAAACAAGGCTGCCACGTCCTACCGTGCCCGCGACACCATGCTCAGTGCCTCTGCTATGAACCTTCCCTCCCTCTGCCAAAGACCCTGCCCGGACCCCAGAGAGCCCCCCAGCTCTGGTTCTGCAGCTCCTATGTGGGGAGGAGAAGGTGAGGAGAGTCCCACATGCATTCAGACTGGAATCGGCGACTCGCCAAAGGGGTCCCCCTGTTCATTCGCGTTCCATTGTCATTCACAGTGTCTCGCCTGGGCAGCTTCTCCTGGTGACTAGCGGAAGATGGATAAAAAATACAGAAAATCCTTCACGGGGTGAATCTGGGCCAGATCTTGGAGGACGACACCATTCTAAGAATGCGGTACCATCCGTTCGGATGCCTGTTTCCCTTTTGTCCGCGTCAACAAACAGACGGCAGGCCAAACGGCACCGAACGGGCAGGAAGAAAAGGGGCCGTGTCCCACAGAAAGCCAGTGCAGAGTGAGACATCGTGTCTGACTTCGATAAGACGAGCCGGTCCCCCTATCCTGACATCTGTCAGCTTGCCGCAGATGGATGGGGGGGGCAGCCCTCCCACTATTGCCCGGCTCACGAGTGGCAAGGCGCAATGCAAATGGCCCGATAGCATCTCCGCTAAGCTGAATGACATTACACCCAGGCTAATGTTCTTAAAAGGCCGGGTATTTGAGGTGCTTGGGAGGCCGGCCCTGCTAGTCTGGGCTGAGTGACGCGCAGATTAAGTGCGCTGACAGGGCGCACAATGAAGTCATCAGAAAATGTGACATGTCAGATGGGTGGGGGGAGGGGGGGTGCTGAAATGGATGGATTGTCACTCTCTGTCACAGCGGATGCGTCGCCCGCTCCCTGACGTCCCCGACGCCACCGTGGGAAAATGCGCTAACTGACATGTTTACTGCCGTTTACCGCGCTGCCGGCCCCCCTGCGCCGGGTAAATACCCACAATGCCACACGCCGGCATGTTTTCCCAGATCCATTAATTATATCTATTAAGTTTAGATTTTTATGAGATCAGGCACAATATATCTGTTTTACTATTCACCTGACTGCTGTAATAAACAATTCTAGACCCCATTTTGGGGGCGGGGGGGGGGTGACTTAAGTCCACCTATTCTTTGTCTCAGCCCCCCCCCCCCCCAAATTTTTTTGTAAAGCCATTTATTGATTGATTTGTCCCAGATGTTCATATACATTTTGTCCCCCTGGCTCAGCAAGGAGACCCCCCTCCTCTCAACAAGTCATGGGGGGGTGGTGACTCCTCGTATTTCTTCAGCGATCTAAACCCCCCAAGGGTCAGATCCTAGAATTGCCCCTGCTTCATTGACAATAATGGGCACTTCCATATTGACAATAATAGGAATTACGCATAAGAGTTCCCACACCTACACTACCCTGGTTAATGGAGTTTCTAGTCCATGGTATGCCTGATAAAATCCATCCATCCATCCATCCATCCATCCATCTTTTACCTGCTTACCTTTGTCAGGGTTGAGGTGGGGCCTGGGGCCTGGGGCCTAACCCAGGAAGCAGAAAGCTGGGGTCCATCCTGGAAAAGGAGCCAGTCAGTCACAGGAACACACAGGAGCGCGGAGGGTGTCATTCAAACCGCAGGCTCAGGACGTGTCAGATCCCGAAGAGTCACCCCTGCCAAAAACATTGCTGATATCTGAAGCAAATTAAGCTTATGGACTACTGGTTGAAAAAATGTAACAAACTGTAGCAACTTTGTAATGCATTTCAGCCATCCTTATTATAATTAGCTGTATGCTGGAGACTATATTAAACCTATTACATTTGCATTGTTTGGCAAAACATAAATAATATGAGATACTAAATCAATCATATGTCAAACATGCTTATTATAAGATAACTCATTCTACACCTATAATATTACCCTTTCACACATCATTCTAGTTAAAATTTATTACTGGCACTTAATTAACAGTCATTTAAAATGAATGCTTTTAGCAATAAAACACAGCACACATATTTTATATATATATATATATATATATATATAATATGTGAATAATAACTCTATAACGGAAACATTTATAATGTAAAATAACATCATCTCCATAAACAGACAAACTCATAACCATTCCATCTGCCTCACTGTATATCCTGCCTCCACCCATTAGTTTAGGACAGTAAAAAATACAGAATTCCTTTAAAAATGAGGAAATAAATGATTTGGGAAGGACAGGAAATGCCACTGGTTTTGGGATCACCTTGGCAAAGATCCTCATGAACAGAGAATCCGTCTCCCAGCGATGCTTTTCTTTCCAGGGTTCCTCTGTACGCCAGCCCGCCAAAAGATGGCAATGTTGCCGTGCTGAATTCCAAATTAGGTTCCCCCGGCTTGACCTTCTCGGAGAAGCCTAGCCCAGCTGAATCCCCTCCACCCGCGGTGCTGCAAGCGGCCGGCCGGTTACGCCGCCGCGGGCCGCCATTCCAGGGAACAGCCCGGCTCCAGATGCCCGTGAAATCCGGCATTCCGTGACCGGTGGCCGCGTTCCCGTTTCCGGTTTCTTAGGAGACGTTTCTGCCCAAACCGGAGGGCAGCCACCCTAGGGTGCTGCGGTGAAGGTCAGCGACGATTCCCGAGCAACGTAGAGGGGAGGCTGGAAGCTGTTTTACAGTAAGAGCGCGTGCATCTCGGGGAGAAAACGCTGGTCTTGGAAGCCTGCGTGATGAGCTGCTGATCATGTTCGTCCGACAATAAGGGACGTTTAAAAATCCATGTCAGTGGTGGCAGGAACACAGCAGGACCTGGCCATTATAGTTCTCCTGCTTCTGCTTAACCTTATCCTTATTCTCCCCTTAACCACTTTCCATTCCAGCCATATCTGTCCCCTCATGCTTGCTCACATGTAAACTTTCAGCCTGTTTTTTTAAGGCATAAAGCTCTCCATCTATATGTTATATTTCTACAATTGAAGGCATACTTTGCGGTTTTAATGAAACACACGTCGACCTTTTGCGTGAGAGCGGCCATCTCCTTACTGAAGTTTATGTTCCCGAGTTCTGCCTCTCTCCTCCGGCATTTTCAGGAGTAATTACTGCCCGTAGGAAGACTCGGCGACGTGATTTTCTGAAGCCAAATGGACACTCAGCAGGCGAGCAATTCTACTACTATTATCCCGAAATTCCTCAAAATGCACCTCTCCTAATGGTTACTGAGTCCTACACCCCAATGAAAGGGTTAACAGCCACTAGGGCTATCAAGGCTAAATTGGCCCCCCCCCCCCCCCCCCAAAAAAAAATTACATCCCACTAAGAAGATGGCAGAGATGACAAAGAACAATCTCAAAATGGAGAAGGTGTCACATCTTTATTAGGCATGGATCTCGTCTGAGGCTATAACTTACGAGATTTTGAGACTATATAAGTACCAGATGGGGAAGCTGCTCTTTCTGATATTTTAGAAGAAACAAAAAAAATAAAACTCTATCTTATAATGGTATTTTATTTAGCTTTTGTGGCGTGTAGCCCTCATGGTTGTCACAACAGGACACCCAGACCTGCTTTACACCAGAGCTTTTCTCCAGGGGCCATTAAGGCTCGCCGGTGTCGATTTTACTCTCGTGCTTCATCCACGGGGTGCGATGCATGCGAGTAGCCCCCCCCCCACCCCACGAGGCTAATTCATGTAGATTTATGCAGTGTATGAGTCCTATTGCAGTCCGGATGACCGACACCCTTAAACAATCCAGCACACCTTCCAAAGACATTCCTGTAACGGTCCGGACTGACAATAAGGCCGGAGTCCGGCGGAGCTTGGAATTCTAAGCCGAGAGCAGGGGACCGGAGCTGTTTTTGAACCGTTTCGTCGCCCAGGGCCATGAATCAGAGTCTACAGTAGGATTCAGATGTTTCTCTGCATAAGGTCAATACATATGAGGAACACATGGAGAGTGGCCCGGGTGCCGTCAGGTAGCCGCGTAGCCCCGGGTCACGGCAAATGTTGTTTATTGGTTATTCTGTCAAAGCACCAGCCGGCGACTCAAATAAACCTGCCAGTAGATGGACCACATAAATATTTTCTGCGGCAGAAAAAGCGAGGAGATTTATTGTAACTGAATTGTTTGTGGCTTATATTTTTTTCCATAAGTTAAACACAGTATGTATTTACAGTTGAATACAGTCGAGCCTAATCGTTTCGTGTCACACATTAGGAACTATTTGGAACGTTAAGCTAAAACATTTTTTAAAAAGTGATAAAATTATTTTATTCATTGCTCATATGTGGAATTGTGAAAGGATTTTTGTGTTCTATGCTACTTCATGCATATAGCATGAAATGTATGTAAGAGCATGACAAAGGGTATAGAGCATCATGTCGGGTTTTTGATGTGCTTTACAAAGCATATGATAATATGATTCAGGGTATTTCACAGCCTCTGTAATATTCTCACCGTTCAGAATTTTTATTTAGGGAAAAAAAAATCTCATTTTGGAGAAACAGGATTCTTGAGGTCATGTTTTCTGGCTCACGATGGTTTTTACTTGTTAATTATTTTTCAAGGAAAGGATCCCAGCGATGATATATGAGGGAAAAAGGTGTGGAAATTCTGTGGTTTACTGGGAAGCCTGGTTTCTCTGCTCGGAACTTAATCCCAGCCTTCTTCCGGCTCTTCTCCCTTATGCCAGTCACAATTTCTAATTAGCTTCCCCTGTGGAGGAAGAAGATGGATTATATTTTAATATCCAAGGCCTAAAATTAGTTTATATTTTAGCAAGTTAGCACTTCTTAGCAGTTGATTTACTCTTGAAGATGTAAAACCAGTGAGCTTGCAATTAATCATGCACTGGTCATCCTCCTCTCTTAAAAAAAGAAAAGCCAAAAGAGAATCGGGAGGATTTCTGTTTCCCTGGCTGGATCGTAACAGGTAAACATATAATTGTGGTAATTTAGAAATCACTGCTCTAGTGTTACCCATGATGTCACACTTGCCCCCCGCCCCGTTATTAATTACACGTTCACACAACAACGTTGTCTTGGAATAATTATCGGTGCAGTCTAATTAAAAAAGGTCCTTCCCTGAGCTGCTTCTTTTTCTCCTGTGTTCCCCCCCTGGCCCCCCTCCCGCGGCCCGTCGGGCGAGGTGCCACACCCGCAACTCTGCCCCCGCGACTCTGCGCCTGCGACTCTGCCCCCGCGACTCTGAAGTCGTTTTTTGTTTTTTTTTTCTTCCCATCCGCTGACCGTCTGGCGTTTCTAAGCGGCTCTTACGAAGGAATCATCCATCACACCTGCCGCTGTCAGAAACATGCTCTGTGGTGGGGGGGGGGCTGCCTCATGCGGAAAGGGGGGCATGTGGTCCGATGTCTAGGGTCAGCGGAACTGTGCACAACACACTTTTGCAGGTCAGCTCTCACTTAGCTATGACACAGCTGAAGAAAGAAGTATATATGTATATTATTTTTACACACACACACATATATATATATATATATATATATACACTTTTACATATAGATATACATGTTCACAAATCCAGTAAATATAAACATAAGTCCCTGCTGAGCCAAAGCCAAGCATTAATGCCACCTGACTCGTCCAGCATGACGGGTTTTGGAGATTCACAATGCCAACCGGAGTAAACCTACAGTAAACACGGATTTGAGGCCGAGATTACTCGGGGACGCTGCAGAGCGCCATCTCGTGGATTCCTGCTCCAGTGTTGGCTGCTTAGTTGCTTAGTTCCCTTCTGCAGCTTGGGATATGCCACCCTAGCTCTGGCTGGGGGATTTTCATGAGCTGCGGCAGGGCGTCCGGTTACGGTGCTCGCCGGGCTGCAAATCCCGTGCAGGAAGGGCACGCCAGGATCTGCCTCTGATCTGAGGGAAGATAATAATGTGAGTTACTGCCCCGCTGTCCCAGGCCTTCGGTACCCTCGCGATTCGGAGTTGATTAAGCGCCTGTGCTGGTGTAGAACGAGGTCTGTTACTGCGTCTGCCCGCCTCCACAGGGCGGAGGGGAGTCGTCGGTGCCTATCCCTCCCGGGGACCATTTCATATGCAGGCTTTGCCCCTTGGGTCTGGGTGGAGGTGGGTCGGGTCCACCCAGCCTCCTACCTTCATTAATCATCCACCCGCCGTGGCTTACCGGCAAACACCCTCTCCTCACACTCCGAGACAACCCCCCGGATTACACAGAGCCGGTGAAATGTCAGCCCAAATCTGAGTCTTGATGCAGATAATCATTTCAATAATATTTCTCCATTTGTGCCCCAGACGCCGGGGGAATAGAGCTTTTCCCGCTGTCAGGTACCGTAAGGCTGCGCTCGGATGGGGACACTTGACTCGGAGCCAGACGGCTTAGCCATGCTCGCAGCATATGTTCAACAAGCCAGCCTTTCCCGCCAGAAAGAGGCACACTTTTATTAATTTGAGCTGGTGGGGGATGTTTATATGTTTACCTGACTGCACCCCCCCCTCCCCCCACAACCTGATGGAGAACCAAGAACCAGAGGCTATGGCTGGATGGTAAAAATACAGGCAGTCGATATCTGTGATATCAACACATTCTTGATGTTCCTAGAACGTAGAATACATCAGACTGTTAAGGGCTGGCAGCCATTACCTGACCAACCAGGGGCAGTTCTAGGGGGGGCAGTGCCCCTATGACAAAATGCACATGCCCCCCCTAAATACAATTGCTATTTTGATCAGAAATAAATGTATTATTATTATCACTATTATTATTTACATTTATGCATCTGAACTAAAATGTTGTGTGCTGGGAACAGGCGAAACGCAAACGTAAGAACATTTTCTTGATGGCCTCTACACGTGGCAGCGCCGAGTGGCCGAGTCGCTTTGGCTGGTGAAAAGTGAAGTTAAAGACAGACAAAAATAATCAATGACTTATGATGCTTGTGGAAGCCAGACAGGGTAAACAAGAAATCAGAGTGAGATACATATTCATAAAAAACTGTAAAATGTGGCTGGAAAGTATTGCATAAATAACTTATCAGTTTTCAAAATTATCTTCTGCTTCTTCGTGCTGCAAACTAGAGTAAGTGGTACTTGGAGAACATTAAGGTTAACTGCCCCCCCCCCCCCCCCCCCCCCCCGAAATGGTCTAGAACCGGAACTGCGACCAACCGAACGAACATCTAAACAAAACATTTTTTTTCTTTGCGTCCGTCTGCAGAGAAACTCGTTAGCGCGGCGAAGACTCTTCCGCATTGTTGGGGAAATTTATGCGTGGCCTCTGAGTTGAACTTCTCCATTAACGCTACGCTCTGCA
>JAODKM010000001.1:40933354-40945391 GCA_026780845.1 Petrocephalus sullivani
GCCATAACGGGTTAGGAAAACACACTTTGTACCCAGGAACAAAATAAAAATAAAAATTTGTTACATAGTGTAATCTACTTATTTAACAAATTATCACCACACTGAGGTTACTCAGTTAAAGTAAAAAAAAAAAAAGAACTGTGCATGCAGATCATGACTAGGATTTCGGATCCCAAAACCCATCCTTTTACAAACAGTTTTCAATTATTTTCCCCCTTAGTCATTTTTTCCAGCATTTTTCGGTAGTGATTTTCCTCGGCATTCATGACGGCTCGGGTCCCGTCCTGGCAGCCAAGGTGACCTGAAAACAAAGCTGAACCCAGTGACTCAGCCCAAAATACTTTCCCTCCTGCTGCCACTCTGTCCCAAGCGCCCCTTGGCCCACAAAGGCCTCAGTGTGACCATGATGTAGGCCACAAAGACAGCCTCTGTCACCAGTTTGCAAGTGGGACGCGCAGTAAAAATACAAGAACTGTCCTTCACTGCAGCGTTTTCTTTCTTTTCTTTTTTGCAGGCCTGCAATTCATATTTACATTTGAGGGACAGTATTTTGGGCTCCTTAAAGTGACGGGCAGAGAGAGCCTACATTCCTCCTACTTCCTACAGCATATTTTTCTTTTGTCTTGGGTCACCTCTCTGTCTGGTCGCTCGGCTGAGTGCCTTCTGTAACCCCGACAGCAAAGATTGCCCACCCCCCTTGGTGAACTTGGGCACCCCAACTCAGAACCTTGTAAACACAGAACAGAGAAATGCATGTCTGGTGCTACCATGTCTTCCGTGGTGTAAAACACGTTACAACTTGTCTTATTATAGAGGTGTAGGACAGATATCCCTGCAGTCACATGTTTAGGTTCATAGGTTTTTTTTTACTAGTCAATATGTTCAATTTAGTTCATGCTGTAATCTACTTTTATGGACTCTGAGATCTGTACTGTAGATTACCGTAAAGCTGTTGATTAACATAAATGTTACGAATGGTAAGACCTATTGATGGTTTGGCTGCAAATAATATTCAGCAGCTTCTGTACTATTAATTAAAAAATAACTATAATTTATAATCTGAAAAGCCGTCCATTTAAAAAGACTGTGGCAGACGACCCGCAGTTGTCATTTTGTCAACTGGAGTGGCAATAATGCCTAGTTTTATTACTAATTAATAATATTCTTCAGCTAGGATGAAATCAGCTTTTTACATTTCCCTCCTGTCAGTGGAATCAGTGTCTCCCTCGAGACGCTTCCACTTACGCCGAGGTTCCCCATCGAGAGTCACTTTTACGCCACGGCCCTACAGCGCCATTCTCACGCAGCGCGGTTGTTCAAAGCCCTGAAACCCAAGGCTATAACCATAATACCACTGGGGCATGTGCAACTGGCAAGGTGCTAATAAAAATATCCCAGATTTTCCCGTATTTTGGAGAATCCTCTTGTTTCAGCGATCATCGAGAAGCAACATTCACTGGCAGCATTATGCTGTGTGACATATGTATATATATATATTTTTTTATTTACACAGACATACACATAATCAGACACACACATGTTTGTATTCATATATTTGTGGGGAACATCCATTCATTTCTATTGGGAAAAAAACCCTAATCCCAGCAATGACAGCCTTAACCCTTACCCAGCCCTAACCTTAATCAGAAGTAACCAAACAAAATGCAAGACTTTTGGCATTTTTACTTTTTAGATTGCATTCACAGATTTTTAAACTGAATTTCCCAAAACCAGAAAAATGGTCCCCACAACGTCAACATAATAGGTTTTCATCACATTGTGGGTACATTTGGTCCCCACAATGTAATATATACATAACAGTCCCCCCCCCTCCCCCCACACACACACACTCACACACCTTGGCTGACCTCATTAGCCCTCTGTCATAATGTGGTAAATAGATACGTGTCACACTATGCCTCTGTGTTCCTTATGGTCGGCTTAGGTGGGCTCAGGACCCCAGCCCTGCTGGTCACAGGGGCGGGGCTGTCTGCTGTCTGCCTGCCATACGATGAACTGTGATGAGCCTTTTAGAAGAGTGTGGGGGAGAGGGGGGCGTCGTTATGTACCCTCGTTTGACCTTACCACGAAGCACCACGGCATGTGATAAATGGTTACCTTCAAAATCAGAAATGTCATGTGACTGGTACCAAAGCATCACGTTGAAGCGAGCATTCATCTATTGCATTATAGTATCATGCATTTCAAAGGCAGGAATATTCAAGTTTTTTAGACCCTAATTTTTGTCTTGTTAAGATGTATATGGAGAAGGAAAATAATTTATTTAACCATTCTAAAGAGAAACATTGCATGTCCTGTAACAATATTCTCATTCACTATTGTAATATTTCACGTATCAGCAGAAAAATTAAAACAGTTTTTTTTTTTTCATTAAAAAAGGATATGTTTCATTCATATTCATGTAACTTGTTATTGGGGAGGTACCGTGAAGCTCATGTTCACGGTGTTAAGTTTGCTCTGTGCACGAAAAGAATAGTATTGTTCAATTAAAGGGGATGTGAGTTTAGCCCTCCGGGAATTGCGCTCGAATTCGCCGGAAAGGTTCCCCGTGCACCGTACATGTCCCCCCTCAAATTCACCGTGAATCTGCGTATTGGGCTGTCAAAAAATTAAATGGAAAAATCATTCTAATGGGTGACCCTTGACATGCCTCATATTTCCTGTCAATTATGAAGGTGTAAAGTAATGCATAATTATGAGGCTCAGCAGCCCATATTAAAATGCACAAATAATTTGTGTTTATACAGAGGTAACCATGGATCCCCTCAGTTCTGACTTTGGGGGCCCCACATAATTACTGGTTTTAGAACACAAAACTGGCCCCTTCACTTCGCGGGGGCCCTGAGAAAAAAAAAGTCAGATGGTTATTATAAATAAGTTCGTAATTATACTAACTTTTAAATGACCGATAATATACTCAGAGTGTAATAGTTATTGAAGACTGTCAGAGCTTGAGGGACAAAGGACTGGAGGGCATGTGTTAGGCAGAAAAAGGGCCTTTTTTAACTGAATGGGGGCAGAGAAACACATAAGACCAAGAGGGGTCTAAACATGAAGGTGAAAACAGGGAAGGATGCGGGCCGAGCGGAGGAGCGACGTCAGTGACCGGACTGGGGGTGGCCAAACAAACCGGCACTTAAATACAGAGACTAAAAAAAGGTAACAAGCAACAGGCGTGGCTCATCAGGGCCACGTTAGGGAGGGGACAGGAGGGTCAGGTGAGTTTAGAATTTGCTAGTTGCAATTCATTATTTGCCACATTACTCATAATGATACTTCTTATGAATCGAAACCACTATTAAATGTGCTTTTTTTTTTGTTAATGATCCTTCATTCATATAAACGTTTAGTGGTCCTCTTGGGCCCAGTGTGTAACTCAGGTGTGCATAATTATTATTCTTAAGGTCAAACTCTCAGCAGGATGAATTAGTAAAATTACATAGTTGACCACTCCGGGGCTCAGATGTAGATGCAATTAGCTCTAGCTGGTCGGCTTGCAGTCGCGAGAAAAGTTCGCCACTCGACAGGTTGGGAAAGATTCCGGAATATCTCTATTGTAAAAAAACATCTCGGGCATCGTTTCCTTGAGCAGTAAAAGTTGGACTTTTACTTAGTGGCCTCAGTATCCACCATCTGATCAGGCTAGATTGATGTCTTCCCTCCTGGATTACCTAAAATACTCTGGTCCAGCCAATAAACACTGAGGTGCTTCTGGTTTATAATCACGTCCATCACAGCCCTCCAAACTAAGCAGTGCAAATTCATAATAAGCAAAGCATAATCCGGCATGAGTCCTCCAATCACAGAGGAGCAATAGTTCAGCCCTCCTGTCCATGCATTATCCCAGCCCTAATACCCCAGGGACTCAGTGTCTCAATGGCACAGAGATATTAGACAGCCATACGGAGATTCGTAAGGTAAGCAGGCCCCCATTGTTCTCCAGTCTACCTCCAAATGGAACACCTATGCTGAGAACTAATTTTTTTTTCCAAGGGCAAGCTGAAATTGAAGACTTGACTTTCAGCTCCTTGAGTCTGATACCTTATTGTTTAACATGCCCAAAACCTGTGTCCCTTCTCTAAAATTTAGATAATAATCATTGTTGCGCTTTCTTTTGAGGTGCATTGAAACCAACATGCCGACATACCAGAAGATGGATGAACGTGTGTATTGTAATGTAAGGGTTTCGCTGAATTCGTCAACAAACATATACTTTTCCTCTTGCTTCATAGATTGTGCTCAAAAGGGTGTGTGTGTGTGTGTGTGTGTGGTGGTGGTGGGTCCTGACAGCAGTGTCCACCCATAATCCTCAGCTCTCAGCGGGATCCTCGCAGACAGCAGGGGGCCAGGGGGCGGCCTGGGAGGGGGCCGGACGTGCCACTGCGGGCCATCTCCACATACAGCCGGTGAAATTAGACAAACGACAGGACGCGGCCGGTGACTGTGTGACACTGATATTCCAGCCCGTCCATTATTCACGGCGCCATGGAGTGAGGGCAGAGGCGCGCGCGGGACGGGGAGGGGGGCGCGCCCTCGTGTTTTTGTTTGCGGCAAATGTAGCAGAAACAGCCGCAGGATCCCCGCGAACGGGGGACTGGCCCCCTCTATTCCATCACCGCCCTCATTTGAATCTTAAAAGGGAATTTTACGCTGAAAATATTCCGAATTAAAGCAAAAATAATTAAAAGTAATTTTTAAATGCTTTAAATTGGGCTTAAAATGCACATCGAGCTGGAGTGCAAGGCGTGCATGCTGAAATCAGCAGACAGAAAGGGGGATAAGCCACAGCAGAATGGTACTGGAGGCTTTCACAGTTTCTGGGTGACCACAGCACGACGGATGGACACCTAGACCATAATCATTAAATTGATCGGACGGCACTAATTCATCGCGAATGCGACGTATGTAGCAACCTGTGTTGTTGCAGATGCGCGTCTCTAAACGGTGACATGAACCGTCTAATCGCCTCCTGGCATCTGGGAATTCCCCCTGCAAGGCACGAATATCTGATTATGACATTAGGCAGTCGAAAGTATCACCAAGTTAAAGGCAGCATTTAGTCTCGCAAACGAATGAAAGGGTAAGCTTGTTAAGCTGGCAGCCTGATTATTAACTTCCAGTTCATTTAGTCATGCTAATGCTAATTTCAACTTTGTAAATTAAAATAAATAAGGTCATTATCGTCTGTAATGCATTTACATATTTCACAGGTGTAATTCTCGGGGCTTTTTACAGTGAGCCTTGTTCCTTTAGAGTAATTCATTCCGTGCCATAACCAACAAAGATGGGAGTCGGGCTAATTTATCTCGGAATTTGCGCAAAGTGTAAAATCATGCAAATGAAGCCGGGTTGAAAGACATAGCATTTAGCTGACAGTAATCAATGAAAAAAAAATGCGCCCAGGAAAGTTGAGGAAAGTTGCGCGGAAATGGCACGCGGGCGCATGCGCGCGTCCCCCGGCTGGCCCGAGCGGAGCCGCGATGCTGCAGCCACAGGGGCTCCGTGCCTTTCCCCAGGACGGCGCTCTAATTACTCACTCACATCATGACCATGCAGCCTTTGCTGGGGCGGCGCCCTTATTGCTCGTGAATAAATTACCCCCCCCCCCAGCCCCCGCTTGCCGTGTTTGTGTGAAATACCTGGATCGATAAGTTTGCGGAATATGCATGAAGCGGTGAGCTCGCGACGGAAATCCCCTTCTGCGAATCGGAATACTAATGACAATTAAACGATATCGCGAGGGTTAAATGAAGCTTATGAAAGAAATCCCCACTACAGGAAGACAGCGGCCTGAATACAGAGATCACATCAACCACCAGCGGGTACCACCGGGTCCATCCTGGAGAATTGAATTCCCAGATAAAAGACCAGGGGTCAGACAGCACTGAGAGCAGCATTCAACCTGTTTATTGATAACAAAAAAATCACAGTCATATACAGTTATATCTAGATTTATATATTTATGGAGCCAAGCAGCGTTAGTTGCTGGATCCCTATATTTTCTCTTACAAAATAAATTTTCTATATATATATATACACACACACACATACACAATTTGTGTATTTATCTGTTAGCTTACTCATTCATATGCACTTAGTTTTATAGTTATCATAAAACCTGTATTTTGCCTGCCTGTCTGCTTTTTTTCAAAAATTCTCTCTGGGTAAAAACTGAGAAACACAGCTAACACACAGGTAGTACAGTTCTCAGGTGACATGCCCCCCCCCCCCCCAATAAACAGGATGTGGTTGACCCACCCCCCCAATGGCACGGTGAAGCCAGCTCTCTGCACAGTGAGGGCTAAGCCACCATCATGACAGAAAGTGTTTATGGGAAAATTTACATTATATATATATATATATATATATATATATGCTCTAGCAGCCATGCAGAAAGGCCAGAGCAGTGATCAGAGCCCCTTTGCACCTTTATTCTGTGCCTTTCACATTGAAATGCAAATATCAAGGCAGGGTTTCCGCCCGTGTGCCACTCACAAATTGAAAAGCAGTTTTTATCTATGCAAATGTAAGCATGGTAATTGAAGTTAATCAATCAATGCTAGCTTTCACTAAAACCTTGAACATGATTGAATAAAGTAATTATCATTCAGCAGAAAATGATGAAGTTGTAGACAGCATGAACCTTATTAAAGGAGGATTTTGAGTCACAATGGCTTAATTTAGCCAGCAGCCTCTCTCTCTCTCTCTCTCTCTCTCTCCCTGTCTTTCTCTCCGCTCAGGTTGAGCGAGGTATCACCCACACCTCAAACTGTATTATAGAAGCCCCTGAACTCTTGTTTTCGATTTGCCCCTTTTATATCACACACACACACCTCAAAACTCTGGCAGTCACGTCTCCCTATGTGCACGTCTCCCTATGTGCACGTTTCCCTAAGTTTTTCTCTGGTGTCACAAAAGTAGTTAGAAGGTGACACGCTTGGCTCACGTACCATTTAAGGGCAAAAGTCTTTAAGTAATTAGGGGTTCTCTGTGGAAATTGTAATAATATTTAGTTCCTAAGCAATTCAAGTTATCAACCAGAGAAAGCATCTATTTCTGCCCCAAAAATTCACCCTGAAGTTCATTTTCACAAAAAAGCTATGCTAATGTCTATGTCGACCCCTCCTCTGAAATGTAGTGGGCAGCCACACCCTCTGCCACTGTACTCCAGACAAATCCATAGTTCCCTCAAAGTGCTAAAGAGAGGCTTTTGGGTAGAATATGCATGGAGACACAGGGCTGTCATTTTCCTCTAGGGTAGTGTCATGTCAAATTGTGGGGGTTAAATCCACCAAATATTTATTTTGAGTGACTTTTAAGCAGCCAATATACCATGTTCACCCCGAGAATATGTAACTAACCCTTTACAATCCCCAAAGCTTATCAAGACTAAAGCTTCTTTAAATCTTACGTGATGTACTTGTACTTTAAGGGTAAAAGAACACTGGTGGTGGAGAAATGAAGAAGAAAAAAAAAAAGACATATGTGTCAACCATTTTAGGATGAAGGGTTTTTCCCAGCATGCACCTGTCAGCGGTACCTCCAGTAATTGAGCCTTCTGAAGTCCTGCAAGTAGGTGACCTGACTCCCAGTCTTAGGCTCATCTCTCCATTGCCGGGGTAGTTAAAGGCTTCTCCGGTTTGTCACAGAGTTTAATATGCACCCTACATAATTATGCAGGATTCACAGTGCTATCAAACTGCAATTCAAATTAGTTCAGGATTAAAGGCACAGAACAGTACTGGTTCCTTAATTGCATTGTACTGTGCTGATCACATTCAAATACCCATTACTCATTCCCTCTGTGGAGCAATAAGTCAGGGGGATTAATACTGAGGCAGGTGACAGGGCCAAGCCATTAAAAGGCCGTTATGCAGAAAGCATGGCTGGTTTTATTCACGTTAATGAAATCAGCGAAATGAAACTGTAATAGATTTATCAAAGCTCAGATGGATTTGCAGTAAATCAGTTTGATTCAGGCAATCAAACTGGACAATAGAGATAGTTTTCAGAGACGCCAGTGGATGTCAGGATGCGCCATGTGAGCGGGGCTGATATTCTTCTTGCGAGGATTTGGTGAGCACCCAGTGCCGCGGCCGTATTCCCAGAACGCCGATGCTAATTTCTGTCAGCTAAGCAGTGCCAGTGACTGATAAAACATACAGCCTTCTGTTTAAGCACCATATCCCTCTGTCTTCCCACTCTCTCGTCCTCCCTCGTCAATTCTCTCCCTCCATCTCTCTCTCTCCTGTTCTCCCTCATCCTTTTGTGAGCTCGCCCGAGTTTCAATCGCACACAAATTAGCGTCAAAGTAGTGCAAGTTACTATCGCTGGCATCAGCCCCTGGGATCACTGCAATGCTAATACTCCTCTACCCCTGCCCTGATCTGGCAAGGAAGGCCTTTTTCATGACCTTGTTGTGAGTCCAGCGCCCATTAGAGGGCGCTAATAGTACCAAACAAGATCCACTAAAGATAGGTTAAACATGCCAGAAGTAGAGCACGTCTTATATTTTAGCAAATAACAGCTAATAGTAAATAGAAAAGTATTGAAAGTACATCAGTCGCTCTGCGTGTTTAAAACAATCAACAGTAAATATTGAACATCATTAACTGGAAGCTGTACTGCATAAGTGGATGAAAGTTGGATGGATGGATTAACTGGGGAAGCAGATTAAAGACTTACAACTCGAAGGCAGCTAGTTAAAGTTTAAGTAGGGGCTTTGCTGTGGTATACTTATGTAAAATACTTCACACAAATTTCTATCAATAGCAGATCTGGATGCGCGACTCAGGTTTGCTTTGGATAACCATGTCGGCAAAGCTACCAGGAGTTCCGTCTCCTCATCACCTCAGCTTAACTTTGGGGACCTCAGAGGCATTTTGAAAAACTACCGGAAAAGCAATTCATGCACGGGGCAGCTGAATTCATCAACTTTCTAGATATATCTTAGAATCGATTCCACTCCTTCAGCAGGCATGAGTTCACAATTTTAATATTGTGAAAGTCATTACACATAAATGATTTAATGAGCAAAAGGCACATAACACCTTTTATTCAGATGCCCAGATCATAGAATCAGTTCCAATTATAACCAATTAACCTCAGTGAAAGGCACCATGTTCCAGGTTTTCTTTGAATATTTAACGGTTCAGTGCCACCTCAGCCACTGACTGGACTGGATGAGCGTGGAACAGCCACACAGAAAATCACGTATATTGTTAGTGCTAATGCAACAACTCAGTATCCTATGCAAAGCTTATTTTAATTTTATTAATGAGCCACATCAATTCCTGTACTGGACTCCTACAAGGCTATCTACTTCATGGTTCATTTAGATTTTAGCCCCATTTGAAAGGTATAACTAAAGGTATTAGTATTGAAATTGTCCCATTAATGAAGCCTCATTAGGCTCTCATTTCCAAACATGTGGCTCACCAGGACTTACAGGTGGTCAGTGCATGCGCTTCTGCTTGTAATAGACCTTGGTTGACTGCGATAAACCAGAATCAGACTCACTCTTGCTACTCTACAGCATCTCCAATACCAGCTTCAAGTCTCTGTGAAGTGTAAGATGATACAACTGCAATTTTAATGTAAGGCTTCCATTCTATTTAAATGTAACTGGCTACTTTCCCCTCCAAGAATTCCCTACAGTTTTGCAGCTGAGAATAATTCTTTTGCTCTGTGTTATTCAACCATTTACACATTTAAGTGGGATACGTGTAACTGGGCTTTTCCGTAAGCCTGCCCATGGCCCCTTGCAGAACCTCAGGTTCAGTACTAAGAAGTCACTGTGTTCAGCTGTTCTCAAAGAATAAGGTGGTTTTGCACAAGTCAAAGCTAGTATTCATTACAATATATTCATAATTTCAGAAAACTGTAAAAATTGCAGTTTTACTGACTTGACAGATGCCCTTACTGAAAATTACTTTTACAAATTCATATTTAATACAGCTGAAGACAGGCTGTTACTTTCTTCTAGATGAAATGCATGAAGCTCACATATAACATACTGAATATAATTTTTGTTTGATATTTTGAACATCTGACAATTAGATTTTAAAACTCTTGCTATAATACCGGGCCACTTGAAGTAAAACTCTCTTTTTAATTCCTTATTACCATTGGACAGATAAACCTTCAAACCTCTTGACTTTGTTCGGCGATTTCCGCCCAGTTGGTGCTACCATATACCAAATAGCAATGAATGCACTGAGATTTTAAGATTGTAGGATTTCTTGGGAAGAATGGGGAAAAATCCAGTACTTTTAGTTTGTGTTATGCTTTTTTAAATTTAAAAGCAAAATTAGCCATGCTGCCTTTGTGTGACTTTGCTACTACAGCAGCCACACAGGACACCAGTGACTCGGGCTGATTGATTCGCCCAAGAGTTGAGTTCAGCCGCAATATCCCAAACGACTCTCCCCTAATCAACCTTTAAATTCAATATGTCTTGTGTGAAGGCCGACAACTGCAGTCTTTCCACAATTGGATTTAAATGAAGATAAATTACGCAAAATAGCAGACAAAGAATTACACATGGACGCATTTTGAACACACAAAACAGTTTTTTCATTCATAATCATTCCAGGAACAAACATGAAATCTTAGCTTTGAAAGAGTGCATGAGACAATAATTAAGTTATTTATAGGTACTGTGAAATTAAGCATGCTTAAAAGCTGGGGCCTGTATAGTTTAATCAGTCTTATTGATTCATGTTTTCAATTCATACTAGATCTGAAAGCAAGGCACATTAAATACATTCTCTTATTACTCTATAAATGCAAGCGACCCACCCGGCAAACCAGAAGCAATAAATTAATAGTAATAAAAATACCAACCGCACAGACAGATCCAGAAATTAAAAGCCTGCTTCAAATACAATAGTTAATCCCATTCTGCATAATAAAATCAGCTAGCACAATAACACTTCCAAGAACCAATCACGTAACACTTTCTATGCGAGTCTTCGGGAATATTTAAGCATGCTTATTATAGGGCTGTATTTCGTTTGACATTCAAGCACACTAATTGAATAAATATCTTGCCTATATAGAAACCAGTATGTATAAACAATAAAATAAAAATACAAAATTGGCAGAAAATAAACAGTCCTTCGCTAAATCACCCTGACATTGAATGAACAGAGCGACGATATACAGTGTGCATTATTCATTTTTTTTCTGAAAGTGCAAAAGACAATGTGCACATCACAATATGCAACAGTACAAAATCAAATAGATTCTATATATTGTTGTATATTATCGGACACCTTCCTGTGCTGCAATTACTGTTGCGAAGCCGCCACTTTAAATGATACTGGTAAAAATAGTTCCTTTCATGTTACAAAAGTAGCTGGAATAGAAAATGGCACAGGAGCGCAGTACTGTGGTTTAGAGGGACAAAAGAAGTATGCTTTAGAAACATTTAAACATTCCTTTCAAAGCAACACTGGAATTTTAACACTACACATATTTAGACGAGAGAACTGCCTTGAAGGAATGTAACTGCAAACTAACAATACACATTAAATTGGACAAATAAAATATTTGCACTGCAAGGCGCGCAGATCATATTAAGAAAGGAAGTCGTTTAGTATCAAAGTACACAGTGTTTGCGAGCCCGTGGAGGGACTGGCTCCGGGACGGAGGCGGTGTGTAACACAGCAGAAATATGCGGAGGTTGTGTCGCTCAGCCACCCGGGACTCACACACCTCCGCCACTCCGGTCCACAGACACAGGCTCCCTCTGCTCTAGGCTCTCCTCCACGGTCTTCATGAGGATGGCCAGCCGGCTGTCGGAGACCTGGCCCTTCTGTACGGCACTCATGAGCTGGAAGAGTACCACGCCAGCCATGGCTTAAAATGTTCATAGACATGCCGTGGGGTGATTTGAAATAAGTAACATTTTTTAAAATGGGCTTCATCGCTTGTCATGGACTGGCATCCCATTTAGGGTGTCCCCTGCTTCATGTCCTTTGGTGGACTGGCATCCCATTTAGGGTGTCCCCTG
>JAODKM010000001.1:40945491-40955865 GCA_026780845.1 Petrocephalus sullivani
TGGACTGGCATCCCATTTAGGGTGTCCCCTGCTTCATGTCCTTTGGTGGACTGGCATCCCATTTAGGGTGTCCCCTGCCTCATGTTCCGTGGTGGACTGGCATCCCATTTAGGATGTCCCCTGTCTCATGCCCTATGTGGGACTGGCATCCCATTTAGGGTGTCCCCTGTCTCATGCCCTATGGAGGACTGGCATCCCATTTAGGGTGTCCCCTGTCTCATGCCCTATGGGGGACTGACATCCCATTTAGGGTGTCCCCTGTCTCATGCCCTATGGTGGACTGGCATCCCATTTAGGGTGTCCCCTGTCTCATGCCCTATGGGGGACTGGCATCCCATTTAGGGTGTCCCCTGCCTCATGTTCCGTGGTGGACTGGCATCCACGGAACAGCAATGTACTCCCAGGGCGACCCCCCCACCCCTCTCCTCCATGTAACCCCTACTCTCCCAACACCGCTCTAAACACTAGTCATAATTAAAAGCATCTGTGTTATGTAATCAGGGTCACCAGGTCTGCATCTGTGACACTCCTTTAATTGTGGTGCACTGCCTCAAAATTCACTCACAGACAGAAGTTCCTGTGAAATCTGAAAGAGATCTGAAAAATACCCTCCGAGGTGATGAGATCTGGTGTCTGAGGCTGCCCTCCTATGTCACACCACTATGTGGCGCTGTTTTGATTTCGTTGTAGTCTGTCTCAAAATTTGATCAGTTCCAGTTCATCTCCCATACAATGTGTCTGAAGAAGAGCAGTCAAATACTTTTTGAGCTACCATGCTAATGAGATTAAGTGTCTGAGGCCTCTCTCCATTTTGACACCATGATGTGGTGCTGCTTCAATTTTTGTGTGATTTGTCTATAAATTTGTGGAGATCCAGATCCTCATCCATACAATGTGGCGGTAAAGATCAGTCAAATGTTTTGTGAGTTATCACCCTAATGAAATCAAGCATCTGCAGTGGGGTGGACCACGCCCAAAACCATAAGCAATTTCCAAAAAGCCAAATAAAAAATAAAGAGACAATGTACATCCACGTTATTTTATATAAATAGTAATGGTTACAGGAATGATTCCCTATTTTACCACTTTAAAGACACATCCAAGTTCTCGGAGTCAGCCCTCTAAAACCCACATTCTCCCACCATTATTTCAGGCCCCTCCATGCTAATTTTGTTCCCCACCCCAGTGTGGCTTTCCTGTAATCTTCAGCTCGACCCCATACGTGTGTTAAAAGTGTGCGGGGGGGGCGTGGGGGTGGGGTGGCTGTCATTATCATGCCTGAGCACATCCAGCCTTCCAGTCGCGGCGGGTCGAAGTCTGCCAGCGAGGAAGCCCTTGTCCGTCCATAATGCAACCTACTCACCCTGCCGGTTTGAGGAATTCCATTTGCCTCCTCTTAAAATCTACACTAATGAAGATTAAATTATGTGGTTTCATTAAACCCCAGATTACCGGTAATCTAGTCCCTGCCGTAACATTGTAATTCCTCCTCTCCTCTGCTAATTATACTGCCGCACGATAGCGACTAATTTACTGCATGAAAGCAGCCCTGGACTCATTATCGAAGCTCATTGGAAAGATTTCCTCTCACTCCCCTAATTGGTTTCATCTTGTGAACTCGAGCCAGGAAGGAGCACGCCTCAGTCTCGGACACTGGTGGCAGACGCACACACAGAACGTGCCCCCCGGTGGGGAGACCGGATCTGTGATCCGGACAAGGAGGCAGGCATGGGAGCGCTGTAAATTTACACAAGTCAGAGAGACTGGGAGGTGTGTTGGTCAGAAGGTAGCAAACGAATAGTGAGACTGATCGAGGTCACCAGCAGGCAAAGTCATCAATGTGCGACTAACGTTCAGGGACACGGGTAAAAGCCACCGGAGGCCCCCTGTGGACACACGGGACGTCGCCCGGTGCAGAGACCCGTTCTTGGCATGGGGTTCATCACTGAAAGAGCGGTTGCCATTTTCATTGGTCCCATCTTGTTTGTTTAACTTGACACGGTGAAGAAAGGACTGACATGGGCCGAAATCCTCGGCATTAATGGGACTCATGTTCTGCATTTATCATTGTCACCGCGCAGGAGCGAGCTGGCAGAGCAGATGGGGACGTGGGCTGGGCTGGGCTGGGTTGGGGGCTCTTCCACCCCCCCGCCAGCCACTGCCAGATAGCATCTCCCATCTGAAGAGGCCTGTCAAAGGACCTCCACTTGACAAAAAACTACACCCCCCTCCCCCCAATTGACACTGAAGAGCCAACAATAACTAATAAGCATGAAGCAGCAAATGCAAGAAGCAAAAATCATACAACAAAAACAAATTAGTTTAGGGAAGGATTTGAGTTTAAAAAAAAATGACCTAAAAAGGATCTAATTTCTTTATGGAAAAGTCAGCGATCTAACCACTTATCTGGAGCAGGATTGGTGCCTATCACAGGCAGCATAGGGCACAAAGCTAGGGACACCCTGGATGAGATTCCAGTCCATTTCAGAACACATGCCTACATATAGTCATGCAAAACAGGCAAGTGAGATGTACTAGTTCACTTGTCTTTAGGCCACGGGTGGGAACCAGAGTACTTTGAGGACACAGGATTTCAACCCCATCGCAGGCGGTGTGCGGCAACAGTGCTACCCACGGAGCCCCAGGAAGATAATGCTTTTCTTCAACTTGACAGGTGAACATACCTGCAAGAATTCATTGAGCTCGACCTGTCCATTTTTGTTCAGGTCGACTTCGTTAAGGATTTCGTGGAGCGTCTTCTCATCAATCTGGATGCCAATGCCCTAAAGAAGAAACACGGAGATGTCCAAAGACGGACAGGTTAACGGGGAACACCTCGGGATCTCCGGCTGCTGAGGAAAACCGCAGTGACAACTCTCCAAAGACTCATAGTCCATCTGGGCTTGTTGGTTCCCCTACACCAAGCCACATTACATTCACTCTCATACTGAAGCCAACATCCTCTCGGTTGTCCCAGAAGGGGACTGGCTGTACGAGATCACCTTTCTTCCCCTGAGCTTGGCTTTCGTTGCTTGTTACAAGGGGCAACTCAGACCCTCCTATACATGCACACTGACTCTGTGATTGGGGGAGTGCATAAACTCATAAGTTGGCGATTATAATTAAGAAAACTGGGTGGGAAATACATTCAAGGCCTATATTATGTGCTGGCTGAAAGGCTCAATGTCATTTTTGCAGAGCTAAAAGAAGATCCCTGAAACAGAGCAGCAATATTAAAGAACAGAGAGTGAGAGAGTATAAGCCTCCCCGGGTGTCCTAAAGATATACAGAGGAACGCCCACTGTTAATCACACACACTCCAGTGGGAAGAACAAAGAAAAACTAGAAAATTAAACTAGAAATCCTTACCTCTAAAACCTGCTGAACATCCACAGTGGTGATAAATCCCTTATTTTCTTTGTCGAACTTGTGGAATCGCTTCTTATACCTGTTGACAGAGGAATTAGATGTGAATGGCTGACCGTGTACCGTTCCCATAGGAGAGCAGGTGAAGGCTTCTTGCGGTGAGACGGAGCAGAAATACCTGCTTACCTGTCAACCTCGGCAGACGTCAGGGCGATTTCCGACATGTTGGTCAACTGCTCGGACTTAGCCTTGTAGCCCATCTCGTGATGCAAGAACTGCTTGGCGGCAGTCAGCTCCTCCTGTCGGCGAGAAAAGAAACTCTTACTGAAGATCCTCCAGGCAAGAACATTAACCAAATAACCAGGCAGTTGACTGGACAACCATTTTTATTACTGTATGTACAGACATTCATGGCGGTGATTAACTCAATATGAGAAGATATAGACCAGCGAGAAGCGTCTTTGATAAGGCTTTCAAGTGTTCGAGCGCCTATAATTTTCCTTGTTGCTCTATTGGAGCTGTCCTGCAGCAGTGACTTTTATAGATCTAGGATGGTTAAAAATGCAATCATTTTGAGGTGGGGGGTAGCAAAAGAGTCATGGACTGCTGTATTGCTTTATAATTACTTGACTGAACTCATGTGAACATAGTGGCATCAAAGTAATGCCAGTTGACCCACTGGTGTATTTAGTCGTCAATATTTAGCTGACATAAATCGATGTCTACATCCAGCCCAGCTATGAATAAACGTGCTCCATGTGGTGGGCTGAAGCAATTCATGTCTTTTTGAGGAGAACCTCAAAGGTATAACCCATAAAACAAACACCACAGTGCCGGATTTTAACAACCTGTCAAGGCTTTTGGTGAAAGAAACACAAGAGAGTGGTACAAAGAATCCTGCCAAGCTTTCTTCAGCGTAAATAAATCATGCGATGCAAAACCTTAAGAGAGCTAAATACCACAAGATGACACTGTGGTATGTGGATGAAGGTGACTGATGATAAGCGAATGAGGGTCTTAAGATGGCAAGAAAGCTAGCTACCCTCTTCTTCTGCTCGCTCCACCTCAGCTGCTTCCCCATGATCTCCACGATGCGTGGCAGGGCCTCGTCAGCAGCCTGCACATTCAGGAAGCTAAGGCGAGTGCGCCGGGCAATGACGTCGATGGCCGTGCAGGCGTACTCCTTGATGGCGTACTGGACCTGAAGGAGGACCAGCTTTCCTTAAATATCCTTCAGATTAGCATATGCTAACGAAGTATTTTCATCTGAATTTATGGTAGTATACAGTTGGTGTGGGTCTCGAAACCGTTAAGAACTCGTGGTAGGTGCTTACCTCACTCTCAATGTAAGGGAATTCAGACACAAGTCGCTTGCCCACAATTGGCCACCGTTTCCCAGTCACTTGAGTCATTTTAGCCACCTCAAAAGCTCGCCCCCCATAGGTCGCAGCCAGGTGCTTGGCCACCTGCAGGGTGAAAGCATCCGCCGTTGATCAAGAGAGCTCCAGCCAAGTGGCTAACCAGCTCCAAACCTGCGGAAACGCTCGGCCATTGCCAAGTTTCTATCGCCGGCATCACTAACGGGAGATGGCCGTGTGCCTCAATAGCACGCCACAACTAAACAAAGAAGAAGTTATTTCAATTCCGACGGTTTCGTTACTTTTTCCACCAAAGGTCGAGTGCTGTCAAAAATATCAGCATACTGACCTTTTTAAACATTCCGGAAACATCAGGATCATAGATTATGCTTTCTTCACATCTCACATCTAACGAGGGGTTAAAAGTCTCTCACATGCTGTAACAGAGGGACCCCCCGCTTCTTATGGTTATTTGCAGGTCGGCCGAGCAGCTCGTTCGGCGTCTAACATGCCACTGATTGTCCTGGAGAGCTAACAGGAGTGGTGACGTGTGGCCGGACAGGAAGAGCTCCCCGATAAGGCCTCCGGGTGCATCCTGTAACGCAGCTGTCATTCAGCCGGCATCGATCTGACACAAATAACCTCTTTCTTATTTGGGCACCAAGGTTACACGCAGACTTTTATTCTAATGTACAGCTTAAAATTAAACCTGAACCCATAGAAATAATAACGTACGCCGCACTGAACAATTTCTGGGACAACGTTAGTTTGTGGCTTAATTTATCAGGTAGCTGGATGAATTTCTTTAAGAACTTCAAATGCGTCGTCTAGCAGAATGCTAAAAAAATGGAAACGGCAGCAATGACCTAGGAGACACCCAGACTGTGAGGTACCACAGAGGAACCAAGACTGGGAACGTGTGTGGAATAACGGAATTTTTTTAATGCAGCGTTATTGCCCCATGAGATTGTGTGCTGCGTTGTCTTTTGCGCATGCGGATCAGCTGTTCCACTTGACCTTATTAAGTAGGAGTGCTTGTTTGCAGCTTTTTATTTAACATGTATTTTTAACTGATATTTTTACTTTAATAAGAAGAGGTCATATCAAAAGGAATAACATGACATGTTTTTATCAGTGGTCTGTGAATTACTACTACTAATAATCATAGATTATTACAATATACCAGCTTACTTTGCGTGAAAGTTGCTCAGTTCCTGCACAAACTTAGCCCGCTCTGGCCATGTTTAGGGCCATCTGAAAGCCCAAGAGGCATCATGTTGAACTTCAAAATCACCTGAAACGTTAAACAGGCTCAGCACTTATCTCACCTCAACCTCCAGCCCATAGTCTTGCACAAGACGGATGTACATAGTCGGAGTCCAGTCTTTGGCTCCCTCTAGCATCAGGCCCACAGTCTGACTCGGCCCCCCTCCCAGGTCGTGGGCCTTGACTGCAGCCTCAAGGGTCTCCTTAGCCATGGAACGATAGGTGGTCCACTTCCCACCTTAGATAAGATTTCCAGGTTATTCAAGGTGGAAGCCATTCCGGCAGAAGCAACCAATCTGTTGCATTGTGATCATCACATAAATTCAACTGGATCATACTCTGATTGAATCTGAAAAGCCTGAAACCAGCCATAATGTTATCATTTACATATATATGAGATGGTAGGAGAATACTCATCAGAACAATTGAAATAATTATAATTCCACAAATCTACTGTCGCAAAGGTAAAAAAAAAAATATACAAAAATACCAGCAATCGTGACCAGCCCACTGTCACTGATATTCACAACGTGGTTGCGGCAGATCGACTGAGTATCCTTGGAGTTGGGGTCCGTGACCAGAGGGCGGATTCCGCTCCAGGCAGCCAGGACATCTCCTCGTCTGACTAAGCGTGGACAAAGCAGAAACAGGTTAGCGAGTGCTGCTCGTCAGTGGTCCCTGGGTCCAGGCTTGCCTGTCCTCTCTCTGAGGTTTGGAGAGTTGACAGAAAATGTGCACGTATCGCTGCTCACAGCTCCCGCTCCAAGAAAGGTCCACTTTAGTGCCTCTGAATACCACGCCAAGGTGATGCCAGACGTTTAATCAAAAACAGTCCTCTGCATGAACAAATGAATAGGCCTTTTTTAATTACAGAAATGAATAACAAATAATGAATGAAAAAAGTTGCTCTGATTTAGCGCTTTCAATTCTGTATTCCAGTGCATGAATTTGACACGCAAACAACTACTATGAATTTGTCAGGCTCTTAAGAGAGACCAACGACCATGAAACTGACAGGCCCACAGGAAAAACCCACCACCATGTTTCTAATGGGCCTACAGGAGAGACCAACCACCATAATTCTGACAGGCCTACAGGAGAGACCAACCACCATAATTCTGACAGGCCTACAGGAGAGACCAACCACCATAATTCTGACAGGCCTACAGGAGAGACCCATCACCATAATTCTGACAGGCCTACAGGAGAGACCAACCACCATAATTCTGACAGGCCTACAGGAGAGACTAACCTGGCTGGCTGAGGAATGCTAATGATATTCTGCTGTTCATCTCTGTTCCTGGTCTGGCCTGGTGTGAATGCCACTTGGGAGCTCAGTGCTGCCCCACTACCTGCGCTGGAGACTCTCTGTACTGCGGTGACATATAAGGAATTAATTATTAATAAGATGTTGTGTATTGATTGGAAAAATACCTGCCACAGTAATGGGCTGGGTGATATTTCTGAATAAAACAATGACAAACTCATTATCAAAGGGCATTTTTAAAACATTTATAACAGGCAGAGTAGCTTTGGACCCGCCAAGCTGGCACGGGCAATAAACCACTCGACGACGAAGACAACGCGTGTTTGTTTCCGCGATACGCGGGAAGCCATGCATTATACAAAACATCGCCCTCGCAGACACAATCTATATTAACCCTGGGACAAGTGGGTCAATGGCAGACTTATTCTGGAATTCCGAAACATTAAACTCCAATATCCCAGGGTGAGGGATGTGGGCCAGACTTGTCGAGGTACTCAATATTTCCTAGCGAGACTTCAGCCCTTAGCACTCCGAATCCATGCCTGAATTTTAAATTCCCTCGGATTTAAATGCTACTGTAGTGACTGAACGCAAATGAACAAAAAGAGTGATAAGATTCTGACCGCCGCCTGGGAGGTGTGCCGTCGAGCATGAAGGCCTAACATCGGTTCATGGAAAGTGAAGGCTGGGTTGGCGTTCGACGGGTGACTTACTCGCCGGGGATGCACCGGGAGTTTCCGAGGGAGGGAGAACAAAAACTACTCAGTGGCATGCCAGAAGGGGGGGCGCAGATATGCCCTCACCGTGGGAGGGCTGTCACAGAGCGATACAGAGCCGCCTCTTACTGTAGAGAGGCAGGGGGCCAGCATTCTTGGGAGAGGCAGGAAAGATGGTCCACTCTGGGCCCACCAGGAAAGTGTCGACTTCAACACCATGTGACAAATCACCTCGGGAACCATCCCCCATAATCCCCCTCTCCATCTTCATTACGTGAGCGGCATCTGGGGCCTGCTATTGCTGTGCTGCCCAAATATCCACAGGCAAGGTCACTAAGGGGGGGGGGGGGCGGGGGTTACAGAGGAATGGGGGCTTTACCCCCCCACTCCAACCGACCCTTCCGGTACACTCACCTCCTACCCCCACCAAAGATCAAGAGCACAGAGCTTCATGAGGGCCTCGCCCAAACATACATCACAGGGCTGTCTGGACCGGCTCCTGCCTAGGGCCCGATGTCGGGTACAGTCATGACAAACACTTAAAGATCAACGGCTCCTCTTTGCTTTCTTTTTCTGTTTTATGAAGACTCAGAAGCTACAGGAGGTAGACGGTGATGAGGAGGCGGCCCGATATCAAGCCAATCAATCAAATAATCAAGTCCGTACCTTTGCGCTCTAAAAGCAATGAGGTGGCGTCTGCGGAGAAATCGATAGTGCCGCATCCTGTTCAGACATGTGGCTGTCATTCATTTAATAATGTCTCTCTAGGCTCTGCCTGACCCAGCCGACTGTCTTCGAGGCTCGCCCAGCGACGTCGAAACAATAGGAGTCGGCGCGGCATTTGTCATTATTTTTGTTTATTTATTTATTTAATTCCCCGCCAACGCTTATTCCCACAAGGTGGACCCAGACATGAGAAAATCCATTTCTGACTATGGGTCGGGGAGGCGGAGACAACAAGCCTGAGCCATATCCGGAGGAAACGTAGGATGTGTACCGACTGGAAAGACCTCATAAAGTCGCTATCAGAAATAAGGTACAGGCGGGCTGATGGCTCTTGTTTTAAGTCGGGTTCCCATACATAATTAAAGCAGAGATTTGTATCTGTCCGCACTCTAGGGCCCCCAGATGGATTAATATCAGCGCGTAAGTCCACACTGGCGTCAGATTAACTCATTTATTTCTGTCAGCTGCTTGCACTATCAGCTATTTGTAGATTGGAGAAAAAATATATGTGAAACCAAAAGACTTATTTACTATCACAAACAGGTGTTATAAATTAGGCAACATTCACACGTCAGTGTTATACTGCCCTCAGTATAGTAAAATTGCTAATTTTTCGTGTACATGAAAAATACATATTCCTTAGGTCATAACGGTAATATTACTTTGAGGGTTACTTCAGCTATGCACAGAAATCCGGTCTATGTCCATTCTGTTGAAATATTCGAGGTCATCAATAATTATATGTTTTTTTATGGCATATAAAATGCAAAATTAGCCAGAATACCACTCATTAACAGAGACGATAATTACACCAATTCGTGAATGCTGCCGACATAAAATTAGCGATTAATGCAAAGGCTAATTGCCCTTTATTGCCGAAACGAATGGATCATTTAAGACATCAGTAAAACAACATATGTTTTTATCGGATCTGCATTCCTGTCAGCTGCGCTGCCATTCACGGAGCGAGACCGCCGAGCACTTTTAAATCATTTTAAAGGACAAAAAATATTTCCAGATTCTTTAAACCGCTTTGGATCCGTATCTCTTTGCCAGTTCCCCTTTTTGACGAGACCAGCTACTACGCTACTATAATCGGCTGTATGAACAGGATGAGGCACAGAAATATTATCCACACATATAAGCAAAATTTCGAGTACGATTCCCCAAATTTAGTTAAATATCACGCTTGGCCCTTCAATTAGCAATGGATTCCTCTTGCATTTCTGAAATCATAAAACATAAAAAATGACATCCATTCTAATTTATAATTTATTAATTGCCACATGCGCTTATTAACACTGACATTATATTCCATCTATTCTATCACGGCATTATTACATATAGTATTATTATACTAAGGATGCCAAGCAGACCTTAAGGATGGCCTTGACAGTTTTAGAAAATGTTTTTTTTCTCCTTCAGTACTTAATTCTCCATTATGAACGTCTTATTTCCGTCGGCACCTCCTGCCTGTGGCCTTTCCCGCATTTACCTTCCACGGCGGGGCTCAGATAGTTGCGGACCTCGGTGAGAATGAAGTTGATGTCCTCCTCCGTGGGAATGGGGTGGGCGGTGACGGCAGTGGGCGTGTCCGTCGTCCCCGCGATGGTCATTTTCTCCCAGGGCAGGAAGAATATGACCCGGCCGTCGCTGGTGGCTGGGTCCAGGAGTC
>JAODKM010000001.1:40958157-40969617 GCA_026780845.1 Petrocephalus sullivani
AGTGTGGTAGAGGGAGTCGGAATGGGGCGTTTAGGCATGGGAAGAGGGAGCGTTGGGGCTGGAGTGTCGGGGGGGACTGGGGTGGGATCTCATTGCCACATCCATCTACCAATCAGGAAATGTCTCTCTATGTTTCAAGCTACTCCCAGCAGACATTGGTTCTCTATGATACACCAAACACAGGCTGGTATGACTAAGCTGGGGGGAGGGGACTGGCTACATCAGGGGTCCGTCATGTCATGGCTCGCCGCTGCTTCCCCGTACAGGTGGAGAACTCCGGGGCACATCTCACTGATGACATTTAAAAAGGTAAGCAAGGCCCAAAAAAACAGAAATACCCAACCCCCATTACACCGCATGCAGACCCCTAAGGACCTCTACGCACCATAAAAAAGCTTATTAAATATTAAAGATTAACGTCAAAACTGGTGAGTGCGAGTGCATGATTAACAGGGGGATTTTGTTGTGAAAAAAGGGACCCGTGTGCAACATTGGGGTAGGGGGGACTCGACTTACGTTACCTGAGATGACGTCCCGGCAGCGAGCCCCACACACCCTCTCCTTCCCAGTGCAGGCATCGGCTGTCTTCAGGAGCCGCACAACCTCGGTGTAATTTGCAATGGCAGCACCATACCTGGCAGCGGTGAGGGCGATGGCGAGGTTCATCCGAGCGTCGTTGTGCTGTCCTGGGGGGGTGGGGAGCAGAAGCCAGGGAGAGCATGACGTGCGTCACCCCCCAGCCAGTGACTGGTGGCTCGGAAGTACGTCGGAACCGATATGTCACATCTGTCCCTGTCATTTCGCATCAACGGGGGACCCTGAGAGCCACGGCAGCCCTTTGGATGCCTTGCCCCCCCCCCGCCCCAAGTCTACACACCCCCATCCACACCAACAAGCTCCCCCAAAGAGGCTTTGATACAGTGTCAAAACTGCCAAGTGCACAACAGCCCATGCGTGTAACTTACATGCGTGATCCACAAGGCCCGTCCCTGTGACAAGGACACGGGCGTGCAAAACCAGGAAGACCAGGCCTACCTATGACCGGATACTCAAATATTACACTGAGCAAATATAATTACTGACATCTCAATTCCGTCCCCTGCCAAGGGACACCGAGGGGGTCAGAGACGGGTCAAGAGATCCTTACATATTATTGCTGGAATCGAGGCTTTGGGAATGCATGGCAGTGCCGACCAGTACAGCATTACATATAATATCGTATATATCATCCAAAGCTCGAGCCAAAAGGGAACAGACAAGAAAGGGGTGCATCTGTTTTACAACTTTGCAGAGAATTGTTTTAATGAAAAGAAGGAGATTCTTGTACCCAGATTCACAGATTAATCCTTGTGCAGTCTTAAAATACCGGAAATCTATATTAGAAGTCACAAGGTCGGAAGTTTTGTAATTTAAATTAAAGGGTTTAAAAAGGTGACAAATGAACAAAGCCGGGTTTCATTAGAGTCATTCTTATGTACATCATTAAAGATTTATTGCTGGGGAATCCTTAGTTACAGAAATGGGAGAAGTGAGATGATTAATTGCTTTTAATGTTGGTGTCTTGAGAAGCACTCTTCTTATTTATTAGTGCCGAGGAGGTTCTGGTTCCGGCCTTTGGGTCAGAATGGAAACATCCTGGCTTTTTGCGAACGGAGAGAGAGCCCTGTGCATCTGCGATCCGGAGCAGCCGGGAGTCCTGGTTAATGCCACGCCATGCTTCGAGTGATCCTACGATGCAGAACTCAAACACAAAGGCCACATTTTAAATGAATTATACACCGGAGAGTGGCCCCTGCAGCGTCACACTCCAGCAGATCTGCAGACGACACCTGGTATTCCGGATCCAAGAATGTTTGTCCCGGGTCCTTTTAAGGTCAGACGGCCACACTTAGCAGAGGGACTTGGCGTCAAATGCGTTCCCGTCGGTCAAGACAGCGTTCCCAGCTCCTGCTTGCTGACTTCTGCTGGACCCTTATGGGGGATGCTTCTGACTTCTGCTGGACCCTTATGGGGGATGCTTCTGACTTCTGCTGGACCCTTAGGAGGGATATTTCTGACTTCTGCTGGATCCTTAGGAGGGATGTTTCTGACTTCTGCTGGACCCTTAGGAGGGATGTTTCTGACTTCTGCTGGACCCTTATGGGGGATGTTTCTGACTTCTGCTGGACCCTTAGGAGGGATGTTTCTGACTTCTGCTGGACCCTTAGGGGGGATGTTTCTGACTTCTGCTGGACCCTTAGGGGGGATGTTTCTGACTTCTGCTGGACCCTTAGGAGGGATGTTTCTGAGGCCATGTACAGCAGAAAATCATACACCTCTAACTTTTAGATGAGTCACCCGCAACACGCACAGATACTGTAAATCTACGTATAGTGTAAGGTTTAATTGCGTCATTCGAAATCCGTGCGTGACAGATAAATTCTGTTTAGATGTTTCAATTTGTGAAACAGAAAGTAAAAATCTGTTGACCAGAGTTATTACTATTACTCTTATTAAAATCGTTATTATTGGTCAGTTCAAAATGGCCAAATAGTGTATTGTTGTTATTATTAATATTACTATTCGTACTAGTAGTAGTAGTATTAATAAGCAGCGCATCCGCACACAGCCTCCAGCTCATCAGGAGAAGCCAATTTAATAACAGCATTCCCCGGAGAAGCATGCGGTTCAGTGGTGCCCCCACCCGTGCCTTCACCATAATCTGCGCCACCCGGAGGTAGGATACTCACTGGAGTGAGAGGAAGAGCGCGGGATGGACAAAACGCTGTGGAAATGACAGGGACAATAATGACAATGAAATTCATGTCTCCCAGTCACGGGCCAGGAACACTCAGCTGGCCTGACTTGTCCAATTAAAACGTCGCAGGTACAGCGGCAGACGCGGTCATTATCCGGGACGCCACTGGGAATTGTTCCTCTGGTGGAAAACGAAAACACACACACACACACAAAAGGCGCCCCATTCCCTCTCAGCATGAAGAAATTAATAACGAAAAAACTGAGGCACAGAAACAAACGGACGGACAGCGGAAGTACGCAAAAGTTCACGTTTTGGAGTAATTCGCGTGAGTGACACGGCACGGCCCGGGGAACAGGCCCCGGACACACGTGCAAACCGAAAAATTCCTGGGAGAAATGAAGTCATGCAGCGTGCGACCGAACTGATACTGAAGGTCAGGCTGTAAAATGTCACTGTCAGGATGGGTCCTGATTGAATAATTGGAGATAAATGTAACGACAGCTTGGGAGGGAGGGGGAATAAATAACTGCGGGCTGGATTCCTACATCAGCTACAGTTTTTTTATTTGTTTTTGACATAAGGTGGGTCTATATCTTATAAACAACAAAATGATAAGGGGATGACAAACAGCATTAATGCTGTAGTACTCTACACTTATCCTAAATTTATAGAATTGACAGATCACTGCCATGGCACTGCATACAGCAGTCATATTAACTATATATATATATAGTAAAATTTAACAACACTGCCTTTTGGCTGAGCGCGGGAATCCACGTAACGGCGATCGCCAAATGAATCATGACAGATCGCCTTAAGAGACGAAGTTAGCGCTCGCCGGCAACACAATGGTCCTAAATAGACGGGACAGCGCTGCGCGCACACGAGCTAACAAGAAGCATATGGCTTGTTTTCCGGCGCCGACGCGGGCACACGCACGCACGCCCCCCCCGGAGGATAAACGCAGCGCCAATTGCAAAGTAATTACTGCACTCTTTACACGTTTCCGGACTCCGCTGCTGCGTGTGCGCGGTTAATAATTGCGGAGTATTTCTATGGAGGCATCGCAAAAGTATGTCATGTAAGCGGAATAAGCGGACCACATTTTCGGGGTCTAATTGTCTATACACTTTAGTATTGCGCTGACAGATAAAAAAATAAAAAAATGTTCCAGGTAAATAAGCGATAAAACAGTATAATATATTCTTATTTAGGCGAGAGAACTCAATATGATTTCTTAACCTACTGTATTTTCCTACAAATGCCTGCACACATAAATATGGAAATCACCTTGACACGCAGAACATGACATTTACAAACACATAAAATCCTAGAAAGTACGTTGTAAGTCGTTCCGCCAATTACTCTGAACCCCCTGATTACGGAGAAATCTTATTAAAACTTCTTTTCCCTAAAACAGAACATTTCGGTGAACATATATACACCGTCCTCTAGATTTATCAGAATTTCTATACGATATATTTGAATCAGAGAATTCAGAATGTAGAAATAACAAAACTAACAGACAGAAACACACACACCTTTTCGGGGTCAATGAGTTTCAGTGCATAAATACAACTAATACCCAGGGCAGTGGCTAGTCTCACTCTGGTGAATTATGCTCTATTTATGTAGATTTATTCTTCTGAAGTTGTTTTTTTTCCGGTGTGATTTTAATATTCTAATAAACACTGACCTTCTGTTATTGACTGATAGGATATTTTAGGATTTTAGACTGTTTTGAGCTGAAGGAGATCTTTCTCCACTGAGATGCCGGCCAGGCGTCACGTGACTCACATGGCCCCGCCCATTGGTGACGGCTTAATTCAGCATCCTTAGAAGTCCGACGTTCATCTCATACAACTGGGCACTGTTTGGTCACTCGAAACATAGGAATTAGGGCCGGCTCTAGATATGAACAGAACAGGCAGTTGCCTAGGGGTCCCTGAATTACCTGCATTACGGAGGTAATTTAGGTAATTGGAGGTAAATGATCAACATTTTTCTTGGTGGGGGGCGAGGGTGCACTCAAGTAAAGCTTCGCCTAGAAAAAGTACTCCCTGGGAAAGCAGCGCTGGCCTTGCTGGGGACATAATATAATGCATCAGCTTATAAAAACCTATTCACTATTTTGTGATTAACACATTTTTGTGATATCCCCTAAAGTAATGCTATCCAGTACCACAGCTACATATATCCAGCCTCTCCCCTGCTGTGCTATAGTGACATCCCATCACCAGCTCCAATCCCCGTCCATTCCGCTGAATCCTGTTGTACTGATGAGCTTTGAGATGGGGGGGGGGATTCACATCAACATTTAACCCAATCCATCTCTGTGTAAACCTACCATCATAATAGACGATGGCTCCCGCCAACTTGTCCCTCTTCAGCATGGGGAAGTGCTCCAGTGCCTTGGCCTTGCTGAGGACGTAGCTGCCCTTTAGGCACTGAGCTCCGGCTACCAGGTCGTACAGCTTAATCCCCAGCCAATAATAGGGGAGCTGCCACCACCTGAAGAAGGGCGAGACGAGTCATACAGGCCCGGGCTACTCCAGGAACCAGCCGGAACCTGCCGCAGATATCCTCAACCAGACTGGTTAGTGGGGCTGGATTACAACTGAACACCTCGGACAGCTTGTTCTAACGGAGTGCTATTATGCATTTTTACTAGGGCTGTCAAAATTGACGCGTTAACGCGGATTAATCCAGCATCTTGATTAATCTGATTAAATATATTAACGCATTTACCCCATCTGCAGCGCAGAATGACTCGAAATCCCTGAAATGCAGCGTTGAGGTAAGTTCAGGTAAGAAATAGTTGGCAACGCTGCATTTCAGGAATTTTCAGAAATTAACGCGTCAATTTTGACAACCCTAATTTTTACACATGGATTTTGTTGAATTGAATCAAAATGTTCAGGTGGCAAGATATCATATTCCCAGCTGACGTAGTAACCTTTTGATACAGATCATCTTCACTCTTATACCTGCCAAAAATATGATCAAAAATAATAAGTAATAAAGCACATGGCACAATACTCCGGATGTTACTCGGGTAATTAACTATTGGATGTTGCACGCACCTGGTGGGCCTACGTGTGTGTGTGCGCGTTTCCTGGTGGAGGAGGGGGAGCCCGCAGTAAGCTATGCAAGCCTTACCCCAGCCTTCATTAATGAGACACACCTGTACACGCTTTTAAATACCAGGGAGGATCGTAAATGTCAGGTGCAATTAAAGCTCATGATATACGACAGTGTGTCTGAAATCAAGCCCCGCGGTTTTGCGGAGATGGGGAAGGTGGATTGGAATCCTTCCTGCAACGGCTTCACGCGGTATTCAGAGGGTCTGGCAGTAGGACAGGGTTAGTCGTTCGGGTCAAGGCAGGTGTTGGACGCATCAACATCTCTCCGGAGACGGAAGGACAGAAGTTGGGGTGGTAGGTGACCGGCGTGGACAGGGGTGCACTTACTTATACACAGGGAGCATGATGGGAATTGGCGCAGACAGGTGCGGAGCAATTTCCAGAAGGTTAGAGCGCTCGTGGAGGGCCTCCTTCACCATTGTGTACTACAAGAGACATGGAAGGAGAAAAGCTGATCAACAAAGACCTTGATGATGAAAATGAACATCTCAATGATCCTTCATTTTTGACAAAGACGGTCCTACTACAGCACAAAACCTTCCATGCAAAGCAAACACAGTCCCGCCACAGAAAATAGTAATCTGTCATCGTTACAAACACAATCGCATTTCTGAAATCTAACGAGCTTGGAGTTACGCTGCATTAAAATCCGATCTTAACATACAGCTGATCATAGCTGGCCCTAATTTTCCGCTAAACCCTTAAATACAGGACTTAGCCTGGGAGTAAATTCTCCATTTGCCGTGTTTGTTTATTTACCAGCGCCGAGAGCAATTACCACGGTGCCGGGCCTGTCCGTCGCATATCTCCCATCCTCTAAGGTCTCTGCCAATTTTGGCACCGAGCTGGCCGGGCTGGGCAGCAATGCTCCCCGCAATCACACTAATTGGTCCCCCTACATCTCACCTTTAAGACCCGAGTGTGTTCCTACACATCGGAAAATGAAAAAGAAAAGGAAAACACGGTCCTAAAATAATGAGATTCAAGGGGAACCCTGAAATGTAACATAAAATGATGACATTTCAGCTTGAACCTACGTGACTCCTCCATAGCTATACGTGGGCAAAGGGAGAGGATCCTAATCCTTTATTCCCCTATTACCTGCACATAATTCCCAGGTTTAATTTGAAACTCGATAACGATGCCGACTCGCTCCCATTCTTGGCCGAAGGTTCGGAAACACTTTCAAATCGCTTTAAAAGTCTCAGACAGCCTTATCGACGGTTCATGTCAATGAATGATAAATGAACGCAGAGAGAAAATAAAGCAACCGGACCAAACAGACGAGGAATTCCGTTGGCATGTGTTAGCCACACAGAAGAAAGAAAATGAAGCATTTACCTGCTCATAATCTAATTTCAGGATGGCTTTCTGCAGATATCGCACGCCGCCGTGAATGAGCTTGGTGCTGCGGCTGCTGGTCCCAGAAGAGAAATCATTGCGCTCCACAAGGGCTGTTTTAAGGTCTGTTCAGGGGGGAGGGAATCAAAGCAGCAACAGGCTAATATTTTGATCCCTGCAGGTTTAAACTGAATAGCGAAACTGCATTACGAAAAACACAACATGGCAAACATTCCACCACAAAATCACAAAAAGTAGGGTACAGTTAATTTAAAGTTTAACGACTATTAAATGCTATTGAAAATACATATAGTGAACTGAGCAATTATGAAGCATGCAGACTATTACAAATAATACAAATATTTACATTTATTTCAAAGCTTATTATAAGCACAACTTGGACATATGATTTTTTTTTGCAAACACAAAGCTTGCAGATCAATTTTGACGGGAACTAGTTTTTTCCCCCTCATTGCAAAACTAAGTAAATAAAATGAATAAAAGTCTCATGCGCCCCAGAAACACTGTTTCTCTGGCTTCCATTTATCCGTCTGCCATTAGAAGCTTCTCTGTCGCCCCTGATGGATAGAGACCACAAATCCCAATTTTGAAAAGGATAAAGAAAAAATAAAGGAGGATTAGGAAGTTGGGGGGGGGGAGCGAGGGGGTATCCAAGTCCCTGCTGTTTCAACATTAGACAGTTCAACTGGATAAAAGGAAAAACAGATTAAAGAACTCTCTAACCAGCAGCATGCATAATTGATTTAGGATGTAATGGAGGCAGCGGGAAGGAAACTGTCTTTGCGGGGAGCAACTCTGCGAGCTGGAGACCGGGCTCCACTCCGGCACGCTCTTCCGCCGGATAAATCCGCCAAGTCCGATGCCTCCCTCTCTGGCTCTCCGCAGCTCCCTTCTGCCTCTGCCTGCCAGCGAGGCCCCCCAGGGGCGGGAGGGAAGATACGCAGCTTGGAAGCCGGCGAGGTTACGCAACGTCGAAGGCGAGGGAAGGGCCGTCGGAAGCCGCGACAGGGACCCGGAACAAAAGGCATGCCGCTGGAAAATCCCGGCGACGGGCTTGTGGGCTGGCGGGCTGCGGCACCGGCAGGATAAGTGGGATCCGCGCGCGAGGGGTGCCTCGGAAAACCGGCCCGCAACCTGATCTGCTGACGGGCGCGTTTTCGCCGTTTATCCCACTTGTGTGAGGAGCTTTGCGGGTTCTCTCTCTGAACCATAAAGCAGCTTTCTGGGCTCTTCTGCAAAGGCACGCTCATTTATTTACAGGACTTTGGTACGGAAACACTTATTTAGAAGCTCATTAACAGACTCCCGTGTCCATTAAATGGGGAAACAGTTACACGTATATGAATATTTGCAGGAACGTCGAACCGAAGAATGCTAAACGTACAAGAACACCTGCAGGTACAGTACTGTGCAGAAGTTTTAAGCAGTCAAAAGAAACGTTTAAAGCTATTTATCTGGGTTGTAAGTGTATATTTGCTTAGAACAAAACAAACAATTTAACATTAGAATGTATGCAAATTATCAGTAACACAATAAAAAACTAATAAGAATCTTCTGTTCTCCAAAAAGTCACTGATATCTTGCTGGATGGCTGGAAGAACACTGCTTTGGTCCCCGAACCTCTCCTCAGGGGCACCTCAGACATTCCTTGTGTTCATTAAATTTCATCGCAAGCTCAATTAATTAATTAATCTAATTAGCTTAAAAAGTCAATGAGGTAATGATTGGCCATACGAGGTTTGCTAGTGGAAGAGTCAAGTTGCTGCAAATACAGCTGGGGATTTAGGAGAGGTTTTGATATGGTTAAGCTAACATACTGTTACAGGCAATATAATCATTTTACACCACTATGAAGATCATTTAAATATCATTTTCTTTGACTGCCTAAAATTTGTGCACAATACTGGAGGTCAAACTAAAGAATCAAAGCAGTATAAATATATATTATAATAACTTTTGTACTATAGGTTACTTGTTATACACACTATTGTGCCATGTGACTAACTAATGTTCTGCAGGGCTAACAGAGATAGTCATCTATTTATTTGTTTCCTTGTTCATTTTACTCTATTTATTTATTTATTTATTTATTTATTTATTTACTTCAGTTTCAGCATTTACAGCCCATCTGACTAGAAGTGCAGAATGGAGTTAGGGTTAGGGGTAAAAAATAATAATAAAAAAAAACCTCATAAAAATAGATGGGGAATTTAAGAGGTTTAACCAAGTGGGAGCCAGATCAAATGCTAAGCTATGGGTGATCCATGAATAAACGGGGGCAAACGTGAAGGACAGCCGGCAGAGCAAATGAGCTGCCCCAAAGTTCAAGTTCAGTGCACAGATATTCCCTACCAGCTGCAGGTGCACACTACAAGCTAGGGGCCCTACAATGTTCACTACAAGCTAGGGACCAAGCTAGAGGCCTGACAATGTTCACTACAAGCTTGGGACCCTACAAGGCTCATGACAAGCCGGCGACCCTACAAGGCTAACTACAAGCTAGGGACCCTACAAGGCTCACTACAAGCTAGGGACCCTCCAAAGCTCACTACAAGCCAGGGACCCTACAATGCTCATTACAAGCTAGGGAATCAATAATACTGGCTACAAGCTAGAGGCCCTAAAATGCTCACAATAAGCTAGGGACTCTGCAAGGCTCACTACCAGCTAGGGATCCCACAAGGTTCACTGCAAGCTAGGGACCCTATAATACTCACTACAAGCTATATGCCCTACAAGGCTCACAATAAGCTAGGGGCTCTACGATGCTCAGTACAAGCTAGGGGCCCTACAGTGCTTACTACAAGCTAAGGACCCTACAATGCTCACTACAGGCCACAGGCCACACTATTCAGTACAAGCTAGGGATCCTTCAACAATCAGATGAAGCTACTTATTCAAAATACTTTGAAATAAATAATGTAATTACATACAAATATGTTGAATGAGGTTTTAATAACAGACAATGACTTACTCCGTGTGACAGCTTCTAAGGCACATCCCGAGCCCGTGGCCCCTCCCCCGATGACAAGTACGTCAAACTCGTTGGTGTTCTTTAACGTGCTGAGCTGGGCCTGCCGTGATGGCAGCTCGTCCTGGAAGACCATCTGCACTTGTCCTGCTGCCTCCACCTGTGCCAGGCGGGCCTGTGGTGCCCGTGCAAACATGCCAGTTACCCACTCTGTCATCGTGCATGTCATCGGGGGAGGACGGGCTCATGCGTAGCAACATTGGGCAGTAACGCAAACACCGTGTCCACAGATTCTCAACAGCCGATTTCGAAACATAGAAATCATGCATTTTTCGTGGACATAATGTCCGCATAGGAAAGAAACATTACCAAAAGACCACATGCCAATGTATTTTTTTAAGTTCATTAGATACTGCTTAAACTGCTACACAAAAAAATGTGCACAAGTGTATTAAAAGCCCATGGAGTAAGACTCAGGCAAAGCATCACACATTCTGCCAACTTGGCAAGGTACAGGCCTGTGTAGAATTTTCATCTGAATTAGACTTATCAATCTTACCAATCTGTCTTTTTGGGGGAGTGGGGGGACAGTCAGAAAATGACTTATAAAATGAAGAGAACAGAGGCTGTTTGCATAAAACTGAGGAAATGTATCCCTTCTGACTAGACAGGATACCAGGCCCATATACCACTTAAAGTATCACATAATCTCTCCAAAGCGAATACAGTTTCTTATGACACCACCTGTTTGGCAATAAACTGCCTTTATTCATTTAGTAGCCTCTTTTATCCTAATCAGAAGAACAGTTCAGAAAGCTGGGTCACAGTCCCTGGAGCAAATGGGATTAAGAGCCTTACTGAAGGACTCTGCATGACCCAGTGACCTTTGCATCACAGGCACAGCAGCCTATCACCACCCCAATAACAGTCCTACTCAGGATGTTGGCACTGACCAGATGGATGATGCACTGTAACTTGGAGGGAAATAAATAAAATAAAAATAAAATAAAACCATGGCTGAAAAATCAACCAAGATCACCCCCAAATTATACGAGACGGAGACGGAGTTGGCAGAAACTCCTTAAGAATTTCAAAAATAATGAAACGCTTTATTCATTCTGCATTTAGCCCCAAATCAACAGGCCCCCCAGTCCTTCCCAAAGCTAGACATAATGATCCTTCTTCAATGTAACCATAATCGTCTCCTTCAAACCCTGCTTTCCTCAAAGAATTGTACATATGCC
>JAODKM010000001.1:40970379-40995785 GCA_026780845.1 Petrocephalus sullivani
CCGCCGCCCCGCCCCCCAAAAAACCCCCCCAAAGTAAACAAGAAGGGGGCGGGGGGGGGCGACCCCCCCTCAACATCCCCAAAAAAAACCACCCCCTTTTTTTTCTTCCTTTTGGCCCCCCCCCCCCCCCCCCCACCCAATGATTACATCCATCTTCTCCAAGCCTGCGCTCCATTAGACTTGCAAATCTGTGAATGAACCTAGACATTTGCAATTTTGACAGTAACAGCAAACAAGATCTAATAATTAGGGTCTATTTCTAAGAACGTGCATATCTAAACACGACAGACAATTAAGAGCCAGGTTTGTCCTGCAATCAAGTAAGGCGCGCGGGAGAGGCGCTGAATTTCATGCAAATGACAGCTCCGCCATGGAACTTTGCCGCGCCTCGCCCTCGCTGCGGGCCTTGAGGATCCACATGTGAGATTATGGGGGTCTTTGTGAGGGCTGCTGTCCGTTTGCTTATCCATTTAGGCTGGCATGGGGGGGGGGTGGCAAAGGGAACCAGGGGGATGGTGCATACACACAAACATCATAAAAAAAACTACTGCAGAGCTAACATGATTCAGAAGCTGGCTGGTTCACTAGTGTCTCTAAACTGACAGTATTTAAAGAGACGGTCAGCACAGGCCTTTTCATTCTGCTTATTTGGACATTCCCCCATTAACAAAACAGTGTGCTACCTGGTAAAATGTTTCATAGCCGAAATTTCCTTCTGGATAAATAAAGTATCTCTATCTCTATCTATAGTACTTTAGCTACACTGGGAATTAAGTCATACAAATGACATCAATGGCTGTGAAGTGCAAGACAAGATAAAGGCTTTTATTAACAAATTTGATGCGTTTAATGTGATCGCAAATTTCCTCCAGTTTCAGCCAAAGGCTGACAGATTTAAGGGTTTAACACTGTTTCTCAGTCTGCTGCCAATGCTGGAAAAATAGCCGTTTATCCAGTGACGCCTAGAGCCTGGAACTCCCTGGACTAGTGTTTTCCAACACAGTCCTCTGGGATCCCCAGACAGTCTAAATTTTTGCTCTCTCCCAGCTCTCGGCTAGTGAAGAACACCAAATACCTGGTACAGGTGGGTTAAGAGCTGGGAGAGAGCAAAAACATGGACTGTCTGAGGATCCCCTTGGACTGGCTTGAGAAACACTGCTCCAGATGACAAGCTAGTTCATCGCAGGAAACGCGCAAACTCTATTTGCAATTGACCTAAAGCGCCTGTTTTTGGAGTGCTGAAAGACACCTGTGCAGACGAGGTTAGATCATGCAAACTCTACAACCTCAGAGGAATGAGTGTTAACCACTGAGCCTCTGTGCCACCCAACAACAGCTGATAATGCGGTGGTCATGTGGTTATATAATGAATCTCTGATAACTGTATCAGGCATGGCAGCGTGACCCAGTGGGTCAGGGATTCACACCTTTCCCCCTGTGCCATGTGTGTGTGCGGTTTTCCAAACTCTGCTTTCCTGCTGTAATTCAAAGACAGGGAGTTAGATTAAATGGAATCAGTATGTTGCCCACAGTCTGTGTATATATGTGCCCTAAAATGGACTGGTATTCCACTGACGGTGTACCAGCCCTATGCATTCTGGGATACGCTCCAGCCCCCCTGTGCCCTTGACCAGGATAAGTTGTAAGAGCATGGATGTTTACTAGGGATGTCATGATCCACTGTTTCGGTACCCTAATCTATTCTGTATTTATGTATGCCAATTACAAGTCTCGATCCAACATTTAATGAATATTTAAATATACTTACACATACACTAGGCATTGGTACATTATTCGTCTGAGTAAGCCTCATGATTTTGCAGTATTCTTTGATGTGATGTTTCTTTAGGTGCCTAATTGGATTCATAGTATTAAATGATTCTCTCCCCTAGAAAGTGTGGCTCTGCAAACATGGCAGGTAGCTGTTGGCCTTCTTTGAGTTTCCAATCTAAAAAATTTCCACATGGCTGACATCTCGATAGTGTGTAGTTTCAAGGCACGTGCACCGGACTTACTGCAGTGTGCGATGGAACCTTACAATCTGCACAACTGATATAAATTGAGTGGACATGGAAAATTAAATAGACCGGGCTTTGGATGGGCTGTGGTAGCTTAAATGATCAATTAAAAAAGCCCGGATTGGCCCTGATTCTGGTCTTTGATACGGGTTCAGGATATCACCGATGCTTACACAATGCAAGGCCACGGCGAGTCTGGAACCTATCGAAACACAAGTCCGAGGACCTTAGATCTAGACTCAGCTATCACAGGGTACGAATTCACACACTGTGAACACTTAGCAACACCAGTCCAATTAACCTCCTGTTCCTGGACTATAGGAGGAACATGATACAATGATACCATCTGAGCCACCCAAAGAAACATCAAATGCATAAATTCTAGTTTGAATAAATTTATGTGTGAAATTCAAATGCACTGTCTCGATCTCCCCAAAGAAAGAAGAAACTACACCAAACAAAATATTTGCTTCTGTAAGCAATGAAATGAAAATTTCTGCACTGTTTTCTGAAACATGGATCACTGCTCGTAGTTACAGCTTAAACAATGTACTGGGAGCATTATCATAATCTGCAATGTAGGAATGTTCTTTCCAAAGCTGAAGACACTGATTACAGGAATGCAATCAGCAATCTGTGCTTTCAGCCTGAGACGAGGAAAAACAAAGATCTGTGGAGCACAAACCATTTTACTCTCCATTGACTCTCAACGAAAATGTTACCTGGTGTTAGAAGATGACATTTTTTCAGAAGAATAATTTGATCCCTGTTCAAGATGCATCTAATGGTATTTTTTGTGATACTATAGAGCAGTGATTACGCTTCCATTCATTTCTAAAACTCTAACCCCGACTATGACAACCTTAACCCCTACCCAGCCCTAACCTTAAACATAAGTAACCAAACAAAGTACAAGACTCTTACTTTTTTGACTGCAGTCACACTTTTTTTATGAAATTGAGTTTTCCCTTGTGAGGACTGAAAGAAATGTCCCCACACATTCAAAATAACAGGTTTTTAATCGCAAGTGCATACAGACAGATAATCACATACATTTTGATGGCTTTAGCTTTCTCATTTAAGCAGCTGTTGCTGGATGCCCCTAATCTGAAATGTCACACACACTGGCCCATTTAAGTAGTTATTGTGTAGCCTTAACACAGCACCTGAATACAGACCCACTCAAGGTGTTACAGAGCAACTGTGACATGGGACCCAATACAGACCCACTCAAGGTGTTACAGAGCAACTGTGACATGGGACCCAATACAGACCCACTCAAGGTGTTACAGAGCAACTGTGACATGGGACCCAATACAGACCCACCCAAGGTGTTACAGAGCAACTGTGACATGGGACCCAATACAGACTCACCCAAGCAGCTACAGTGTAGCTGAAACACAGGACTTGAGTACAGACTAAGGCTGAATGATTTTGAGAAAATATCGAACTGCGATTTATCTGACAAATATTGTAATTGCGATTTTTTAAAACTCAGTATTCACTATATGTGTATAAAAAACTGTAATTGAGCACAACCATACACTGAAATCTGAACTGCGCTATACGTACATCCAAAGATAAGAATGGAAATAATTCAATCCAAAATGTATTTATTCTAATAAAAAATTATATAGAACATACACCTAATAAACTAGCAAACAGCACTTGTCCCCCTTTTTACCCTTACGGAAAGTCCCATGTACACAAGGGTCAAATTAGCAAAGAACAATGATGCATAAAACTACTATCACAAAAGCCACAACTGTGTTAAGTAAAATAAAGTAATGAAAATATAACAATTCCAGTAATAAAAACATTAGGGAGCTTGCAGCTAACACTGCTTGGACCCCTAATAATAGGACCTTTCTGTGAACAGTCTCTGGCCATTACATAGGTAGGTAATTCACTTACGGCTCAACAGCGGAACCAATATTTTTATTGCACTGCAAATGTAACGTTTTCTCTGGGTCTCATGTCTGTGTTCGTGGGCGTATACGTATACGTTGGGCCACTTCTGATTGGTGAGCATAATTGGCACGCGAGGAGCAAGGCACTTCTGATTGGTGAGACTGACTGTTACACAAGGAGGACGGAATGAATTTGCAAAACTACTCTTAACGATAGTTTTAAACCCTGGGTCAGACGTACTGAATAATGCATATCCTAAATTGCAGCCTTTGCGATTTGCTAATCGTATTGTTAAAAATCACGATTTTGATTTGAAACTGATAAATCGTTCAGCCCTAGAACAGACCCACCTAAGCAGCTACAGTGTAGCTGTAACACAGGACCTGAGTACAGACCCACCCAAGATGTTACAGTGTAACTGTAACACAGGACCTGATACAGACCGCCTAAGCAGTTACAGTGCAGCTGTAACATGGGACCTGAGCATGGCCCATCTAGGAAGTTATAGTGCAGCTATAACATGGGACCTAAGTAGCGAAATATCCAAGTAGTTACTGTACAGTTGTAATGCAAGACCTGAGTACAGAGCCATTCAAACAATTACAGTGCAGCTGTAACACGGGAGTAGAGACCCACACAACCATTTACAGACCTTAGTACAGACCCATTTGAGGAGTTATGATACAACTTTAACCAACCTCTTGGAATTAAATTTTATTCAAAGTTTCACTGAAATTATCAATCCATCCATCCATCCATCCATCCATCTATTTCCAACCACTTATTTTCATCAGGGCCATGGAGTTATATCTACTTTAACAAAAAAATACTTAAAATTTTAAAACTACAACAAAAAATTTATGGAAAATACTAATACAGTCTTTACATTTACAACAGTCTCAATTAACTAATTAACCTTTTCGAAATGCTTCCATCCTCATAAACAGGCTGCCAGTACTACCAGAGGTAATCACATAATACGAGACATTAAATATATACCATGGGTGTGAGTATTAGTTAATAGCGGAACATAATTCTTTGTTCGGCCACTTTCTTAAAGTGGCAGTGTTTAAAGCATTAATTATTAGCATGCTCGTTCAGTTTCAGTAACCTGACTCTCGCATAAAGATGACGACAACCTTAAATGGCCCAGTGATGAGAGCCAAAATCCTGCGTGAATTTATCAGCTGGATGTTTCTGGCTTAAAGCAGAGCCCCCAAGAATTGGCAGAACTCCAATGAAAATGGCGGAAGGTGGCCTTTTGGCAGATTGGAGATGCTGGTAAATATGCGTAACCCCCTGACAGTCATGTGTAGTTTCACATTACTCTCTATTTACTCTCTATATTCTATTGTTTTCACATTTATTCTGCAGTTAAACATATCTCAATTATGGAAGCCTTTAACTCAGAAATACCCCTGTGAACAAAACTCACCAAGATTAAATAAGAAATTATTTCAAAGCTCACTGAGACCAAATTAGAAATTATGTTAACGAGCGTGTTATTAATCGCAACTGGTTACCTCGTTGAATCGAGGTCCCATATATTGTACCTTGACTAGACAGTACAAAAAATGTGGGAAACTTGAATTTCTTCGAAGAAGACCAATGTGGCACAAACACACATTTTTCTACCACTCTGCAGCAAAATGCACCCATAAATAATATCTCACCTCTGTGACTTTTAGGAAGCCCGCAGCATCCAAATGGGTACACTAATGTTACCGTGGTGTTACACCATCCGGCGTACATACGTGTATTTATCTGCCGGGAACAATGGGTCACGGAATGTTTTTTTTTTTGGGAAAACCTACCTGCTTTTTCCTGTATTCCGAAAGCTGTGAGAGGCCATAGAGAGTGGCGAGGGCCCCGCCACCGACGAGGGCCGCCCCCTTGGCGGCTTTCCGGAATGCCATGACCGCCTGCGAGGCAACGAAAGACAGAGCAGCAAGTGAGGTGGGCAGGCTCGCGCACCTAGAAAGGACCCCGCGGCGGGACCCTCGAGCGAGGCACTTAACCCGAATTAGACTTCCAGCTGTGTGAAGCCTTACACCATGGAACTGGTTCTGAACAGAGACACCAAGCAGCTGACTGAACAACAATGCTGCTACTCACCAGGCCTCAAAGGAAACTTTAACAAATTCATCACAAGTAGTACCTCAGAAAAAGATGAAAAGTACAGGCACGTAATTTTCGGTCTAAAAAGTATGAACTATATAAACAGAGAATCATTTCTAATAACATTCTGCTGGATTTTTGACAGCTGAAATTGTACATAATCATGCATATTTTATTCCTGGTGATACATAATAAAATCTAAACTCAGTAATTTCGTAAAGAATGTTCCTATTTGCCTTTCCCATAAAAGGAAGACCACAAATAATCCTCTCTATGAATAAAACTTACTGGTTTGCCTGATTTCCAATCTGTAAACCATTCTAATGGGCAATTGATTGCATCTAGGTGGCAACGGGCCACCTGCAGCTTGTGAATACATTTCCAAGGGGAAAAAAAGGAGATGAAACAACTTGGAAATATCCCCTTTTCTACATGAATATGCAGGCACCCTGAGATGCCCGTGGAATTATTACTAATGTTGGTGCCAATTACGAGGCGTGTCATGACACCGTGATTCATGAATATTCACTGCTGACTGATATACTGCTGCACCTCCCCGTTCCATGAAGGCCCGTGTGCCCCTTTTACTGTCTCGCCGTGAGCCCATGACGACGTACCTCCATCATCCCGTGCGAGCCTGGCTAAGCCGCGGACGAGCTGTTCCATACGGCACACCTAGTTAACGGTGCCTTATATAAAGGTGTATTAAAGTGATGAAGTGCTCCCTGGCTCAGAAGAGCGGGCATTAAAGCATATTAAGTAGACATTTAAGCTTGTAAAGCTGAAACCTAGAAATGGGGAAGACAAGAGGCAGAGCCTTGAGGGGAAGAGTGTTTTTAGGGTTCCGAGAATTAAAATTCAAGTAGTAATGTATTCAGCTGTAATGTGACAGTCTAAGCGTCTATCGGATCATAATAATTCAATTTTTTCTTGTTAATCAGTCATGAAATGAGCAAAATATAATGTTTTCGCTGTTATTTTCTGTTCAGTTTTATAGCTGTGGGACAGAATAACTTGGGGAGCTGTTGCAGTATTTGCCTGCATTTTCCTTTTATTTTAATTCAGCACTGTCACGTGGGATGTATAGCAGGTCTATTCAAATCACGGTCCTCAAGGGCCAAGCACTGCTGATTTTCCAGCCTTCCTTTACCTGTAAGCCAGGTGTAAAGCCTCTGTGACCAATCAGAATCAGTGAAGCCCATGTCGCCAATCAGAATCAGTGATTATTAAAGTAACTACCTGGGAAAACTCAAAACATGGCCTGGATTTGCAATGGAGGGCCAGATTTTAATTGCCCTGGAACATTTAGCAATACTTGGAAGAAATGGACAGAACGATCCCCGTGATCAGGATAAGTCTTGGAAGATGGATGGATGGATGGATGGATGGATGGAAAGAAGGATCTATTTACGATTGTAACAGTGCCAAGCAAATTTGCATGTTATTTTTTCCCCAAAAGAAAATTCCTTGTAAAATCAGGTAAAATTGTTTTACAGTTTTAAGAACAGTGTGTGTTCTGTTGAAGGGCAGCAGGCTATTAAGTAACCTTACGTTGTGCAGTTATTGATATTTGTTCACGTGGATATATTAATATCCTCAAGCTGTTTAATGATTAACTTTATTTAAGTTTGCGCTATGTGTTCACAGATCGATTCTCAGACAAATGGTGAATGAAAATAATAATGAGATATTGAGATATTGAGATATTGAGAAACTCACTGGCAGTGTACAGGTACACCGCTAGAATATCCCCATATATAGCCGTAAGTCTATATTTTTACTATAAATCAGCTTCTTTTAATGTATTTCAACAGCAGTTTCCATTAATATTTCTTATAAAGGCAGGATGTAACGTGCCTTGTTAATGCAGCACATACCAGACTGAAATTAACTAGCCAGAATACGTTTTAATGCTTTTTAAATAAAAAAAATTGCTTAACACGGGGGAACGTATTCTATTTTTAAAATAACTATTTACCCAAAATAAAATTAATTCCAAATAACGTACAATGTGTGGTAACTGCATGCCAAAACTTATATCCTGTATATTTAAAATGATATAAATTCAACTCAGATATCAGCTGGTATTATTAAATAAACACCGCCAGCTAGCAAGCACCAGCAAGCCGTCATCTTAATTATTTTAAATGCAAAAAAAAATAATAAATTCGGCATCTCTGTTAACTTACAGTTGTTCCAGGTGTTTTGACGTGCACTCAAATAGGTATGCCGTAAGAATGCCGCTATGTGTTCACAGCTCTTATAACCAGGTAGTTAGCTATATCATTACGGCAGGAAACCAGGAAACATTCTGTTTGATTGACAATACTGTTCTCCAATCAATTTAAAGAACTACGAGCCTCGGCCAATCAGATGCATAGGGCGTTCCTTTAGTTTGTATTCGCGCAGGGTAGCATTGAATGGCATGGGTGGAATTGTATAGCGATATAAGTAATATCTTTTGTTTAAAACTTGACCTGAATAAGTAGTTAGAGGATGACCGTCTATATGGATGATCTTAACCTGAATTCGAGAATTCATCAAGTCAATACACAGTATGCGTTGTTAAACATGTTATATTTGGTCAATCAATGAAAAGCTTGTTCTATAAATTAAGCTTGCTCTAGGCGCCTCATTATTAGTCCCAAAATACGTGCACAGGGATTTATATCACGTGTGATTTACACATTTAGTGAGAATTCAAGGACAATGCAGTCTATAACCTCTCATGAAGTGTTACACTGTTGTAAAGCGAAACATACTGTACTTGTTGCTGCATGTTAGCAAGTATTAGTGTACATAGCGTGCACAAAATAACCAGACCTCCCTCATTCACTGAATATGCATATATATGCACTTGATAAACTCAACTCAACTTGACTGGACATCTAAATTATTTACTGTAATACAAGAGTTTACACGAGTCCACACATATTGGAATGATTTGTCATAGTTTTCATTCTTGTTACCTGAAAATTCTCAATATACAAGGAGGACTACTGCATAATACAATAATACGAAACAATGTGAAACAATTTTAAAGCTTATTTATGGATCCTGGGGATGTAGCTCAGTGGTAGAGCGCACGCTTCGCATGTGTGAGGTCCCGGGTTCAATCCCCGGCATCTCCAAGGCGGATTATTTTTCCTTTTGTTAAAATTTGCTTTCTGAAATTTTTGCAACAGACAGAAACTCTGCGAGATTATAAAAGTAATTTTACATTTCCGAGAGAAACATAAAGTAGCCCTCTTAGAAATCGTTAGATATTATCCAGAGATGTTCTAAGCGTGGCCATACATTATACACTTTGTGACGTTATCCTGATGAAATAGTTTTGGGTGCTCCCGGTGCCTGACGTAAATAGATGGGGACTGACGCACTACGCTGTCTGTTTTCGTGAAATGTAAGAAAGTATCTCCTCTTTTAAAAATTTAGAAAATATTATTTTTTGTCTTCTGAAATATATATATTATGTCACACAGGATAATACATTACCTAGTTGACCTTTTTTCAGGGTATCCAAATATGTAACGTAAGTATTTTATTTGGAAGAAAACCTTATAACAGTGTAATTCTATTTATGCCTTACAGGAAAACTAATTTTTAATGGACAAATACGTAAAAATGAATTACTCCTGAGTAACTCATTTATAGGAGTAAAATGTAACATCTCTTTAAATCGATCTGCGGTTGTCAATTAATAATAGTTTAGTGAATGTTGTCATTATGTTTATAATAATGTAACATGTAACATTGCTAGTTTCATTGGATTATTAGCCTACATTTTCAACACAGACGAGGGTTTGACTGCATCATAGTTTGGTAAATGATGGGCTAACGGCGTAATATAAATAATCTTATCAAATAAATGAGTTAATAAACAGGTACTGAAATGGTACTTAGAATAATTATTTCAAACTCTGGGTGCCAAGAAAGTTACATTTTAAAGGAAAGATGTTATCAATAGTTTATGCTACATATAACACAATATATTAAGTATTATCATTAGTTTTAATGATAACTTTCATAATCATACAGTATATATGTTCTTTAGCTTTGGTTGCCATTTAGCTATAAATGAGCCCCGTTTTAAATTGGATGAAAAAGGAATATCTCTGTCGTCGTCACCACGATGTAAAATCTTGTATTTAAGGAGCACAGGTATCCTGTGACGGTAGACAGATTTTCTCACTCTCTAATTACCTGTGTCTGTACACTCGTATATTCCCCGGTAGATCCAGCGTGTCTTTCTTGCGAAATCACTGCTCTGATTTGATTGCACTTGATTAGCGCCCACCCCTAAGATGATTGGCAATTAAAATATGCATATAAATAAGGTACTTAGTATTTCAACTCTGCAATGGACAATTAAAAAGCTTAATTATATTTTAAACTCTTAACTGTAATTAGCAAATGAATAACAGTAGATTAAGGATATTATATAAATACCTTAATAAATTGCACATTCAGAATTAATCAATTAATATGGCTGATCATTGAGGAAGGGAGTGTAAAAACAGTGAGCTATTGGCTCAGCATAATTGTACGGATGGTGATTCATTGTTCCGGAAACAACAGCAGGTCTCAGTGGGATTAGACAGAAGTATAATAGGTATACTCATCTGTACAGCACTTCGAATAAAACAATATACATTAATTAGACAATCTTTTACAGATGTAAAGCAATACATGTGGGAAAATAAATTTTACATATAGCCTATTTAATATTTAACAAATGACTTAAGAATTATATGTCACCCGTGATTAGCATCTATGTAGACTACAGACTTCCTATAATTTAGTAGTGTTTAAACCATCAATCACTGATGCAACACAATTGAGTTCCTAAATCACAAAGGGTTGAATTTGAGTAGCATTTCCAAAGTGTTAGGAAATGTTTAAAAGTTCATAAAATTGTTTAGTCTGCAGGTTAATAATACACCAGGGTAAAATCTATGGGATAATAATATAGTGCATTACATTGTAAGAGTTTGACGCCAAACACTCTTTCTCAGTAGTTTTCAATGGATTATGGGAAATTACTGATTACTGATACTTTTCTTTCCTGGATTTACAGTCTTTGCTTTGTGGTCAACTATATTACAGTATTTTAATATTATATAGTATATTATAACTTTTACTGAGGAACAGAGTCGGGCCCAAGACACCGGGTTATTAATATACAATGCACATATGTACCTAAGACAATAAAAGAATACAAACATAAAAATGCTATAATTCAGGAGCTCTGAAAGGTAAATACCACACTATCTCCAGGTAATGTTGGCTTTCGGGAAGTTCCCGCGTTCCGTTAGGTGTAGCACGTTTTGCAGTGTGTTTTGACTGACAGATTTAAGCATGCCTCGCCGTTCTACAACAAATATTACACTTCGCTCTCACCTGTCTGTGTGTGTCTCGGAAGAGAGCGAAATGTGACTGGGAAAAGGACTGCCCCCTGTTCCTGCACTCATACATGCATGAATAGCAAATATAACATCATTACACTATTGACCCTTGGAAGGTCCTCACCTAGTTTGAACTTTGTTGGCTGTCAGTGTCTGGAACAGCAATCATGTATTCATACAGTGATCATCTATGTGTATGTAGTAAATACATATTATATATACACACACACAAACATATACACATTACACACTCCCATGTTATCACAGGGTTCTGGTGTGGGTATAGCCCAGGCAATGAGCCACTCACAGGGTTCTGGTGTGGGTATAGCCCAGGCAATGAGCCACTCAGTCAAAGGGTTCTAACATGTATAATCATACTCAGTATATCCAGTCTGCCTAATTGCAAGCTACTGGACTATATAAGGAAACCTGACAATATGGGTTTAGACCATATGTCCATACGGAGAGAATAAAGGCGGAGGTCAAACCCCTAACCCTGGAGGTGTGAGATGACAGTGCTACCCACTGCACCATTGTGTCATATACAGAAAAGTGTTAAATATGATTCAATAACAATTTACTCAAAACTATGTAGCACATATGAACATATGTTATAATAACTAATTAGTATGCCATAGCAGTATGTATACTACATATCACTTTCCAAATGTTGTTGTGTTAAATGACTATTCTTGGATATAAAATTGTATACGATAAAGCCAAATACATATAGTTCAACATATAGCCAAACAGTAGGCAACATCTTGTGTATTAACATAAACAGTTTTTTTCCCTTTACGTGTTTGTGATCCACTTCCGTTTGCTTTAAAATTTGTGTGGCCAATTTAGTAGGATGTACACGTTCTTGAACAATAAATAAATGTTTATTTTAAAGAAGTGTGTGTTAAATACTTATTTAATGTATCACCTCACAGCTGTCATGGCTGACATAAAAAATACAATAGCTTCGACATGACAGGCACGTCCCTTTTGTCACATAACTGAAATGACAGCTTTGGGAATGGCACTAATCTGCTGTTCAAATGTATATGTATTGATATATACTGTATTTATGGTCGCGTGCCATGTACCATGTTGCTGTAAGGTAGAATGGTCATTACAAAAGTTTCTGAAGTAATTGCTCGAGATACTAATGTATTTCTTTTGATTATCGCATGGGGAAGGAGCTTGATTTTTGAATTATCCTTTTTTGTAGTAAATACGATATTATAATATTGTACGTGAATAGGGCAATAAAATAATTTCTGTGCTTTAGCAACAGATGCGTGCGTGGGGGTCGGGGGGTGCCCAAATTAGTATCCACTAGTAATTGACACAATGTGCTATATATAGAGTTCTAGGTAAAAATAAAAAAAAACTTTATTAAACAAAAGAAAGGACTCCAAGAGGTATTTTTGGCAGTGACTGGTGGTTGCGTCAAAGCCCGTGCGCCTTGCGTCACGCCTAATCCTTCTATCACTCTTTCGCGTCCTGCTGGCCCACGACAATCGGCACTGCTGCAAAGTCAATGGGCGCCCGGGATTCGCACTTACGACACAGACGCCTAGAAAAATTGCGGTTCTCACGCAAAGAACAAACCCACTCGCTTAGGACAGCGCATTTTGGTAACTGCTACATGGATGCCCAGTTAGAGCGGAGTACGCGCTGGTAGTTTCACTACAATTTCGTACTCAGCACGGTTAACTGGTGCAGCCTGCGTTCACTTTGGTCGTCAGTTTTATAGGTGGATCTGGATGCTGACTATTAACACACTAGAAGAATAAGACACGTCCATGAGATATCTGAGCTGATTTGGAAACGTGCCCAGAGATAATCTGATTATTTCAGCGCAATATACAGTACTGTTAGCCACTTCCTACTTAATTATGGATAATCTTTAGTGTTAAGTACATCTCAATTGCATTGGCAGAGCTGAGAATTGACTGCATAAATTACTTTTCACAACTGGCGTCTCTAAATAAGCGAATCGCCGCGTAAACGCTGGTGACCATGGACATAAAACGCGCATCAACGTGACCAGAAAATGAATCATCAGTCGCGCCACGTAAAGTCAACATCGATACAGAATTCAAGCAGGACTCCTGGTATGAAGGCTTCTCATCGGCGACAGCGGGCTACCTGAAAGCCTTGCCCAGCCCGAGACATGCGCCGAAGGCGCCGGGAAGAACGGCCCCCCTGAGAAGGCGATTGGTGCTTATTAGTGACGCGCCCCATGACGTGTAGATTTTAGACACGTGGGCTTTGGTATTCGAGGCTCACATAAACAAAGGCACATTGAGGAGAAGGGTCAGTCTGTGCTGTTATCCCTGCAGTACTGAATGAAAGCCGCACTCCCTTACAACTGAAACGTCGCCTGTGGTTTTTGGCTCTATTCTAAATCTAAATTAAAGAAAACTGCATGCGCTCCATCTGCATGGATACGCAGCATCATCCTTGATGACGGTGTGAGGTACGGCATACCTTTATTGAATTTTATTTTTATCTAAATGGCTAATTTGTTAATGTATGACTACAGCTCACAAAGTTCATCTAAAGCTTTGATACATAATTTATTTTGTTTTATTGAGCACCTCCGCTTTGCTGGAGAGTTGTAAACGTGTTGCCTAATACTGTAAGAATCGCAGTTGTTATCCGTACGGAATATAAGAAAATTTCGCAAACTTATCTCAAATACTGATGGAAATGGCTTATTTAAGTTTGGATTGTATTCGATTTCTATTCGCATTTTTGTGGGAAAGTGATTCTGTGTTTAGGGATTTTAATTATGCCTATCGGTACCAAAAACTTGGAGTTTTTAAAAGGTGTCTTTGTTTAAGAATTTGGACTGAGTGAAAACTTACGAAATAGTGGAAGCAGGTGTACTCTTGGGATTCTTTTTGTACTGTGTTTGCTTGCCGTGTCTATATATATATTATATATATATATATAGTCGTGTCTTTTACACATCTGAGAATTTTCATTTCATTGATGAGACTTATGAAGTACATCATGTATCTATTTGTGTTTATGTGAGTAATGATTGCACAAAAAATGTAAGAACAAATCAAACATAGCAAATATTCAGCATGTTCATCACTACCTAAAAGAGACTTACTAGATTTACAAGAGATTTACTAGATAATAAATGAATTTACTACATTACTGAATGTAGAAAATGATCTGTGTATTTTTTTTTTAAATATGCAGTTCGAAATAAAAACAATAATAATATTTCAAAATCGAGACACACTTTAATGTGTCTATTTGGTGTTTATTTTCTAGGGGTGGATACCAGAAGAAAGCTGCTTTTTTGAAAATTGCTCATCAGAACAACAAATAGCATTGTTCATTTTAAGTGTCGTAGAAAAACAGTCACTCGACTGAAGGTATGGAAAACTAATCTCGTATGTCTTTCTGTGAACACTGAACAAACGAAACTTGGTGATCGGTAAATCAAACCATCGCCCAGAAAACTTTGGCACCGTCCAAACAAGCGGCACTTAGTAACAATACGTTTGCTTTCACGGTGGCCCAAATCATTACGTGACGAAGAATTGTTAGTTATTAGAAAACACACAAAATGTACACCGGATTTATTTATTTATTCCCGATTATATGAGTGTGTTTCTTGATGCATATTCGACTGAAAAACAACAACTATGTTCTTGTTCTGTGATTGTTCGCAACTTTGCAGTTAGCGGGCTTTAATCGATATGAATATGTGAGCATTTTGACGCTTTCGTTTCCAGCCATGCCCTGCGTTCAGGCTCAGTATGGGTCTTCGCCTCAAGGAGCCAGCCCCGCTTCACAGAGTTACAGCTACCACACCGCTGGAGAGTACAGCTGCGACTTCCTAACACCTGAATTCGTTAAGTTTAGCATGGACCTGACCAACACCGAGATTACAGCCACAACTTCTCTCCCCAGCTTCAGCACATTCATGGACAGCTACAACACCGGCTACGACGTCAAGCCACCCTGTATATACCAAATGCCCCATTCTGGAGAGCAGTCCTCCATCAAGGTGGAGGACATTCAGATGCACGGCTACCACCAACAGAGCCACATTCCACCTCAGTCTGAGGAGATGATACCCCATTCTGGGTCTATGTATTACAAGCCCTCCTCTCCTCACGCTCCGAGCACACCAAACTTCCCGGTGCAGCCTAACCATATGTGGGACGAGCCCGGATCACTGCACAGTTTCCACCAGAACTATGTGGCGACCACTCACATGATAGATCAGCGGAAGAACCCGGTCTCCAGGCTATCCCTGTTTTCGTTCAAGCAGTCCCCACCCGGTACTCCCGTGTCCAGCTGCCAAATGAGATTCGACGGTCCCCTTCACGTGCCCATGAACCCCGATACCCCTGGAGCTCACCGTGCCTTAGAGAGCCAGAGCTTTGCTGTTCCCAGTGCTATCAGGAAGCAGGCAGCCATAGGCTTCCCCCATTCACTCCAGCTTGGCCATGCACACCAGCTGATGGACAGCCAAGTTCCGTCGCCGCCGTCGAGGGGATCTCCGTCTAACGAAGGTCTGTGCGCGGTTTGCGGGGACAACGCCGCTTGTCAGCATTACGGAGTGCGCACTTGCGAGGGCTGCAAAGGATTCTTTAAGGTAGGCCTGGGAACTGCCTGTCATTTCTAACCTATTTTTTGCAACTAATGTTTTATAGCTGTAACACAACTTTTTAACAGTTTCAACTTAGATGGTTATGTAGATATAAATATAATGACATCACCGCTTCCACGGGGACCGGACTTAGAACTTTTTCTAATATATATGACATTCTTTCGTAATGGCCAGTCAGCGCTTATAGCGTTTTTCAAAAAGCTGTTTAATTAGTATGAAGATTACTCAGAAATATTTTCAGACTGTGTTGCATTTAACTATTAAAACTGAACGATATATATAATGAAACCATTTGAAGCTTACTCGAAAATTAGAAATCACTGTGTGACTGTATGCTCTGGTGCATTTTAAGTCAGCCCTTTCCCCCAGAATTAAATTGGTTTGGACGGGGAACCGTGTCTGGGTTAACCAAGTGGAACTGAATTCCCAGTGGTAAAATTAAGTGGTCTCCTTATTTCACCATCCTGATTGAATAATCTTATCACTTTCAATGGAGAGGGTCTCGGAGGGACGTCAAAATATGAATGCCCACGGATTTGTGTTTACCGAACGTCTCCTCCTGCTCCTTGCATATAAAACGCAGCTCCGAAAGCTAAGGGGTCGCAGTGGTGGCTTCCGACTGTGGCAGTTCGACTTCCATTAATTTCGCCCAAAAATGTCAGTCGAATGTCACTTTTGTTCTGCGACCAAATGTCTGACACGCTCGTCGTCGTTTGCTGAGCAAAATTACATTTCTAAAAATCGTTTCTTTCTTGCCTTCCAGCGCACCGTTCAGAAAAATGCGAAATATGTGTGTTTAGCGAACAAAAATTGTCCGGTAGATAAGCGTCGCCGAAACAGATGCCAGTACTGTCGTTTTCAGAAGTGCCTTGTTGTCGGCATGGTCAAGGAAGGTAAGAAGCTTTACTTTTTGTGTCATATTTTTATTTTCATATTTTAATAACCACTGATATTTAAAATGAACCGTGGCTGGCGTTTCTGACCGTATTTGATAGCGGAAAGCAAAGCATTTGTTACTGAGATCATAAAACATACAGCATAGTAAATATCGCTGCTTGTTTAAATCTTGAGTTCACCCCAAACAATGATTTTTAGATTTGAAATTATGTTATTTTTTTTCTTTCTTTTTTTTCAGTTGTCCGGACTGCTAGTCTGAAGGGTCGCAGGGGGCGCCTACCGTCCAAACCCAAAAGTCCACAGGACCCCTCACCTCCTTCGCCCCCAGTGAGTCTCATAAGTGCCCTAGTACGGGCTCATGTGGACTCGAACCCGTCCATGTCCAGCCTGGACTACTCCAGAGTAAGTCCCATTAAGAACACGCTTTTAATTTCCAGTCAGGCAAGCGCTATAACGAGCAGATGAGCGAGTGGGTCTGGCGCTAATCAAAATGACTCTGTGATCATTTAAGACTTAGTGAAAGTCTCTGGACTTAATAAAGTATACGAGAACCATGAAAAGCACATTAATATCTAATCTCATTGGAACAACGCATTAGTATGCCTCCCAATACTTAGGCGGCTGCCGCTGCTATCAGTTACCTCGTCGCAAAACGGGGCATCGTGCGTCGTTTAAACCCAGTTCTCCTTTGCTCTAAATGTCTGTATCGTTGCGTATTTAATTTAACATACCTTACTTGAGTGAATTGCTTTGAAACATAGAACCCAGTAATGGCCAGAGAGCGGTTTAATTGTTATGAAAACCCAACTGTCCTGCTTGGAATGGGCTTTGCAATTTCACGGGTTATATATTTTAAAGGACCTCATTAAGCACTTTCTAAATTAAATTCCAGTTTCAGGCTAACCCTGACTACCAAATGACCGGAGACGACACGCAGCACATCCAGCAATTCTATGATCTGCTGACCGGCTCCATGGAGATCATCCGAGGCTGGGCGGAGAAGATCCCGGGCTTCGCTGATCTCCCCAAACAGGATCAAGATCTCCTCTTCGAATCAGCGTTTCTGGAACTTTTTGTCTTGCGACTGGCATACAGGTATGTCGGTGCAATGAACATGTTCTGAGCTATCCGTTTGTGCATTAGGCTGGCCCGCGTTTTATCATCCAATTATTAACTGAATCGCAGTTTTCGCCTTATTAAGCTGACTATTAATTGTCCCATTTTTCAACTGCAGGTCTAATCCGATGGAGGGGAAACTGATTTTTTGCAACGGGGTGGTCTTGCACAGACTACAGTGTGTCCGCGGATTCGGAGAATGGATTGACTCTATTGTGGAGTTTTCGTCCAACCTGCAGAGCATGAGTATCGATATATCAGCCTTCTCGTGCATAGCTGCGCTCGCCATGGTGACAGGTGCGTGGAACTAGACTTGTGAAATGTTCGCTTTTATCTTCAGTTATTTATTCGCCTGTTTGTACTTCACGTGGCAGTGACTTAATTTAATCCGCAATATACTTTGATAATAACCTTTTGTAAATGTTCTTATTGCAGAGCGACACGGACTAAAAGAACCCAAAAGAGTGGAGGAACTTCAAAACAAGATTGTAAATTGTCTCAAAGACCAAGTGACATTTAATGGCGGCGGTTTAAATCGCCCCAACTACTTATCAAAACTTTTGGGAAAACTCCCGGAACTCCGCACCCTTTGCACCCAAGGTCTGCAGCGCATCTTCTACTTAAAACTTGAAGACTTGGTTCCTCCGCCAGCAATAATTGACAAATTGTTTCTAGACACGCTACCTTTTTAAACACCCGGCCTTCCTGTCGACCTCAACTTCCAGAGACTCTGTGCGCGACAAGGACATTGTTAGACCAACGCAATTGTTTTCTTTTTTTCATGACACATTTTCAGGCGCGGTTCTTTTAAAAATGTCCAAAATAACTGGCCAAGGATCCCCAGAAACTATCAAAGAAAAAGTAACGAGAAGAACATAAAGGAAATTAACTGGCATCCTCGTTTTAGCTTCCTTTGAATTGTTATGAAAAATAAATAAATAAACGACTTCTTTTCGGGAGAAACTGTTGGCCACGGCTGTACTCACCTGGGACTTTTCTTCACCAAGTTAACCATCTCCCCGCCAACTGTATTCCTTGCTGTCAATGAAAGTATCTGTTGTATGGAGAACACGCCCTATAATGTAATATACTCAATTTATATATACATAGGCCTATATAATAAATTATTGTGATGCGTCCAAATGCGTCAGTTTATAAGAGTTATATGAAGCTCGATTCTGTTACGCTTTTTATATTTTCTGCCTACGTGTTTCTGTCAGAATTACAGGAGGGTGAGAGTATTTCAACAAAGAAACGCATGTTGTAGGATTTATATAGGCCCTTGCTATCGAGGTCATGTCTATATTATACATTATATTCTGGACACTATGTAGTCTGATAGATTTTATAAAGATTCGTAGTTCTGGGACAACTTTTATGTATGAAACATGTGTGGACAACGACGTATCTCATCTGTATAGGTAAAAGGGACCCATGGTGTTTGTAAAACTGTCCAATATTCCTTGTTTGTAAGTGTTGTATGTACCGTTGTTGTTGAATATAAAAGTTTCTATATTTATTATTATTATTTTTTTGTTGTCAAAAAACTACATTTTGCATGCCGCAGTTTAACCATCTTAGGGTGTCACAATCCATGCAGAGGTTTCGAACACGATGTCTTTGTTTTATGTTATAAAAATACTAAGTAGTTATAATATAATAATTCCACACATAATTTGTTTTTGTTTTCTTTAAAATTACGTCTTAAATGTATATTTCAAATAGATGTGTGCGCCACAACGCAATCCACTGCCTTTTTCTATGGTGTATCTAGTATTGCAATGCATTCCGTGCCGATTCCGAAATATCTCTCCTTGAGAAGAACATATTTAATGTTTTCAAATAAAATTGTTAACTTAATTTTGATTTGTTTTCTCCTAGCGGATACTTTTTAACGAATTTAATGAATAGACAGAATATTACCAATAGACCACGGCTGATAGCCTAGCGTTTCCTGGCTTCGCGGGTTACCTTTAAAAACAATTAACATTTGTTCCACAACGTTGAATAAGTAAATTGAACATGTTTAGATATTTAAACCGTTAGATTTTTAAAACCAAAATCGTCAAACCTACGTAAGAAATTTTAATAAACGATTCATTGTGGTTGGACTTTAAATGAGGGTGAGGATTCAAACTGCCTAAAGTTATAACTGTTTTATGACAATATTGATATAACATTTATTACTGATATTGCATATTGCTTTTATATGCACTTATTTGATCAAATAAACAGTGCTGTCTGGACAGCAGGACGAACACCAAACCGACCTAAAACGGGAGCATCATTTAATTAAACTTCTGAAGTTAGGTGTTTAAACAGCCGCACCTTAAAGTTGTACCTTTCCTCCGCTTTTAATGTAGGTTTTGTAATTCGTTACATTATTTCAGACAAGTGGCATCACCCGGGGCACTAACAGCATTAAATCACTCAAGTGTAACATGGATGAAATATATGTCTTAATCACATATATATGCAAGCTTTACGGCTGGTACTCTCCACCTTACTGGGTTATTTTAAGGTGGATAATGATGCGAGCCTAACGGAAATCTACGTCACAACAGCAATAATAAAGACATCTTTAAATTTAAAAGGGAAGACAGAAGAAAAATATGGTATAACGATAAGCGCAGAGCATTACTAAAATTACTAATTCAATTTGTCTTAATCGAACGACATCGATGCGAGCAGCTGCCTAATATTATAAAATGATAATCTCGAGAAGAATCACCATTTAACAACATACGACATATTTCTCAGGCGACATATTTGTCAGAGCCATTCAAGACCTATTCCCTCCTTTAAACTACAAGGGTTGCAGCTATAATTCATAACCAATAAGAAAGTGCAATATTCAAGCTTTGAGAAAAAGCGTCATACGTCATCTCTGCCGTAGGTATATATCGCAAATGAATCACAGTCGCATATTGATAAAATTATTGACGGCATATTTCCGTCTGTTGATTGTAAACCTTAAACGTTAAATTCATCAAACCTCTGTCTTGAGGGGGTGAGCGCAAGACAGAACAGGGCGAAACGCGTGGCGTGAGGCGGCATCATAACGGGCAAGCGCCAAAAGTTTAAAATGTATAATTATTTCCCTCGGTAGGCTATTTTTTCATACCGCCAGGTCAGGAATTTAGCCCACTCTAAAAAAAAAAACTACCGACCTTTATTCCTTTTCTTTGCACAAGCCCGATGCTTTCAGAAACCTAATTCCGAATCATTCATGACGGCAAAGACATGAGTAAACCTGAAGCACAGCAAGAAAAAAAATGTTCTGGCTTAAAAATGAGCATCAACTGACACCGTCAGAAAAAAGATTAGCGACTTAAGCTACAACATGAAAGTGAATATGAAGGGAGAAGAAGGCGAAGGACCGATCTGCCGCTCCACTGGCTATACATAATCTAAAGGATAAGAACGGAACAAAATGAGACCTCCATCAACAAGGACGTGGTTTTTAGGGGGAAATTATGCTTTTTTCCCCCAGTGTATGCCTTAAATCGGATTGAAAAAAACAGCACCGTGGGCCCATTGCTGGAAAAAAAACTTTTTATGTCAAGTTTTATTTAAATAACGACGGAATAAATGTAATACAACAAGATTATTACAAGATTGTCATTAAGAACCTTAATTTTTAGTTCATTTAAATAGTCGAATTTGTTGGGCATTATACTATTTACAAAAAAAACAATGGAATACGTTATAAACAGAGATCGAAATAATGTAATTTTTCTAATATTGTTTGAAAACCGTACATAAAATGATGAATTGTTACGTTGCAGTTTAGGGCGAAGTTCTCTTCAACTACCATTTACATTCCACATGAATTAATTCAGATGTGCCATCTACATGGTTATTTTCCCGTTGTAGTGATCTGTTATTGCATTTATCGGTTAAATGCAAACATTTTAAAAATTAATAAGCTTCGGAATTAGCCTTTAGAAGCATAACAAGGAATTTATTGCATCTAATAGTGGTATTACAATATTGACCTTAGCTTTTGACGCCGGACCTGAACTTACACTATGCATAGAAAATTCCGTGGAACAGAAACAAGACATTGGCTGAGCGCGTGCAAGATGATCAAATTATAACAGATAGATGCTATAGAGAAAAAAATTATTTAAACGTTTCTTGATAAAACACATTCTGCTATAGTTTCAAGATAATACTCACTTTAATAGTTTCTTCTAATTTGATATGGAATGCCATAAAATAAATATTTTTCAAATAAAAATGCATTTAGAACTCATAAATAATACATTTAATCTGTGTAAAATGACCTATCCTCTATTCCTCGACGGTTATTTGCAGAAATGTGTGTTATTACATCATCGGAAAATCGAGGACGGTGGAGAGCTACTTTTTAAGCGAAGGCGGGAGGCGTGCTGGACACTGGGAAAAAATACAGATATCAAGCAACTGCATTTTCGTATGCGTGTATTTACATACATGTGCGATGCCACGACGCATGCCCACAAAAAACGTCTATATTCAGAAGAATCTCTGATCAACCTATCAAATTCCCACCTCCCCGATGCCCCGCGCGCTTTAAGCTATGGCCCTAAGATCTGTAAGCAAAGCGTCCTTTGAAGTTACCGTTTCTGAATAGTATAGCCTACTCTCCCCTGCTTGGTCCTGCCTGTGTAAGGAGCTGAGCTTTTAAGTCAGCCCTTGAATTAAACGTTTCTACATCAGAGCGCATTCTCAGTTCGCTGTACTTGAAACAAGAGTGCCTTTGGACACACCAGCCGTGTTCCACTGGCGATGCCGGTCTTTGACAGCTATAAAGAAAAGTTCCAGAAAAACATTTCACGCAACAGAAATAACTTTGTTAATTAGGCATGGAATTTAATTAGGCATTTACATTTGTAGTATAGATATTTCATGTTGTTGTTATACGTACTGACATAGTGATGTAGAAGATTTTTTATTGTTCTGGAATATACTTCTTTATGAATTTATGATAAAAAAAGACTGCTCAGTCTTATTAGAGAGGAGAAACTGAGCCGGTCTGAAGTTCACTCAAGCTAACAACAGGGGACCCAGTGAGTAGTAAGGGAGACCTTCCGGAAAATATGGGTGAGTCAAACCCCTCCCTACTTCAACATTCAACATCGCCCACAACTGGTGTCTTGACATGGTTACCTTGCTTAGGTGACCCAACCTGGACTGTGGAACAATGCACGGTTAAAAATAAAAAGTTGACCGGAGAATTTGTTCACATGCCTCAAATGTCAAAAATCCTGGGGTGAATTTCCTAGCAATCACAACAACAGTGGTGTTCGTAGTTAAACTCGTAGCTAAAAAAACCATTAAGGATTAACACCATCAACAAAGGAATTTTCCTTCTTAATAAGGCAATAATATGGACTAGGGATTTAGTGTGGTTGGACGAGGAGTCTAATAAGGCAAATAGTCCCCTTAGATAATTTAGCAGTTACTGGGACCTGACCCCATCTAACCTTTCAATTGCTATGAGGGGCAAAATCAGTGCAGCTGCACTTATGCTGTTATGGAAAAACACATCGCTCCATCGCCACGGGCCGATTTTTCTAAAGATTCAATAAATATGTATTGAACCATCATGTTCATTTTAATGTCTTTTAAATAATTCAGAGTGCGGCAGCCAAACTTCAAGGGAAAATCAAATTCATCATAAAAAAGGAAGAAAAAAAAAACACAGAGGCATGTTCATTGCAACTGTCTAATAACACTTGGAATCAATTGAGTCCATGTTTTCAGATTATTTATATCCCCAGCTTGTAATGTCCCAGGGTGAGTTATCTGGTATTCAGAGAATTATTTTCCTCATACGTGAAATGATTCTTACTGCATGTCATGTTCCCCGAGGGGCTGTCCATGTTCTGTCCCAGAGCAGCCCGTTGGATATAAGCCCCAGGTCTGTCTATAAAGCCCCCTATTAGATGGTGGGGGTTACTGTATGATATACTGGATATGGATGTAAATACATCACGTTAAGTTTATGATACAAACAGTTCACACATGTCTCGAGTCCTCAGTTGTGCTATGTGCATGTATTTAATTCCTTATACTCAGATCTCGGCCAATCCAAGTCAACGTGGGAGGCAGTGAGCCAGGGACAGGGGGACTCGTGACAGAAAGACACACGTGCGCCACTGCGGAGTGGCTAAAGCTTTGTTTGAGGAGATACAGACGCGGATCTTAACAAGACGTCGGCTAATCTCGCGCGATTAGGAGCAACGGCTGAAGTAGCTGTTTCGGCAACATTGCCGCACGGCGCTTGTTGGTCGGACATGGCTACGTGCCACTGTATCACCCCCAGGAATACTCTCTGGGGCTATACCTGGGCCTCATTCGCAAGGATGACTCCCCTCATCGTTTAACAGCCCTTATGAAAACTAACCATGGTTTTACTATGGTTTTTTGGGTAACCATGAGTTTATGACTATGGTTTTATCATGGTTTCACTGCAGTTACCATGTAGTGCTATAAGTAAACCATGGTAATACTATGGGTAGGAGCTTAGTAATCATAATTACCATGAAGTACCATAGTAAAACCATGGTTACTGTAAAAAACCCATACTCAAAACTCAAAAAACCATAGGAGACCATAGTGAATTTCTGTAAGGGAGTGGTTGCAAAAGTTGTCATGACGAGTCTATGCAGTGTCTGGGCTACGAGAAGGCTTCCAGAACTCCTTCATTGTGGATCGGAGGAGAACCTTATTCAGAAAAGACATGCTGGCTTTTAGTAGATCGGCTACTGAAAAGTTGGATGGCATCTTTAGTACACCTTTTTTACTTTTTAACTTATATTGTTATGTTGCTATATTGCTGAGTGACTTGTTTTTCTCTCGTCAATCACATTTCATTGCAATGTTGTCCCTGTGCTAACTTCCATATGACAAATAAAGCTGAAACTGAAACATCGCACGGGGATTCATGCCAACCAACGCTAAAGGCGGATGTCATTCGGATATCTGAGTCCATTCGGCATTTGCAGAAGAAGGACATTCGAGATCCCAGGGCTGAGTATCTTGTAAACGCTCCTGATGTGGGTTATGGATGCTGCTAGTCGAGCCACGTTTAGCACCGGCGGCTTAACCGTCCCTCTCACATCGATGCAAAGTCAACGTTACACAGGGCAACGAGCAAAAGGAATCATTAAGAATTTAGGGGAGTCTATCCAGTGGGCCAATTTTCCCTGGGACAGATTCTGCTCTTACGATAAACCACTCAGGTCCATCCCAGCAATACATGATGGCCAGTCTCACGGCTTTAGGCTGGAGGGGGGGGGGGGGGGCTGCATTAAACAG
>JAODKM010000001.1:41016183-41033690 GCA_026780845.1 Petrocephalus sullivani
CAGCCAACCCCCGGTGGGGGGCGCCCTCCCCCCCCCCTTTTTTGTTATCATATTGAAAAAATAACAGGGGGGGGGGGGGGGGGGGGGGGGATAACCATGTGGCTCTCACAGGGAGAATGGCCCGGCTCATTTATGGATCAACGTGCTCTCTTTTTCTTTTTTTTTTGGGGGGGTGGGGGCGGGGGGTCTTTGGGAGCAGCACATTTGTAGCAGAGGGTGGTAAAATTGTCAGGCCTTGTGTCCGTCTTGGCAATATCTATCCAATCCAAAAGTACTGGGACAAAGGCAGGGGAGAGCTGTGAGGCTGGCCCGTTACCTTTACCAGTAATTAAAGTGTTATTTCATACATGACTCAAGTGTGGATCGTATTAAAATTGATTTATCTATTAAGGCTCATTGTCCATCAATATGTACTGACAAAGAAACAGATGTGCATACGATTGGGCTGGTTATTCGACCAATCACCTTGTCAGTCTGAAATTTTACAATTTAGTACCACAATACACCTGTTTTTAATACGACTAAGCTTAAGTTGTTATATAGTATGTGTAGTTATAGTTATAGATAATAAAATTCTATCAAAAATAAAAAAATAACCTATAAATCGAACTAAAACATTAAATTAAAACATGTTATAATTACATTTTGACAAGCTCTACCATAATAATACATGTCAGATCATAGAGTATCAGAGTAAATGTTAAATTTCATAACTATAAGTAATTAAGGGGTCAAGAGCAGGAGAACCTGGTAAGACAGCATGTCCTTACCCCATATAAAGATAAAGAAACATGTACTCAATGTTGATATGGCATCAGATAATGCGATTATAGCCGAAACATTCCAGTGTGATGCCAGAAGTGAGGAGAATTTCTTTAAAGTCAATGTGACCGAATACGGTCTTAGAATCGTGCTGAAGCTCACATTCTCCTTGTTAGAAGAAATGTCACTTTTAAAAACCAGTAAAATGTTACACAAAGTAACTGAGTCTTCTTCCTTTTCCAACCACTCAGCCATCTTATTATCTCCCTGCATACCCACCAAAAATTGCCCTTATATTTTGTTGTTCGGTTTCAAGAGCACGGAAGTCCAAACATGGACCTGCCCCCCGTTAAATATATATTACATCAGCATAGGGCCACGCCATTCTTCTGATCACGCTAACCCCTGCATCAGCCCTGGCACCATGCTAGATTAGGGTCATTGTGCTGGCTATATGTTCCTGTCTCCCATCCTTAATATATAATACACCGAGAGAAAAAACACATGGCAATTGCTGGTGGTATCTCTGATGAATGGAGTGTAAAAATTTCCTCGCCATGCTTCCCTGCACAGGTCAGAGCAGGAGACCCTTACGGTGAAGCTGAATCCCTACCAGCCCCAGAACTTCAATAGGACCCTGCAAGATGACCAATCTACTTGGCCATATGGACAGGCTTCTCTCTAGGGACCTGGAGGGTGGATCAGTCAATGGGGGCTTCATACCCTAAGGAGCAGAAGCGGCCAATTCTGATAGTGGCGGCCGGACAGCGGCGTAGACATATTAAAGAGCACACAGGGTTTTCGGGCCCTGCTGTGACTGGAATATCAGTCAGATATACGGACTACTTTGGTGCTAGTGTGGATTCAAGAACACAAAAATGGGATAGATCGGGAAAAATAAGCCTGTCTTTTTACACAACGTTCAAAGGAACCATGCTTCCTAATGCGATGGTGGAAAATTCAGGTTTGTTGAAGTTGTTTGAGTGAAAATTTTCTGAAATATATCGAAAGTACTACAAATCCAAACATGAATTCGAAAAGTTATTAAATTAAAGAAATGAGCTTCTTTTGAAATATTTTAGAAAACAAACTTGCGTTGTGCCACAACATAAATGTGTAAAATGCCAAAAAGGAGTAAACCAGGAAATCAAAGCTGATTGTTTATATTGTTATAGAAAATTTGCATACTAAATGAACAGTCCAATAACCAATCGGCCGTTCACATTTACGTTACTCTCCCAACGCATGAAGAATCGACGTCTGATTGGCTAGCTATTTGTTTCTTAATTTAGTCTAATTTAAACATTTGCAGAAATATTTGATTCCCCTGTGGGATTCCCGGTGATGAGAGACATCAAACAGCCTTGACATGTGCGAGGAATCGTTTCCCCAGCAGACAAATGGCCAAAGCAGAAAGATTTGTAAAGAATGTTTAAGAGAAAGGCTGTTTAAAAGCAGACACAGGCTGCCAATGCAGAATGAGACCTAGGGACATGCTATTTACAATCCTTTAAAGAAGTGAATGGTGGTCTTGTCTTTTTCAGAAGGCATGAATGAATTATGTATCCAGTTTGATTTATGGTTTGCCCGTGTTCAACTCTGCAGTCCATTTGTTACTGTTTTGCTGATTCCGGGCCTCGACGGTTTGAACCCCAAACCATAGCGGGGGGACAGTGAAACTGCACAATTTCAGTAAGTAATTAAAAACAGCCCCAATCAATATTTATCTTAAGAGGGTCTCAGAGGAGGTGGAGGATCCCCTCTTTGTGTCTCGGAGCCCCGTTTGCAGCCCAACTCTGTCTGACAGCTGTCCAGAATTTCATCAGCAGCAAGTGAACAAATAAATAATACATACAATAAATACGACTGTATTGACCAAACTCTGCTGGCAGTCAAATGAAATATGTACATAATAAGAACACCTTATTAAGACTTAAACTGGGGCTAACCCACTCAGCGGGGGGCTGTGCGCAGCCAGATTAGCGTGGATGAGATGCGAGCACTGCGGGCTTTATCCAAAATCCATCCCCCAAAATACATGCACCCTGCGGACTGCGGCATCATTAAGAAATGCGTCAATATGCAGAAGCGCAGTAGAGCAAAATGCAAGCATGCCGCTGCTGCATTAAACGCAGTCTATCACCAGACAGGAAGTTGTGTTCAATGCTCAGCGAATGGAGTGCTGACTTTGCCATCTGACGTCCCGGAAAGACATTTGCACTCTAATTTGTGTTCGGAAGTCTGTGTGAATCCAGTATGGCTTCCGTCTTGCAACAGCATACTTTGTGAATGCAACAATAGCGAGCGTATGAAGCGAGCTAAGCAAACAGATTATTGGCATTGTTGTTCTGGGTTTGGGAGCTTATATTATGCTTCTTAAGTTACCCAAATCAGCCAGAGTTTCCGGAGGGAATATCATTAATATAAAAGCAATTAGAGATGAAACAAAAAACTATTTCAAAAGCAAGATCTGTGAGACAGCATCATTGTGGGAATGTTTGCAGTTACAGTACTTTTGCAAAGAAAGCTAACGTTTTGTTCTACGCATCAGGTGTATTTAGCTGCCAATGCTTGTATTAGACAAGTAACGACAAACGGGAGAGTCGTGCAACAGGACAGCGGCAGCACTGTCTGGGCAGGACTGCTTTCATGGAGGTGAGGTTGCTGTAGAGACCCCTGTCTGCTGTCATTTCGTATGGCTGCCTTTAATCACACCGAGAGGTGCATCCTCCACAGGGCCTGGAGGGAACGGCCAGCAACCTGCGATACTTCCACAGTCTGGGACCTGGGACCCCCTCCTGCCCCCAGGACCTCTCAGTACTGGTTAGAGCCACTCCCATAATCCATCACAGTGACTTATCACGTTATGAGCCTTAACCTTGTAAAGCTCTAAGATGAAAGCCCCATGGACTCCAGTAAGTGGAGGGTGAAGATGGGATGAAACTAACTAATCAAAACTTCTGTCCCTGGATAGTTTTCTTGAACTGAACTAGGACCCTGTGTTTTGTTTGGTATTTTTTGGCTTTGGTCAGTTCCCAAACCAGCACGTATCTCCATGGTGACGTATGACAGCATTCTGGTTGTGACCACCATTCGTGACCACCCCACTGTAAACTGAACCTGTACATTTGGTTATCATGTCGCTACTTTCTATGCACAACACAAAGTCACCGACTAAGTATTTGAAGACACTATTACTGTCTTCTGGGGCAGCACCACTATATTGGAAACTAAGAGACATGAGTGGTTTAAAAGAAAAATCCCTAAATTAAGGAAAAGACATAAAGGTTTGTTTCAGATGAAAAGCCCTGTATCATTTTTCCTAAACAGTGTGAATTAATGGAGGATCTTGGAGTGATCTGCACCAAAATAATAGCTGATATTGACTTATTTCTAAAGAATAACTTAATCCTGCAGACCACTTATTGGATAGGAAATAGCTGCTTAAGGTGATTACAACCACAAAAGCCACAGACTTTTCAGTCAGTGATCTACTTTGTAAATATCGGTTTCATGTGTTGTGAGTAATAACTTCCTGCTACTCAGACACCTGATCGACGCCGATGGCATCGCCAATGCCCGGGGGCACCTAAGGTGAGATTGGCGCTCCTCCTCACGCCGACGGCATTGATTTTTTGGAGGGGGGGATGGACGCTGGCCACAAGACGCAGCCATGTCAGGAGAAAAGGCCCGGCGCGGCAATGCAATCACGTGTGTTTATTTATTAATTCCCCTGCCCCCCCCTCGCCCCAGCACCTTCCAAGGGTGGCCGAACTGGAGCACAGTACACAGAGAACTGCAATAACAGGGAAGACCCTGGGCTCTGACCTCTGCCCGGAAACAGGTTCACGCGATCGCGCTCTGCGGCAGACATATTAAAGTCAGAACCCGGGCTCTGATTATCGCAGTCAGGGACAGGGCCCTGACAAGGCAATCCGATTCGACATCAGGCACCCCCCCCGTAAACCTCGCCCCAACTCAGGGTTATTAAAAACATTCAACTGGAAGAGAAATACAATGGTTTCAGCTTCTGGGGAAGTACTCATCTGTCTCTCTGTCCATCCATTCATCCATCCTCACACTTTATCTAACATAACAGTGCCAACAGTCCGAGCAGGTCGGACCAGACTCTCCAAGGTCACCCGAACTTGGCATGTTTGCATGTAGTGCAATGATATCACCGACCCTGAAAAGAGTACAGATCTGAAAGACTCCTGTAGGACCTGTGCAAAAACAAAGGAGCTACACCCCATCTACACTAGCTGGCTGAGAATCCCAGTATCCACTGATTAACAATCCATACAATATTATACTCCCATTCATTGATTTGCAGTGTGATTCTGTGCTTATTTGTTGTTGACCATGTTATATTATAATAGTTGTGTGATATACTATGATGATGTATTTACAGATGGACTAATACAACGTTCAACACGATGGTCAAACAGCCCCAATCAATATTTAGAAATTTTACATGATTGGATTGAATACCCTAGAAAGTTTGTCCTCTCAGTGCAGATGTAAAAGGTATAGAGCTTCGATATAATAAAAAATCATACTTTTCCTCAAATCCTCCAGTAAAAAGGTATATTTTTAATCATCCATCCATCCATCCATCCATCCATAACCATTTATCCAGTGCAGGAGCCTTTCACAGGAATCACATGGTACAAGTAAAGGAACACCCTGGATTGGACGCCAAACCATTGCAGTCCTTATTTTACATTCATTCAATTTTGCTATAAGGGTAGAGTATGCATTGAGCAATTATTAGCATTTTTGTAGAAACAGAAGGAGAGGGAGGATGTGGGTTCTGTACAATAACACGCGTAAATAACAGGGCCTGACTTGAAAGGAAGCCGGAGGATAAGACAGGAGACGCACGCTTCCCATTTTAACAAGAAAAACATGTGAAGGAAGCAAGTTTCATGGAAGGAGGTAAAAGGAGCATTTTGTTTCTCTCAGCCAGTGGCGGGACAGGGATTTGAGGCTTTAAAGATAGCAGGAGCTCAAGGAGTACTGTTCTGTGGAATTAATCAGTTTAGATTTGGGATCTGAACTTAAATGTCAAACATTTCCTCCCAATTTTTATAGGTGAATTCTTTAAGCAGAGCACACCGCTAATCCTGCCTTCACACGTTCGGGAGGTCAAAGTTGGTCAGTGAGCCAGGAAATGCCATATCAGGCCGCTTTCCTCTTCAGCTGCGGAAGGTATAAATCGTGGAATTAGTGTATTGATTGAAAGTCGCGGCTTCAAGCAATCACTTCTGCGGCTTTGACAAGATTATTTTATCCTGCTTTTCGCGTATTATTATGTGTTGTGTTTGAGTTATTCTTCAGACATGGGAAGTGACAGCTCGAATTTACTCGATAAAACGGGACAGTTAGGGAACTCACTGAGGCAAAAAATGAAAGGACTGGGTGGGCACACAACTGAGGACACAAAGCTAAGGCAAGCCAGCCTACGGCGAAGGCACGGAAGGGCATTCACTCCAATTCTTCTACATTCAAGATTCAAGAACCAGCTGACGGATAGAGAACCCAGATCTTCTGCGCAGTCTGTGGTTAACGCAGGGAGCAGAAATTTAAAGTTTTGCAGACACTACCTGGAAGAAGACAACAGATGTCAGTAATGATTTGTTCTAACATGCACAGTTGCAGAAAGCCAGCTCCAGGCGAAGGCCTGTGTAGCTAACCTCCTCCTCCTCAGCGGCGCTTGGTCGTCGCCATACTGCATGCATGTTTTGAATCGCTGTTGACGGTTGGTATATCATACAGACCAGCCTAATACTTAAAGGGGTGTGAGACAGTCCCCTCATTCCACAGACTTCACTTTATCAGTGGTTAACACCAAATGACTGCGCTCATGGACTGTGGAATGCATCGGAACAAGATGGGAGGCATAAAGATGAGTCCACTTGTCCCTTTATGACACGGTTTTATTATTGACACTCCAAAAGGTACCGCGGCCCCAGTGTCCCCCCACCACCCCCCAAATCAAGCAGTTCATCACACACAGTCTTTTCAAAGGTTGGCCAACACAACTGAGAAAGAAGACAATGTAAAGCAAGCTAACGGATCGGCACGTATACAGGTCGTTTTTTCCTGAGCACAATGAGGCGACAATTAACTGGAGAGTTATACCAAACCGAGGAGGTTATTAAGAAACGCATTCATTTATGTTGAGCGAGCAGTCATAAAACACTGCAAAACATCAGAGCAACTTTGCTGTTCTTTCGCAGAGAAAAAATAAAAAATACTACTTCACTGGAGTACCTTTGATCATAATAATTACATCCGCAATGTGCACTCATCATCTTAATTTAAAATGTGCCGTATTGTATGTGAGAAATGTTGAAGCCAATTAGTGGAAATTTGCAAAATATACTAGCACAGTGTTGACCATCTGTCTCGCTGTGTTTGGGGAAAAACGGATTGGCGCGGCATACCCTGGGTATGGTCCAGATGTTTAGCTACAGGGTATGTGTAATATGGTGATTCATACAGCTGGTGTGGAGTCACAGACTCTAATATTCAAATCCATTATTTGTCAGTAAAACCTGGTGAATTTCAATGAGCCTAAATGCAGTTATCACTAATGACATGTTTGTGTGCTGCTGATCCATGCTACTAGATCAACATAATTAAGACAGACACAGTGATTTCAATTACGGAATGAGCAATTACTGAGAAGCTGACGTGCAGGTGAGAGGATGCAGGTAAGGTGTGTCTTACTGTACACGCCTGACTGACGTCTTCTGGTGTCTTAGAAATGGGAAATTTAAGTGATGGGTTGCTGCTTAATACAACTTCCACACTGTTACATATTCAGTGCTGCATATATTTGTTTGGGGGAGCATGCTGACCTCACACCTCCAGGTTTAGGGTTCGAATCCCACCCCTGCTGTGAGTTCTAATGTTGCAGCAGCTGTATCTGTGTATTCTGGATTCCTCCTGCAGTCTGAAAATGCAGTTTTGCCATATTGGCCCTAATATATGTCTGTGATGGACTGGCATCCCATCCAGGATGCCCCCTGACTTGTGCCCTGTGCTTCCTGGACAAGGCTTCTAGGTAACACAGCGACCCTGGTCCAGATAAGTGGATGGCAGGCAGATGGATGGAGGCATTTTTAGTTGTACCTATCCTGCAAGTATTATGATGAAAAGTGCAGTAAGTGCGAGTACAATACTCTTATTGGCAGTACTGTGAAGTAGATTCACTGCAGGAGAATATAAAAAAGAGTCACTGATAAAAAATGCAATTTCATTGGGATCGATTTCCTGTGTGGGATGTGGAAATGAGTCATGAAAATATGGATTTTTAAAATTGCTGCAGTTGGGATAGGGTTTTACACTTTAATCCATAGCATGGCGGTTTGCCCAAGAATGCCGCAGATGTACAGGTATGCTCTTTGGATTTGCTGTTCATCTGAGACCACCTGGAAACGCCTGACTGTCAGTAACCGGGCAATCAACCTTTACTGGAAAATATTTAATTATCCTCTTAAAAAAATTAGGAAACTACATATTTAGAAGACTACTCCATTGCTTAATTATATACACAGTGTATTTAAGTTATTCTCACCACTAAGGACGTCTTTTGTGTAATTGACACTTGTGGCAAATTTGAGACGACGAGCGGAATTAATTTATTCCGCAGCTAAAGACTGTGATCCCACTATTGCATTTGCTGAAACTTAAATGCGTCGGGCAGCTGCGCATTAGATTCCTGCCTGTAGGATAAATAGCTGCCGCATGGCTCTGTTACAATATCAGCCAGCAGATCTTCACAGAAGCTTCTTCAGTAACCAGGCATTTTGACTGCAGAGAGACTTCAGAGCAATAAGCACTGACATGTCAATCCCACAGATTATGAATACAAGTGCTCATTAGTGGTCAGGTGCCTGAGGATTAAATTGATTAATCAATTAAAGTAATTGGAATTATTACAAACTAAAATATATGTAAAGGGAGATTGTGTGCAAATTCTTATCTTATCAACCCCATTCCCAAAAAAATTTAAAAAAAGTTCCAAAAAATAAAACAATAACATTTCTCAGTTTCAACATGTTTTTTTGTTCTATTTTCAATTAAATATGAGTTTATTATGAATTATGGGGGCAGGCAGGTGGTGTGGTGGTTAGGGACGCAACTGTGTCGAAAGATTGCTGGTTTGTGTCCCTGACCGCTGAGGTACCCTGAGTAAGGTACCGTCCCCAAGCACTGCTCCCCGGGTGCTCACGTACCTGCCCCTTGCTGTGTCACGTTGTCACATGGGTTAAAAGCAGAGGACACATTTCGTTGTTGCGTGCTGTGGTGCGTCAGCAATGACAATTCTTCATATGATTTGTAAATCATTGCATTCTGCTTTTAGTTAAGTTTTACACAGCGTGTCAACTTTTGGAAACAGTTATACTTATATCTTACATTCCTTTGCGTGACTGGCAATCAGTCTTTTCTCACACTTTAACTGTTGACATTTCTGGAAACTTCCATCCAAGAGGTAGAAGACACCTTAAAAAGGAAGTGAAGAATCAGGAGCTGGCCTGGTTCCATTGCCTCGAACCCGGTACAACAGTACAGGATCCCGCCTTCTCTTCGGGCTTTGTCAGAATACTGCTCCAGTAAAATAACGCCTGGCTGTCATATAAAGTGGGAGACAACAAAACAGTGTTTTCCAATCCGGTCTTTGGGGACCCACAACTGGTCCACAATTTTACTCCTTCCGAGCTCCCTGCCAGAGAGCCCACTTTTTTGCTCCCTCCGAGCTCCCTGCCAGAGAGCCCACATTTTTGCTCCCTGCCAGAAAGCCCACATTTTTGCTCCCTCTGCGCTCCCTGCCAGAGAGCCCACTTTTTTGCTGTCTTCCAGCACCAGGTTGTCTGTGGGTCCCCGGGGACCAGATTGGGAAGCACGGTTCTAAGACATCACATCCACCTCTGTCACAGAGATACTGCAAATTTTTTATACAAGCAAAGACATATTTTACTAGGTAGACCTACAGACCTATAGACCTCAAAGCAGAAGAAAAACAACAACATTACTCTTGGGTGCTGCTTAAGATTCTCATTTATAACCATGTTCATAATAACTTTCTGCAGTGGGGCCATTTCCACCCAGTATTTCACTATGCCAGATTTATACTCTGTCATAAACAAAACCCCTGTACTATAAGGCTCCTAAGTAATTTCCCAAAGTAATGATGTTTTACAGAAATATATATCAATTCAGTGTTATCGGATGACTGAGACGCAGCATTCAAAAGCAGCACGTGTTGGATCGCTCGACGTCAGAGACATAAGGCCGGCGACCCTGCACCGATAAGCCGGAGATCTGTGTGTGCCGCAAAACACTGGGATGTAAGCAGAAACGCGGGGGGGTGGCAGAGGGAAGTCTCACCTGAAAACGACAGGAATTGGAGCGGATAGACACGAGGCCGGGGGGGCTGGGGATGAATTTTGAGGAGGGCAACACATGACGAGATAAACGATTCCGGGTCGCTGGCAGGACCCCCGGCCGCACCATTGACCCCTTAAGCATCAGTCATCCTGATAAAGAGGTTTCTGGGAAATAAGGGGGCCCAGCCTTACCTTTCCCTCCCCAGTGTTGTTCATTGTTTGGCCATTATGATTAAAAGATACACCGCGGTAAGGAATGGCAATGCACCGCCATCTGTCTCTGTCCTCAGCGGTGCTGTCCGCACGCGGTCGGAATCGCAGATCTAATCTGGGATTTCTCCCCCCCCCCCCCACTGCAAACACTACACACATACTCTTTGGGGAGGAGGGATTAAATTCCAGAAAGACCCTGGCTAATGACTGACCATTAGGTGATGAGATTCCCCCAGAAAGAGGAGGAAAAAATTTAAGTTTTTTAATTTTTAATTTTTTTTTGTAGCATTTTGCTATTTGAATGACCTCCGTGACGGAATTACACCAGAAAATCTAATCTTTAAGAGAGAGGCCTCTATCAATCTTTAGATTTTTTTTTCCCTAATATGGAAGCTGCACAATTGCATCTCAGAAATCAGCGAGGTAATTACTCATGCAGACAGGACAAAATGGAAGGGGGGGGGAAGTATGTTCTGCTGAGTATCCCTTTTAGTACGACCAACAGAACGAGCAACGCTGGCGCTGTAATCAGTCAAATTCCGTGGCTAATTTTTCAGACGCTGAAGGCTACGCTGGTGCGGAAACATGCTGTGAAAGTTAACAATGCAACGGGGAACTTGACTCATTTCAAAAGGAGACTCTTAAAAGTAAAAGGTAATATGTTCTATGTGTAACTCGGGGAAATATTAGGAACAAATAAGGTCAGCCGCTGGCTTCCTCGGCACAACACGCGGGCCTCCGTGCTCCCGATGAAGGCTGATGAAACGTACGGCTCGTTGTAGGAGTTAAAATAACGGGATATGAGTTACACCGAGCTTGAGGGGTACGCAAAAGCTAAAAGGCGATGTTTGATGGGCTCTCCAAAAAGGGCACCGTCCTGTTAAATAAATGGTAATGTATTTGTCTTTTCTTAGAACCATTCGTAGTTTTTGCCTCCTTATCTTATAAATGCTCTGTAACACAATCCCTCACAAACTGAATTAGTTTCTCCTCGCAATTCAGCGCAATAACACATTTCTTTAAAGACCGTAGTAATGTGTATGTATATAATCCATCCACCTTACAGCCGTGTATCCTGGTGCAGGGTCACACTGTGCCGAGCAGACAGACAGTCCCAGCACACACAGTCAGAAAGTTAGAGAAGCCACTGAGGGTAAATGCATGATGCTCCAGTCCTAGACGTATGAAGCAGCAGTGATACCTTGCCACCTACATGCATTTGAATATGTACCAAAAAAAAACTTTGCCATATATTGTCTGCCTTCATTAATTAGTATTTTGGCCTGCCTCCAGCTCAGCTGGGATGCTACGAGCCACTCTTACTGCCTGGCAGTGCCAGTTAGCGGGCACGGAGGCACTAGGAGCGGCCCAGGCAAGGATGGACAGACTGGCCGCAGCCCAGGCAGAGACATGGCACCCATGTGTCTGGGCATGCACCAAAGCGCGATGGTGCTACACTACACCCGGCGGCTTGGGGGATTAGCGCTTTCCTGGCACGGCCACCGGCCTCTCAGCTTTGCCCGGGATCCTCGGCACTAAAACGACAACAGGAAATCGGCCTAAAGGGCTTTAGCCGTGGCGAGAGGCGCTTTTATATAAAGCTAGGTTTGAGCGGCCCAAACGCACAATCCATCGGCACGCTAATGGGGCTTGTGTGCGGAAATCAGGGCCGACTGACTGCAGGCCTGGCAAAATACAGAAATGAACCAGTTACTGAATCAATTCAGGCACCAGCCAAATGTATATATATGCCCCCAATAATCATAGCATTTTAAAAGAAAGCATTTCATTTCACATTAAAAGGATCAATATGATATTTAAGTCTAAAATTGCCAAAATGGCCATGTGGAAGATAAGAAAATCAATGTGTTGTTTTATTATTATTTTAAGGGTTTGTCAATATTATCAGTCAATGCTGTACTTCTGTGGAGGAGATCTTCCTGTTTTCCCAGCAGTGAATGAAATATTAAATATCAAAAAAAGTTAACGAAAAAATGTGACAGCACAAGAAAGCTAGAGTTTTAGGGGCAGCTTGGGCTAAGAGGTACTAAATGAGGCTAATTAATTCATTACTGCATGAGAGCCATGAGCCCCCACAGACATGAAGCGGTAGAGTGTGACGGTTTGGGCCAAAGTCTAATTTCATAAACAAAATTATTTAAAAAGTTTCAGAAAGTAATAGTGATATGACATGCGGGTCTGTGTGCTCAATGCAAAAGCACATGACACCCAGAATTATTACCCAGAGCATCTTGGGTTCTCGAGAGGCACTGGATCCGCAGTACTTTTGCGTTGATTCAGGGCCTTCCGCTGAGGTTAATCACCCCACCAAGCTAAATGAGCTAACTGGTACATTTATTAATATCACTCTAATCATGAGGAGCACCAGGCAGGTCGGTCTCATTTTCTCCGTGACAGCTGGTGACGGCGCCTCCTGATTTACCGTAATCCACTTTTTATTATGAAGAAATTGCCTGTGTTTCCGAATTCAGACGGGAGCGAATGGATATTATGCAAGGAGTGGACACAGGACAGTGGGGGACAAAGGAAGCCAACTGAGATGGCTTAGAACGTGGCCCGTGCCTCTGGACAACAGGACAGCAGGGGACAAAGGAAGTCAGCTGAGACGGCTTAGAACATAGCCTGTGCCTCTGGACAGCAGGACAGTGGGGGACAAAGGACGCCAGCTGAGACGGCTTAGAGCGTGGCCCGTGCTTCTGGACAGCAGGACAGCGGGGGACAAAGGACGCCAGCTGAGACGGCTTAGAGCATGGCCCGTGCTTCTGGATAGCAGGACAGCGGGGGACAAAGGAAGACAGCTGAGATGGCTTAGAACATAGCCTGTGCCTCTGGACAGCAGGACAGTGGGGGACAAAGGAAGCCAGCTGAGACGGCTTAGAGCGTGGCCCGTGCTTCTGGAGAGCAGGACAGCGGGGGATAAAGGAAGTCAGCTGAGATGGCTTAGAACGTGGCCCGTGCTTCTGGACACAGGACAGCGGAGGACAAAGAAAGTCAGCTGAGATGGCTTAGAACGTGGCCCGTGCTTCTGGACAGCTGGACAGCGGGGAACAAAGGAAGCCAGCTGAGATGGCTTAGAACGTGGCCCGTGCTTCTGGACAGCAGGACAGCGGGGAACAAAGGAAGCCACCTGAGATGGCTTAGAACGTGGCCCGTGCTTCTGGACAGCAGGACAGCGGGGGACAAAGGAAGCCAGCTGAGATGGCTTAGAACGTGGCCCGTGCTTCTGGACAGCAGGACAGCAGGGAACAAAGGAAGCCACCTGAGATGGCTTAGAACGTGGCCCGTGCTTCTGGACAGCAGGACAGCGGGGGATAAAGAAGTCAGCTGAGATGGCTTAGAATGTGGCCCATGCTTCTGGACACAGGACAACGGGTACCAAAGGAAGCCACCTGAGATGGCTTAGAACGTGGCCCGTGCTTCTGGACAGCAGGACAGCGGGGGACAAAGGAAGGCAGCTGAGATGGCTTAGAACCTGGCCCGTGCTTCTGGACTGCAGGACAGCGGGGGACAAAGGAAATCAGCTGAGATGGCTTAGAATGTGGCCCGTGCTTCTGGACACAGGACAGAGGGGGACAAAGGAAGTCAGCTAAGATGGCTTAGAACGTGGCCCGTGCTTCTGGACAGCAGGACAGCGGGGGACAAAGGAAGCCATCTGAGATGGCTTAGAACGTAGCCCGTGCTTCTGGACAGCAGGACAGCGGGGGACAAAGGAAGCCAGCTGAGACAGCTTAGAATGTGGCCCGTGCTTCTGGACAGCAGGACAGCCCTAGAGGAGACTGACTTTGATGTGTTTGATGCTGGTAAAAAACCTAAAACAGAAGCACAAATATCACAGCACACAAATACCATTACCATTGCCATTACGCAGTCCCGGACGCAGCACGCAATGCCAGCTGTCTTACTCTCTCTGGTAAAACATAGTTTTTCTATTAATTTCAGGTTTTATCGTAATTATAACAGTCAGTTATAATTAATTAATTCTCTTCACAAACATCTACCCACTAAAAAGGCATTTTAATATGATTTTATTACGATAATGATTGATCAAAGATATGTGGTGAAATTTATATAGAAGTTATACGTAGCATCTGTTATACTGGGTCAATGGTGGGAGGGTGGATGGATGGATGGATGGAGGGATGGATGGATGTTGTTACAATGCATATCTGGCCAGTTTTTCAACGGGCATTTATTTCACACTATCTGGGTTACATGCACATTTTGAATGCAAATAATAAAAGCTAATTGTTGCACATGTTTCTGGCAAAAGAGAATAATTGCAATCTATTATTTTTATCTTCCTTTTTAATAGTGGACAGATGTTTTATATCTACTGCGATTCTTTTTAACATCATTCATTATCTATTCAGTTATCAGCTATTCCATCGCACTGCTTATGAATTTGTCATGTTACGCTTATTAAGATATATTATTATATCACTTCTAAACAATACAACAGGCTACATAACGCAGCTTAATAGGCAATGATGTCTCAGTCCATTTCATGAGATTATAATACTCCATGTGTTCCGAGGGTTAATGTAGTCACATGATCTGTGTTAAATCCTCTTTGTGCTTAAACTCCCGACCAGCTCAAGTGCAAAAATTTAAATTGGAGTCAATCGCTAAAAAAATTGGATTACAAGATTCGTACGTAATAAATTTTTTTTTTGGGGGGGGGCATGGCTGTTACACTGTAAGGAATGGAGGTTGTGCCGAGCCTTATTTAACTCTGTTGTTAAACAAAGATACCACTGATCCAGATTAACAAAGGGCGACTTAAAAAACCTCCCGAAGAATACACAGGCACAGTGGTGCATGCAAATAAACAAAAAGCAGGGGAACGAGCCGGGTTAAGACCCAGATAATATAACCCTATAAGGTTCACCAGTTGGAGGCCAGGCGTTGGGCGGGGGGGTGGGATATGCTGTCGATAGCGCTTTTTAGCTACTTCCACAGCAAACAGCATTATCTTGATTAAACTTTAATTAAGGATCACATTTGGCAGCCCGCTTCGCAGCGATCTACACCAAACAGATTTCCGAGAGCTTAACTCCATCGTGGGGAAAATCCTCTTTTATTACTTTCAACCTGTTGTAAAAGCTGCTGGCGGTGAGCGGAGGCTGCCTCACTCGCCGGCCTTGTTTGCTGCTGGAAGAATCCCAAGTCTCTGGAGATACCCCCACAGTGGCTCAATTTAATATCTGTCCTATCACTACAAGGCTCCGGCTCATTATTAATGATACTATTCATTAATTTCTTGTTGGGCTGATGTTGTTATTTATTAAAATATTAAAGAAAGCCCTTGAGAAGCACACATAATGAGCGATGCCTTCCTCTCTTCCTCTCTCCCCCTCTCTCTTTAAGTCCTTGCTCTGCGCTGAGTGACACTGTAAATCCCTCCCGTGATCCTGGACCAGTCCCGGACCGGTACAGGCCCTGCACAAACCCAGAAGCCCTTCCTCCAGTCCCGCTAATGAGCTATACCAATTCTGAGCTGTCAGGGCCTAGCTAATAGCCAGTATCATTTTGGGGAACTGGCTCCATTTCTGCTGGTGGCGTAGATTAAACCGTCTATTCACCTCTGACCAGCAGCGCCAAGTTCAAATGGTCAGAGGTGGCGGGTTCTCCCTCTACGGTGCTGTTAGCGTCATTTTAACGCGGCTGGCATTAAATAGTAGTATAACGATATCTCGTATGCCTAACTGTCCGATTAAAGCAACAAGCAGTGTATTTTTAGGCGTTTTAAAATAATAATACTCCGCATTCATGAATTGGACATTGGTGGCTTTGGTTATTTGTGAGCTGCCTGTAAACAGTTAAACCGGGACATTTTTGGACTACGAGCGAGCCAAAAATGTATGAAAAATACTGAAAATGATTTCACATCAGGTATATAAATATAAGTGTTATTCAAGATTTGTTGATGTGTGTACTATTGATTTTAAAACTCAACTTTGGTTGGCTTGGGTACGCCGTGCCTTTCTCTCGGCTACAGCCCTGCTCACATCCTGCTCTCCCTGACCATGGAATCTTACCTTTCTCACAGTAACTTTTAAGCTTCTCAGTGCTGTCAAGTTAGCATTTTTAATAAAGAATACAAATATTACTATCATCACCGTCCACCCCTACCCCACTCAAATGTGAAGGGGTGACTGTATGAGCAAAACGTAAGGGCAGTCACTGCAGTCACACCAGGAGTGGCAACCACCTGGTGTAGCTTTAAACCACTATAAGACTGATTTAGACTCGTCGTCGATCCACGGGCTGACATTCTATACAGGTCAGCCCTCTGAAACAATCAAGCGGCATCAAAGCCGCATATTATCATCCTAGCGGCCTCTCTACGGCTGCGAGGTTTCATCGCTAAATGCGAACTGTTTCGCTTGTAAACCCGTTGCGCGAGGGTACGACACGGGGCGGGGGGGGGTCGGGTGGGGGGTGCACTCCACATAAGCGGCATGCGGTTATTAAAAAAGGGCCAGGGCTCTACACCGGTTTCCAGAAGCATCACTCCGGCACCTTTAATTTGTCCATGTCTACTATTTGATAGCGCCGGTATTAATGGTTTCTCGAGGAAGCCCTCGCCCATTAATCATAATAATTAATCAGATCCAATTATATTGCATATAAATGCGAACAAATTGCTGGAAAAATAATGATCTATCACCGACGTGTCACGGGGAAAAAGAGAATGAAATAGTAATTAGAAGCAGGGGTTTTTAGTCGAGTACAATTTTACTGCGGATGATTGTAACAGTGTTAGGATCTGATGATGTAATTAGCAGGGAGTGAGAGAACTGGGTCCTTCTGCGACTCTTTAATGAATGTCTGGCGAGTGTAAGAGGGAAACACTGCGTTTCATTAGTGTGCAGTCTGACCGGCTTCTGGTAATGAATTTCCGCGCCTGTGACAAACGTGACTTATTGTACTCTCTTCCTCTGTAAGTCATTTGTCCGTCTCTGCCTCCCAAACAAAACCGGATTTTGCACGGGCCTTCGATTACGGAGCTTCCCCATGCTCGGCCTTCTTTGCAAGGGGTTTTTAAATTGGGTTGCCGTCCGCCCATCCTGCGGGTTTCTTTTGTGGGGGGGGGGGGGGGGGGGGGGGGGG
>JAODKM010000001.1:41033790-41065666 GCA_026780845.1 Petrocephalus sullivani
ACCACTGGGCTGGCTCCTCGGTGTGGCCTGGGGGGTGTTGGGTTTTGGGTCAGAGCAGAAATCAGGGCCCGCAAACAGTATGTAGGAGAGTGTGTATCGTCACAGAGCTGAGAGCAGGACCCAAACAGCACCCCGTAAATTAAACGTACGCCTCAGAATCCTCTGTTATAGATAAGGGGGTGGAAGAGAAAGGTAGATCTGCCCCTCCTGCGGTGAAATCAATGTTTTGATGCCAGACGCACGGAAACACATTGGTACATTTCGGATGAAACTCCTGAGTGCTCCCAAAAATGGCTTCTCGTCCCCCTCGGTGCATTATGCGGGTAGACCCCCGATTTTAAGCTGAGCAACCCCTTTACCCTGCGGGGGGGCAGATTTCCTAAACAGAACGGGAGTAAGTCGCCCATAAACACGATTTCCAGTACCACACCGTGCCCCAACCCTCCCCTCATTATAAGTGCCAATTGCCGCTCCCTCAGGGGTATAAAATTAATCACCTGCTCTATTTACAGCCTCCAAACTAAAACCTGAGGACAGAGGTAATAAGAGAGACCCTTTGGGGAAATGCGCTATGGTGGGGATAAATATTATGTAGATGTAAATTGCAGAAAAGTTTTTTCTCCCCCCATGTATTTCCTCTGAGGATCCCGTGTGCTACTTTCAAACAGCCTCTGCTGGCTGTTTAACGTCTGTCCATGGGTGGTAGGGAGTTAGAAATGGAAGCAGACAGAGGTTCATGAGTAATTAAGGAGTGTTTTGCCAAGCATAAATAATTCTGTTTATACCGGCCCTTCTGAGGAATAGGGAATGTAGGAGGTAGGACTCCAGGAAATAAACCTTGCTTCCTCTCCATAGATCTCCCCAGTGTTAAACGGCTAGCAAGCCTCATCCCCGTGTGAGTGTAATCATTTTTTTCTATCTTTCCTCCCTCCTGGCTTCCTGGGGACTGGGGTTCATCCTTTAAGGCCCCCACAGAGGAAGAAAAGGGGAGTGGAATCAGAATGGTCTTTATTCTACCTCGTCACATGACTGAGGAAGAGACGCAGAGAGCCGGCTGTGGGATAGGCAGGTTTTTATGTGACATGGTCGGGCTGAAAGTCAGATGCCCCCTTTTGGTCACAGAGATGATTACGGGTGAGTTCAGCAGTTTGGCAGGTGTAAGGCCGACGGCTCCAATCAGACGATTAACGAGCAGGGGTGTTGGTCATGAAGGATGTGTTGGAAAAGAGAGTTTTTAATGCTCTCTTACACTTCCAGCCTCGCTCACATCTGTTCTGTGTAATAACTCGATTGCGTGTTAAGCAGAGGACAAGCCGACTGAGGCCACACCGCAGAGAGGCACACAGCTGTTTGTGTGTCCAGGGTGTGTTTTTGAAATCAAAGTCCTGCACATTCCAGCTGAGAATAATGACGGAAAGCCACACAGCCCCTGCCCTACCAGACATAAAAAGTCACACATTAAAAGTTTTTAAAAGCAACAAGGGCAGGTTTGTGGTCTATGGGGCCCCTGACCCCCTCTAGTGTAGTGACTGCGTGTGACCAACAGGGGGTCCCCAAACCTCAGGGGCCCCAGGCATGGTCTGGGTGGTGGTGTTATAACAGTATTATATAATACTGCTCTTGGCTAGTGGTGTTTCCCATTTACGCTTACAAAAATTGGGTCAGGTTGCCTTGCAGGCTGGGCTGCTTTAATACTTGAACCAGTGAACATCACACAGCTGTGTTCATGCTGGTCCGGCTCCAAGCATCTACGTGCGGAGGAATGAAAATCACAGAAATCCACCATGGGCTTCACCCAAAAACTGAGGGTATCACCTGGCTTTCTGCTTAAAGGGCCGCCTACCTATAGATTGTTCAACACAAGCAACACAATATGCGACCAGCTAAGAGCTTAAAGGCAGCTGCATGACTGCATGGCTCCGCAGTCCCTGTTTAAACTATTTCTAAAAAAGCATTATTTTACTGCAGTTTGCGGATGGAATTTATACATTTTAGGAGTTCCACTCATAATGTGTTTGTTAAAGCAATGCGTTAAAAACCAGAACATGGAATTTCATAGTGCACTTATACCAAACCCACCTTCCTGTCCCGAATTTTTTTGACTCCAGAGGTCATACTGTAGGCTCTGTGATCCACTGGGTACAATCAGAGAGATCCTCTGCACCGGGAAAGGGCAAACTCCTCCAGAGCCACAGGTAGCAGGTCAGTCGTCATGGTTATGGGAGGGAATGTGGTCGCTTTTAGGACAGGACGGTAAAGGCATCCAGCCCGATGTACCGAGAACTTTATGGGCCAGGTCAAGGAGACACAGAAACACAGAAACACAGCAAAGGGGGGAAGAGACAATGATAATCAATAAAATGCACTAAAACGAATTGGACATCTCATTTAGAAATTACACAGTTCACCAAAATAAACAAAATTATGATCTTTTATTTTGTGGCCACATAATATCGCAAAATCCAAAGAACTCATCACATTATATTTACTTATAATCAGTAGTTGAGTTCTAAAAACAAATCAGGGGGGATGGTGAATTTTATCATTTAAGGGATGGATTTATCATTTAACGGGTGGATGTTCATTTTAGAAGTGGGATGATTTTGACTGTTTTTATTTCGGGGGGATGACATCCCTCCTCATCCCCCCTCAACTCGAGTACTGCTTATAATGTATATCTATTTATTTTCTGTTCTAGAGACAAAGTTTCGGCAGGGAGTAGAAGCAATGATAAACAGAGTGACTAATTCAAGGAGCAGGTCATTTCAGTGTGGATGAAACAAAATTACGACCGAAATGAGTTCTTCATAGATTTTTAGGGGTAATTAGTTATAATTTTAAAGGGAGCGACAGAAATAATTGGCAGGTGCTAACGGAAAATTACAGTGTGGTCAATAGTCTCTGTAATTAGCGGCTGGTGATGATTATATAAAAATATATCAGGTTAACTTTGACATTTTGGATCGGAAGGCAAAAAATTAAAAAAAAACCTGAGGAAATATGGCTGACTTGGGGAAATGTGTGGAAGGTAATGAGGACCAACAGAAGCAGCACTAATCACAGCCAAACCCTGCTTCCCGCGGCCTGCAGAGGACAGCACGGGCAAGAAGGTCCAGTCCCCAGTGTCCCCAACACTCCCCAAATGTCATGAGGACCCCAGCCTTGTCCGGAGAGTCCCGGCGGGCTGGTCTCCGTGGCAAGGCGGCGATGTCATGGCAAACGCCCGGTGCGACACTTGTAAAGAGGCAACCGTGCAGCGTTATCAGATCAGCATGATAGAAGCCAGTGTAGGCTGGAGTGGACTGGAATATGGTCCCACTCATGGGACATAAAATGCGTACAAATGGCCCAAGAGAATCCAGATTTATAGACATTTACCTTCTGTCTCACTGCACTGATTGAGGTGTCAATTTTAAAACACAAGAATAAATTACGGACACGTTTGCAGATAGCAAAGTTAATACAACGCTTATATATCGGTTTATCAGTAACATACTGCAATACATTATTACATGTTCCAAGATCCAACAACTCATTAATAAGTGTATTATCACATGAACATGTGTTTCCAAGCAAACAAAGGGTCCATTTACTGTGAAGCCAGGTCCAGATCTAGCATAAATCTATCAAATGTCCTCATAATCAAAATCACCATCATCATTTGTAGGGTGCTTTTAATTGGATTCATTTGTTTCTGTACTCAATTAATTAATAATAGAAGCCCTGGGCAGCTGAGTATTTATGATTTTTTTTTTTTTTGCTTGTGTTTTTTTTTTTATCCATCAGCCCCCCCCCCCAGAACAGGTGTGGTGACAGCGTGGTAACCTAGTGCTGTACATCTACACCCACACATTCATTATGGGATGCAAACGTACTGCACATGCATCATTCATGTGTTTACTATTGTTTTGCTCTTTTTTTTGGGTGGGGGGGCACATTTAAAATTAGCTATCACTGTACACTGGCAGGGCACTGCTGGTGTCAAGTAAAAAATCATTCTGCTATCATTTCTGGAACCAGCACAGAATTTTGGCTTATTATTATTATCATTAATAATAATAATAAGAGGAAGAAGTCAAAGGAGAAGACATATTGTCACCCTCATAAGCATGATACATAAACAAAGACTTTACTCTTGATAAACGCGTCTCACTTTAAGACAGTGAAATTTGTTATCGGTGACTAATATCAGTTGTACCACACACTAGCCTGTAAATATTTTACCTTTTAAATTAATAAATCATTTTTTTTTCAGGTGACGATGAATAATTTCTCTGCAAATTACATTAGTCATGCTGATGTTTCATAAACATATTGAATGAATTATTGACAGGCAAAAACTGACTATTAATGTAGTAGATATTTTCCTGCAAACGCGTTTGTTTTACACATGTAGAAAAAGATTGCTTTCAAAGCCTGAAAACACAGACATGACAGACAGTCATGTCCCAGACACATGCGGCAGACGGACAGAAATCTTCACCGATAAGAAAATCTTCTTTATCATCTTGTAAAATCTAGGGGGAGAATAAGTGTGTACGGTTTGATTTTAGCGTTTAAATTAATCAACTGTAAGTGTGATTTAATTTAAGGATATTATTTGAAAGCGTAATTGCCCACTGGGATTAAAATGAGCTCTGCGAGTCACTGCATCACCCCACTGAGCCCCGGCCAGTCTTAAGATGGATATGCATCTCGTAAGAAGCTGACTTTAATCGGAATCGCAAAGGACATTTAAGGATCGCTCCTGGAGCCCCTCTTCCACTGCGGCCACCGCCGTCCACCGCACGAAATCCCCGGGCCGCATTCCTCCCCCCTCCGCGCGCGATTTAAATCGCTTTAGTGGAGGGCTGGGGAGCATTTTACCGTGCATATTAATTACGCAGGGGGTCCCGCCGGTCATGCTGGCTAAGCCAGCTCATTTGAACTGGGAGCAGGGGCCCCCCAGTGCATGCTGTGCGCATCGGGGGGCGGCGACGGCCCGCTGGAGCGATCACCGGCCCCCAAATAAATGCCAATTTCTTAGCCGCACCTGCAGACTCAGACCCTGGTGTTTTTAACGTCTAAGTGCGCGAGATGGGCTGCTTTACTGCCGCCAATACCTCCCCTGCAAGCCATCTTCCTATTGTCGACGCATTCTTTGGCGCCGTGAATCTGTGGTCGCCCAGCGGGTGTGCTTAAGCTACCTCAGCACATTGTCCACTGCTCCGAAGTCATCCACGACAGCGATGGAATTAGTAAAAAGTTCATAAATATGGTCGCCATATTTTCTTTCTGTTCCTCTTTGGGAACTGGGTTCCTAGAAATTTGAAATAATTGAGATTACAGGTGCGGAGCCTTAGCTTGATGCCAATGGCAGGAAGTCCGAGCGGCTTCGCCCATCTCTGATATGTTCATTGACACATGCGCCCACTATGTTCTCACTGATGCAAAGCTATTCCCTGGGGAGCCCCAGTGGTCTGAGGCCGGTTAGGCATAGAGGGACTTTGCCAGTTAGCCAGGACCAGACATTTTGGACATGCTGGGAGATGATTCCATTTACAGCAATCATTCCGAAAGTGGAAGCTTTCAAAGTAAAACGTAAAACATTACGTCGTGTCAAGATTACGTGATGTTTAGCCCTGATGTAATTTTAAGCCTTTGAGAAAAGAAAAAGAATAATTTCACCCATGTTGCCAATAAAAACTCAATTATGGTTTTGTCGGTAAGAATTACGTGTACATACCTATGACGGCCTCAGCACATGCTCGGCCTAAAGTGAGCGTGAGAGCCAAAACAGACGGGCAGCTGAGGGCCAAGAAGCCCTCCCTGGTTTCAGTCTCATAAACCGGCCGCTTTTGTGACCGCGTCACAACACACCGACCAGATACTCTGTTTGATTATGCTCATTGACGTGATTTAATCCTCTGCTACCGGGGCGCTGAACATTTAAATTATCCCCGGCGATGCGCGGACACAAACCAAACAAAACTGGGCAGTCTAGCCAAAATTGAAAGGAATCGATCAGCATGTGGTCGGGTGGGGGCACAGGCAGCGCTTCTGCTCGAATTCCGACCGCGTTATACAGTACCAAAGAATTGCATGTCGATCCATATAAATAAAGGCTAAAACAATCACCATACATTTCCTTAAACCAACCCAGCGCGGTAAATGTAGCCCCTTGATGCTCACATGTTCATGAGCACCAATCCCCAGACCATCAGCCCCACAATAAATGGGGAGGGGGGGGGGGGGGTGGGCAAGCCTGGTAACAAATGTTTATTTTTAATATCAAATTACCAGCTGCTTGACGTCGCAGCCATGACACATGACAGCGGCTAGCTACCATTTATCTGGCGCTGTGCGCCGCGTGTGGATTTATAACGCCGGCGATATGCCCTTTGCTCGCATTTTCATTGGCGGGCTGCAGTCGCCAGGGTAAAAGGTCAGTGCCACTAGAGTGAAACCGTGCATCTGCATGGCGCCGAGCATAAAATCCACTCAGCGTGTGGAATAAAACGGTGCATAATGTGCTTTCCGACTGTAGGCGCGATAAAACTCGGAAGATGCCGAAGACGGTCAGAGGCCTTCGCCCAGCCGGACCATCAGAGCATGGAAAAGGGAGAGGCGATCCAGTGAAAGGAAGGAGCACGTGTTCGGGCACGCACTGGACACCCGAGCATCCTATAGCATCGCTCTCAAGGCCCTCAGACAGCCTTCTCTGATTGGCTGTACCGTGTCATGGGCCACCTGAGAGGCCTCACATCTTGAACAGGACACCTACGCACAAGCATAAATAACAAACTATTTAGAAGCACAGAAACAAACTCAATTACCTTAATTCACTTGTGAGAAGAAAATCAATGTACTTTTATAGACTCCAAACTGTATAAAGCTCTCCGTTCAATACCACCTTCTCTAAGAATGAGGTGTTGAGCTTCAGGTTACCTAATTATCTGTTAAACGTGGCAGCTTGCATCTTTTGTATCCCTGGCAATGACATGTCTATTTTTGTGAAAGGAATTCATATATACATAGTAATTGTTGCCTGAAGCAGATACAGAGATCTGGGCGTTTCTATTCATACCCAGAACGTCGCTGCTAGCACATCTGAAATTCTTGCTTCTCTATATCTTATCGCTGTGAACTTTGTGTTCAAATATCAAACCAGACGAGGCTCCGAAATGCGGCCGAAACGCAGTCAGCGGGCGACGGAGACGTACAAATGAGGGCGCGGGGAAGTGAAAGAAAAATACTTCGGAACTCTGCTCAGATGTGTCCTTTGCAGGCACATCTAACAAGTTGCCCGCTTTCTGAAAGCTCAGCAGAAACCTTGCTATAGTTTACCTTGATGAATTAGGGGAGGGGGGCTGTAATGAACAGTACACGGGGTTACCTTTGTTTCTTGGGGGGGCCACGGAGCAAAAAACAAACAGATTTTTCTTGCTGCCTGCCACACGCCTCTCTTTAATAATCAGATTTCTCTCCCCGTTCTAATGGGAGCTGTACCAAATCTCATTAGATTATCTCGCTGAGGGGAAAGAGGGAGAGAGTGAGACAGAGAGAGAGAGAGAGAGAGAGAGAGAAACTTCTCCTTTGACTCTCGCGGTAAACTGTGCAAAAGGCATCGCCTTCTGCTTATTTGCATATATGTCTGAGTCCTCTTACAGATATGTAAATGACTTGGGAGAAAACTAAATGCTAAAGTCTACACCATTAGTTTTCCACTTCATAATCTCCACATGGGGCTGTTAGCGAGATAATGTACCATACAATACATGGTTTACTTTTAATTAATAGGAAAATGTATTTTGAAATGAATATTAAATCTAGATTAATGTGAAAAACCTCAAAGCTCTGTTGTCCCTTTTTAATTTAAGGCTCTATTACATTGCAAGGAAATAAGAAGTCGGATAGGAGACTTTATAGGAGGAAGGGGGGAAAAATCTTTATAAATATTTATATTCAAAAGGCATGAAATTGTTTTGGGGAACAATGGCACATCACAAGTTTGTAATTTGTCGGATATGAAATGAAGGAGGAACAGAATTTGGGAATCGCACTACAAAGGAGGATATTAAAGGAGGTGGAGATGGACCTAAAAGTGAATTTTAACCTTCTAATGGGATATAAAGAATAAGCTAGATGAGGACCGTGTTATAGCCTCAATCCGGGGGCGGTGGGGGGGGGGGTTAGGCTGGAGGTAGGCCTCACAGCGGCCTGCCCCGCACGGTATTCACGAGTCATACTGAAAACTGGCCACCAGCAGACGTTTCTGTAGGCTGTCTTGGAGCGTAGGGCCGTCTGACAGACCAAGTGCTGGGTATTGATTTCACAACGTTCGACAGTGTGTGACCTACCCTGAATCACTGGCAGGAGACGCCTGAGGCCACCAAGATCGCTGTGTGTGGGACCCCAGGGGGCAGAGTTTTCGGGGTGTCATTTTTGAAGTCGCAACATGAATCCATCACAAACGAAGCGGTGCCACAGCAACGCCTACGGATGCGGTACCCACTATGTTCTCACTGATGCAAAGCTATTCCCTGGGGAGCCCCAGTGGTCTGAGGCCGGTTAGGCATAGAGGGACTTTGCCAGTTAGCCAGGACCAGACATTTTGGACATGCTGGGAGATGATTCCATTTACAGCAATCATTCCGAAAGTGGAAGCTTTCAAAGTAAAACGTAAAACATTACGTCGTGTCAAGATTACGTGATGTTTAGCCCTGATGTAATTTTAAGCCTTTGAGAAAAGAAAAAGAATAATTTCACCCATGTTGCCAATAAAAACTCAATTATGGTTTTGTCGGTAAGAATTACGTGTACATACCTATGACGGCCTCAGCACATGCTCGGCCTAAAGTGAGCGTGAGAGCCAAAACAGACGGGCAGCTGAGGGCCAAGAAGCCCTCCCTGGTTTCAGTCTCATAAACCGGCCGCTTTTGTGACCGCGTCACAACACACCGACCAGATACTCTGTTTGATTATGCTCATTGACGTGATTTAATCCTCTGCTACCGGGGCGCTGAACATTTAAATTATCCCCGGCGATGCGCGGACACAAACCAAACAAAACTGGGCAGTCTAGCCAAAATTGAAAGGAATCGATCAGCATGTGGTCGGGTGGGGGCACAGGCAGCGCTTCTGCTCGAATTCCGACCGCGTTATACAGTACCAAAGAATTGCATGTCGATCCATATAAATAAAGGCTAAAACAATCACCATACATTTCCTTAAACCAACCCAGCGCGGTAAATGTAGCCCCTTGATGCTCACATGTTCATGAGCACCAATCCCCAGACCATCAGCCCCACAATAAATGGGGAGGGGGGGGGGGGGGTGGGCAAGCCTGGTAACAAATGTTTATTTTTAATATCAAATTACCAGCTGCTTGACGTCGCAGCCATGACACATGACAGCGGCTAGCTACCATTTATCTGGCGCTGTGCGCCGCGTGTGGATTTATAACGCCGGCGATATGCCCTTTGCTCGCATTTTCATTGGCGGGCTGCAGTCGCCAGGGTAAAAGGTCAGTGCCACTAGAGTGAAACCGTGCATCTGCATGGCGCCGAGCATAAAATCCACTCAGCGTGTGGAATAAAACGGTGCATAATGTGCTTTCCGACTGTAGGCGCGATAAAACTCGGAAGATGCCGAAGACGGTCAGAGGCCTTCGCCCAGCCGGACCATCAGAGCATGGAAAAGGGAGAGGCGATCCAGTGAAAGGAAGGAGCACGTGTTCGGGCACGCACTGGACACCCGAGCATCCTATAGCATCGCTCTCAAGGCCCTCAGACAGCCTTCTCTGATTGGCTGTACCGTGTCATGGGCCACCTGAGAGGCCTCACATCTTGAACAGGACACCTACGCACAAGCATAAATAACAAACTATTTAGAAGCACAGAAACAAACTCAATTACCTTAATTCACTTGTGAGAAGAAAATCAATGTACTTTTATAGACTCCAAACTGTATAAAGCTCTCCGTTCAATACCACCTTCTCTAAGAATGAGGTGTTGAGCTTCAGGTTACCTAATTATCTGTTAAACGTGGCAGCTTGCATCTTTTGTATCCCTGGCAATGACATGTCTATTTTTGTGAAAGGAATTCATATATACATAGTAATTGTTGCCTGAAGCAGATACAGAGATCTGGGCGTTTCTATTCATACCCAGAACGTCGCTGCTAGCACATCTGAAATTCTTGCTTCTCTATATCTTATCGCTGTGAACTTTGTGTTCAAATATCAAACCAGACGAGGCTCCGAAATGCGGCCGAAACGCAGTCAGCGGGCGACGGAGACGTACAAATGAGGGCGCGGGGAAGTGAAAGAAAAATACTTCGGAACTCTGCTCAGATGTGTCCTTTGCAGGCACATCTAACAAGTTGCCCGCTTTCTGAAAGCTCAGCAGAAACCTTGCTATAGTTTACCTTGATGAATTAGGGGAGGGGGGCTGTAATGAACAGTACACGGGGTTACCTTTGTTTCTTGGGGGGGCCACGGAGCAAAAAACAAACAGATTTTTCTTGCTGCCTGCCACACGCCTCTCTTTAATAATCAGATTTCTCTCCCCGTTCTAATGGGAGCTGTACCAAATCTCATTAGATTATCTCGCTGAGGGGAAAGAGGGAGAGAGTGAGACAGAGAGAGAGAGAGAGAGAGAGAGAGAAACTTCTCCTTTGACTCTCGCGGTAAACTGTGCAAAAGGCATCGCCTTCTGCTTATTTGCATATATGTCTGAGTCCTCTTACAGATATGTAAATGACTTGGGAGAAAACTAAATGCTAAAGTCTACACCATTAGTTTTCCACTTCATAATCTCCACATGGGGCTGTTAGCGAGATAATGTACCATACAATACATGGTTTACTTTTAATTAATAGGAAAATGTATTTTGAAATGAATATTAAATCTAGATTAATGTGAAAAACCTCAAAGCTCTGTTGTCCCTTTTTAATTTAAGGCTCTATTACATTGCAAGGAAATAAGAAGTCGGATAGGAGACTTTATAGGAGGAAGGGGGGAAAAATCTTTATAAATATTTATATTCAAAAGGCATGAAATTGTTTTGGGGAACAATGGCACATCACAAGTTTGTAATTTGTCGGATATGAAATGAAGGAGGAACAGAATTTGGGAATCGCACTACAAAGGAGGATATTAAAGGAGGTGGAGATGGACCTAAAAGTGAATTTTAACCTTCTAATGGGATATAAAGAATAAGCTAGATGAGGACCGTGTTATAGCCTCAATCCGGGGGCGGTGGGGGGGGGGGTTAGGCTGGAGGTAGGCCTCACAGCGGCCTGCCCCGCACGGTATTCACGAGTCATACTGAAAACTGGCCACCAGCAGACGTTTCTGTAGGCTGTCTTGGAGCGTAGGGCCGTCTGACAGACCAAGTGCTGGGTATTGATTTCACAACGTTCGACAGTGTGTGACCTACCCTGAATCACTGGCAGGAGACGCCTGAGGCCACCAAGATCGCTGTGTGTGGGACCCCAGGGGGCAGAGTTTTCGGGGTGTCATTTTTGAAGTCGCAACATGAATCCATCACAAACGAAGCGGTGCCACAGCAACGCCTACGGATGCGGTACGGTCGCGCCGATCTGTTTCTCAAAGACGGAGGCTGGCGGCAGATTCCGTCTGGCTAAACCCAAACCCGTCGACCCCTGAATGACCCTATATTGATCTTCTCTGACTTGTATTGCGGGGAAAAAAATCAAAGCGCACAACTTCTGGGATGTCAGACGCTACCACAAAGTAGCTACCAGGTTAACTGAATCTCTGCTTCATTTCCTTCCTGTTTGTTAACTTCCTGTTCCTGCAGTAAAACTTCCCCCTTTCTCTGCTTTAAGTCCATGACTCCTACCCTGACCTCTGGCTCCCTGACGCCCCTCCCCGACATGAAAAAGCCGCACCCCAGAAGGCATCCTCTTCCATAGAGAGTGTGACGTCACGCCTGTGTCACGACACCTAGCGACAGCAGTAAGCATCGCTCTGGCTGCCCGCGTCAACTTCGGCAGCCCGACGTGTTTTAATCATGCCTCTTTCATTTCAGACGGAAAGAGCGAGGCCTTCGGCGGCTGTGCGACAGCGTCGGTGTCACTCTGGCTGCGGGAGCAGCGTAGCGTGCGCTAAAGCTCTCGGCACACATGCCCGCCGACGCCCCACTGTGCCTAGCACCTTCCATTGTGTTAAGATTAAATCAGATGGCAGTGACGAGCTTTGAAAATTATTTTAAATAGAAGCTTGCAGGAATGTCTAGTTTCTAAAAAAAAAAACAGCTTGTATTCTCCTGTTCTCATTTTACGTCATCTTCTACTGCCGAAGATCAGTTCCTATACTAAGAAAAGAAGTAGAGAGGAGAGTAAAAGCCCCCGGATGTTGTTCCTGTCCCCCCCCCCCCCCCCAATATCGAGAGTCATTGCGCTCCATATTAGGTCTTGGGAGGCAAGTTAGCTAGACCGGTCTTGTCAAGACCACATGTACGATCTTTGTGTCCTTATCGTTGCGAAAGACCGAACATTTATACAGACACTTTTGTACTGGCCACTCCTGTATTTATGATTAACATAACACAGCCATACTATAGCCCTATGATGAGCTAACTTGTACACTTCCTAAGAAAAATTCATAGATATAAGTACTAATGAGATGGTGATTGGGAAAATTAAGGCAGAAGATTGGGAGAGAATGAAAATCAGCAGAAATATGACTTTTTGGAAGTGAAATTTGCCATCAAAGCTAAACCTCGATATCGCCATAAAGGATCCTGTGCTAATATTATTTATGAGGACATAAGCTGTAATGGGCACGAGCAGGACCTGGCCGGGAATCGCTTCTCGGCCTCGTATTTAAGCGGGGAGAGCGCTTTCTACCACTATTGATAGTGGCAGTGGGAATATTTTACCTGACATGAGATGTGTGCATTACATGGCACAACCAACCACCATTGGCCCATTAAATATATGTAAATGAGGAGAAACTCAAGAGAACCAAGCAATAATAGCAGGCTTGAGAGAGAAATGGATTCCGGATAGTGATTAATTTATTTGATGATGCCTCTGGTGAGGAATTTTAGGTCACAAATTAAGTGACAGGATGACAAATTACCATTTTAAGGAATTTACTTGGAATCATTAACGAACAATCGCCAAGAAGTTTATGGCGGCCCAAGAAGATGGTATAAATATAGATCTTTTTCCTTATCTGAGATGAATTATTAATTACCTTCTTGAAAAGCGCTCCCAAGTGTTAGTCTGAGTGGGTGTTATGCATGGTATACTTCTAACTAAATTGGAGAATCAGATTAGAGCGGGTGCTGCTGTAATTTCACGATCAGACAGCTAAATTGACTAGGTGATAGAAACAGGGACATTTGGTCAGTCTTCTTTTTTATCACAGAAGCCGCTACATCAAATCTTCATTTTATGAAACATGCATAAATAATTTGCTAAATAAAAAGACACTTACAAACCAGATAACTATTAAGGTGCTAACACAATAAAACTGCCTGCCACATTTAGCCATGTGAGTTCTTAGTGTGAGTCACTGAGTATGATCCTGTGTCATCTCTTATGACTGTATCCAACTACAAAAATCAAGCTTTGAAAATAAAAGGAATACAATTCCAATGCTCTTAATGAAATAGCATGCATTATTAGTAAATGTGTCAGTTATAGTAAAAGCAAATATTTCTGGTTGTGTTTATTCATAAAATGTATTGAATTGAGCTACTGGAATATTTTCTCCTACTGTTTTCCCCTCACATGCCAGACAAAGTCGGTGTGATTCCTATCCCTTGACTTTTTATTGTCTTCTTACCCAGACATGGATCCTGATTGGTACTTCAGCCGCTAACATTTCCTCCTTTGCACGTCTACACCGCACGTTATTGCCAGAGCAGCTTGAAATTAAGCCCCGTAGTCCAACAATTTTCATTATAAACTGACTTCACTGCATAGCTGAACAAAAAAGAAAAACCAGCACACGTTAAAACACACATTACAAGTGCAGAGTATGGCGCACACTCCAAAAACACAGCCGCCGTCGTAATGCTGAAAGAATTGTGACTAGAAGGTTTTCGATTCCAGCTCATACTCTGTCATACAGATGTGTCATCACTGTGTCTTCATTACAAGCATTAGAGAGCAAAAACTAGAGTATAGAAACACAAAAAATGCTAATTTATGGCTGAATGTGCATCTCAGCTCTTAATTTGCATTTTCTTCCAATGCTCACAAGGAATAACTTCAGATACCCAGGCTACCTTCCGCATCCCAAAAACATGCAGTTAGCTGAATCGTTACCCCTAAATTGCCCATAGTGTGTTGTATGCATGCGGCTCCTGCCTTGTGTGCTGTGCTTCGGGGAACAGGCCCCATGCCCACTGCAAGCCGGTATGGGATAAATGACTATGGTATGATAGATGGATGAAACAAGTTATAGCTCACTGTGTCTTCTAAGTAGCTAAAAAAACATACCCGATATAATGTAACGCTTTAGGCTAAAACTAGGGCTGTTACTCTACATTTCAACTTTTAGCTGTAGTCACAGTACGGGCTTGTCATTTTGGTCAAAAACTCATAATTTCTGCTGGTGATAGAGGATTTCTGATTACACACAGTAAGTAGCTAAACCCTGTATATTCTGTCTACATTAATAACGCACAGCTGCCTCTATTGGCTTTGAAAAAGAGGAGCTGCTGGGCTAATTAAAGGAGATGAGCAGGTCTATAAGGGGCCAATACGTGTTTCAGTTCTCTTGCTACAAAACTAATGTAACCCAAGACACACCTGACCTCTTCAAACTAATTAATATTAAAGTAATGTTACCGTAAATGTTCCAACAAATGGGCAGCCAATTTCATCTAAAGGACTATTCATTCAAACTTCCAATATAAAACGCTCCCTCTAGACTTCCACCATTAGCTTGTCGAAGTATTGTGTGTGACCCAAAAACATGGGGGCCCAAGCGAAATAAATAAATGAAATGCCTTTGATATCTTTGGTATCCTTTCACTCTGTCATCAGGGCAAATGCGCTTGACATTTTAAGAGTCTCTTTCACTACATGCGCGCAATAATATCAACAACAAACTGATTATTTTGCATGGTTACCTTATGATTAATCCATAATTGTATAATTAGACACATGCCTTTGCTGATTACTGAATGGATGCTGAAGAGAGGATGCCTACAGGGCCACCTTGAGGACGGCAGCTGAAATGCAGTTTGGACTGCTAGATGATTATATATAAAAAAAAAACAAACAAGCAAACAAATAAAATCTGGGCCCCGATTCATCTTTAATGTGGTTGACCTGCGACAAAGGTCACTGGTTCTGAGGGCACCTTACTTTTAATTGACTTCATGAGATCAATTCAAGAACACACATCCCGGAATCAAGAACAGTTGTTTCCGAGAGTCACGCATGGTGAAAGATACAGTCACGTCCCAAAGTAGCTCATCCTTGACTTGATTCCATATATTTCTCACCAAAAGATAATGAGCATTGATATGTTTTATTTCAGTTGCATACAAAACAGCACATAGAGGCAATTATTTTGGATTGAGTACGCTGTTATTTTTCATGCTTTTATAATGTCCGAAAAGACCTTTAAGTCTGCCAGCTGGAATGCATTCGCTGACTGTGCTACTCAGATCTTATCACAGTTTCCCTGGCACAACCCATTAATTCATTAATTACAGTTAAACTAATATTTAAAGGTACAAGATCGCGCTTTATTTAACTGTTAAGAGAGCCAGATGCTCCGACGAGAGTCTCTGTCAGGCCTGTCGCCGCCGTTTGGCGCGTCGTGTTTGAACCGCTCCCAAAAAGCGGATGAGAGGAGGCAGGGGTGACAGGAGGGACATTCGCTGTGTACATTAATCAGACAGTACCCTTGATTTCCCTTCTGGGTCTACTTACGAGAGCCAGTGTTCAGCGGCGGTAGGCAAGACAAATGCAATCTTCAGTTTAACAGGGCTGCCCTGGCACTTTCACACTTAAAAACACTCATGTTTTCCCAGGGAAGGAGAAAAAAAAAAGAAAGAATTAAAATAAGGACTTTCACAGCTTTGGCATTGTCACAATGATTTCTGTAATTCTGGGGCATCGGGGATTTTGATTGTCTGAGCTCGTTAAACGGAAGCAGTGCCTGACGCCGTGTTAATTGTGCGTTTGAACGGCAGAATGAGAAAGAAAGAAAGAAAGAAAGGTTATGTCATAATTTATATCCATAATCCATAATGCATGATTTCTGTGCTTTCGCGTGGGGTTATGCAGTCCTGGTAGGGAGCTAGAACGTGTTTCATCTGATAGCTCGAACAATCAATCAATTCATTTATTGTCATACAAAATCTTGTGGAACAAAAAAAAATTACTTGGGTGTAACAAACCTTTTTCTAGTTGCAGTTCTCGTTCAGACTTTAGTTTGCGATTAAATAGCTGAAGAGCTTTTGCAATTACTAGAAATTACAATAGCAGCAATGTCTTCGAATTAAAAAGATTGACATTCAGTCACAAAATTGTAACCTTATTCATCAGACTTCAAAGATGACACCTTATAAAGCAACAACCAAATTCACACGTTGGTGGCACTACCTGAAGTTTCATGGAAGTATCCACCAAAGCGTATTATCCACTAAGCAATTAAGAGACACTATTTGAGAGATATATTGTAGGCCATGGAATGTTAAAAAGGAATTCCATCCGACTCCGGGTTCTGAAGTGTCCTCGGAAACCATGATTTATGCGGTTCATGGGATATGCATCCACTTCACTTTCCTTGCTCCTGAAATAAATTGAATCGGATCTCACAGTGGGGCGGCCGCGTGCTCACAAGAGATCTGGGCTATTTTTTTCCCCCACAAGTTTCGCCTAAATTAATTACATGAGCGATTACTTTGTTCACAGGAGAAACGGGACTGCTGGTCTTACAGCCAGCCTGGTTCAGATCACTGGTGCGTTCCCAGTCCATTTCCCAGTGTTCTTCCTGGATTGTGGCTTCCCAGTTCTCTCCCTAAGTTTAGATGCTAAAATAGAAATTGCCACTAGGAGAAGCGGGTGCATCCAGGAGATGATCTATTTGTCTCTCTGCCATTTCAATGTTCGCGCCCCATGTTCACATCCCAAACTCATTTATTGATTATTTAATGAGGTGGTTAATCACTTGTCCAAAAGTCCAAGTTGGCATGGCCAGTGAATAAATCAAGGGTTTTATTTAAAATATAACTAAAATTAGTATTTCCTAATCCGGTCCTCAGGGGCCCACAAGTTGGTCCACATTTTTGCTCCCTCCGAGCTCTGACTGTCAGACAGTCCACATGAACTCTCTGTGGCTCCTTGAGGACCCTTCTGAGACCAGGGAGGGAGCAAAAATGTGGGCTCTCTGTGGCTGCTCGAGGACCCTTCTGAGACCTGGGAGGGAGCAAAAATGTGGGCTCTCTGTGGGCCCCAAGGATCGGACATGCTAACATAAATCATCACGTTTTAAAGTGCCACACGGGTGGTGTGAGACTCTTACTTTCAGGCTGAGACGGGAATGTTGACACTCTATCTTTTATGGGTCATTATGGGTCACCATTAATAATTAATTGTAACGTGATTTATTACCGGCTTCAGTTGTATGCTTCAGTATGTAACTTCAAACCGTCAAATAAATAACTGTTATCAAGGTTACATCAATTCTTGAAAATAATCCAGATTTCTGATTCTTTTGTACATCTACTCTTTTTCTCTCACTTGCTTAGTTTGCATTTTCATTATATTATTTAGTCTTATTTCACAACGCATTATTTTATATAGTTAATGTTCTTCTTTCATAAGATCAAAGATGATAGAAAGCTGAGTTGTGCTTCCACAATATTCGGTCATCAGTGGTGTGTCAGTGGAGAAAGAGCACAGAAATCGTGGGAGGCGCAAGACCTACTTGTCTGCTTGTTGAGCTTGAATTCAGGAAATCCCCGACTGCCTCCCGTCGTCACAAGCGAACGCACGAGTGGCCTCGGCCGTGTTCACGCTGCGCCGCGAAGGGGGAAGCACACTTCTTTGTTCCCCGCATTGGGCCTAATTTCATGCCGCGGTGATCAGCGAGGTACCGGCACTCGCTGGAGCGAAAGCGAGACTGCAGCCAAGCAGAGCGCTATGCTCATTACGTCATCACGCTAATTTAATGTTCAGCTGGCAAACTTTTGTTTTTTTACTCATGAAAACAGCAGACTTCTTTCCGTGAGTGTTTTCGTCCAAACGACCTACCAACCGATTAATCAATACACCGGAATTCAGCCAATCAATCAATTGATCAATAAATTGCCGTTTAGTTAAATTTTTCCCGCAGCATTACATTTCAGATAAATCCATAGAGCTCCTTGCACATTAATAAGTGAATGAGAGATTTGTGTAATGGTATACGAATTTACATTTATTTTACATATGCTTTTCTCTATCGAGGCTAACAGGTTGCTAATACCACTTATCTAGCACAGGGCTGTGATTTCCATTTTTGTATCTACTTTTCCGTGCTTTTCTTTGTGCTTTCTTTTAGCAATCATCTGCAATTCAGCCGCACATGACGTCCCTGGCTTGGCCGTCCGCCGACAGTTTGGCCACATTTCCGAGCAAAGCTGATCTTCTGCTCTCAGAGAGAACGTGAAACTGTCAATCCGTCAGTATGGAAATCAGGCTGCAGCCTCTCGCCGCCATAACGAGGCCGGCTGTAAATAACGCCTGCCCCCCCCCCCCCCCCATCTCCAGGAAGATCCTCCCCCATTACGTCTCCGTCGACGGCGGGCAGGTACTGACAAAAAAAGCCCCAACTCGTGCAACACGGCTTCTGGGAGCGGCGTGATTAACCTCGGCTCTGGGCTGCTGCTTCCCGGAGCATTATCGCCTATTGACCCAGTCCGTCTCATTGCCGCAGCTGTTGGGAAAGGTCTAGAGATCGGGGACTTGCTGTAGTAATAGGCGAGAGACTAATTGTCTGTTCTTTGTAGGCTAAAGTTATTGGCACCTGCCATTGTATCAAACAGTCTGCTGTCACGCCAAGAAAGCAAGCCGAGCACACTAATTGCGATGGCCTTTTCATCATCTGAAATCGGCCGCTTTCCGAGCAGTGTGTTGGGGCGGGCCGCTTTGACGCTGATGTCAGAGCCAGCTGAGACGCCGGTGGAGGCGAGTGGGCCGCGCCCACCGAGAGCACCCCCAAGCCCCACCCTGGATCCTGGCACTGTCATGGGCCTGGTTTCCATCATTCTCTCATCTCTGTCGTTTAGGAGGGTGCTTGGGGGCAACTCAGGAGGGTTAGGGTGGGGGATGGAGGCAGGGACAAGGGCAGAAGGGGAGGCCAGTGGAAAGTTCACTGGCACCGGGGTTGTGAGACGGGAAAGTGGTCAACACATGACATGGGATCAATACTGTCCTCAGAGAGGCTGGAGTCAAACTGCTGGGTCTGACAGGGGGCCACGCGGTATAATTGGATCACAGGCTCTGTGAGTCGCCTAACCGCCCACCCCCACCGACTACACCCCCCTGCCCCCCTTCCACCCCAACACTGTCACAGCTGTCAGATGTCATCCCAGAGCAGTCCTGTCACCACGGGAGGGGGGGACAGCCTCTCTCACCCATTGCTCGCACCATGCAAATGTCCACTTAGCAGATGAATACCGCCGATATTAGACACATTCTTCATGCTTTTATGCAAACGAAAGATCTGTGTCATCCCAGGATTTCATGGAAATAAGGCGCAATTTATTCCTCGTGGGAAGAGTGAAGCCGCCTGTAAAAAATGGGGAAATTGTTTGGTTCGGCCTATTAAAACGAGAGATAAAATACAGCCCAGGAAAACAAACAATGGCAGAGTTTGGGGGTAAGAGGGACTTAAGGAGACGCGGTAGCTTTGCGCGCAGAAGGAGAGACGGGAAATGAAAAACCACCCCCGTACGTCGGAATTCACCCTGCACCTGTAACTCCCTGCACTGCTTACATTCAATGCTGGGATGATCACAGTCGCTTCGTAAAAAAAGATATTTCAGATCCATGGAAGGAACTGAGCAGCCGGAAGCTGCAGTACTTAAGGCATCAGCTGAAGACGTTTGTATGTGTACGTTGTGTTGCATGTCTCATAGGTACTACAGGTGATTAACTGACTGTTTTGCATTTAATTTTCAAACCAATACATCAGTATAACTGTATTTCTAGAAATAGTTTTATCATATATATATATTTTAAGAGGATGTAATTGCTAATGCCTGAGAAAGCATTTTCATGACGCTAGCTTGTCTTTTCCATGTGAGGACTCTGAACAAAGGAAATTTTAGAGAGCGCTGCATGCATACGGAGGCCCGACACCGTGACAGGCGTGACTAAAATACTTACCAAGTCATCCAGCTAAAAAGCTAATTACAGCCTTTTTATCACAAAAGCCAAACTGTGTTTGCGACATTAGCGGGGAGGGCGGGTCACGTGACGACTCCAAAATTTCAAACCGCAGACGTTCTGAGCCGGGTGGATTAAAGGTTGGTTAAACATCGAACCGGAATCCATATGCAAATTCTGAACACCAATTAGGAGACGCCGTTTGTGATGTATCTCTCCATCACATTCCGCTGCTCTGTTTTCAAACAATCAAATTAATTTAATCAAATGTCAGAGATTATGGTTTTGCAAGCGAAACAAGGTCCATTTTAGCTTCTATTCTTTTAACCAGACAATAAGAGATTTGATTACACTCTATTTGATGGCTAAAGTCAAGGTGTTGACTTTACACATTTAAAAAAACAAAAAAAAAACTGATTTATCGATTGTTTTTTGGAATTGTCTGAATGACGCGAGATTAAGAATTTGAGCAGCAGCGATAAGAATGTGGGAATGAGTGAATCCGTGTTGGCTTGAAGGTGCAGGCATCCTGTGAGGCATTCGAGGAAACCACGCCGTCAGAATCACCCAAGCATGCACCGGTGAGAGTGGATCAATGTTTCGTCACCCTGTGTCAGGCCCAACCCCGAGTTCGGCGGTCCCCAAAGATACGGTTAACATACGGAGAAAGAAAGGCAGTGAACACTTCCGGGCAGTCACTGGGCTGGTGCTAAGTGATCTGTGTTTGCTCCGCACACGCCATTCCCTAACCCTGTGAAATTAACAGCCCTTTCTGACATCCGACCCCTCGACCTCCAACATAATATCAAATTCAAAAAGCACCATGCATGAGTGTTCCCGAGTAATGTAAAAAAAAATCCCCCCACCCCTAGCCCGAAATGACCATGTCAGTGTTTTTATCCAGTAAAGCCTTGGTGAGCCCATGGTCCGTCTACAAACCTTAACTTCAAGACGAGAGTTATCACAAGGAAACAAAGACAATTCCACCTGCCCATTTCCTTCCCGTTCCTACAAAAATGCTTCCAATTCCATTATGGGGTTGTTTTTCCTCAATTAAGCCAGAAAATAAGACGGTAGATGCCCCTAATGGGTTCACAATGGTTATTTTTCCCCCTTCCTGCAACAAAAATCTGTACAGAATGTGTCAGGTTTTTTTTATGGTTTCTGGAAGCATTAAAGGGGTAAAGAAGTGTTTTTTAATGAAAATAATTTCACGGCTACCACCTGGAGGATGACAGCGTACAAGGGTAGCTACAACGCGCCGCGCGCCTCTCTTAGACTCCGCCGAAGGGAAGATTGGCAGCTTGAAGTAGGGCTTACAGGCAGACCTACACACAAGACCTCTTCACCCATGACTCATAATCACTACTCAGCAAGAGACGTATGTCCCGGGAAAAAGGCTGTCACAACCATTAGAGGTGTGCTTAAACTCCACTTAAATATCACTCCGTCGACTATTACTTAAACCATAGTTTGGTATTTAAATGACACTTTTAGGTGCTTTTTAAGTTTGGTAATACAATTGCCGCCGAGCTGCAACTGGGATCCGGCATTGTTGTGACAGTCTGGCCAACGCGGGAGACCCTCCGATGCCGACAAATGACAGAAGGAATCAGCACTAAGGAGACGTGCCTCCATCCCCTCGGACCATAACACTGCTCATTAAGAGTGATGTGCTTTTCTTATAAAAACGAGCCGTGAATACTGCGATAGAGGCTCACCTTTAAGTGTTTTTTAATGTTCTTTTAGCCTCTGCAGAATGTCGTGGAAATACAGGCCGCTTCTGCGACTGAATATTCGCTTTCTTTCGGTTAGCAGACGCGAAACGGCAGAACATTTCCACTACGTCCGAATCCTTTAGACAAAAACAGATGGCTATAGATTTCTTTGAGAAATGTCACCTAGAAGTTGCCGCCTTTGTTTGTTTTATTTTTTTTTTTTGTTAACCCCATATTCCTTTTTATTTTTCTTTATTGATAGCGTGGAAGGAGATGGCCTCCCAGCGACATGTATTACACGAGCGTCGCCGGGTCCCGCAGCGGGATGAACTGGCGGATCGGCGGAGACAGCGTCCGCCCCGGGGTCAGCGCGGAGTGCCGCTCCGCCGTGATGTGGAGCCGGGGTGATGGCGTGTAAATAAACGTGACGGATCCTGTCACGGGCACATGCGACGGATCGAGCATTTAACGACGGCCGCCCGTAATCCCGGCTGGGAGGCGTGGAAACACGCTCAGAGCATCCGTCACCGTCGCCACCGCCCCTTTGACATCCTCCACAAACCTGACCTGACCGCTTATTGCTAACATATGGCTTAGTCACCCCCTTTAAACAATCATTAAACCATCCATCCATCCATCCATCTTCTGTCGCTGCTTATCCAGTGCATATAACGTCACTGATACATAGTTTTTTTTTTTCATTTTTATTGACTTATTTTATGTTTTTATTTGACTTTATTTCATTGTTAATACTATTATTTTTCATTAACCTTGTTATGCTATTACAATTCTTTGTATTGCGCACTTCTCTTTTGAGCATAATCCAAGAAGCAGGTGGAAAATGCATTTCACAACACACATGTACACAATAACAACAAATAAAATTGCAAACAAAATGTGACACTGGCAGATGAGAGGCAGCAAAACATCTAACTGCGAGGCTTTGCGCTGTGTAAACCAGAGCAAATGAGAACATAAATCACACACACAGCTAAGAGGCTCCCACTGACCAGCATGTCACCCGTCCACATCCCAGGGGTTAGGGGCACCGGCAGCCCGCCATCCGGAGACACTGTGTAAAAGCTTTTGGCGAGCGGGGGGGAAAAAGATGTGAAAAGATACAAGAAACATGAGATACAAAGATCCATGCGAGATTACTGAGATTACAGCGTAGATGTGCTTGGCGTCCTCCAAACCAGCACCGTACACAGGGTCGCCATAAGGGGGGGGGGGGGGGGTTAGGATGACAACAAGGGCCCCTGACTGAAAAAAAAATTTGGATCATAAGTGAATTGGTTTGGGTTGGAGGCCCAGTACGATATGCTTTCATGGGGCCCAAAACCTGCAGTGGCACGCCTGACCGTACATATATTCTGTGCACTTTTGAGTTTCTAAACTCATGGTGTGTTGTCCGCGGCTTTCACAAAACTCCAAACAATTTCCATTTCTTATGCTGATCTCGCTGTATATCGAACGTGCGATGGATATATTTATATATAACTCTCTGGTTGCTTTAAGAGATTTTTTTACTGAGTAAGTAACTGTTATTTCTTTGTTTTATTTTTTCAGTTTTGAAATTGCTACACATTATTGCTTGAATATGCACTTTGAATTAAATTTTTGTCGAATACTGCTTAGCCAATAATCCACTTTTCTTCAATTAATCTGCCGCGGAAGGCGGATTTCCAGCCTCATACCTCTCTCTGCTAGTGGCTGCAGAAGTGAAATTTAACCACACTTTGTAGATAACAGAATTAGCCTGATGTTAGTGGTCAGTATTTATCATTCTGAGGCGTGATGATATCAGTTAAGAGGACAAGGCGATAGTGTGTGGTTGTTTTATGTACGGGCAAACACTAAATTAAAGCCATGGCACTCATTTTTTACAGTCAGCATGCTTTATTGATCATTTTATTTTATTTAGATTGATTTTTTTTTTAGAAAATAGTGTTCCGCTCAATAAGAAGTTTAAAGCCGTGTTCAGGCAGATTATCTAACATATTATGGGATATTATTTCAAGTAGTTTCTTGGCGACAGTCTTTCATTGCATAAAATTTATATGCTGTCTATAATTTGCTATTTAGTTATTAGCATATTTTGGGATCTGTTCTGGGAATTGTTGCGATTATGGCTGCTGATCATGATAGAAGCTTGGGTACCCGGGACCAAAAGTAAATTGTCCATAGGATATCCTACTACAGGATACTGTTAGAGAAACCCATTCTGCCTGTTTAATAGGAATTCATTGTCAGAGACTTGGAAAAAAAAAAAACATTGAAAAACTTGAAAATTCTGAATGGTTTAGATGTACCTTTTAAATGTAGGGACGCATTTAGTTCTGACCGTAATGTGATTCCATGACTTGTACATACACACAGTAGTACACAGTAGGAATATAGTTTGCACAAGAAAGAGATCTCGGTGTCCCAAATGTAATTGTAATCGCGTCTTGCGAATGTAGCCTAGCTTACGTGCGTTTTTCGCAAAGCTTGCTTAGCTGCCTGCCACTTACGACTAAGCTGAGGGGAAAGTCGAGTGAAAACTCTGTGTCCATCGGGGATATTCAGCCAGTCGAGGAGATTCAGGCCCCCCATCCGTTTCCGCCAATGTTTACGAATAATTGCATTTCACTATATATAATTCATTTCAATCAACAGGCTCGCGGGCAAGGGGAACCCTCGTTTCCGCGGGACTTCGCCTAATAAGTGGCAGGGCTGCGAGGAAGGCTTGTCAATGTTTGCCAGTTCGTTTGCTCAGGGATGAAGTGCGTGATGAATTTCCCCACATCCACATGTATGTACGCGGCCCTGATTTGGCTCGGCGCGAGCGACGCCCCTGGCGTGCCTTTAAAACTCCCCAAGAATCAAAGAATTAACAGTACCAGACGGCACAAAAAAATCCCAAATCCCACTTTAATAACTATTGTATTTCGGGTGCATTTTGCAAAAAGAGGAGGTATGCAAGGGCCCATTTTCTTCACGCTGCCACGGATATCCTGCGTTCTTTCAGGATTAAACCCGAAAATCTTGTTTACTTTAATATATGGAAAATTTGCATGGTAACAAAGGTCTGTAAATCACAGGGCAATAAAAAGGAAGAAACAATAATAATAATTTGGATAAATCGCATGGTTCACTCCACATTACTTCTATATTCAACCAGGATATCATGGAAATTTTAACAGTCATAGCAGATTAACCTTGGGTGTTCTCTTCTTACCATCGATCTGATGAATTTACATGCATCAGAATGAAAATGCTCTTTGGAGGGAAAAGGTGTTTTTTTTTACTTCACTTCATCTTGGACCACCTCCCCTGTGAAAAATTTGAACTATTATACTGGCATTTTTAAGCATTAATAATAATTCACGCACGGCTTGAGTGGGAGATGAGAGACGTAATGTTGGTGAAGTGGTTTTTTGGGTACGTCCTTGTCAAATGACTTGGAAAAAGTGTCTCGCAATGAAATAGCTAATCAGCTTTTTGTGTACGCTGGTGAGACACGTGACCATTCGTAAAGCAAACGCTTAAGGTATTCTACGTAACTGTTTTGGAAGGGTAGTTTTAGGTATGCTCTCTCGAAAAGCCTAAATGCGGCCAGAGATTCCATGAAACGCAAGGGAATTTTTACCAGTCTAGTTAGGAAATGTCATTATAATATAGACATTTTAAAGTAAGGAGTGCTTTGGTTTCGAGAGTTTTTCTCTTATGTTACATGGATTCTATGTGACTGTTTGCGTCTGTCGTAGGGAATGGCACAAAAACAACATTCTGGAAGGACTTTACCAGCTCTCCTTTTGAGTCGTGAAGAGTAATAGTTACCGAGAACAGCTCACTGACATTTGGCAAACGAGATCTATGAGGAGAGCTGAGATTATGTTTTAAAGGCAATTTAAAAACAATAATACCAATCAATTGGCCCAAATAGTATGAGATTTCGCTTCTGAATGACAGGAGGGGCTGGCAGCCACACAGGAATGTGAATCCTCACTGACCTCAGATGTAAATGATAAACGGCATTTTTCAGTGAGGGAGAAGGCATTGTGGGTAGGGGGGTAGGGATTCGTTATGCCTACTGTGTCAGCTAGCACATGTACGTTTTGGGGCCTCACTGAAAGTTGTCTCAAAGGCAGTAGCCGTACGCTTAATGTTGTGATAAACAAAATTGGAAAACCACTGGCTTCAGAATAAACATTCCTTCCTTTTTGTGTATCTGTGCGCTGGAATTTAATAGCGAGTCACTATGTTTCACCGAATGTGAAAAAACTCTCAGTGTGCTGGTTGTGCAGTTTTTCTGATTTAACTATATTATTATCGTTTCGCTTTCTAATCAGGAGATACCTGTTTAAGCAGCATAGATTCCACGTAATAAAATCGAACATTCGTCCGGGGTGCTAATTTCGGTGAAGTCAGCCCAAGGAAAATCCCGCCGCAACATCTGTTAGGGAATAGAGAGGAGAGCACATGTTATCAGATAGGACTCTTACAAGGACCCCAGTGGCATGTCAGGATCTTCAGAATTAGAATGTGAATATTAATCAATCCCCCGGCTTGAATTAAACGCCGAAATCCCGGCCCCATAAGATTTCGAGGCAAGAAATGTAGATTTCCTTTATTAGACTGTCTTCATTGTCTGTTTAGCTACTTAATTGCTCTGTGCCTTTGTTCGCCAGAAGTCGCCCCATGCCACGTCCCCACCAAATTACACCGCTTAAGCTCGTGCTCTCGATATATTACGGCTACCTTCCTTAGAGGTGCGCGTATTCTGACAGTAGTAGCCCAGTAATCATTTTCCTATATTTTCTGAGCTGTTTTGTTGCAAGAATGAGGCATAACATTAATAATAAAGGCTTTGCGATGTTAACCAGGAAATATATCACTAGACAGCAAAATTTTACAACCAGCCTCGGATGAGCATGCCTCTTGTCTGACATGTTGGAAGACTTTCACGATGCAGTGAACCCATCTCATAGCTTTGGGATTCTGTTTCTACATATGGTTTCTCAAAAAACTGTGTTGGACAATCTGACCAATTCACAGTGCAAAAGCCTGCAGGATGAAAGCAGTACTCCAACTTATATAAATGTCTGCTCGTATCTAGCACAGGAGAAGCCCATATTGGTGACAAACACATTTCATCAGTACCAAAGATTGAAAAGTGGCAACCCCAGCCACATATGCATGATTACAAAATCCACTCTCCCCTATGAATTTAGCCGCCATTGCTAACCTACATCGAGCTTCTGCTCATTTCCCTCCATGGAAAATTATTGCTCTCTTATAACAGTGAATTTGTGCAGGTGGAACTTCCACAAACATTACGGTTTACTGACAGAATAACTATTGAGAGTATGAATATTGAAAGGGCAACGCCAGGTATGAGAGAATCGGGTTATCCTCTTGAGACGTCTGTCCTCCAACAAAACTTATTGACACTGGGGAGAGTGCCAGGAAACACCATTACGGCCCTTGTGATTATGTACCGGATCAGGTCTGTGCCACTTTACAGAAATTTGTAATGGTGTCTAGAGATTGGGATGACAGTTATTTTAGCATTTCCCAGCCGCATGGAAGCGGAGATATGTAACGGGAGATAGCGAGCATTTATATGAATATAAAAATCATCAGCCTGTCCTATTTTCATAAATAATCGGCCCTCGGTGAGAGGGGGATCTCAGGGGCGCTCACCATTTGCAGATACAGCACCGGTGGCCCGCGGACGCGCTGAATGTGCTTGGGTAGATAACTACACGTGTCGGACGGCCAGCAGAGACTGTTTACACAAAACAGGGAGCAGATTGGGGGAGATCTAATTGACTTGTAAGAGACTGTGCTGAGCATGCCCGGCGATTCCGAGGCCGTCGGCAGGAAGGGCTAGCAGTCACGCTGGCCGCGAGGCTACGGATCAGCGCCAGTATCCTAGCCGCGGCAATTCGGCGGATCACCGCATATGAATCCTCGTCATATTCTCTCTTCATTTGGCTTAGCGTAGGCGTGGTGATGCAGGGGTCAGTGACGGCCGGGGGGAGCGAACGCAGAGCCCTGTGAGTGCTGGGGGGTTGGGGTTATATCCTGGAAGCCCGGCATTCTGGGACCCCCGTCGAGTGGGGTGATCGTGAGAGGTCTGCGCCGTGGACCAGACCTGTCACTCACCGTTTCCTCGGCAGTTAGCGGAAAACAGCAGGAGGGCAGATCAGGCTGCAGGCATCTCTCCTTCCATTATTACTGTGGTATGTCTTTATGTGCAAATGCCCCCCATCTCCCTCCCTTTTTGGGTAGAAAAATAATGCATGATAGCTAAATGTATTTATTATAAATGCCAAGTTTCAAAGCTTTTAATTAAGCACTCATAGTCATGGCCCATCCCGTCCATCCCCCAGTATGACCAGCAGGGGTTGCTGCTGGTCCTCAGGATCCCTCCTGTTTGCCTCAGGTCTGTCTCTCTCGTTGTCCCCAACCCTACTGCGCGTCCTCCCCTGCATCCTGTCAGCCCCTCGTTAGTCCTGTATATTAGTGCCTCCCAGTCCTGTGTTCCTCAGTCGGGCCACTGATGTCAGTCCTCTGGCTGCCTGTGCCCTTCCCCAATATTTTACATTAAACTATGCAAAAAGAGGGTCCCACTTCACAATAAGGCTCCCCTTTGCCACCTATAAATAGCAGTAACTCATTAATAAAAAAAACTGTTATAACTTGCTTATAATTGTCTATTAACGATATACAAAGTGTAACAACCTAATTAATTACCAGATTATAAACCATTCATTATCCATATATAGGGCTAATGTTATTTAAAAGTGGTACCCAAATAATTTTAAAAAACAGCAACCAGTATACTGGTAAATATTTTCATATGAAAATTTCCTGCATTTCTAGCATGAAGTGTCTGTATGTTTCTAACAGAGGCAGGCCCTTGGTAAGTCTCGTCCCACAGCAGGTCTGTAAATGCGGTGGAGGGGGGGGGGCATGGCAGGCCCGCAAGCCTGGATGTCAGACACACCCTGCACACCAAAAAGTGGGGGCTCTGACTGGGATGTTAATTAAGGTCCCGCGGATTCACTCGATTCACATGTTACCATAGCAACCATTTCCAAAGCTACACAACTTATTTTTTATAGACACCTATTGCAAAACCAAAAACGGGCTCGAAGCGGTTCTGTGGAGCATTTTTTAGCCCTGTAATCCAAATAGGTCAGTCGCTGCAGTTTTGTGTAATATTACAGCAAATGTTATCAGTGTTAGGGAAACCTGGCCAGGGAATCCTGTCACATCGCTGCAGACTGTGAAGCTGAGGGGCCAAAGCTGCAGGAAGCCATCACAAACTGTTATCCGGTCCCTCCGCTGCCCAGTCAGGGGCCCGGCCAGACCCACCCCCCACCAAGCGGGGAGCCCACACGTGTCGGGCGGTCCAGCCGATGGCATCAACATCTACCTTCTCAGTGCCGCTCAGAGCCACATGATCACAGCTCAGAACCGGCAACCCGATTTTATGCTTCCTGTGGATATAAAACCACCAGCATTACCATCACTCTCAACCCCCAAGGCCTATAGTTTCAACAGGACACCAAACCGGGAGGTGGCCGGCAAGCAACGTCACCCCACGCCGACGTAGCTCATTTAATTAGCCATCGTCAGGAAGTTTTCTCAGTTGTGTGCAGACGGCAGGTATGAATTATAAATGTACTGGACAGACGGGGTGGGGGTCGATTTAATCACACTAAAATAGACGCAGCTGTTCCCACATATTTGTATTGTCTCCACCCTGCATGTACAGCTCTCAATTATCACTTCTGTATGTGCCCTTACTGATACCATCATGTACCAGAAAGCTCATCTTCCGTAGAGCAAGTGACACCTTTATCGGGACGCGTCCTGCTCGAAAGCAAATTACCGGTGCTTGAGTTAAAACAGCTGATGAAGTTAATCATCGGTGCTGCTAAGCCGTCAATGACGTCAACGTCAACACCGTTGGCTTTGAGCAATCGTTCTGAGACAGACTCGCGTAACGTCATTTTCTTTAAATACCAGCCTTACTTTTTTTTTTTTTCACTCGGGAGAACATAAGCAGTCGGGAATGCTGATGAGAGCTGAGATCAAATGTCTCCCAGCCACGTAGGGAGGGAAAAAAGAGAGAACGAGAGGGAGATTAACGGCAAATTGCTAATAGAGTAAATGAAATGGAGAAGGAGGCAATCATATTGCAGCAATTACCGCCCAGATGTCCGCATTCAGATCTCTGGGTGTCCTGTTTCATTAGGAGGCCGCCAGTGCCTTGTTAATCCCACACCTCGCAGGCCTCAGGGGCGCTGCGGAGCCCCAGACCCGGGGAACATTTAAAACAACAAAGTGCCGTTTGACGAGCCCCACATCCACAGAAGCGGCTCCTCTTCCTGCCTTTGATGTGGCAGGGAATTATTTAATCAATTATGAATCAAAGTTGAGTTTTTCATCCTTTTAGAGGTGGGACTCAAAGACACGTCTACTGCACTCGCGTCCTACCCAAGCGCCCGGCTGATTTCCATCGCGAGTCCATATATTATTCTGTCATCCCCACCGTATTTCTAAAGGGTGTGCGTGTGCTGGTGGCCCAGTGCTCCTCGCAGACAAAAGGGTTGCCTCCATGGGCGAGACGTCACAGGTGACGCACAGCATCGCAGGCTGTTACGGCCTACATAAGTCCAGACTTTACATGGCTGGTGCCTCGGGGCAGGAGCTACCTGAGGGGTGGCGAAGCCGCAGCGGGGAACGCTGTAACGTGTACTGTAGAGGTGTAAGGGCGGAACGTGAAAAAGGCCTGGCAGTTACATGCCGTATTGCATGTTTAGATGCTTATTAGACTGACAGGATTAGCGAAGAATTTTCAAAGATAGATAGATAGGTATGTAGGTAGATAGATGGATGGATGGATGATAGGTAGGTAGATAGATAGATCGAAAGATAGAAACAAATAGCCTGTGTGTGAATTACTACTACCACCATCAACACAGCCCTTGTACCCTGTGCTGCACTCTACTCAACAGCAACAATCCATGCATGCATTTCCTGTAACCACTTGTCCTATTCAGCATCCTGGGCGGTCTGGAGCCTTTGGGTGTAAGGCAGAGAATAACCCAGGATGGGGTGCCGACACATCGCAGGGCAAGCTAGCTCACACACGCACACACACATATACACCATTTGCCTACACATGCACACATGCACAATTTTATAAGTCCAATTAACCTCAGTATGTTTTTAGACTGTGGGGGGAAACCAGAGTACCTGGAGGAAACCCCACAGTGACACAGGGAGAACATGCAAACTCCACACACACAGAGAGCCATGGCGGAGACTCAAACATGCATCCCAGAGGTGTGAGGCAATAGTGCTAACTATTGCATCACCAAGCTGTCCATCATAATAATAATAAGAATAATAATAATAAGAATAATAATAATGATACTCGTCATCATCATCCTTTTTTAACAAATATGCATATTTCATGTACTTATCCTTTTGACAATAAAATGCATGACATAGTTATTACCGGCATGTCTATGTTACTATAACTTCTACATTCTGTCATAATCGCACATCATTAGCCCAGATCCTTGCCTGGTCCTTGACGGAAATGCATCTCAGAAGTCTCCTTCAGAACAAGAAACCCAAACATCTTCCACTGTATAAACACAGATGTTTCTTCCCGCTCGTAGTCAGGGTGCCATCCTCCCTCAAACTGCAGAGTGCCCGGTGCTGCGCCGGCGGAATACCTTTGACATCATTTACTGATGAGAGTTACTCTTGCCGCTGCGTGAAGGGGTCGTGGCGAC
>JAODKM010000001.1:41069645-41118552 GCA_026780845.1 Petrocephalus sullivani
CCAGGGCAGAAAGGAGAAAAAAAAAAAAAACAAAAAAATTTTGGAAACGGGGAGGGTTTGGCCGCCCTTTCCTTCACCTAAACCCCCCCCCCCCCCCCCCCAATCCAAGCCTTTGTCAGCATTCAAACTGTATTTTGTCATAGATTTATGGGAGGTTGGGGTAATGTGCCCTGTTTGCATATCCTATTTGCCCCATTGAATTTCTCTCTCTCTCTCTTTTTTTTGTTACATTTGAGAAATGAATTTTCTGCCTGTCGAGCTCTCAGAAGTTTCCATCGGGTCTCCGAAACGTGGTACGATGTTATTTCCAGGGAAGGTTGATTCAGAGCCTTTAAGAATCACAGACATGTTACCATTTTAAACCAGTTCTTAATCATTTTAATAGTATTTTACCCTCTAAGTCATCGTCCTACATGTAGTAAACCTATTTGCAGTTGAAACATAACTGTAAAACTTACTAGTAATTAGTCCTCAAATGTCAACACCTGGCATCAGACGATATTTAGCCATTCTTATATATATGAATATTTCTTTATTGTCTGAGAAAAAAATTGCCCAGATTTATTTTGGCATTTAGTAAACCTCCATAATATTTTCTTGCTTAATTTGACCTTTTATCTTCCTCAGGAGTATGTCTTTGTAAGTATCTGATGGTCGCAACAGCAATGTCTGTGGCTACGACCACAGACATAAAAAGGCAAAATATTATCCACCGCAGCTGCAGTAAGAAAGCTTAAGATCACAGCTAGCATCATGCACTATTACAATATTCAGATTTTGACATGTATATGATGAATTAGAGTATGAGCTGGTAATCCCATCCAGGGTGTGCTCTTCTGACCTGTGCTTCCTGGGATCAGCGTCAGCTTCACTCTAGCCCTGAACATAAGCAGCTGGAACAAGAAGGCTGGGTTACAACACTCGTGGGACACAAACCCACCCAAACACACAGTATTCCTATAATATTGGTAGGGATGCGTCCCTACAATCCATACCCAATTTTATGCCCTTTTGTTGGAAGATGGATGGATGGATGGAATGATTATAATGGCACAGTAACCCCTTTTTATATTTGATATTCACATTTTTAGTTATTCACAAGTTGGCCGTAAATAAGTAAAAGGGAATATTTTTGGAGCTTGCTGAGTGATTGCAGATACTCGCAGACTAAGCATAAGCAATAAACAAGTGATTTGGATCACATAAAATAATATAAATATATATTACTTATGTTTCTTAGTGTGAGTGCACACTATATCTTTAAAAAGTCTTGGCTTGGGTACATCCTGCTTCGGCAACTAGCTTCATTAACATCTTTGCAACCCTAATATATCGTAGAATCTTTTCAACTTTTTACTGCCTGCAGGAAAATCAGAATAAAATCCTGCCTCATTCCTCATATTAACATAGCACAAGTTTTTTCTATCTATTGGTTTAGCTTATTCTAAATAATTATACAGTGTATATATGTGTATACATTTCAATTTATGTATGCATATATATCAAGATTCACGGCCTAGCCATATTTTAAAATTTATTTAGTCTTTCAATTTAGAATTTTCTATTGTATTTCTATTTAGACACAATTTTTTGGAAATCAAATTGTTCTTGAACTTGCAGTACGTGTCATAATATGATGATGGGTCTTTCTGCTGCTGTAGACACATGTCCTACAACCTAATTCGACTTTAAGTCCAGTCACTTTGAACTTACGTAATTTCACACTTTCCTTGAAGGTTTCATTCTCCCTTCACCATTGTGAAAACCCAATATTACTAGTGTCCTTATGGACTACAAAATTGCTATTGATGGCTTCAGATACATCCATCCATTTTCTATGCCCACTTGTCCTGATCACAGGAGTCCGGAACCTATTCCCTAAGCAATCGGCACAAGGCAGGGAATAACCCAGGATGGGGTACCAAGCCATCACTGGGCACACACGTTCCCACAAATACATAGGAACTCCACTTAACCTCAGCATGTTTTTGGACTCCAGGAGGAAACCAGAGTACCCAGAGGAAACCTCACAATGACACTTGGAGAACCTGCAAACTCCACACAAAGCCAGGACAGAGACTCAAACGCCAGTCCCGGAGGTGAGAGAATTGAGAACTCAGGGCTGAGTGAATTGTAAGCATGAATGACAATTGGTGATAATTGATTGTTTTGTTCGATGTTACCAAACCACTACTGTATTAGTACTGGTAACACTCTTTGTATCAGACGTGCACTGCTGCAGATTTTAACATAATTTGTCAGTTCAGCTAATAAAAATCCTTCCAATTTTTTTTGTTTATTTTATGCGCTGAGCTACTCACTAATAATCATCACAGTTTCGAGGAATAAATCTAAGAGATTGAGGTTTTTAAAGTTCACCTAATATATCAAAGCATGAAAACTGAAGCAAGCAGTGTCCCAAATGAATCAGGGATGTTATAAGCTGGAGATGGAATTTTGCACAAATGGACACTTCAGTGATATAGCGTAGACACGTGCATCTGCGTGTTTTTTTTTCTGTGTTGTGTCAAAACACCAGCAAGAAAATGGACCAGACAAATGCCTATATAAGATTAAATATGTAAGTAAAAGTATGTTCTGGGCTGATGATGGGCTGACACCACGTGAATAAATTTTTTGAAAATAATATCTCATTTTTTGATAGTAATAAACTGTGAGACTCTTCAACACACTACTTTAACACGCTGCCTTTGATATTCAAAGATACTACATATTACACTATTTTGCTACTCCATCATTACTCGCTCCTCTGAATGTGTTAGCACTTCACTTATGATTACAGTATTGCCAAGCAATATAATTTACACATCATATTTTAAATTTGCGTTCAGTACTTTCATTACTATGCTGTGCATAACTCTGCCACCCTCTACCAGATAAGTGGTTATGTAAGATGGAATACCTTTTGGTAATGCCTTAGCATTTTAGCATTGCACCCAGTGAAACAAATGTAACAACACGACACCATTCACTCTTTTGAGTGCGCCAACATTAGCGACAAAAAGCGCAAACACAAAATCGAGCGGAAATGGAGCCGCAGCTCTGAACAAAGACTAGCTTAAACTGACGTGGACTTCTCCAAGTTGCGTGATTGAATTCCCTCCTAAATGGCACAGATATGCATTTTTTATCGATAATGCATATTTGTCCATGTGCATAAATATGGAAAAGGTCAATAACGAGCAAACGTGATTCTAGTTAGTATTTTGCTTTTTTCTGTAATGACAACGGGCACTTTAACATATGTTGTGTACAATTTTATATAATTCAGACAGAAATATAAAGGATTTGTAGAGATTCGTACGGGTCTATATTTCAGATGTACAGTGTGAAATTTGCAAGGAGAGACTCCTGAAAAAGCACTGTACTTGTTACACAATTAGGTAAAAATGTTTGATATCTTTTAACGCGCATGCGAACAAAAAAACAAGCGGTGGCGCATTTCTGCGTTTCGTAAATGCCAGGCGGACGCGGCGGCGCTGGTTGGAGTTAACAGTGCAGCACTTTTGCGTTCACCAGCACAAATCATTAATCATGTGACCGGCCGCATTCTCGGCAGCGCCTCCGCTTTCATTACGCGGCCTAATTAAACAGTTCTGTGAACTGGAATCTGGAGATTCCTCTGTTACAGATTATCATTAATTATGGCGAAAGTGCTCAGAGATGTTGGACTCAATTATATCCTGCTCAACCCTGCCATTCCTTGATTCATTGCACTGAGAGTCCTGTCTCTGCTTATCACCGGCTTCCACTTTTGTAAATTGGGCTCCGCCAGCCAACAAACTAAGAGTTATGTGCTGGTTTTTTTCATTAAAATCATGTTGGAGGAGCAAAGGCCAATTAAGGGCGCCGTATTCTGCACGGAATGATGGGACACTGGCGCGGGTGAGGGCCTGGCTGCATTAGCTCATGGCCAGGTTGCTGTGTCTCCATTACACCAGTGCACACTGGTCAGACTCTCACTCCTAGTGAACGTGAAGTGTGCACCGATGCTTTCTGACCCCTAAGACTGAACACCCTGGCTTTCACACTAAGAAAAGCTTTCTTTTCTTTTAGTAATACATCGGGATTTAATTTGACGCATAATTTCATAATTCTCATTTTCTAATTTGAATGTGCTCTAATTTAATGCAATAAGATACGCTCCTAAACGAACCCAGACAGAGTGTGACGAAATTATCAAAGACGCCCACAACTTTATGAGCTACTACGGCTTCATTTTGGACTGAGAACTAAATAATGACCCTGAGTAACATTTGCGATTTTATTCCACACAAAGTTTTTTTGTTGGACTTTTGTGTCCAGAATTAGAACGAAACAGAGGCCCGAGTTATAGTGGCAAGTTATGCTTTTCCAGTTTGCACCATTTTCCACCACCAACAGAAATGTTTCTGCTATATATAAACACCAGTATTGCCGCATATCTGTTGTTGACACCTAAAACAACACCGCAAAAATGTTCCCCGGCACCTAACTCATCAAAAACGCACCTTTTCCGACACAATCCCAAACCATAAAGATGGGAAGGAAATACTGGATTGGGCGTCACTGCAAAAAAAAAAAAAAAAAAAAATCGCCTAACAAAAGCTAAATGAATCCGACTGAGATCCCATGCGATAAATAAATAAAGACCACAGAAAACCAGTTATTTCAAAGTATATGTGTCGGCGAACACAAATATCGTTGTATTATAAACATTATTTGTTTTAGTTCATCTCTCGCAAATACAAACATTAATCATAATGGCTTCAGTGCTCAGGAAGAGGAGGAGCAGAAAAGGCGCAGGCAGGTCCTGACGAGCAGAAACAGGGTAGGCAGCTCATTGAAAATGTAATACACTACTGCCGAGTCACAGGTCAGCTGGCAATCTGAATTTTAAAAGGAATATGAATAATATTCTGTTTTATTTTGAAAATGAACTTTGTGCCCTCCATCATGAATCCAATATATGTCTTAATCTTCTGAGCCCTTGAAGCTGCTGGCTGCTCGCAGGGGCCTTTGACTCCTGAACCTAATAAGGAAATCAGTTGTTTTTTTTTTCCACCACTCCTCTCATTTTTATAGGGTCCGATGTACGCGCACCGGGAAAAAAAAGTCCTTATTTTGAAAGTAATTGGCAAAGCATGAAAACATGTGCGTTATATAATTTCAGGCTTAAAAGGGAGTCAAGCCTTTGGCGCGTTTGCGCGTGGGATTATGATGTCATACTTGACTGAGACACATTTGGAAGAGTAAACAAGCAGTAAATAAATAAGGAAATAGCTACCCGTATGCTATTCTCTGCTGTGCCGCCCAATAAATAAATAAGGAAAGGCCCGTATGCTATTCTCTGCTGTGCCGCCCACTAAATTTGAGGCAATGCGGCCATCTGTATGGTTTTTGATTTGTTATATATTAATTGCTTAATTAGATATTAATTTAATCTGTCACTGGTTGTTACTAATCGGTGTTAATTACTGTTGTTTAGCTACTTTAGAACACATCGGTATTGCTACAAAATCATAAGGAACCAACGATTCAATAGCTCAGGGCCTTACATTATTGGAGGTATTTCCAATATAAATTTATTTGATTTATGACGTACTTTACAAAAAGAAAGATTCTTTTCAGGAAAAAGAAAACTGACAGATGTTTCCATAATTATCATTTAAATTGTTCAAAATGTAAATGAAATAGCCAAGACAACACTGAATCATGCACTTCTGAATAAATAATCCTATTCATGAATTAATTTTTGGTTAAGCAGTGTTCTGACATAACACGGTGTTACATTATTGTATTTCAAGTCTTCTGATTTTCTGAATATCTAAAAAAGTTAACCGAAAAATTATCTCGTGAATTGTATCATATTTATGTAAAGATATTAAAAATCAGCTAGCTAGTAAACACAATCATGCCTCTGACTGTTATTATAGATATATAGGTTGTGCCTCATCACTGGGCATTGGATGAAGAACGTAAATCTGAACACCTCTGCGCTGACACATGGAACATGGCAGCTCTGTGTAAAGATTAATATTTATTTAAATACCAAGAAGGAAACTGCAGCAGCATAACAAAACGTTTGCAATCTAAGCAGAGAATTGCTCATTTGTGACATCACAACTACAATAACATGAAACACGTTCGCCATATCTGCATGATGACCTGTACAACCCTCAATATAAAAAAGCCCTTAAAGTTGAGAGTCATGGATATTCACCTCCATTACCTTTGCATCCCATACATACCACACTAACCTCCACAACTATTGGCCGAAACCATTTGCTGCTAAAATAGCCACTTAGCTTTGACTGACACTAATTTTTAGTACACGTAACCCCGGAAGCCTCCTGGCCCCTCCTCCTCCCATCTGGAAATTACAAAAGACGGGGTTTGTGATGCCCCCCCCCCTGCTTGATACTTGAGCCTGTCAGATCAGAGCGTGCGATATGACGGAGCGGGCTGGCGTGTGCACGCGGCAGGCGGGGGGGGGGTACCTGTCATGAACGGCATAGCGCGCCGTGTGTCATCCACCCTGACTGATCCGCAGGGCCGCGGGACTGTCATCCCTCCCGACTGTACGAGTCAACACAAATAAAAGCGTGCCGCCGCGGCCGTGATGGCGACGAGAGATCCAGGGCCAGCCACGGACACAGCTTTTATTCAGAACCTTCCAGATGACATGATGTGAAAAATGAGCCTGTGTCGACTCGGGCGCCCATTAGTGAGTGAGCACATTATCTGCCCCTTTTCGCGTTCAATCTTCTCCCTCTGCAGTGGCACGCGCTCCACAGAAGTCACTCACTTTTATGGGTTTTTGACTGCTGTACTCTTTTAAATTTGAGGCTGCTGTAATCCAGAAAACACTGCTGTCACCGCTGCTTATCCCTCAGACAGCTGCTTTTAGCACCTTTCATCCATCCATCCATCCATCCATCTATCCATCTATCTATATATCTATCTGTCGATCAGGAGAGCGTTTCCCAAAAGCTCCTTTTAGCGACTAACGTAGTTGGACTCATTCAGTTGCATGGTTTTAACTATGTAAGTTGCTAATGCAGTTTGCAACTATGTTTTTGGGAAACGCACCCCAGATCAGGGCATTGATGGGGAATTAACCCCTTTCTACGCCTAGCTAGAAACACATTTTATGGGGTGTCTAGCAATCCTAGGTCCCACTCAGTATATTTTGCCAAATGGGGGGGGGGGCGTTCAAGCTTGTAATTTTACTACCTGTCGACCCCTTTCCTTCCATCCACTGGGGGTAAACTGGCAGGCAGCTTTTAACTTTCTAAGTCACAGAGAGATCTGATTGGGTTTTGGGGGGGATTTGTGGTCCGAATTCTGGCGGCTTTTTAAATGCTGATAGCTACCAGCTAAACGCAGATAGCTAGCAGCTAAAGGCCGATAGCTAACAGCTAAACGCAGATAGCTAGCAGCTAAAAGCCGATAGTTAACAGCTAAAAGCAGATAGCTAGCAGCTAAAGGCCGATGGCTAACAGCTAAAGTCCGATAGCTGACAGCTAAATGCAGATAGCTAGCAGTTAAAGGCTGATAGCTAACAGCTAATTTGCTGTTACGGTAATGAAGAGATGTCGCTGAGGAAGCCCGTATGGGATGTAGTAATGAAAAAAGCATTTATATAGATGATATGTTGATGATAGGTGAAATACATATACATGCACATATCCATCCATCTTTAATTGCTTACCCAGGATAGGGTTGGAGGCACACATGTAAATGTTTATCCAGTCTGCCAAAAGAAGGATTGCACACCTCCTGGCGCATCCAAAGCAGCCATTAAATCATCCAATCAATTAATTTCTCAGCTCAGTTTGCCAGTGTCACATTGTTTTGGCCGGGGCTTCGTGCGCCGCGCGAGGGAGCGTGCCCTATCAACAGCTCGGCCCGCTACGCGAGCTGACACGCCGACCATTTAAACAGGGGTGCAGAGCGCTTGACAAGAAGAGGTTCCTGGGGATGTTTTAACACTTCCCGTCTTACCCCGTGCCTCATCCTTTTAAAGGGAGGGGGAAAGATCCATTTTAATGCCCTCCAGTGATTCAGTTTTCACTTCCGACTAAACACCTCTTTTACCGCACATGACACTTTAACAGGACATACTCTGTATGCACTGAATTCGAAGCAGTGGGAGCACATTTGTAATGAGCGACATAATACATAATACTTATCTGCCTTTAATTCTGGATGGTTTAGTGGTGAAACGCGGCACGTTTGGCGTTTTCATGAAACCAAATATTGATTTGCAACCAAAGGCGAAATGCTCTATAACAATATAATTTACAGTACCGCTGTACAAAAAGAAACATCTGTTTAATCAGAAAGAAATGCAACTGAAATATAATAACAATTTGATCCTTACAACTCATATGGGGGAAAAAGTATGTTAGCTGAAATAAGAGTAGAAATCCTGAAACAATGGCTTTCGCACTCTTTGAGGGTGCCTACGGTAAATGTTCGGTTTTTGCAGCTTCCTGTAGAGGCAGAATAATTATTTTGCAAAGCAGGCAGAAATGTGTGCAATTAGCAGAACGATTTACTGACATACAGAAAATTCCGGCATAAAGCTAACAGTTTACTTAGTGTGGCAATGATGCAAAATGTTTGCCTTCATTTATTAGAGGGGCAGCTGGGTGGATGAACCTGGCTTTTACAAGGTAGCCGTATGATTTATTAAATTTATTATTATTATTTTTTTAAGTATGTCGGACGGCTGTGCGGTGGCATTGTGGCGCTCCCGAATGACTGACAGAGATGGTACTCTGACAGCATCGGGCCCATAGCCCACGTCTCGGCCCATATGGAGTCTGATCTGATCTGCGATGCAAGGCAGCGCACCTCAGGGACGCCATGACGGCGCCGATCTTAACGCGACATTATCGGTATCAGCTACATAGAAGACTCGGCTCGCACTGTCCAGGGAGTGCTCCCCTTCTGGAGGGGAGCCAGGCCTTAGGAACGCCCTACAGCTGCCCCCTCTCCCGACAGCCGATTCTGCCGTCTTCCTTCCCATGGGCTCCCGCCCATTAGCATTGTGTCGCTAACACAGCAGGGCTAGCGCACACGGCCAGTGGCATGGGGCGACCGGCATGCATATACCACCTGAGCCAGCAATCGATGACGGCGCTTCCTTAATATTGACTGAGCATGTAAATTCCACAGTCCTATGGCCCTACATTGCATTTGCAGTCACTCAGCATCAAGAGGAGAAGACCATATAAAACACAGAAAAGTATCTCCCTTTCCCACTCGTATGCAGCATGCCAACACTGTCAATAGGCATGAAATGAAGACACCCACATAAGATTACTAATAACGGCTGTCTGCTGATTTGAGATTTTGTTTTCTTCCTTGGCATGTCCCGTTGTGACAGCTAACCATTTGTTTATTTTGTGTTGTTAAGAAAACATTTATAGCGTCTGCTGCAGCATGGAAGTAATACTGTTGTCAGATGGCAACAGCTGCACTTCCATTGAATTAAAATGGGATGTTAATCGGCAATGATGTCTGTCAGATTTGGCTACCATTAAGAACATTAATTATCAGCTGGCGTCCTTCTGAGAAGTCAGCCTTTTCTTCTTTGAGATGTGACAAATAAGAGCATAGCTTCTTTTCATTAAATCTCATTTGCTTAAAGCTTAATGGAAAATAAAAGCTTGTTTAACTGATTATTGACAAAATTGGGCAAATATGGCGACTTTCCTGAGATGGATGCATAAACACATAGATATACACATAAAAATAAGTTTTCCGATTTCTTTGAAAAGTACAAATTAAAGACTGAAAAAAGAGAATATATACTTAGTCATAATAATATATATAATTCCTCTAGCTAGCATATTATAATAAAATGTTTAATTTCGATATAATGACTAGATATTAAGGTACCTTAACAAACAATGTATGATACTGAAAGGCAGAACCTTGCCAGGCACTATCCCACTCAATGCGCATGTATGTTTGGCATATTGTGGGGCTAGAAAGTTGCTAAACTAATATGGACATTGCATAGTTATATGACATATTTCAGATTTGCATTAAGGACATCAAGGTGTAATATGGTTATTTCACAAATTTTTGCATGATTAACTGGGCAACACAATGTCTGATTTTAGCTAATCATGTTAAACGAATTATATAGTTTCTTCTTTTCAGAAAATGAAGAGGTTTGATATGCTGTGTTACAAACCCACTACATACATGTGTGTGTGTGTATGTATATATATACATATATATATATATACGCAACCACGGACATGAATAACTTGTAGTAGTGGTACACAGAAGTCCGGCTTCCCTCATGCATTCTGCTGCTTCTGCCCCTAACCACTGTGCGTGCCGTTAGCAGTCTGCGACGCTCGTGGCGAAAGAGACGTCAAGCTGACGTCTGGGTGCAGCGGGAGCAGGGGACCGTGACGTGGCACAAACGATGGACTTCACCTTAGATGCTACAAAAGCTGGCAGAGGGGCGGGGCAGGAGCACAAGGTGGATGTGGAGATTCCCAGCTCAGAGCTGCAGAGAGAGAAACCGGTGCATGGCAAACGCAGCTGGCCGGTGCACCTGGCTAGCTACTCGCAGAAATGAGAACAAGATTTTTTTTTTTTTATCTTGTGGAGGTGGACGAAGCCACCACCATCCCGTCCTGCTGTTTATGAAATGCAAATTAAAATTTGTATAAACATCTGTGCCACAAGCCCTGTGGTATTTGCCCATTGGTTAGACACACTGGCGTCCCGCGGTAAGGGGCTAGGGGCCTCACCCGCACGGCAAACAGCGACGGGCCCAGCTGCGGGGTCAATAAGACCTAAAGTACCTCTTTATTTCCCCAGCCGCTCACTCTGTCAGATCCAACAGTTTGTCCAGCAAACTTACAAACGACTCGCATTGCCCTGTTTTTTTTGTGTCCCTGTGTTTTTGTTCCTTTTTTCTTATGGGTTTATGTAATCAGCCTGGGGATGTGTTGTTTAATTAAATAATGACCAATCCATGAGATGGACTAAGCAATGAGCATGCGGTTTGACTTACAAACTATTCAGTTTATGAGCGAAATACTCATTTTGTTCTATAAGCTTGCTTTTGAGTGCTACATAGAATGCATGGTCAGAAAATGCATCTGAAATTGCTGTATCCTACCTGCCACAGACATCTGTGATGAAATATGTTCATATCAAAAATGTACGGTGGCCCTGAAGCACACCACATTAAGAAAATACAAAAAAAAAATGTGAAAAAAGATTTATTTAGGCTTTTCCATTTTCTTAATGTTTTGTGTGGAGTTTTTGCATTTCATTATTTTGCTATGTTTTTAATTTGTATAAGTATATAAACGGCTTGGATTATTTTGGATTGTTGTGCTGAGAAAATCATCGCATAACCTTCCATCTATGTTATCAAAATTAAAAAAAATACAGCAAGCAGTCCCATGCAGATCTCTGTATCCTGAAAAGTGCAGTATTTTCACATCGCGGCTGTTGAAGTACTGCCGAGTAACTACACTTAAGAAGAAAACGTGTGGAAAACTCTGTAGAAAACGTGCAATTCATATATGCGTAGAGGCTGCGGACAGTGTGTTCCTTAGGAACAAGGATATCTTATAGATCTCATGAACAATATCCAATGCAGGAAAGGCAAACTCAAAGTACTCTGAGTACAGATTCTGAGTAATCAATCAAGTACTGAACTAAACACCAAAATGACAATTTAGCGATGGGTGCTAGATGAACGGCCCATCTTCCCTACCACGTACTACAGTAACCCAAAGGTCCTGAATTCTATCCACATGCATCAGATGCTCCTCCCAACATGCTAACGAAAGGCGACAGAGGGACTTCAGGGCAGACCACACGTCTTTCAGATTCCATTTCCACAACGCCCCCTACATCCCCCACCGCCCCCCTCACTCCAGCTTGGCCCACCCACCCCCATCTCGGGAAGACCAGCTCTCCTGCTGGGTGCCAGGAAGCCAGAACCGAGTGACCGAGTCACTTCCCGGGAAGAGTCTACTGGAAAGCTGGTGTGGCCAGGCGGGCTCTTCTGGTGACCTTCACGAGGAGCAACCACACGGACCCTCCAAGCCCCGTGGTGGCGGCTGTAATCTCACACCTGACACACTGAGCACGATGCGCATGTATACCCTTCCGTAAGCAACTTCCCACCAGAAAACACACTAACATTAACAGTGAAATGAAGTGACTCAGGACGCATTATTAAAAGCCACAAAGGTCTTGAAGGATACACAGAAATATGCAAACGACGGTTCAATTTTAATATACTTTTGGTGGGTTTTTTCCAACGAAAAATAAATTAATGTAGACTGATGGATGGCGCCGTATGTCCCTTTTATATAAATTTATAATAATCTAAAATTATTATTGTGAATGGTGTGTGTGTCTTGTGGCAGGGTTGGCGTCCCATCCTGGGTTTTTTGGGATAGGCTCGGGACCCCCAGGACCATGGGCATGTGAAATGGATGGATGCATTTAATTATTATTAGTTTTTAATCCATACATAGTAAGAGTTCTCTACAAATCTACAAACAATGGGAGTAAATAGGGTTTGTGTGTTTGTGTGCTCACAGAACGTTCATGAGGTGCATTAAGGCTGAATTATTATTATTAAGGTATCCTTTCAATATGAGAGCTGGCAATATTCAATTGATACAGTGTTTAGTTTTAATAGGATCCTTCAGCTCAAATACGAGCTGACAAACATGGGAAGACAAACACGTGGTCTCCGGCAGCCTACAGAATATACACTCTCAAACAGCCCCGCACCTCTCTCAATCCACGGCGCGGCTGGAATCAAAGCTCAGAACAAACAGCGTTTTGATATGGCTTTGAAGATGATAAGAGCCCCTGACAGGGAGAGAGGGAGATGTCTCCTCCTGCTCGGCGAGGAAACACTGCCCATGACTGACATGACATCCAAGCCTAAGGAAAAGTTAGCCTTTTAATGAGCGCTCAGAAAGAGCCCCCACCCGGCCCCCTAAAAGCCTGGGCCCAGGCCGGGGTGTGGGCCACTGGTAGCCGGTTTCCCAATATCCTGCCCTCTCTTCGCAAGAGCTGGAAGGCCGTTTGAAGAAAATGAGTAGATTTAGGATCAAGAGCCTTTTTCCGGGGGAATTTGAGTTTGTTTGAGGATTATGACATCTTCATCCACGGTACAAAGCTGGACAGAGAAGTCCTATAATGCTACCCCTAGGTGGCAAAGCTTAGGCATGCAGGCCCTGTAAGCGCCGATAGCAGCGATAAAGGTTCCTCCATCAGTCCGGCTTCTCAGCCAGCGAGAGCTATTCCATTTAAATCCCCTAGTGTAATGTCAGACGTATTACAGTATTTCACTCAGGGCGTAAATATATTAAATTGTAAAACTGATGCAAATATGCTTATGTTTTTTCATATGAGGCGGTACTTTGACATTCATTCGTTTATTTGATTTGCCCTGCCGACGCACGCATCTCCGGGTTATCCCGAACATTTATAACACTCCCGTTTCTCTTCCAGGCCAAAATCTGTGAGGTCACTGGAGTCCTCCTCACCAGCGATTCTGCCTTATTGCATCCCACTCAAAGACGTGTTTGCACTTCATATTTCCTTTCTAAATGTAAATTCTATGCAACTGTTCCACTGTTCGCCACCCGTGCCGCTCAGATTCTCACTCTGTTCTATACAGTCTGTGTTCTGTAAAAAAAAATAAAATAGAACACAGGTCAGTGAAGCCTGACTCCTCTCGCCTTGCTTTCTCGCACCGTGGGCCGTCGCTGAGTCTCCCTCATTACCTCCATGTAACCTCTCGTGATTTTTTCCCTCCCAACGTCCACGTCCACTTTCTGCTTTGTTAACTCTCCTTTCCCTGTTATCCATCATTTCCTCACACTCTCCTCGGAGCCCCTCATTCCATATCTTAATTGCGCTTCACCTGAGACGGATTCTGGGACGTTGGGTCTCTAATAACACTACTACGATCTGCATCTTATTAGATGTTTAATTTCTTATCCCTTTGCAACTTTTGTTATCTTTTCCGTGCAACCCAGCTGGGATTTTACTGCCTCACAAAACCCACCGTTTGGGGGGGGGGGCGTGGATATTTCAGGGGACGGTTGAGGTCGGGGGGGGGAGGTCGACCTCGGTTCTCACCTGTAATTAATTGCCTAAGAGTATAAAGGAAGCTGGTTGTGTGTTAAAGACAGAACCTGCTCAGAAGCCGTGTGCCAGCTCTCGTGGGCTCACAGTTTGCCTCATTAACTTAGGAGAGCCAAATGGCTGTTTCCGTATTTTGTTTGATCCTCTTTCGCTGCACATCCCGAGGGCGCAAAAAAAAATTACAGCCCCTTTCTGTCATCTAGCTCCCTGTGAACCGTGGTTCCATTCACCACCACCAAGAAGCTGAAGCCCTTTCAATACCCGCCTAGTAAACGATTAATATATATTATTTATTCAATTAGCTACTAAGTAGCGGTGTGTATTTGGACAAACTTGTATGCTGCTCTGTAGCTTACAGCTCCCATCAGTGTTGTGAGGCCCATGTAGGCTAGACCCAGCACAGGATGCCAGTTCACTGCAGTAGCTTATGGGTTATTTTCATAAATCTCATTATAGGATATCACTAGACACCCTTGACGCCTATGGACGATAAAAAGAGCGCATGCTCTTGAGATGTCAACCTCCAGCCTCATGGTGACCAGTTCAGGTTTAACGGCATCTACTGCTATCACAAAATTATTACGCTATTACATATATTAGACAATGTCTAGAGATTAATGTAATTATGTGTTTTGACCAAGTATTCTTATCTTCAACTCATGAACTGTTATTACCACTAATTATACCAATATTAATTTAAATAGTAATACCTCCCCTGCTGCTACTCCTGGTACTAATTATGATTATCTCTGGATGTCTGTGAGCAAGCCTACACGTGAGAAGCTGTCAGAATTTAACATGTTTGTAGGCCAACTTGAAAGGACGACAACAAATCAATATTAAACTAGAATCTGCTACTGTAGTTGCCAATAATTCCGACAGCTTTCGTAAAAGGCTTTGGGCTTCCATTACGTTCTTTTCAAAACACACCACAGATTTATGGCCACGACAGGTTATCAATATGGAACACGACGGACACCTAAAGTTTTCCTTATCATACAGTATGCTGCTTTATTATTATTATCTATTTTCCATACCCATTTGTCTTATGCAGGGTTGCGGGGGTCCGCTGCCTATCCCAAAAGAGACACGCACAAGGCAAGGAATAACCCCAGATGGGGAGCCAACCCAACGCAGGGCACACTCACCATTCACGGACAATTTGGTAACTGCAATTCACCTTAACTAGAGAAATCAGTGGAAACCCCATGACTGGAACCCGTGTCACCAGAGGTGTGAGGCAGCTGTGCACCACCATGCCACCAGTATAATAATAATTATTATTATTATTATTAGTACTATTAGCAGTAGTAGTAGTAGTAGCAGTGGTATTTTTGTTGTTATTTAATCCTGGCAAAATAATATGATTATATAAGATAATACTGTTCCTGTACCTGCTTTTTAACATGGTCTGCTATTTATTATAAAGTTATTCTTGTGTTATCCCGTGAATGTTCCACTGCAGCCTCCTGGAAATAAACCAATATAACACATTCTGCCTGAGTGTCGCAGAGCTCGGTCATGCTATTTCAATCAGAGCAGAAATCCCTCAGTAGCCCAGAGCTTGTCTGCCGCACAGTAAATGATGGAGTAAGATTCGTTCATCCATAGCAATGATAAGCCGGGACATTATTATACTGGTAATTCAGATTTATCTGGGGACTGCATGGACCAGCTAGGGCTGAACTGGCATCATTTCCCCTGTTGTCTTTTACCCAAATACTATCTACAAGGCTGAAGCATAGCCCACCACCCAGCAGCTAGTTATATGGCAAGGAGACTAACCGAAGCCTACCAAGTCACCACCCAGCAGCTAGTTATATGGCAAGGAGACTAACCACCAAAGCAGCCTGTAAGAATATGTGTGGCAGAAATGTTTTACTTTTTCATTTTTTAAATCCCCCTTTAGTAGAAACAGATGTCTGATTTGTTAATTAATTAAATAGCTCACTCGTTAAGCGCTTTTGATAAATGTCACCTGCGACGTCTCGCTGGCCACGCTCGTGCCATCACAGCGGGCCTGCTCGGCGCCCCCCCCCCTCCCCTAACCCCCTGCCCCCCTGCCCCTCATCTGGAGCCATGCTGTAGGAGTTTATGGCTGCTTCCAATCGCGTTTGGAGAAGTTAGAGATATAATCCACTCCGACCTGGCATTGCACACCCCTGGGTACTTACATGTGCAATGGTCCTCAGAAACATCACACTTGAGCCCCAAATGCATTGTGGGTGCTCTTGGGGGGGCATCCACAGGCCCTGCACCAAGCCTGCACTGATGCTACTAGGTGGAACTGCATTTGCCTAATAAGAACTCCAGTTCCAATAGAATGTTTCAGAATCTGGATTGACATTAATATCTGCAAAAAATTAATCCAGTACAATGGTCCAGAATTTCCTTTGGAATACCAGATTTATATACAGCTTACAGGCTGTGGATTAAAAATAACACTTTCACTAAAAGGTGTACCTCTATATCTAGACTTGTACTTATCTATACATTGTTAAGTGATGCAGACTTTCTTGGAAAAAAAAAACAGCTGACTAAAAAGATCTACATGTTATTTCGGTCATGGCTATGAAAGGAGATGCTCAGTACAAACACCAGAGTCCCGGAGTTCCATGTGTCATGTCGTGTGTCTCAGGCCCTGCCTCGGTGACAAAAAATAAAATACCGACCATGCCAGAAAGCTGGACCCATTCAAGCATGTTTAACTGAAGCCAAGAGCCTTGATATCTGTAGGCGAGGGGGCACAGGTACTCCTCCACACAGTAACAGCAGGGGGGACAGGCCGACTAACTATAGCGACATCAATGGCTGCCTCTCGCAGCATGGCTACCCCTCCTCACTTTGAAAAGAAAATAAATTAAACAACAAAGGAGCACCTGACATTCAGCAGATTCAGATGGCTGCCCCCTCCAGCAGCTTGTAGCATGACCGCGACATGCTTGTTTCATACACAGAGCATTGCCCACGTATGACTTAATATAGCGAGGTGAGAGCGCATGGTTCCTGCGCCAAAAGTCAAATCTCTTATTTTTGATTGATGGGATAAATGTGAAAAGATCACATCATTTCCCCCCATTGTGCTCCAGTCATTCGCGAGGACAGAAAACCCTGTATTTGTCTCTCTTTTTTGTGCAATGCATTATGTACACAATCAATAATGGGAGAAATATTCAGTGCGGGCGAAAGATGAAGCGTGGGTGAATCACTTAATGCAAGGAGAGGAGCCCAGTGCAAGGACCATGCAAGCACGGGAAAGCAGACGATTCCCATGCAGTAGCATATCTAATTATCAAATTATAATAAAGCAGCCTTCCTTTCGTTTTATAGACCTATGTTTTTTATGATGATTATAGATCTGCGTGCGTTTGCTTATGCGCACGTAACATGTATGGATCGTCTGCCTTATGTGGGCTTCATACATTTTTCATAGTGGAAATCGTATGGACGGTCTAATAGGATTTGCGCTGATTTCCTTAATCGGACATTAAACCGGGTCGGCGGTCGATCGGAAGAGCTTGCTCTCGTCAGGACATCCACCGGCTTACGGTCTATATTACATGGCGAACAACAGGTTTTTTCTGATTAGATTTTACAAGCGTATTAATGCGATGCCTCTTGGTCGTGTCAATATTTCCCCAGCTGTTAATGGGGATTGCAACGTGTGCCAATTAAACATACTTAATGCGCTAATGTAAGCCGCGCCCGGAGAAGTTGTCAAAGTTACAGACGAGCACCGCGGCGGCCGTACGCGGTCCGAGCCTAATGCGTTTCTAATACCGCTGTTCTTCATTATTAGCTTTGTTAATGATTTCCCATATCGATGCTGTTATTTCCAGTGGAGCACATCACGTTTTGATTAATAAAAAGCTATTGTTCATGGGGAAAAAACGGAAACCCTATAAATTAATACAACACTTTCGTTTCCAGTCATTTTTTAAAGAAGTAAACCATTTTAATTGAAAAAGGCCGGTGCCTCTTTGCTTTAGTCTGTAATATGATCTCTAATACTCACGTCCTGGGAAATTTGCAAAATTCATTACAATGCATGTTATTTAATTAGTTTAATTTGCGTTATTTGAATATTAAAACCCATACTTTAAAAGTACAATTACTTCTAAATGCTAAATACGGAGGGTACACGCTGTCCCGTAATCCCCTGCTTTTAAAATGCAAGCCTATAATATATAGGCGGAATTATAAAGGAGCATGTCATATTAACTTGGGGTGGAGAAAAAAAGGGGTGAACTAGTAAGGTTAGCGGAACAACGATGCAAAAGGTCAGGAATTAATGAGACTCATTACCTGCGCCAGATAGCGCCTCGGCTTGGCTCCCGCTAACAGCTTCCCCTCACTCCTAAATGCTGTTTTCTTTCCGAATCGAACTGACTCCCAAAAGGATCGATTCCCTCTAATTTGAATCGGGAAGGGGTTGGGCCAGTCATAAGTGTTCTTGTGGGAGTTGTGCAGCGCGTCATTTCCCAACACGCCCGAATTTCTTATAAATAACCCAAGTTATGCCTGTAAACAAGCAGTTTTAAATGCAGTGCAAACGATGCTGCTGCCCCAGTGAGCGATTAGATACATTTCTGGGAGCTGTTTTTTTCCCCTTTCTGCACTGGAAGTCATGGAAGCCTCAGCAGCGTGGGACGGAAAAATCCCGCTTACTAGCCACAGGGGCTGGCAATGACCACTTGATCCTGTAAACACTGCGAAAAGAGAGGAGGGGAGAGGTGGAGAACAGGGGAGAGGGACTGTGGGTTTAAACCAGCAGCCCCCTCGTTGAGAGAGAGAGAGAGAGAGAGAGAGAGAGAATACTAGGCCTGTTCTCTTTGATGCAAATTGCCACATTCCCCGCACGCTCCCAACTTGCAGTCAGCTTGCTGCTAGAAGAGTCTGGAAGCAGATCTCCCAGGCAGGGATGGAGCGAAGAGGCCAAGATGCACGCTGGCCTTAAGTATATTGGGAGGAGTATTTGTCATGAGAAATATGCATGAGAGCTGAAGCTATAGGCCGCAGAGCCTGGCAGTCCTATGTAGAGATGCCAGGGGTTGGTTTACCAGATATGATAACACATATTCTTGTCTTGGGGGAAAAAAACTGGGCTATTTCTTTTGTTTGTTTGTGTTATTTGCATCTTCACTTAATTTAGCTGATTTAAATGCCATCCACAGTTATTTCAGTACTTTTTGGCATTAGGTACAGCCAAAATATGCACGACATTTCAGACACATGGCATTGTGTGTTATTTTTATTGAATCCTAGAAAGATCCTTGGGAAACTGTTGGCCCACATGTGACAACGGTTACGATCCAGTAATTGAACAGTAAGGATGGTGGGACGGTTACTGCCGCTAGTAGCAAGGCAGCAGAGGGCTTGAGTGAATAAGGGAAAAATCCCTGTAAGAAAATGAGAACAGTATAAAGGTCTACAATTTAAAGGTCTACAAAATTAAATGGAAAGACTGTTGCAACTGGAAAGGGCTATCCCTTTACACATTTGTCCTGACAATAATATTACATTTGTTAATAGACACTAAACACAAGCAGGTATGAGGTTTGGCAACAGTGTGCCGCTGGGAACAGCAGTGGAATCCAAAACTCGGAACTGCAAAATGAATTAGTCTGGACACAGTAAAAAAAAGGGATATTTGCCAATGTGTACCACCAACCGACTATCTTGATTTAAGCACTGTAAATGTGTCCAATTGTAATCCACACTGATTTCCCGTGATTGTATTTTTGCCACAATCAAGGCAAAATGTATGAGTACATTTATATACTCTAAATTATATAAATATGTATGACACATTCTTAGTTGTCTGTATCCTTGTTTTATTTTGATTAGCTAAAAAATCTAAAATTAACAGACTTGAAAAGAAATGTCACTGATACTTATGATCAAAACTTATAATAAATTAAGGACGAAAATGTCTGTTATATAACAGTTATGCACGGTGCTTAAACATTAGTCTAATTTTACATTTATGGGTAAATTGCCTAATTTTATACAATTTAAATGAAAAAAAATTAAATGACAGGTCAGCTGTAGAAAATGTATCAAAAGATAGCCATCTCTGGATTAAATAATTTTATTTAAGGAAAGGGGTGGGGGTTTATTTGTCTATTTACGCGTCTTTTGGGGTATCTAAAAAGGGTCGGGCAGGACTACACAATTTCCGCTCTAAGGTGAAATCCAGCCCATAAATGTGCACAATATTCCACATTATACATGTCATTTAGAATGACGTAGCGCCAAATCTGTATGACAGATTTAGGTGAGAGCCGCGCTGGAACCACGCAGAGGGGCCGAGTCGCTCTGGGCTGAGGATCCCGCGGGCTCGAGGGAGCCGGCCAGTGCGCTTGGGTGCCTTTGCTCCCGGCGCTGGCCGGGGCGCACGGCCGTGGCAGGATTGCCATCTAGCGAGCGCGGCCGCAACGATGCCTACTGTATGTTGTGCCGCACTATAACAGTGACAAACGGATATCAGAATCCATATATTTTCACCATAGTAGTTGTATGAAAACTATATTTGATTACGCTCGCTCACAAGTGCCGCCACACCACTACGTGACATTAAAAAATAATATATTGTTCTTAAGAGTAATGATCACTGAATAAAGTATTCCTAAGTCATGGATTTTTTATTGTGTTATGGCTCCATCTCTTGACAACGTAGAGTAATAACTACGAAGACTCATCGCTAAATTGTTATTTTTTATCCAATAAATAATTACCACAAAAAATTATCCAATACAAAATCCCCAGTGCTAGTCAGTTCCACTTAATAGATTATTATTATTCTTGTTATTATTATTATTATTATTATTATTATTATTATTATTATTATTATTATTATTATTATTATTATTACAATGTTTTGCGTTATTAACAACTGAAAATGCTACCACTGCGGCTGAATGTGATTTTAATTCCCATAAGCAAAATATGTGCTCTGTTATACTATTACATTTTCCTTAAATTGCCTTTAAAGGATTATGTCATTTTACATATTTGAGGATTATTTAGCAATTTGGTAACACTTTACTTGACAGCGTACACATATTTAGTAAGACTGAGTAATACTTAGTTACTACTGAAGTGCAAATCGTGAAGAAATGTAGTGGCCACTAGAGATAAAAGATGCGTCACGAATCATTAATGATGATGAAACATGAGGTCATTAATTAAGTTGTGTTATTCATTACTTCTTCTACCTTCGGTAGTTCACACAGGTTTACAAAATTAACAGTAACAAATATAACTACATCTGCTTGGGATGAAAGATGCATCATGATTCACTGACATAGTAACAAGAGATTAGAATGTTACTAAGACTTAGTTTGTGGTAATTTAATAGAAAGGTACTAGCATAACACTATGTTATTTGTGCCCTGTCATGTAGTGTGTTACGAATAATGTTTACTTGAGTTGTGTAGCAATTACAGATTAATAACGAATCAAACAATACAACTTTATAGTCGTTTCTGAGAAATATTTGGTGTTTTGTCCTTAAGAATATTTGATGCATTTTTAACAAAAACAACAACAATAACAATACTAATAATACTGATAATAATGGCACTTGCATTACTATCAGACAAAAAGGAAAGACGCTGACATTTTCTACCTTTATATAAATATAAATTAGGTCAAGTCTGCCATCCAGTGGGCAAAAAAAAAACAAACAACTACATATTATTCCCAGGATCCAATTTTGCCTGAATTACCTGAATTCTGAGAGGCGCAGAAAAAACAAACAACAACAACAATAATAATAGTAATAATGACGATGATGATGATGATGATAATAATAATACAAATAATATTGATGATAATAATAATGCTAAAAATACTGACACTAATAATAATAATAATAATAATAATAATAATAAGCAACGGTTCCTGCCTATTTTACTCCATGCATTTTTCTTTAAATCCTAGAATAGTGTTAACAGCTCCTTCAAGTCTGCAGCACATACCGTCTGCCCTTTACAGTGAAATGCTACAGTTTGTTCTCGTCGGAGCACAACACGTCTCACAGCCTTTTTACACGGTCGTCCTCGTCTCCCGGAAGCTCTCTCCTCATTATACAGCCATGCACTGAAATAGTGCTTTATCTAAAGGATCACCGTACTGACCTCTGTAGCTTTTTCAGAACAGGTTTTAGCTTTTATACATTGGAGATATTCACCAGGTTCATCCTCGGTTTGGCTAGATCAAAACAATATTTCGGTCTTTTAATACGTCAGTCCATTTGTTAATCATGCATGTTAATCATATTTTATAATGGGATATTTGCATCAGGGTGTGTGCGTGTGCAGGGATGGGTTGACATTCCAGGCTAACAACTTTTCCGCAATGTATTGCTCTACCGCTCATTTTGTGGATACAATATATCAATTAATAACTATAACAGAAAAAAGTAACCGGACAATCCGAGGGGTGTGCATTGTCCCCCAAAGTTCACTGATCAAGGCAAACTTGAAAGGACATGGTTAGCATGGTTGGTTATAGACATAGTTAACCAAAGAATCCAAGGGGAGTGCATTATATTGATACAGTATAATAATTAATTAATATTGCGGATTTTTTAATGGCTAGGCTTGGCCGTACTCTGTCTCTCGGGCAGGACGGCCGGATCGCACAAGTCCAAACCCACCATAGCAAAGCTATCAGCACTGCTTCACATGTTGTCTTAAAGAAATCTCTATCATAAAAAGCAGGATTGTCCCCGGTATGCCCTGGTGGCATGATAACTACAGCCGCTGGAAATATTCGCGTTTTTTCATAGCGTGCGGTTTGACCTCCCGTGTCTGCCGTAGTTCGGTTACCAAGGGGACGGCAGCGAGAGTCCATGACGGGAGGATAACGCGCCGTAAGCCTGAAGTAAAGGCGTCGATACCTCGCCGAATAATAAAAAATCAGAAAGACGTAGCGGTTAATAATAAAGCACTGCGATGGCATCTATGCTGGATGCTCTTTGGGAAGACAGGGATGTTCGGTTCGATATTACTGCGCAGTAAGTGCATGCATTCTGTTCTGTATAGTTACGGATTAATCGATGTAGAATACTGTATATGTCTCATGCTCAGGCAGTGGTAATATGTGGTAATATGTGGGCTACTCGCCGAATTTATATGATATATACTTTGAACCATTTGAAGTGGCTCACAAACGTTTGACCTTGTTAAATATACTTCAACTGATATTATAAAAATAACAATAATAAAAAACAATACGCAGTGTACAGTGGAAATATGCTGGCCTTATTGGTACTAATGGTTACTTATCGCAAAGGCAAATGAAGACGAGACCAGGCGAAGTCCTTATAGACTGCTTAGATTCTATTGAAGACACCAAAGGAAATAATGGAGACAGAGGTAAGGTATTTTTAACAAAAATCTCCGTTAAACACAAGTCGTACGTTGCGGTTATTTGTAGTGAGCCTTCACGCTATGCATCAGCAGAGATTTTATAATTTTTTTTCAGGGAGGCTTCTTGTGACAAATCTGAGAATCATCTGGCACTCTTTGGCTCTACCCAGAGTCAATCTGTGTGAGTAGCACGATCTGTGCCAGCCCACACCAACAAGTACCGCAGTATGTGCTGTGCGATCCGCGCAGATAGACTGCAGTTATACTTTTTCGTTTTGACCTTGACAACAGGTTTGACGTCTTGGTTCTATTATGATGAGTTCAGTTCCCTGGTCAGAATTTGAGATGATGAGTCCAGTCCCCTGGTCAGCAGTTACGAAGTATTGCTCTACAGATATATCCTAACCAAATTCATTTACTGTATTAATGGTTATGGAAGATGGATGGATGGACAGAATCAATGTAAATTCACAAGCCTGAAAAATAAAACACTTTCAAAATATAAAATTCACTATAAGCTGAAAAAATGTAAAAAAAAAAAAAAAAAAAAACAATGTAACGTTTCTGCATGAATGTATTAGTTGTTATTGAATGTTGTTGAATTTAAAGCAAATTTCATAAATTTACTTTAAAAAAGTGACATTTTTTTCCTTCTTCAGCTGTTGGATACAACTCAATTATTAATATTACCACAAGAACTGCTAATTCAGTAAGTATATGTGCTGTATATGTCTAACAGAAGTCATTTTCTGTGATTGGGTTTAAGGTTTTCTGTGTGTTTAAATGTTCTCCCCGTGCTATGGGGGCTTTTCTTCAGATATTTGGGATTCCTTCTGTACTGCAAACACATGCAATTAGAGTAAATTTCCCATAGTGTGCGTGTGGACTGGCTTTCTGTCTATGGTTAACTTCTGAGTAAATCCTGGGATTGGCTCCAAACCCCCATGACCCTGACAGGAGAAGAAGTCAGAGGATGGATGGATGGGTATTTTTCTCTATTCCAGAAACTGAGGGGGCAGACCGAGGCACTATACATACTAACCAAGAGCAATAACACCAGGTTTGAGTTTATTTTCACCAGTGTGGTTCCTGGAAGCCCCAGGCTGTTCACATCCGTCATTGCAGTCCACAGGTACTATGAATGCAGCCCTACATGTCTTTGACTTTGCAATTTACTACTGGTGATCTGAGAAAGTTCTTTTTTTTAAGTGGGGTAAATTCTTTGAGTTACAGGCAAAAAGGCATTTTTTTCCTTCCTTTAAAGGGCTTATGAAACCTCAAAGATGTACCGCGACTTGAAATTGAGAGCAGCTCTCATTCATAACAAGCAGCTGAGACTTCTTCCCCAAGAGCAGGTGTACGACAAAATTAATGGAGTGTGGAACCTCTCCAGTGATCAGGTATATAAAATGCTGATCACCTGAAGGAACCTGTTTGATGCTATACTGCTTACTCTCAAAGCTTATGTTTGATATGAGGCAGTTGAAAAACAACCACAACTCCACGGCAGTGCTGTTGCTATAGTTATGCACGAGTGTATGCTAGACCACTATAGTCACTGTAGTGATTTTGAAAGACTTTTCATCATCTTTGTTCTTTTTGAACATATCTGTCCTTGTACTTTTCTGAATTATGTGAGCTGATCCACAGCTTCCCCAAATGTCCAGTCCTTTTATATTGCATATGCTGCCCATATCCTCGGTACTATCAGTGTAGTTCCAGAACCAAAATGAATGTCATGTTTGCACCCTAAAACGTCGTCTGTCTTCCTTGCAACCTGATAGGGTAACCTGGGAACCTTTTTCATCACCAATGTGCGAGTCGTGTGGCACGCCAATATGAACGAGAGCTTCAACGTCAGCATTCCTTACCTGCAGATTGTGCGTGAGAGCGACCACCACTATTAGCTGAGTTGTACTGCTTCAGGAAGCATGAATGTTTTTCTGTTTGCCGATTTAATGTAAAACAAAAATTAACAGGCGTTTTTTTTTTGCCTCAGTTTCGGTAGTGTAGTTGTGAATGTGTGTACTCTGAAAAGTTTATATTAATTAATACTGACTTGTTTTTCTGAAGCGCTCCATCAAGATCAGAGATTCCAAATTTGGGCTGGCACTAGTGATAGAAAGCTCTCAGCAGGTGAACATGATGACGTTTTTAATCCATAAGAAATGCACACACCATTAATATAGCCTTACCACATTTGATAATGGCTTCCAATTGACTAACACCTCTTGTCAAACTTCTGTGGTTCAGCTCTCAAAAGGTGGAAACCTGCCTTAATTTAAACCAAACTAAATATTATGTCAAACACCATTATAATTCAGACATAGTCCTTTGTCACCTCAGATGTAATTTGTCTATTTATTGCACATTCCTGTTAATTTAGTTCTGTTGCTCATTTGAATAACTATCTATTTTTATTTGTATAGCGCATGCATTATAGAGCGGCAGATGACAATAACTGTACTTTGACGTTCCTCCTAACATGTGTATGTTTTACATTTGTAATTAAGACAGGCGGGTATGTACTAGGCTTCAAGATCGACCCGATAGAGAAACTACAAGATGTGGTGAAAGAGATCAGCTCCCTGCACAAGGTTTACTCTGCAAGTCCCATCTTTGGTGTGGAGTATGAGATGGAAGAAAAGGTACATCTGTTTTTTAAAAGCTTGCATACCTTCTGGTCCTTAATTAACCCCACCCGAAACACTCATGAAGTTTTCCACATCACCAAATCTAAATGTACTATGCTCCTTGGCTAACAGATAAAATTTGCTACTTCATTTAAAGTTACTTAAATTTTTTTTTTTATTACAGTATTTGAATAAATTGCAAATAAATGTAATCTCGATATTTAATTTCTCTTTGGGATGATGGCTTATTAATTTAAAGGCAAAACTTAGTCGCGGGGAGCATTTCAGGGTTATTAAACAATGCTATATTGAGACTGTGACTGTAAGTGCCCATTTCCAGCAGTGATGTTCTGAAACATGTGATGTCTAACTCCGCTACCTTTGCTTTCTCTGACCCTCAGCCACAGCCACTGGAGGAGCTGACCGTGGAGCAGCTGGCTGATGACGTGGAAATCGAGCCAGATGAGCAGACGGATGCTTTCACGGTGAGTGCTCCTCTGGGAAGACTCCCCTGCCACACGCTCAAAATAGTGGGTTGCTAAAGGATTGTACCACAGCCCGACACAAACATATCCTCGTGTTGCCTAGTGTTCAGTGTGTTTACGGACAGATTGTGCCTCAGGTGGTTCAGTCACAGAGATTCGTCTTTTGATAAATGCAGTTATATGTATATCTAAAACTATGGCGATGGATGGATAAAACTATTTAAGGAAAGTAGTCCAGTGATTTGCTAATTGAACATACATGCAATGAACATGTATACATTATATACTCATATATTTGTTCTTTTTAGGCATACTTTGCAGATGGCCATAAGGTAATAATCAGTGTTATATGATATTCATGCATCAATATGACATGATATTCATTTATTTACCTCAGCATTGTCATGTTTGCTACAGACGTGCTAATTAATGGATTATTGGTTTAAATTTGTTCAAAGCAACAAGACAGAGAAGCTGTGTTTTGTGAAGAGCTTGGACTGGCTATTGAAAAGCTGAAGGAGGGATTTACGCTGCAAGGACTCTGGGAAGTAATGCCTTAAGGACATCATCTGGTTTTCCTTTTAATTGTACTTTTACTGTTACAGTCTCAACTCCAAATGTCAAGTCTTTTATTACTGAGCTTCTGCGTAGGACAGAATGAGAATGTGGCCGTTTATTTATATAGTATAATATATGTGTACAAAGCATTTGTGATATTTGTAATTAAACGATAAACGATAATTAAGCTATTAGACTCAATATTTCAGCATTTGGAAGGAACATATACTGTCTCAGTATTTGTGAGTTGTCCTATGTTTACTTGTTTTCATTTCTTTACTGATTTTGTATCTGTAAATAGCAAATATAAGTACCATTTTAGAACATGAGGAGGGATGAGTCATTTGTTTGGTTTGGAGTGCTGAGACCCCCCAGGTAACAATGATCTAGAAGCTATTTACAAATGTGTCAGAGGGAACAAGCCACATCACAAACTGGTGAAGAGGATTGACTGTCACCTGTCATGTTAAGCAGCTGTTCCTTGACCTTGCTTGTAGGTGCAAGGTCTTGCCTTTGTGTGTGTGTGTGTGTGTGTGTGTGTGTTTGTGGTGGGGGGGGGGGGGGGTAAGTATTAGTTTTAACTTAACGTGCTTCACATGAGAAGGTTATGAGTCAACTTGAGTTAATTTTTCACCATACCTTTCCTAGTGTTCCAAAGACTCAAATGATGGGATTTGCCTTGGGAGTCATGAGGGAAGATCTTTCCAACTTCTGTCATATCTAATATTGCGATACACTATGTGTCTGATGGATGATCCCTTCATGCACCCACCTACTCATGGCTTACTATTTATTAATAAACACAACCACATTTCACAGCAATTTGAATGAAATACTTTTATCTTTTGCAGTGTAATAATTAGCTGTGGTTCAGTTGGAGTCCAATACCAATGTTGAAAAAAATGAATGAAACGGCAAAAAAGTTTGTCCCCTGCTAATGTACATACACATTTATTATAGCTACTTAGAGCAAAATAATGATGACAAAACTTTAGCTCTGTGAGCATCATTAGCTTATTCGCTGGCCACCATAATGCTATATTTCCCTGGTGACCAGTTGCTTCTTTCAGTCTGTTGACAGCTGCATGAGATGGGACCCTTTCAGAATTGGCTAACTTGAATTCCAGGAGGCTGGGGTGGGGACTATTTTTAGAGGCGCAAGATTAAATTGCAGGGGGTTCACAGCAAGCTACAAACGTCGCTCAGCCTTTTCCAGCCGGGACGGTGTGCCGAGAAGAACGACGGCCAGCTCTCCTAGTCCAGGAATGGATCCGAAAAGTATGAAAGAAGATCTACGGCTCTATCAGAGCACTCTGCTTCAGGATGGCCTGAAGGAACTCCTGAAAGAGAACAAATTTGTGGACTGCACCCTCAAAGTGGGTGGCCGGAGCTTGCCCTGTCACAGGCTGATCATGGCTGCCTGTAGCCCCTACTTCCGTGAGCTCTTCTTCTCTGAAGATGGCAAAGAAATCAAGGGTACCAATGAAGTGGTTCTTGAGAACGTGGACCCAAATGTCATGGACATGGTTGTAAACTACCTCTATTCTGCAGAAATCGACCTCACAGATGAGAACGTGCAGGAAATTTTCGCTTTGGCAAACCGTTTCCAGATTCCCTCGGTGTTCACCGTGTGTGTAAACTACTTGCAACGGAAGCTTTCTGTTGGAAACTGCCTGGCTATATTCCGATTGGGGCTGGTTCTCAGTTGTCCCCGTTTGGCTGTGGCTGCCCGAGACTACATTGCAGACCGCTTTGAGATCCTTTCTCAAGAGGAGGACTTCCTCCAACTGGAGCCCCATGAACTTTTTGCCATCATCGGCGGGGACTCGCTGAATGTTGAGAGAGAGGAGGTGGTATTTGAGGCCCTGATGAAATGGGTCAGGACCGACAAAGAAAAGCGGGTCACGAACCTAAATGACGCCTTTGACTGTATCCGTTTCCGCCTGCTGCCTGAGAAGTACTTCAAGGAGAAGGTAGAGAAGGATGACATCATCAAGGCTGACCCAGAGCTCACAAAGAAAGTCAAGGTCATCAAAGATGCTTTTGTTGGGAAGTTGCCTGCAAAAGAGAAGAAGAAGAAAGGAGACTCTGGCGCAGCGGTAGTGAACGGGGAAGCCGAAGAGGAGGAAGTGTTGCCGGGTTACCTTAACGACGTCCGCAGGCAAGGCATGTATGCCAAGGACTTGATCCTGCTGATTAACGACACGGCCGCGGTGGCTTACGACGCCAACGAGAATGAATGCTTCCTGGCTGTCATGGCAGAGCAGATCCCACGAAATCACGTCAGTCTCACCTCGAAGAAGAACCATCTCTATATCCTGGGGGGTCTGTTTGTGGATGAGGAGAATAAAGAGACCCCCCTGCAGTGCTACTTCTATCAGGTAATTTTTTAAATACTACTGTTCTGGAGCAGTGATCATTTCTCTCTGTGTTAACATTAACATGCAAGATCTTTATATCAGAAAAATGTAGTACTTTGAAGTGTTGAAGTGTCCTTTGGGGGAAAAAAGTATTTAATGTTTACTGATGAATATTAAACTATACACAAGATGTTAATGCAAGTGAAAAGTTCATTATTACACCTGCGTCTGGAGCAGGAAATGTAGAAATGGTATGTTGTGTAGAAATACATGTGTATCCTGTTATCGATGTTCCAATCGACAGTTTGCCAACAAGTGATTTGAAGGTTAAAAAATGCTTCTAGCAATTTCAGGTTTACCATGCTTGTCTTTATCACCCAACTCTTCTTGTTGTAGCTGGACAGTCTTGCCTCTGATTGGATGGCTCTCCCTCCAATGCCATCACCGAGGTGCCTGTTTGGAATGGGAGAATATGGAAACCTGATCTTCGCAGTGGCTGGAAAAGACCTACAGACCAACGAGTCCCTTGACTCAGTGATGTGCTTTGACACCGAGTAAGCACACATCTCCCCCTTATTTTCCCCACCTTCAGTACTGGTAACTTAAATGCCTGACTTTTTGTTCATCATCTACTTGTAAACTCTAAGAAAAGTGAAGTGGACTGAGGCAAAAAAGCTGCCTCTCCGTATCCATGGACATGCGGTGGTGTCCCAGAACGGCCTGGTGTACTGCATCGGGGGGAAGACAGATGAAAAGTAAGCCGTGGTTTCTAATACCTACACAGAAATCGCTTTAAGCGAACTGCTTCCAAATAAATGACCGTTTCTCCATTGATCTGCAGTAAAGCCATCAACAAGATGTTCGCATATAATCACAAACAATCTGAGTGGAGAGAGCTGGCTGCTATGAAGACTCCCAGGGCAATGTTTGGGGCTGTTATTCACAATGGAAAGATTGTGGTGACTGGAGGAGTCAACGAGGACGGTCTCATGGCTTCGTCTGAGGTCTACGACTTTGGAACCAACAAGTATGTTGGTTTCATCACATTTTCACATTATCCTGTCACAGAAAAAATGCACATTACATTTGGCTGCTCAGCTGACATTTATCCAATGTGACATTTTTTACTTCTGAAGAACTTCAGGCTGAACTTGTTCAAGGTTCAAGGTTCTTCAGGCTTCCACTTCATGCAACTAACATCAACATGTGATCTCTCTCTTCAGGTGGACACCCTTCACAGAGTTCCCCCAGGAGAGAAGCTCCATTAACCTCGTCAGCAGTGGAGGTGCCCTCTATGCTGTTGGAGGTTTCTCCATGATCCAGATGGAGAACAAAGAGTGTGCCCCCACTGAGATCACAGACATCTGGCAGTAAGCTCTCAAGCTGTTCTGTCTCAGGGTTTCTCAAACTGCTCCTCTGGGACCTGGGACTCCTCTGGAAGGAGCAAAAAATGAGGGCTGTCTAGCCAGGAGATGTGGGCTGTTTGAGCTTCCCGAGGATTGGGTTGAAAGACACTGTTCTATCTCATTATAGAAAATGAATGTGCTACGTATAAGTAACGAACCATCTCTCTGTCATCAGTGCAGTAAAATACTGCTCCTTTCGTCTCCTGCCAGGTATGAAGAGGATAAGAAGCAGTGGAGCGGGATGCTGAGGGAACTGCGCTATGCCTCCGGGTCGTCCTGCGTCTGCATGCGCCTCAACCCTGCCAAGATGCCCAAGCTCTGATCACCAGACAGCACCAGCACCTGCAGCCTCTCACTCGCGATGGCTTATCTTTCTCAAGTGGAAACATCCTAATCATTAGGACATAACATTCGACAGGATTAAGAAAGGGAAGAATAGTCAATTTTAGCAAAATGTTCGCACGGAATGTCTCCATAGTTAGGATCTACATACTTAAAAATATAGAGGCCAATGTTGAACTTTCAGTTTTGCCTAGATTGTATTTATGTACCTTTTTTGTAAACTATTTATAAAATGCACCTAAGCTTCCTGAATGGAGAAATAGATCAAAGCTGTCTCAACGTTTCTGATGTTTTCTCTTCCTCACACATACACTGAAGAGTGCATAACAATACAATACCACTGATTTTTTATTTGCAATCTATAATGTATATTTAAAAAAAAAAAAAACTTTAAAAGACTGAAAACATTTTACATTATTTTATATCAAAGCTTTATTAACACTAAATACAGGAATATACAGAATGAATTCTGACGTCGTTGGCACATGCTAACGGAAGCAGCGTGTGAGGTAGCTCCTTGCATATGCAAGTTTTCAGAAACACTTCATCATAAAATATCCCACCAAGTACTTATACCTCAATACACAGCCGTTCCACTACAGACAAATTCTCCTTACGACATAAAACAAAACGGACATAGGCCAAGGCTTCTTCAATGAAGTATACAGGTCATAAAAAGCATTAAGGCAGCTTAGTAAATATCTTCTCTCTCAGGTATTCCTTCCAGGCTTCCGTGGTAGAGAGTTCCATGGAGTTCCACTCAAAGTGAGGAATCTGTTTAATTAAAGGCCAGAATTACGACTTGGAGATGGAACATTCTGAGAACAATGAATGAGATATCTATTGTGATTCCACACCTGGACGACCTGATAACCCAAAATCTCCAGATGCCGCTTCCTCATAACCGTTTCCCCTTTCATGTGACCCGTGTTCCTGCAGAAGTACTTGGAGTCCAGGAAGTCCAAAGCAATGCTGAGGAGAAGAAAAATCAGCAAACCGAAAGGCTTTTACCCTTTAAGGATGCTCCAGGTCATGTGCCAATGACATAAGGGGGGCGGGGCTTGAGGCATTATCAGCTGACTGATAATGTCACACATTGCATTCAAGCAAGCTCTGTATAAAGATCTCCTACCGTTGTGCCCCAGGTGGCATCTCGCTTGTCTCCTTCCATGCAGAGCTCAGCCCCCACTGGACCTTCTCCTCCTCTGTGATCTGTAACTGGTTCTGCTCGGTGTAGGGTACCGGCCGCATGTGCCTGTCCATCACGCACTCAAAATCTGTCAGGATCCGCACAGGTAGTAAGCACACACTACTACACTTATTATCACAGGACAATCACCACTGACACCGAAACTCACCACCCAACCTGCACAAATGTAGGCGGCCAAAGTGGCACTTACGTCCCACATACCTACGGTGTAGAAATAAGGTGTAGACACGGCCACCTTGGCATAGTTCATCCCTCCAAAGATGTCTCCCAGCATCTTGTGGATCTGCTGCTGGACTGGACTGATGCCACCATTGCCTAAAGAGAAAATGAACCAGATTATACGACATATTTGTATAATCATCTTCCATGAATGGGCCCAAGAGAGACCTGTATAGAGCCTCAAAACAAAACTTTAGCTGGACTTAAAAACAGCTCTCAAATAGTGGTGGTATCAGCAGACCAATAGCACTAGTTATTCCAGTAGGAGGCAGTAGGGGGATCACATGTAAGCTCCACAGAGAGACCAGAAACAGGATTCAAATCCTACAACCCAGGAGGTATGAGACAATGCTGTTACTACTGAACCACCAAGCCACACTACAAGTTGTTCCACGACTACTAGAAAAGCAAAATCAGACGTAAACACCAAAGAAAACTGTGAGTTGACCATTTCTCCTAAAACCTCATTTGCTAGTGTTTGTGCAGCTCAGCCCTGATGCGTTCCGTTACCTTTCCTCTGCATCTGCAGGCAGTATCGCTCGTGGAACCAAGGCACCTGGAACTCAGGGCACTCGAGACACACGGCCCGGTTCAGCTCCATCAGACGCAGGCGGATCCTCATGTTCAGGGCATCGGGCAGTGCTACCAGGCAAATGTGGGCATGTGAGGGTCCAGGACATTTTAATAGACTATGTCAGTGTTTCCCAACCCGGTCCTGGGGGGAGGGACATGCACACAGTACTTGTTTTTACTCCCTCCCAGCTTCTGATAGGAAGCAAAAATGTGGAGTGCCTGGCAGAGGGAGCAAAAATATCTGCCGTCTGTTATACCCCAAGAACTGGGTTGGAAAACACGGGACTGGACTGTGGTGTTTTACCAAACTATTGTTTTTACTGACAAAAACATGGTTCATCGTACTTTCGAGCTGGGAGTCCAACTTGGCCAAGAAATCCACGTTAAATATCTCCTTAATTAATTCTTCTGGAAAGTAGTCGGCCAGTGCCAAAGTATAAGCCATGAGCACCAAGAGGTGGGGATCAAAGGAACCTGGAGACAATGAGAAGGTGTAAACCCAAGTGTAAACTTAATTCAGCCCTATAAATGTACTTTGTCTGCAGCATTTACCAATATGCGGAGTGAATTTCTGGATGCAGGTCTCAAAGAAGTCATCTCCATTTGGTGGGTCGTAATTCAACACAGCGAACGGTAGAAGAATGGCGTAAGTCGCCGAATAATGAATCTGGACAAAATTCAGCGGGAGAGAAAAAAAATACATCAGTTTACGGCACGGTATGTCTATGTATTTACATACTGCAAAATCGTTAATCAGTTGTTGAAGTTGCTTGTGTTTAAAATGGTACCTTATGAATGTTCTCTGTGGTTACTCTGGCAATGCGATCGAGAAGTGGGGCGAAAACACAGTTGGTCTTGGTCAGGAAGAGGCAAACCTCAGGAAGGTTGCTCACAGAAATCTGCTCCATGAGCCTCTGGAGTGTCAGCATAGTGTCGTCCAGGAGAACCTCCTCATACCACTCCCCAGAAACATACTTAAGCTCCTCCAGCAGCAGGTCCAGCTTGTCAGTCATGCGCACCCGCTCTAGGCCACAGCGGTTCAGCACCTGCAGCAGGTGTGAGTGCGCACTGGGCGCACTGTGGCGGTACGTGGGGTCGCCACGTAACCACTTGATCATGGCTTGGGCAAGGCTGCTGAGCTCACTGAGGTTACACTGGGGCAAGACGGCATCCACCCGCGAAAGCACGGCCTCTTCCAGCCGAGGAGATGGCAGCATGGCTAGCACACGGGTTAGCATGGACACCTCCTGGGGAACGATGCTATCCTGCACGTGGCTAAGAAAAGAGAAGATGTATAAGCTATACTAGCTGCCCAAAGCGCAGGGCCCTATCCAATCTTCTTGAGTTTCGACTCACCACACCAGTTTGCTTCTTAGCTTAGTTACCAACTCTGGGTTCTGGTAATGAAGCATAATCAAGGCCTGGGTGATCCTGGCGATCTCCACAGGACGATATACGTCCAGGCTCTTATGCAACACCGAGGCAATCCTGCAACAATCGAATGCAATGAAAAATAAAGGCAGGAGGACACATCATCCACCCAAAAGAAGTGTGACAGTTTCACTGACTTGTTGATCAGCGGAAGGTTCCGGCACTGGATTTCCTCCAGGGTCTCAACCACAGCCAATGCCTGCTGGGCACTGAACTCGCCAGCCAATAGCAGCGCTGAATTCTCCAACCTATTAGAATAGTGGTGTTAAAAAAAAAAAAAAACTTAACTTCATGTCATAAATATTTATTGTGATTGCAATTCTGTAGTCTGTCAGTTTCTGTGTGAAGTAATACTGTCATACTGAACTGAATCTTAATGGCCAAAATGAATTAAAGCAAAATAACTTTAAAATATATTATGATAATCACTTTGATGGAATAATAATGACATTTAACATTGCTGTCGGCCAGCTACCGACCCCCCCCCCACACACACCCACACACACACACACACCAGGTAACAGAATACCTCTCTCTGGCTTCCTGTCCAGCAATAGGTGCAAGAGCAGCAAAAAACTTGCTGAAGGACAGAGGATCAGAAAAGGCATCCGTGTGTTTCATCATCCTCTGCTTTGCGGCCAGGCGGAAGTTACAGCTATTAAACTGTAGGGACTGGTACAGGCCCAGGACAATTCCGATGTCCTCGGCATCCATGTTGGGGACATTGTGGATGAGGATTTTATCACATTTCTCCAGCAGAGGGCGATAGCAGTACTTGATGTTGCGGAGAAACTGAACAATCCTCCTTGGGTTGCGGAAGAGAGACAGGTCCATAGTGTCTAGGAGGGAGTCTGCCCTCTGTATGAGTGCATCCCTCAGATGAGGCGAGACTAAAGTAGATACGCTAATCATTAGGTTAGTCAGAACCCTGCAACAAAGACAAAATAACATTATGAAAATTTGGAAAGGCCTTTTATTTGTGCAGAGTGCAGACACCACCTAATTTGTATTAAGGAGCTGCAGATACTCAAGTCTTCGTCACGTACCTGACATCCTCAACAGAGTCAAGCTTCTGGCTTAAAATCTCAGTAATCTGACCCATCAGTGGACTGCAATGAAGATGCTGATCACTCAGACAGACTGAGAACTTGGACAGTGTGGCCAAATCAAGTCTGTAAGACAACAGAAAGTCATTCAGGCACCCCTCACACAGTCCATGTGCTACCAATGAAATGATGGCCTTTGCTCACCGCTCTACTCTGGTCCATGCTTCTGCGACCAGTTGCTGGACAAGGGAATCGTGGGGTTCCACAGTGAGCCTGTGGATCATAAAGTAAAAGTCTTTGGTGAATTATCATCATGCACGTCACAGGACGCGGAATTCACACTGAAACACAAAGCAGACTTAAGCTTGGGTTCGCGTTCACTCCTGTTCCATACCTTAGCACGTCGTACAGCATGTTCACCACAGTGACATCATTCATGAGGGAGATCTTGTTCTCCGCCAACACACGGAGTGTGAGGAACTGTGGGTGTGTCCTGACAAACTGCAGTGTGCGAAGCATGTAAGGCTTCTCCTTCTGAAACTGCCACAGCATCCCAAGGGCACAGCCCACATGGCTGACTGACAGTTTGGCCTTATTCTTGCCCACCACTTCAAACACCTGGTCCTCAGTGGAACATACACGCAGCTGCTCCAAGACCTGGTCCCGGTTTGATGTCCCGATGTGAAAGGGCCTGCGAGGAATGTGCCACAGAGCCCGGAGCCTGAACATAACGGGGACAGTAGCTGGCAAAGGAGGGGATTCAAGAATTCGCTGGGATGATCCAAACAGAACCCCTCATTTCAAGATGACCTGGACACGCAGTTTTTCTGCCTGGCATTGGAACCACTTGGCTTGATGTTTCGTAGTATGACATCCATTCCTAAGGACATATTAATCCAGAAAAACATGATGAAAAAAGGGAGTTGTTCCTGCAGGAAGATATGACCTAATTTATTCATTTTTATGTATCTGTTATTTTGTTTCACAGCCTAAGGAGAAACTAGATCTGCATTTCTCTGTGAATTGTACCGGTATATCTATGCATGTGATAAATAAATCTTGAAATCTTTCATCTTAAAATAGTGGTCAAGGTATATAGGTATGTAATCCTCTCTTAACATAATGCATTCTGTACAGTGCTAAGCATCTTCCTCAGCAAACCGAACTTCATATTTTAGCAACTAGTAAGAAGTGAAACTAAGCAAATAAGAGCGCTCCCTTTGCAAATGACAGCTAAAAATCTTCTCGAAATATCTGCCGTATAAAGAACATTGTGTGCTTCATCTGAATAAACTGTGGTTCATTCGCACTAACAAAAAATAGACCTAGCTTATGTATGTTTTCGCGATTCGGTATGTTTGTTACATACACATGTACCAAAAAAGCTAATAAGAAAAATATGAAATAAAATTACCGTATCATTTACATTGTAGCTACACTGACAACTTCGTTTTCTGCATAGCCTGGTATAATAATCCAAGTTTGACTTTCAAGGGAACCACATTTACAAAAGCATGGCATCTCCACGGAGACCCACGTGGACACCGCAACGTACCAACACACTGACACATATGCCGGGTCTTCGTGAATCTGTATGGTTTCTTATTTTAAATTACTGCATCTATTTACTCAAATGATAACTTAATATAACATCAGGCTAAATAAATTAAATACCAGAAGCTTAAGAGCGCCCGTCGCTCTTTCCTGTTACTAGCTTCGATACGTTAGGGACCGTCGGCTACTTCCAAACAATTTTGACAATGTCAAAAGGGCATTTAAAAATAGTAAAACTGTGATTCTGCTCGAAAAAGAAAAGAAATATTTTGAACGTGTACTACTCGAATTATTCGTAACATTGTGTTGATATAACTGTAAAACGAGGGTATGGAAGTAATTGTTTGTTTGATGTTAAAAAAGAAAAACTACTCACTATTCCCAAACCCTTACCGAGTTACCGTAATCCCCAGACAAAATGATAATGATGCTTTACAATTGAATTGTATATTGTGGCTACACGTAACTCATATAATTAATTTTGTGTATATGGGAACATAAACTATGTTTGACTCAGAATTAAACAGAGCAAATAATGCGAAAACCAAAATGATCACATTGCTAAAACACAAGACAAAGACGTGTCTCGGCTATTCCAATAGTCCAAAAATTAAAGGCCAGTTTATTAGAGATACACACCGGAAGACTGTAGTTCTTTGGAAATTCGATGATTAAGCTCCTGCTCGCTGATTGGTGAATCAGTGACATGTGTTTCGTACTGTTTCTGAAACGTTGAATGGGTCAAACATGTTGCTTAAGGTCGTCCAGGGGGGGACATAAGGCTACGGAATGCATCCGAAAATACAGGAGAAATTGCTAAATGGTTTTATAAAAAAATATTTTTCAGGGGGGCTTCGATCAGTCAAGTTAGCCATAATCCAAAAATAAAGTGATTTCTACAACGGGATAGAACTTAAGTGAAGGAAACAATTCGGGAACTAAAGTAAAACTGAAGACATCGTGCAGGCCCATGCAGTCAGGCGTATTTAATGCAAAGTGCTCATGCGGATATGTTCAGAAATACATTTTATTTATGTAATTAAAATCTGGCAGGAGATATTATTAATATTAGGGAGAAGTTGGAGGAAACGTTTAGAAAAAAAGGCTTTTACAATGGCCGGAATGAGATTATTAGCCAGATGTACGTAGGAATGGGTCTGAGACACGACTGACGACGCACCAAACATAACGGAAGCTGGAATTACAGCAATTGTATAAATAAGCAGCACCTGGGCCACAAATCTAACTTAATGGGGCAGGATACATTAAGAAGCAGGACTTCATTTAATGCCAGGCTTATGCTGAAAGGTGGCGCTGGTCTGCCTCATGAATTCTGCTTTGAAGCATATTAAGGCATTTAACTCGTGAAACTTTTGGCAATCACGGTGTTACCACTTATACATCGCAGACCTTGGTGAGAGTGTTTATTAAGAAAAAGAGGATCACTTCTGTCAAACGTCAACCATTGTAGTTTGTGCTGTTGCTACAGAACTCCCACAAGACAGTTCGGTTGTTCCCAATGCCAGGCATTGCTGGCATGATGGAATTTCCCCCATGCATTATAGGCACCACTAATGATAACCATAGCACTTAGAACACATGCCACTCTTAAACATTTTTATTATAAGAAAGAACTTAGAGAGTGGTACATAGATGGTCATTTGACTTTCTCATATTGTCTTAATAGGAACTTGCTTAATCTTGCATGTTTTTGGTTTAATCATAATTTATGTATAATGACTACTTCTGTTCTGAAGTCGCCCCCTTCTGCTATACAAATAACACTGTCATCAACTCCTAACCAAATCCATAATTGGTGACCATTAGTGATGCTATTATTAAATTGTGTAATTAATGGTTTTCAAAAAAAAAAAAAAAAATGTATTGACACTAATGTATTGACACTTAGGTATACGTATACCATATAGGAAATTTAAAAGAGTTGGGGAAAATAATACATTTTACCATTCATTTTTTTGATAATTTATCTCTTGTTTTGTGTTTGAATTATACTATAAAATCCTAACAAACTATAGATAATGTACGTTTAATGTATCTGTGTAATCGGTGATATAAAACATCAAACTAATTTGTACCATGACAGGCCTTATATTTACCATGTAAACCCCAGTCGCTTTTTTGACTGGTGAAAGTCTTTGGTCGCACCCAGGCCCTTGATGACAGGCAGCTGAACCCTAGTCTCATCATGAACTAAATAGCGCAGTTCTCCGAAGATTGGGCCCAGCCCGTCACTGCCATCCTGCCTGGCGGCCTTCTGGAGTGGGTAAGTGTTTCTCTGTGTCTCAGAAGCTGCATTGATTATTCCCTGGGCATAGGTCTGGAACTGCCTCTCTTGTATAGTAAGAAGCTCTGTGTTTTTTGCGTCAAACTCCATCTGGTCTTTCCGTAGAAGTTGCTCCCTGGCGCGCCTTTCAGCCTAAGGGAATGTTGGAATATGTCAGAAAACTCAAAAATTAGAAATTGGAAATGGTAGCTATTGGCTTGCCCTAATGTGGCCTGTCACATGTTCAGTAAATCATCAGTAATGATAAAAAGGAAATCGCAGGTTTCACGTCGAATGCATTTCAGACTTACAATGAAAACAATGAACATTTCGTACCATTTGTTGGATGTGTATGTCTTGCAGAGCTTGACAGTCATCTTTCATTTTTTGGGCCTTTAGCTGTTGTTTTTCTATGAATTCTCTGTCTACTTCTTTTTGGACTAAAAGCACTTCCAATGCTTTCCGTTTGTCTTCTCTCTCCTTGTCCTCCCTTTGTTGTCGCTAAAATTAGATTTTATGCATGAGAGGAATATACAGTATGTCATGTCTAAAAATAATCTTCTGAATATGTGTACCAATATCCTGATAATTAGTATTTTATGACCTTCATTGTAGTTCTAATCTTGAGAAATATAATTATTACAAACATGTAATCATTATATTTTGCTCATGGGAGTTTTGCTTACACAAGCGTTCTGAGGGCAGAATGAAAAATGATTGGTTCAGAGAGATAACCAATCAGATTGTAGAGGAGCTGGGTCCATGCAACTAGGTGAGACCAAGGGATCTGATTGGTTGATATGACATTTCCCAAAAGCTCCCGTTAGCAACTAACATAATAGGTCTAATTCAGTTGCATGATTCCAGCTATGTTAGTTGCTAGTAGTTAGCAACTATGCTTTTGGGAAATGCACCCCTGATTGGTTATCTCTCTGAACCAATAATTTTTCGTTATCTCCACAAATGCATGCTACAATTTGGATGTTCATTTATCCATCTGCAGGTCGCTGATTGTACAAGCACTGGTAAATTCTCATGTTTTCGTCAGCTTTTCATTTTCAGCAAAGGGTTATCCCCTTTTCCCTAAACTCCTCAAGTATTTATAACAGAAATACAGTATATATTCTAGCAGTGACCGAGTTTGTGAGGTAACTGCCCAAACACCATTTGAATGACTATAAACCTGTGACTTCTTATGAAGAAAAAAAGGATCCTTAAACAATTAGTCTGCTGTTGCAGGTACCATGGCTTCTCTGTGTGAGGTGATGGCATCCAACATGGCCGCCTTCTTTTCATCTTTCTCCTTCTGCTCCTTGGCCAGCCTGGCTTCCCTCTGGGCCACGGCTTTGGTGACGCGTTCCTCTTCATCAGTCACCTGCTCCTGATTCTTTGCTGCCAGCTTCTCTAATATCGTCTCCTTGTACATCTGGACTTCCCTAATATGAGGACAGATACTTCATAAGCAGACTCTGGAAACATATGTGGATGTTATTCAGATAAACTTTGCTAACCCCAACATTCCCTCCAAGTATCCATAATATTACACAGCTGTGCAGTCCCATTTGCCAAAAGACTAATGTCCTTTTATTTGGATGAAAAATAGGCTGGTTGTGTCAGTTATTCCAAATATGAAAAATCATGATTTTCTGTTCATTATAAATTCTGCACCAGAATTAGTATCCTTGCCTGAACATCTCAGCCTCCTTCTCATTTCTCAATTTCATCATTTTCTCTTTAGCACTGACAAAAAGTCTCCTGTGCTCCTCTTCCATCTCCTCCTTTTGTCTCTCTATAGCCCTGATGGTTTCCTGTTCAGCCAGATGCTCCTGAAAAAATAAAGATGTCTATACTCATCTATCCTCCAAGAAAAACAGAACACAACGCGGAGGTACACCCCGGACAGTATACCAGTCCGTCACAAGGCCAAGTTTTTGACATACACAGTAGCACACTAGTTGAGTACTCTGTGACTGTGACTCTTTATACTCAACTGGTCAGATGAAACAAAACCTTGATCTGGATTTGTACTTTCTTGACCTGAACTTGTCTGTCTGTAATGGATTACTTTTGTGAGTAACTTCCCCAACTAAGCCAGTTAACCTCACAACATGTTTTTGGACTGTGGGAAGAATGACCCAGAGGAAACCTACATGATATGTGGCGAACATGCAAACTCTACACAGAAAGAGAGGGTGGGATTCAAAGCCCCAACCCTGGAGGGGTGTAGCTACAGTACTACCCACTGAGTCACCATAGTAATGTTCAACAAAAACAACACTCTCACCATGTGGGCTTTCATGATGCGCTTCTTCTCCTCACGCTGCTTCTGCTCCTGCCTGCTCCTCTCCAAGCTGTAGGCATCCTGAATCTGCTGCACTTCTTGCATTTCTCTTGTCCTCTCCAGCACCTCCTGCTCTTTAATGAGCTCATGCTCCTTAATCCTGAATTTTTACACAGAAATGGCACTGATCTAAACTCCCTACCTCATGCAATACTGGAATTGCGTACAACCCTAACACAAAATAATCTTACAGGAATAACGGTCAGTTCATTTTGATCGACAATATACTTGCAGGTTGTATTGAAAACACCATGTACATTTAGACATTCTTTCATTTACATAATTTAACTAATCAGAAAGTTTGATCACAGGAGGGGCAAAGAGAAGCTTATTAATTAATGACACTGTTTGATATATTCTGTAGCCTATCCCAGGAATCTCAGGGCAGGCTGAACCCAGGACAGAATACCACCCCATCTCATGAGAGCAAGAAGCCTACATGAACACAGGCCACATTCTACCTACCAGACCCTTGTTCGTTATGTACAGTACAACTGCTTGAATGTTTGCCATATGTGATGCATGTGTCACTAATGTTAAAATGAAACAACTGGATGGCTCATTCAACGAAAGAAGGAAACAAACCAGTCAAGTGCAAGTACCTTCAACCTGAAAACAGCGTGCAATGTTTTGTTACAGTTTCCGGGTTGAATGGCATGTTTCCTCAAATCAGTGTGAAATATTGTGCAACAGGCCTTGAGGGACATTTTCTCCCGTTTGGTGGGTGTGTCAGAGGTGTTACCCAATTAGTGTAAATAAGTAAACGTTTTGCAACGTTTCCTCGGGGCTGAAAGTAGCTCTTAACTATTTAGCCGAGCACAGGAGCTTTTCAGTTCTATAGTAGTTTGTACAACCTGAAGTAGGTCAAATTGTCCTTCCTGACACGGATTATCTGGTCACCCTGTTAATAAAGAGGTGCCCATCAGGCTTACTGTTGCTTTAGGTCCTCTGCTACGTGCTGGTTTTTTTGCTTCCTGTGCTCTACGTTACGCTGATCCTGCTTCAGTGCCTCCTGGTCCTGGCTCCTGAGCTGGGTGGAAACGTCTCTGTCCGCATTTCGCCGGGCATCCAGCTGACGCTGTTTGAGCAGCACCTGAGCCTCCCGTTCCATTAAGACTTCTGACAGCAGCAGTGCGCGCTGGGAAACCGAGAGAATGCAACCAGCTTACAAATATAACATTACAAAACAGCACAGGGCTCCAGTCGCATTTTTTATTGCAAAAAATAACCTGCATTCCATTGAATAGCATAGTCAGCATGGCAATAAATATATACATGAAATGAAATAAGGGGCATGAGGATGTGAGAGGGGATACAAACATGAAGCCCCTTCACTCGGTCTGTCTGGTAGTATTGCTGACTTCTGGATTTTTCGACGGCTTCCTTTCGCCTCTCCTGCTGGTACTCGGCTTCCTCTAAGTCAATCTGCTCTCTTTCCCTTTCTTGCATCTCCTTCTGAAGTTTTTTGGCTTCCAGGTCCTTCTGCCGCTTCCCCTATATGTGTGTACATGCACAGACACAGATATCAAATACAGGTCTATATGATTCCTTATGTAAACTATGCGTATTTTCTGGCATGCTAACAAATTTTATATTTAGGACAATTATTATTATCCTAGTTTTGCCCACTATTCTGATCTGTTATTAGTTCCTTGTACAAAACACCGGGATATTGGTTGCCTTATAATGCCTGTAGACTCACCTTAGTCAAAATGAATTGATATACAACAGAATGAACTACGATTTTTTTGGGACTTAAACTGAAATTAAATAAACAATGAAGTTTTAATTGTGCAATTAATTGATTAATTGGGCTAATTGTTTGCATTAGTAGAATACGTACAGCAATGGTATTGGGCCAGGTTTTAACCACTTCTTGTGAACGTATGTGCAGAATTTCCCGCTGCTTGGATGCTTCCTCGAGGCTCTCGTTATGCTTACTGACGTGGTGCAGGCAGTCTTGAATTCGGAGCCACTCGACTTTTGGTACCACTGCGACTTGCCGGAGATCCGGAGCATGAATCGGAGGCATTGTCTCGTCCTTAACATGCGCTGAAGTACACATAGACAACAGATGAAAAAATGCAAAAAATTGCAACAAAAAAAGGACATACAAACTTCCTACAAACTTACCAGAAGGGTTTTTCGCAGAACCTCTCCTTCTCCCGAATTGGACAACCGAGGCTGAGGATATTACCATCTTGATCAAATGTTCGTTAGAGTAAAATACCGTTTTCCCCTAGGGATCCATTCATGGATTTAAACGCAGATATGTGTCGCATACAAATTAACAGCAAAACGTAGGTGTCCCACCAAGGACATTATGCATTAAAGTCACGTTCCCGCAAGGAAACGGTTCCCTAGCAACAGCAAACAGTTGGACTACATAGTCTCGCGATGTTGACATACTGACGAACCAATCAGATTGCAGATTAGCCAATGCGGTCATTTCCGCAAGAAAGGGGTGGGGCCTAGGCAAAAGCGAAACGGCCGTTTGGGGTACTAAGGGGTAATAAGCTGTATTTTGCATTAAAACAACAAGTAAACCAAACAGTAAGTAGAAATACACGTTGGGACGCGCGTGTCCGTTAAGCCCATGTGGATGACATTTGATTGGTAATCTTTATAAAAACCACTACTGCTGGAAGCCGGTTAATCATTATCTAAAATGGTAGGCAGATATTCATATTTTCTCTTTCACAGGCTGCAGAATGAAGACTCTAGTCGTTTTCGATTTCGATCACACGTTGATGGATGGCAATAGCGACACTTGGGTGATCAAATGTGCCCCCGACCAATGCATCCCAAACTGGCTGAAGAACTCGTACCAAAAGGGGCGATGGACGGAGTATATGGGTCGTGTGCTCTCCTACTTAGGCGATAATGCAGTCAGCGGGGAGACCGTCCGCAGTGTCATGGAAACGCTGCCCTTCACGGACGGGATGGTGGACCTGCTGAAGTTCATCGCGAGTAACAAAAGTTGCATCGACTGCATCATCATCTCTGATTCCAACACCCTGTTCATCGAGTGGATCTTACGAGCCGCCGGCGTGCAAGCGGCCGTCGATCGCGTGTTCACCAATCCCGCCAGGTTTGACGACCGGGGCTATATGGTCGTGGAGTGCTGTCATTCCCACGAGTGTCGGCAATGCCCGGTCAACCTGTGCAAGGACAAAGTGCTGGGCGATTTCCTGAGAAGTCAGGCGCAGCGCGGCGTTGAGTACCGTATAACCTGCTATATTGGCGACGGTGGAAATGACTTCTGCCCCGTGAAGAGCTTGAAGCCGGGGGATCTGGTGATGCCACGCAGGGGATATACTTTGGAGAGCATGCTGGCCAAGTCCGATTTGAAATTACTGAAACCTCGAGTAGTGGCGTGGTCCGACGGCTTTGAAATAATGAATGAAATAACTGCACTAATTGAGTAATGTATTCTACAGGAGGCACACCCGACAGAGTGGGGTGGCTACAGGAACGAGCATTTTAACTTGACTTTTGAATTACTTAAAGGTTTGCTGGATGTACTGCTTTTAACAGTTTTGTTGGATTAAGTCGTACATCTTGAAATTAAGGGTATTGAGCTTTTACGTGAAGGATTCTGTTTAAATTAACTTTTAATTGTATAATCAGACTGATTGTTTTCAAAGTGTTTTATATTGCCATTTATTCAGGGTATATTGTATTCAGTTTAAAACAAATGTCTACATGTGTGATATTTTGTATTCGTTGTTGAAATTCGTGCGTGTGTATTATGCAGATATTTTAATCTGAACATATATCCTGTTTACAACACTTCTACAAAGGCATTAAGGCTACAGAACAAGCCTATGTATATCGTAACGTTAAAGTGATAGAAATGTGTCATGTACGTTTTTTTGTAAAAGGGAGACGTATTTACAGGTTATATTTGAATCCAGTATTTCATTATACAAGGTGCTTTCCTGGCTCAAACTTGTGATGAGGAAAGTGAAGCTCTGAATCCTGTGAGAGGTGGAGTTATTGTTCGCTGCCAATTACTGTCAGAGAAATAGTGACTGATAGCATGTGAAAATCTCACCCATCCTCTGTTTTTAAAGCTTTAAACATTTACTATTTCTAACAGTATGCACACTAAATCACGGCTTACAGTACGATCCTAGCTGTAACCTCACAGGCACAGCTACTGCCCAAGGCTTCCGTAAGGAATATTTGGAAAAACAACCGTAATAGGAGTGCATCACGTGGTATAAGGGCCATTGCTTTAGCAAATTACTATTTTTTTTATTCGCAACAGCAATAGTTAATAAATAAATATAATGTTAAATATTCCCTCATCTGTATGAAAAAGATGCATTTGGTTTGTCATTCTATGGAAAATACATCGTTTTTTATTTTACAATGATCTCCTATGAGTGCTATCAAATGAAAAAGAAAATTTGCAAATTAAAATGCAAGACACAGGTGGTGTGGTGCACGTTGTCCTTATAGTCGGCCTAATATGTGACAAAGCTCCCCGCATGATTCTTAAGTTATGAATGCCCAGCCTGGATAATAAGGCACAACAAATTTAATTATTCATTCGGAAAATACTGGATTTCTGGTTAGGCAAGTTGCGTTTAGGCCTCTCCCATTTTCACATGAATGGGCTTATTGGTGGGGTGGGGTGGCCCTCAAAGTCCCCGGAGGCGGAGTTAACGTGTAAGCGATGCGCTTCCCTGCAGAAATCGAGCTCAATCTCAGATAGGACAGCAAACTGTTCTCCTCTTATTCACTGATCCGAAAACCTGTTGACAACTACGAAAAAAATGGCCCAAGTATCTATCAGGCGCATTTTGATCAGTGAAAGCGTCGACCAGGGTTGTAAGGGGATCCTCCAGCAGAATGGTATCCAAGTTACCGAGAAGCTGAACATGACCAAGGATGAGCTGATGGCCGAAATAAAGGTTTGTGCCATTTTAGGATAAGATATTCTACTATGGATCAGACGCATAGAGTATGGCATAGAATAATTTTATTAATATCCCCATCCGGAGAAACGATTGTCGTATTGATCGGAAGTTAGTGTGAAGGTTTTTGCAGGTGATTTATTTTTTCAAACTTAATCGTAGCAAACTGGTGAAGAACCACCTTCGCACGAAATCTGTTCACTGCCGCCTTCACCTCGATCAGAAGTCTGATGCAACAGCCCATGCCGCCTCGCTTGGTCTTTTCTTCTGTGCCAGTGATCTTGCGTAGATCTGTAAAATAGTTAGAAATGAAAGAAATCTCTCTATAGGCAATATTTCATTTATTTCTACAATTTATTTGTATTTTCAAATTGCATTACTGTAATGATAGTCTCGAGACTTAAGATAGATGGTACTCAGGCAAGATTTAATTTTAGCCGCGCTGCGTTCAATCATGCGATAGTGCTTCGGATCTGGTGCAAATCTGCAGTAAACCCAAGTCAACTGTGTGCGATTCGTCTGCACGCCTAAATAAAGTCGACGTTCTGATCTTGGTTAAACAACTGCGCGTTGTCACTCAGGTCTTTGTACTTTTCCGCAACAGGATTACGACGGACTGATTGTTCGATCCGCCACTAAAGTAACCGCAGAAATCATCGGCGCTGCTGATAACCTTAAAGTTGTCGGCAGAGCCGGGACCGGCGTGGACAACGTCAACGTGGATGCGGCCACTAGAAAAGGCGTCATTGTCATGAAGTAAGATGAAGAAAAGAGCATTGCACATGTGCAGGTTTATTAACGCACGAGCGTAGAACCATCAGGGGCGCGTGCTTGATTGCACCTCTCCGAAACGGGACAGCTGTGTCGCACGCAGATCTGTGTCTAAATATTGAAATAGTGCTTTGGGTACTGTTTGCATGGCTAAGTACTTTGTTTTCCTCTTCTTTTGGATAGCACCCCCAGTGGCAACACGATCAGTGCCGCTGAACTAACTTGTGCGATGATAATGAGTCTCTCTAGGTAAGACACCAGCTGTGATTAGACGTTACCAACCAATATGTGGCATTTTCCTCTGTGTCGTCTGCTGTATGTGACATTTTACAAATGGTAGTGGAAATGGTGATAAGGTTATGTCTATATTCCCAGACATGTACCGCAAGCCGTTATGTCCATGAAAGCAGGGAACTGGGATCGCAAGAAGGTAAACCTTCCTGGTTCGTTTCCAGTGTGACTGCACACGTTGTACGTAGGTCTTGTGAATTATGGTTGTAAGTCAGTTGTAACTAATGAAGTCTGAACGGTGTAATTGTAGATGTCTGATGTGACGCTTGTGGTCTTATCTGATGTTTGTAATGGCTTTTCAGTTCATGGGTTCAGAGCTATATGGAAAAGTTCTTGGAATAGTTGGACTGGGAAGAATCGGAAAGGAGGTGGCAAATAGGATGCAATCTTTTGGCATGAAGGTCAGTGGGGAGTTTGTTTAATCCCCAGGAAGCAGTGTTGGGATTGTTACTCACAAAAGTAATCCATTACAGACAAATCCAGACCAAGGTTTTGTTTTAGCTGAGGACCCTGCGACTGGGACTCAGCCACAGCTGGTTGGTTGAAACAAAACTTTGGTCTGGATTTGTACTTTCTGGACCAGCCTTTTTGTGTGAGGTTGTTCATATTTGGTATAAACTGGGTAATGTGTCTGGTTTGTTTGGGTCGACAGACTATTGGCTATGACCCCATTACTCCACCTGAAGTTTCGGCCACTTGGGGTGTGGAGCAGATGTCTTTGGAGCAGCTGTGGCCTCTGTGTGATTACATCACTGTGCATACCCCTCTCATGCCATCCACTACAGGTACATCACTGTGCATACCCCTCTCATGCCACCCACTACAGGTACATCACTGTGCATACCCCTCTCATGCCACCCACTACAGGTACATCACTGTGCATACCCCTCTCATGCCACCCACTACAGGTACATCACTGTGCATACCCCTCTCAT
>JAODKM010000001.1:41135583-41175752 GCA_026780845.1 Petrocephalus sullivani
ACGCGACACCTCCTCTCCCACACTCACTGCTCTGTATGACGCGACACCTCCTCTCCCACACTCACTGCTCTGTATGACGCGACACCTCCTCTCCCACACTCACTGCTCTGTATGACGCGACACCTCCTCTCCCACACTCACTGCTCTGTATGATGTTGCTTCCCTGTCCTGCTCCATTTCAGCACTGTTACTGTTACATGTGGTTCTTTCTGTATAGTTTTGAAACTTGACTTTTTGGAAAACTTTTTGTGACCAATTCCCTTCTAATAACTCCAGCCGTTAGGTCTATCTGAGATCAAACATAACTAGACTGGTGGTTTTGTATACATTTCTGTATTTTCATAGTGAAATGGCTAAAGAGAACTTTGGGTTTATGGACTAAATGATACTGTTCCTGTATGCTTCCACATGTACAGCATCATTACCTGACACTCATTTAAATCTTTCAATGAAAGGAATCCCTAGATGTATTTACCAAGCATATTTAAACATTACAACAGTGCAACTATTTCTATATGCAGAAACGTAAATCGATTTCAGGTTAAATAACGCATGTATGGTGGCTGTTGTATAATATACAGTACTGTTAAAGTCAGATGTTTGGAGTTATGGGGGCTGTAAGTACTGGGGTTATTTTAGCAGAGCTTTTGAAATGGCTAAACTAAGACTTTGGCTGACAGTTTCACACCAATATGAAGATCATTTAAACATTTTTTGGCAGCCTAAGACTTTTGCACAGTACTGTATAAATCCAACTTTCAATTAAGTTTACAAAAAAGGAACAGCAATCATGAGTGAAAAGCGAAATGATGTACAAATTCACAGATGAGCAATAGATGATACCCACTGAACCAGTATGACCCTATACTTAAATATTTTCCTTTTTATTTTGGTAAGAAGTGTACAGCTCCACAAACTTTTCATATAACATTTTTAATTGTCTTAAACTAGTTGTCATGATGATTGCCTCCATGAGACGGATCAAAACTATGAAATAGTGTTATTACAATTAGATCAACATTCACCATACATACCACCCACCCCAAAAAATGAAATCAATCCAATATCTACACATCCACTCTTATGCAATTATGCTAAATGCATTGAACTTGGCATTCAGATTAAAATGGATTGCTTATTCCTTTAAGAAAAAGATCACTGCTTAATTCAGGTTATAGCTTCCACACAAACTTAGCGTTTACTAGTGTCAGCTTAAGAGTCACTATGGCAAGTTGGTCACAGATATTACATAAGTGCTGAACAAAACAAATGCTTTCTAAATCAGGCAAATGGTTTCCAACCTTATTCACATATATACTACTTCTACAAAGAATTATCTGGGGAGCTATGCGTTGGATAAATTGAAGGGTGGGGAATCGGTACGGCCGGTGGTGGCTTAAAAGCATGAGTCTCACAGGTAAACCACAAGACTGAATATATGGCCTAACATTACCAAGCAATACTCATCTACTACCATTAAACACATATGCAAGGAATAAAGATCCATCATTTACCCCAGGAGTACTGAAAGAGGGAGTCATTGTTCTGTGTTGGCACTGCAGAGGACAGGGGTGCTAATTTAGCCAGCAGATTTGACAGCATCAGAGACGACGTGAAAGTCCTTGTAGTGCCTCAGTGAATGTATGTATAGTACAAGCAAAATGGTCTTCACTTTCTGCAATAATAAAATTGCAGTGCTTTATGCTAGTTTGGCTAATAAGAGCTGGTATTATTTATTTCTTTAAGACAACCAACTAGAGTCTGATTTCTTGTGACATTATTGCGGTATAAATTACTCCGTACCAAGAATTGAGTGCTTTCAAAGATCCAGGCTGTGCAAATTAACTTTCCGCTCCTTGAAAATTGTCATTCTCCAAGATCAGAGAGACCCTGTCCCAGGTCTCCGTGGAGAAAGAGTTGAAGAAGCCTTTATCAGGCCTTTCAGGGAAGTCATCCTGAAAATAAAATAGTTATAAATATATATTAAATATCAAAAGAATGTTTAGGGAACTTAGGGATGTGTATATAGTGTAAGTGTTTTTACTGTAAAATGGCAACTGACATCACAATCTTTTTAAGTACAAGATTATTACTACCAGTTGCAGTCATTTGACACTGTGCGAACTGTACTTTGTACATTGAACAATAATGTTAATGTTCTAGGTCATCATGTCCTATCTTAAGGCTTTAGATATTAGGCGTAACAATCAGCTTTTCGGTACAATAGCGATGTGCACTTACACCCACAATTTGGTAAGAAGATTAGTAGTACGCCTAAAATATTAATAAAAAGTGTACTGTGACGCCCAAAAATATTCTGTATAAATTCAGCTTATCCTTAGGTTTAGTAAATGTGATGGACATTAAACTGCAAAAAGTACCACTACATCACTTTTAATCATCTACAATATCTCCTCTTTTAATAAAAGATGTTGTGGCTGCTGAGCTATCCCTTTCTCCATCACCACTTAAGTGCTCGACGCCTCCAAGGTACATCAACACAACAGCATGTGGCATGCTCTCCTAACCAAATACTAAATTACTAACTTCTCAGTGTCACAATACATCGCTCATTAATATTTTAGGCATACTACTTACCCGCTTATCAAACTGAGGATGTAAGCAAATGTCAGTATAGTACAGAAAAGCCAGCATCCAGATAGATGGGTTTACCAATCTAAAGCCCTGCTATCTGTTTATTTCTTGACACATGAAACGGAATTTAGTAAAATACCTCCTTAATGCAGACTGGTGGATCCAGATCAGGCCACAGGGACTCTTTGACTCTGGTATAGTTTTGGATAATCACAAACATGCATCCCAATATAACTGCACCCGAAAGGGTTACAAAAAGAATTGACAGCCATGTAATTCGGAGCACCCTCTGTTTTTCTGGAGAGAGCAGGAGAGACAGGATGTTTACTAAAATAGATGCCAAGCACAGCAATAAGAGACCGCAAACTTCATGGGTATTAACAAACACCTTGTCAAAAATACATAACCTCTCATTCAAAATGTTATAAGTAATTCATATTTAAAAACAAGTAAAAATCTAAACAGCTTCTCACCTGACTCTTCCGTGGTGGTACACTCCAACTGGCTGGGACTGTTGCCCAGTCTTATATCAGGGTAAATGACATAGAACACCTGAAAGCAGTACTTCACTCGAGGCTCCAGGGATTTAATGATCTTTGACGAACTCAAGTCATGATGAATCTATGAAAAGACAATTAGACGTTTGCATAAGCCATGTAAAACTAGAAACTGGGAGTGCCATAGCATGCTTCTTTTTAAACATTTCTCATCTTTTCATAGAAATTTGACGAATATTAATCAAAATGTAACGGAGTGGCTTACCTGCTGACGAATGAGGAAAGGAAAACTGAACTACACAGTTTCTCATTCATGACATAAGGATTATATAATGAATCCTACCGTCAAAGTCTCGTTTTCTTTCCCATAGAAGACTCTATACTTGAGTGTATTACCATATATTTTTCTGAGATTAGTATCAGGGTCAATCTCAATTTTCAAAGACTGGAGGTCGACCGGAGAAAGTGTTATATTTGGATGACCTAGTCGGCCTAAGACAGTAAAAAACAAGGAAAAGATCATGTATTAGGTTTTGTTATACGGCCACGCATTTCCTTTCGTTTGCAACTGTTCTTCATTGTGCGTTTGCATGTTTAATAATGTTTTTAAACTTGTTTAAAATGTAAACTGCACCAAACGGTGAACCCAAGACAGCAATTTGGACCAAACGGTCATTTTTTTTCATTTTTTTATTTTTACATCTATTTTATATCTCCATCCTTAATACAGAAAAAAACACAATTATTCTTCAGCTGTGTAAATACTCTGTAATTCCCCCTGGCATGACTTGATGGATGCTCAGACCACGTCATCCTGGAAGAACCAGCACTACCAGGATGATCTGATTATTGATTTTTGCCTGACATACACCTCTCAATATTTACTATATAAATATTCAAAAACCCACGCTCTACCTATTTTGTAAAAAAGGAACAATAGAAATTTAATTGGTTTGTCATCAAGTTTATTAAGCCTTCAAGTTTAAAGCCTGATTTCCACTCATTCCATAACCAAACCTGAATTTTTCTGCCTTAAAATTTATATGCCAAGAACAATAATTTCAAGAAATATCTTGAAATTGTCTGCATGCCATAAAAAAATCCATTTTATTAATTTTGCCTTAAAATATCCATCCAGTATATCCCATTATAAATACTCAAAAGACAACAAGAAACGAAGTAAAAAAGAATAACAGATCTGGTTGGAACAGATTCAACAAGATCTGGGTGGCATAAGAAATTTAATAAGTATGTTATTTAATATACCATTGGAGAATTTCCAAATATAGCGATGCAATTTTGTTGTAATAAATATTGGGGTATTTATAAAGCAAACAGTTACATTTCTCACAAACTTGTCTAGGAGTGATTTAAACAGCAAGGATGAAAACTATTATGACTGTCTCAGAGAACATATGCAGTGTTCATGCAAAAGCAGCAGAGGTAAACTTTAGATTTTAAAAACATATATTGGATAATCTATAAAAAAATCATTAAAATTGCAAAATTAGCCACGTTTTTTTTCCCTATGCAATAGTAAAAATGTTTTAGCGAAACTTTAACCCCATGTGTCTTGATGTCTACGAAAAATCCTGAGCTCAATCTAGCGGAGAGGCGATGTAAGAACTGCATGTGCATAACATGCAACGTTAGATTTAATATCAAACATCATCCAGCTGCATACTACAGCCATTTTTCAAATTCAGTACAAAATGCCCCGTCTCACATTGTGCTTTTACTCAGTGCCGGTATCAGTGGAAAACCAGCACCTAGAATTACCATTAAGTGCATCATTAAGCACCAAAAGAATGCTACCTGGTGTGGTGGAAAAGCACCCTTCGTGTCAATAAGACAGTGGACAGTGGTCAGTTTATTAGGAGCACCCATTAGGTAAGCAGCCTGTCCCCCCAAAATTAATAAAATAAAAATCACTTGGCTGCAACTAGATACATGCCGCACACGGACAATAACAGGACATTCGAGTAGTGTTTCGATCAGTAACAGAGCAGCGGTGTGATCCGAGCGATTTTCAAGGTAATGAGATTGTTGGTGCCGGATGCGTGTTCCAGAGTTTGCGGGGTCAGAAGAGAACAGCTATGCTCAATGCTAACAACGAAGCCACAGATGCAAGAGCAGCTTTGTACAACACTGGGGTGCAGAAAGGCTCCCCTGAACTCATTTAACCTTGAAGCAATCTTGGAGGAGAAAGAGGGTCATACCCATAATTAGTTTTCATTTTAGGACCTTAAAAAATAAAAAAAGGGGGCCAGTGAGTGCATTGTCCCATCCCCATGGTTAATCTGAAGCCTATGGCAAGAATCACAGGACAAACAGCAGTAGAGACTCAGGATGGGATTCCATCACAGGGTACACGTTCACATACAAACAGGGAATTAAACTGCTAAGGCGAGGCCACGATGCGTCCCACTGAACCACCAGCGTTAAGAGAGTGCAGTAATGTGATTTGGCATGGCACATCGAAGATATGAGTCATGCTGCCAGTTTCCTGGAATAGGTTCTGAGCAGGCCAAAACAGGTCTGATAAGCAGTTACTGAAAATATTTGGTTGGATGGATGGATGCCTGTTTGATGTATGCTGAAAATATTGTGAAATATTTTAAGGTGCATCTCCCACAGGTATTTTTTTTGTGTCATACATTTTTAAGTTATGCCAAAATGTTGAAATCCCCTTTGACGGCCATTTTATAACTGTACATTTTATACAGACACGACTATGGCGGCATGAGGTAAATAAAAAGATGATTCTTACTCTGAACGTGTGCCATAAATGGTTGCGTCTGAGACCATGGCGAGGTCTGGTTTCCAGCCCGGGCTTGGACCCGCAGGGTCACGTTAACGTATGGTTTGTCGGGAAAGAAACTGCAAAACGTGTCGGCCGTAGGAGCGCAACCTCCATAATCCTCCCAAACAACAGCAGAGCTGCTGCAGAAGCAATGGTCACACACACTGTATCAGAAACTTATCATCAGAATCCCACAGCAGGGTTAGTATTGCAGGATTTATATAACAGTTTATTCAGGAAATCTTGGACATTATTCATCATTTTAATGTCTGAATAATGAGAGCAGGGGTGTTGCTAAGATCTACAGGTATCAAAGCTTAGCCCAGAGGCCTAACCTTGTGAGGGTCATCATATTGAATTCTCTCCCTCAGAAGTTACTATGATTATTAAGGCTTGGGGAAATGCAGCCCCGGACAGACTTTTGTGATATATGCAACTCTCAAACAGCATGGCTGTTAAAACATCTGGGTCAAACAAATCATTTGCGGTTCTTATGGATTGACTCGGGGCCACAGGTTGAATGAGAATATACTTACAATTTGTACTGCACAAAGTATTGTAGTGTTGTATTGTCCACAGTCTGTAGGGGACTCCAATGTATCACATTATGCAAATTATATGAATCTATTGTTACATTCCCCAGCCTTGGCAGAGACAAACCTGTTGAACAGTAAGAAAATGTATTATTACAAAGCATTGTTACACAAAAGTATAAGTTATGCCCATTCCTCAGGTACATGCATAGTTTTTAATTCGTTGATAACAACACTGATACAGGTAACTGCTAATAACAAAAAAATCTGTTGCCACAAATAGAAAACACTGAGTTTTGTGTGGTGTATTAGAAAGAACGGCGAATTCCTAGTGCAATTAATGGTGTGCCATAGCTATCAAGATAACACCATTGTTCACTGTTGATTCTTGTCACTTAAAAGTAAATAAGCTCACTGTAAAAATTTCCTTCAGAAACGAAACTGATAGGTATTTACATAACTAAATCTACAGCCCGTATTGAACTAACTTTGAGCCAGTATATTAATTAGGGAGGGAGGTTTTCTTATTTAAAATAAAGTTTTATTATTATTATTATTATTATTATTATTCATTTTGCTACTCCGTTTGTCCCATACAGAATTAGAAGTAGCCACAATTACAAGTTCCTTAAGTCAGGATATTAACTAAGCGGGGTTATAGACTTCAGGTCTTCTCTCCTAATGATGCCTTTATATTCTACAAATCTTACGTTCGTGCATAATTTCGGGCTCGTCTTAAATCACGGTTGATTTTCATTTGTTCAAATAAACAGCTGCCCGCGCAAAAATAAAATAATGTAGAATAAGCGCGGCGGGGCATCTTCGGGCGCATCCATCCTTCGGGCAGCGCTGCCTTTCCGACGGCCGGGACCTGAGGGACAGGCGCGGCGCGAAGGACCGCGAACACGTCCGCAAAGCGCGCTTTAAAAACGCACCACTTACCGCCGACGAGGAGCTGACTGAGAAATACGCCTGCCAGGAGCATAGCACTGGCAGTCATGTTTCGGTGCCGCGGTAAAAGGTGGCGAAAGGAGGCATGTTCCGGCCTACATGCCGGCTCGTAGAGACGGCGCCCTCCCGAGCTCCCGACTGCGCACCGCACCGGACATCTTTCCCTTCGGGAAGCGGAAATGGAGCCGAGGACGGCGGCCGTGACCGGAAGCGGCGCGCGAAGGAATCCGCGCGAGCCGTGCTGCTGAGAAGTCTGATTGCGAAACAGCTGTTACGCGAACCGAATTACGCAGTATGTAACCGGTAAAACTGCCAAATGCTAAAAGAAAGGGCTGATAAAAATGTGATATATGTGGTATAATAATATAATATATACATATATAATAGTATAATAATAATAATAATATACTTAATATAACTAGGTGTATTTAAATTTTTTATTGCATTATGCGTCTCTTCTCTTATGCTCATACTATTAATAAATTGAACATTTTTACGCCTTATGTAACAGGTAAAAATGTCAAATGTAAAAATAAGAATGATAAAAAAGATATATAATAATAATAACAGTAAACTTTATTTAACGAGGTGTTTTTTTGTTTTAGTATTATTATTTTGCGTTATCTGTTCACTTATGGGAAGTCTATACATCCAGAATCAATTAGAATCAGCCATACAATTATCAGGAGGGTCCGTACTGAGACCCGTTTTGTCAGCATTTTGTACAGCAATATTGTTTTGGGGTAGCGTGCTGTATATTGCTATACACCTGTATGGTTTGCGGTTCAGAAACCACCTTCTGGGGGAATTTGCTCATTCTGCATAATGTAAAGCTACTAGATCAATTGATTTGTCTAAGTTGCTCATAATTTGTGTGCCTTGCCCCTTGTGTTTTCTGGACACAGGATGGATGGATTGCCCTTAGCTAACTTGTGTGTGACCAGACTGGTGGCTAGTTACTGCCATAAATCACTTTCCCTGTAGCTGCAAATCCAGAGGACAAGAATGCCCAGCATGCTCTGCTCCCACATGATTCGCCAGGCTCACGTAGAATGCTCTGTGTCTTGGGTAACTAAGGAACCTCTACTGTTTAGCTTCATTGGCAGAACAGTCTCTCCAGCCCCCATAGACACTCTGAGTTTGAGTGTATTTACGTTACCAACTTATGTATAGGCAATGGCAATCACTTGGAAGATGATCAGACAGCCCCAATTCCCAAGATGTTCTGTGACAGTGTTTCATTTGTTATACAAAATACCTCTAGTTTATAACGTTAGGGAAGCACCAAAGAGGTCCTCTTTTTAAAGAATCAAATTACCATGGTTGAGTTTCTCATCTTTTTGTTATTTTTATCAGACTCAAAAGGAGGGCAGAGCACAGAGTGGAGTCATAGACATTGTTTCTAACGTCTTAACAACGACCTATTACCTTGCTATCCTTCTCATCCTACCTTGCTATCCTTCTCATCCTACCTTGCTATCCTCCTCATCCTACCTTGCTATCATTCTCATTCTACCTTGCTATCCTTCTCATCTTACCTTGCTATCCTCCTCATCCTACCTTGCTATCCTCCTCATCCTACCTTGCTATCCTTCTCATCTTACCTAGCTATCCTCCTCATCCTACCTTGCTATCCTTCTCATCCTACCTTGCTATCCTTCTCATCCTACCTTGCTATCCTTCTCAGCCTCAATAACAGGTCTTGATCATTGATCTATGCCAGTCTACTGTCCTTGTCAACAGCATTGGAAATTGACTTTATTGGAAAATAAACAATGGAAGTGAACACTCATAGTCTGGTGATCTAGCAGTTGGAATTAGAAATCAATAAGATATCTACAAAGACAAGCATGCCAATAATACACTGGTGAGTTAGGGATGATCCTTTTTCTAAAATCCGTGTTTTGCCACTTGCTTGTGTACAGTCATGAATAGTCAGGGCCAGATCTATCTTTTCAGATGCTTTACTTGGGAGGCCCTCCTACCATAAATCTGATGATCTTCCTCCATAACTCATGTCGGGCCCCAGGGCAACTGCCTATTCTGACTATAGCTGTTTATAGTAGTTCTTGATTGAATTCATTCTGCACTGTGAAGCAGCGAAAGCTAACCCCAAGCTGAAGGGACACATTATGCCTACTGGTCATATTTCAGTTAATTGGTAAAATATACATATTTAGACTTAAATTCTGGCTTCCAAAGAAAGCACGCTCTTACTAAGTTTCAAATGGCTAATATAATTGCACATCTTCTCATTTGGGAAGCCGAAATGGAATTGAGAATCATAACCCTTAGCAAAGCACAAGGAAATCTGTACGATAAATACAAATGCATCTCGCGCTGTGAAACAATTGTTACCCTAGGCACCAAGTTAAAGAGCCAAACATGGTTTTTTTAATTGCATAGCATTAATTGCTAATATTGCTGAATACGCTAACATTACTTGTAGCCCTGTAAAACATACAAGAACCTCTTTTAATATGCTGACTGTAAATTTTGTATGCTAAACTTAAACATTTCTTAACATTGTGCATCATATTTCAACTTTTACATACAGAACATATTTTTCAATGGGACATGTCATTGCAGATTTTTCCCAGCAGAGGGTGTAGCTACATCAGTTATTGTCAAATCGTTGTCCAGTATTTTGGAAAAAATTATTCCGAATGCCTATGAAAATTGTAAATCTGTGTTTGTCTTCCCTAATTAGATTTTTGTAAATGTTACACTTTACGGTGTAGTATTTTTGACGGTGCTGAAGGGAGTGGCGAGTAAAGGCTTGCGAATGCAATTGGGGGCTCTACATTCCTATGAGCCACTGTTTCCACATTTTCAGCATTACTCAGGAAAGAAGACGTCACGGAGGGTCCGCAAACAATAGCTCCCACAGGAAGGCAGAGCCATTAAGCCACTGGATATATGGAAAAGAGTGGCTACAGGAAGGTGAAGCACATACAAAGCACAAAGAGGCAGTCTAGGTCTATTTGGACAGAGTATGTACACTTACACAACCACAAAAGCATTCCCACTACTGATATCCATTTGGAACATCCAAGAGAAACAGATGTAAGCACAACTGGTGCTTTGAAGAGCTAGTTATCATGTAAGGTCGACTGGTAGAAGACTGGTACAGAAGTAAGCACTGAACTGAACTATTTATGAAAAATAAAACATAATACTAAAAAATGAAGCACTATATAAGAAAAAGTACACACACATCCCTTGTGATTTCATGCCAAGACTTTACCCTTGATGAACCTTCATATTTTGTTCTTTTCCTTAGAGCAAAAACCAGTCGTAAAGCTAATTTACAGACTTTAGGGAGGAGTTAAGTTTATACTTCACACACATACAAACGGAGAAGCAACGTTGCCAGCACTGGGCCGGGCTAACTGCCATGGAAACCAAGCTCCTCCCAGATTAGTATGGGGCGAGGTTCCTAAGTTGAGTAGACAGAACGTTCCTATGCTTTAGACCGCTGTGTGGCTGTATCTGAACGAGTCAGAGGGGGAGAGAGAGGGAGAGAGAGGAGGAGAGAGCGAGAGAGAGTATGAACGTTCCATGTGAAAAAGGGTGGGGACACCAGACCTAAGCGCAAAGAAGCTTTTTCCTGAGCTGGGCGAGCTAAAGGTCTGGATATCAACCTGTAGAATAGACTTTAAAGGAAGGTAGAAATACAGTAGCAATCCAATTTGAAAAATTTGGCAAGTTTGAGAGCAGTTGTACTTCAGAATGGGCGAAGATGCAGTACAGGCGGAGAAGGGCAGCGCGGTGACTCCTCACGAAAGCCAGGAGCTTGTGGTGCCCAGCCCCAGTCCTACTCAGATGTCACCTACCATGCCTGGGGGGATCCCAATAGGGGAGTCCACAACGGCGATGAAGGACAGCAACGGGGACAGCCAGGTCAATGCTATTACAGTACTGACACTACTGGACAAGCTGGTCACCATGCTGGACACCGTCCAAGAAAACCAGCAGAAGATGGAGCAGCGGCAGCTGGACATGGAGAGCGCCGTGCGTGGCATCCAGACCGACATGACCAAGCTCTCCAAGAGCCACACCTCCACCACCAACACGGTCACCAAGCTGCTGGAAAAGTCCCGAACGGTCAGCGTCCACATGAAGGAGGTCAAGGATAAAATGGACAAGCAGGCCGTACAGGTGAAAAAGCTGGAAGCCAATCACTCCCATCTCCTCAAGAGAAACAACTTTAAGGTGCTAATCTTCCAGGTAAGACTTGAGACAGAAGGTTTCAGAAAGGAACGGCAAGAATGGGGGGGACGACAATATTTATACACACACACACAGTGCTCAATCACGAAAAGCCTACTTGCTGCTTGCTGGAATGGTAAAACAACCAGCCAACCAAACAACCCACGATAACCCAGTGCTACTTTCACACGTAAAGTACTACTAAACAGTGCAATACTCAGCACCTAGGTGAAGGTGTTAACTAGTGAAATAGCTTAACTCCAGGTTACTTGCCAACTGTAAGTGGTGCCAACTGTAAGGAAGTCCCTGTTTATGGTTGGGTGGGGAGACCAGTCTACTCAAGGAATTTGTATGTGGCCAAGGAATTTCTGAATTGGGTGTGATAATGTGCAGGGATTTCAGTAGATGAACATATTTGGGCATATTTGGAGTAGCCATAAAGTCATTATTCCATCCATCCAGCCATCTTCCAGCTGCTTATGCTAGTCAAGGTCATGGGAGTTTATCTAAAAACCACAACTTCTAAAAAGTAATTTTAGATTTAAAGAGTAGTCTTCCACATCTTTGGTTAATGTGGAAATTATATGGAGTGTACCCCAGCCCTGTACGCTGTGCTGCCTGGGACAGGCTCCAGGCCTTCCGTGTGACCCAGACCAGGATAAGTGGTTAGGAGATGAATGTTTTCCTTAAGGATTTAAGGACTTCATTTAAATGTTATCCTTTACGGATAAAGATGGCTTTATTCCCAGTGAACAGAATGAGTAGTGTTGTGAGACTCAAGCATCCACAATAACAAAATTATATGCAAATAAAAAATGATACATTTACCACTGTGCCTTTTTTCATTCGTATGCGTAATGAATTTTCATGTGGATGGAAGGTAAGAAAGGGAACAAAGTTTCCCCGTACTGGAAAGTGTGTGTAGAACAACATGAAGGAATCATTCATAGCCGATGCTTGTGTTATACCTTCAGTGGCATGTTATTACTGCCCCAGAATGTCTCAGTAATGTCTCAGCACACACTTTATTCTTCACAAGGTGCAACCAGCTACAGATTCCCCACAGTGCACCCCCTGTTTGGGGGCAGTCCCATGGTTGGGCAATCCAAATTTGGAATGTGGAATGTGGCAAATCAATCTTTTAAACACAGCTGGAATTTTTATGGAAAGACTAATATAAACATAGATAATTCTTCTATGCTTCGGTTAGTGTTTTACATTAACATTTAATCAGTTTTACATTAATATTACATCACACACAGTACATAGCAGTTGTCTGATTAATAGCGGCATTACGCCTAAAGTATCTTCCATGCAGGCATAGAGTTTTATAAACTGTGTGTGTGTGTTCCCCGTCAAAATTAATCTGTGTTATTGTACTTATCTGCTGGCTATTTCCCAATTCCTTTGACATTGTGAATGTGGAACAAGGGGAGGACAAGATTCCAGTGTATGAATCACAATCCAAAATACTAAATAATGACTTGTTGAAATAACAGAGGCCATAGAGGCGGCCTCTTAAAATATAAATAAACTTTGAAGGCCCCAAAAGTGAGATTATGACATGGAGAATCGATACAGATACAGATATAAATGCAAACAGTGGGGAAAATACATCTAAAATTTGTGTACAATTTTCAGGGACAAGGGAACGGACTGCCAGGGTAAGACATAATATCTATTAGAATGAGAGAGTGTTTGTGTACAAATCACAGAGGAGGGTGATAATGGGATTGGGGAATCATAAACAATACATCTTTTGTTTCGCTATTGTTATTATAAAATGCCATCCATGCATGTTCTGTTCCTAATAACGGATCAACAATGTTAATATAAACCTCTCAAACCAGTCATAATAAAGAAAATAGGAAGAAGAAATTACTGTTCAATAAAAAAAAACTGTTCAATAAAAAAAATAACTATGTTTTTTTTCCAAGGAAAAAAACTTTACTGTATGATCATTACTGCTCACTGTGATTGAAAAAGTAGTGAAGGTTTCAAAACCCAAAGAAAAACAAACTGGAAAATCTGAATGGACGGGCAGACAGAACAAACCTTGTAAACAAATAATCACTGACCCCAGTACCTATGGGGATTTTGAGTGCTACTTCATTCTTGTGCTCTTCCTCTTTTCCTGACAGTCCCAGTTACATCGTGGTTGTTTCCAAGACAGGAGAGGAACCGCCTTTGTGTGACTGTGGACTGTAGCTCGCAGCCAAAATCTGTTCCATGCATTCCAACAGCATAAATCAGTTTCTTTTCATTTACTCCAGAGATCAAAGAAGAAACCCTTGTACACATAATTTTAGATGATGCATTTAATATTTTTGCAAATCTAATTGCAAACAATTGATTTGTTTCAAAAGGATTTGGTCAGGAATTACATTGGCTGAATCAGATTCATTGTTTCTTGGCTTAAGTCTTGCCATTAAAACAATTTTCTTAATATAATCTACTGTCACTTTATATGAAATACATATCATGTTAGTTAAAGTCATGCTTTAGAATTACTAGCACGTCTTGCAACGTAATACTGGATAAGTGGTACGGAAGATGCACAGATGTTCCAAAATAAATCTGAAAGTATAACAAACAAACAAGTAGTAAATAAACAAAAACAGTGAATAATCTTTGCCCCTTAGTTATCCTTCCATGGATAACCATAATATCCATCCATCCATCTTCGATACACTTATCCTGTTGTGAGAGTCATCAGCAGGGGAGGGGCTTGGTGGTAGGCTAGAGTCTGTCCCAGGCAGCACCAGGTACCAAACTGAGGTTCTCCCTGAGACTGAGGGGGATATCTATAGTATCAAAATTAAGTCTGCATGACTCAATAATTACTAGCAAAGCCTCCACACATGGAGTAGAGGCAGAATTTCAGCCCAGCCCTGCAGGTGCGATGCTGCATTTTCACCCACTGAGCCATCCATTTGCCACACCTGTTCCCATGATTTTCACAGTTAAAATTCATTTGTAATGAAAAATAACCCTGTTCATATTTAAATAACAGAATCATATTACCTATATACCAAATGCAGTTTGCCAAAAGAATAATATGCTTATTAATTTAAAACTTTCTGTTGTTCTTCTCACAAAATATCTTGCTTTAGGAGGAAAATGAAATTCCCCCTACTGCCTTTGTGAAGGACCCTGTGCCCTACCCTCGTGACGCAGAGGAAGAGACGCCCACAGCGGACGCCAATCGTTCGCAGGAAGAGGGGCTTCAGACAATCAACTTATCATCTGATGAAGAACTGGGGCTCGATGAGGAAGACGATGACAGTGTGACTGGAGAGAAGATGGATGAGATGATGCAGAAATCCCGGGCTGAGAAGATCAAGCGCTCCAGCCTGAAGAAGGTGGACAGCCTCAAAAAGGCCTTCTCACGTCAGAACATCGAAAAGAAGATGAATAAGATCAGCACCAAGATCAGTACCAGTGTCTCTGCTGATAAGCGTGAAAAACTCAAGAAGAGCTTCACATCCAACGACCCGAGCAATCCCAGTGTCAAGAGCTCCTCCTTTAAGGTGCCGAGTCTCACATTCGGTATCAAGAAATCGCACGATCCCGAGGCCCCTCCAAAGGCTGAGGGCAAACCGGCCATCGTGGCTGCAATAGAAATGGCTCCTATAAAAAGCTCAGAGGAAAATCTCCCTTTCACCAAGGTGCACTCCGACCTGGCCCCGGCGCTGGAGGAAGCCCTCATTGATTCCTCAACTCACATAGATGTTGAGCAGTCTCTGGCAGAAGACGACAATCCTGAGTATGCCCTGTCCTCCACTCTACCCCAGGAAGATCCCACCCCGAGCCTTTCCTTTGCACTGCACCAATCAAACGAAGAAACAGAACAGGAAGAACAAGACCAAGAAGACGAGAATAAAAGAGTCTCTCTAGCGGAAGACTAGCATCCCATCCTGAGGGCTTGCAGTGGAATGATGTGGTCAAATGTTTTTTTCTTACCTTTTCTATTTTCCATCCCTAACATCCAGTACCTCAGTACCTTCCTCCCTATTAACACCTCCAAGTATCTTTCTCCTCATGCACACGTTTCATACCTTTCCCTCTTTCATTTAATGAATGAGCACCAGTGTGTATTACTGTACACATGCATGTCTATGGTTAATCAGATTTTGTATGTAGTACAATGTAGCTACTTCTCATGTAAGCTTTGCCATGTGTTATCTACCAATTGTGTAATCTGAGTGCCTTAAGCAATTTTCCCTACTACCTTTTCTGAGGGCTTTTTTTTTGCTAAAGTAGAAAATTCAAAAAAATCGAATTAATTCTTTTGAGCACAGTTATTTACCTTGGTCCAGCCCTACTGAAGACTGTAAAGATCAAAAGCAAGACCAACAATACACAGAACCAGAGACAGAGCCTGCTGTAACTTAACTATGAAGTGAGCGGTTACTAGTTGTGACAAGCTTTCTCTGCTAGTCTTACTTCAACTGCTTCTTTTATGGACCAATGTTTCATATAATGAAGTTGCCCACTTTGGAAAATATAGCTCAATAAAACATAAGGGGGGTTTCAATTATTAAAATCAATTATTCAATAACAACCCAAGTTTGTATTTCAAGTGTTCAATTTTGGATTCAGATAGAATGTCAAAGATTTCACAAAAGCTCGGATTTAACAAACGTAATCCAATCTTTTATCGTCTTCTTTGTTCTAATTGTCTTGTACATGAATTTCTTCCTGGGAGCTTTGGTTATACTGATTTAGATGTGCTTAAAATTTAATAAGATATATTACAGAATATATCAGAAGGTATTTCAGAAAAAGAGGGCTTATCTACTGACCCATATACCTGCCAAAAAGACTAAATAAAGTATGGTGGCATTCACTGAGAAGTACTCAGAGAGTGATCATAATTTAAATGGCCCGGTTTCGGTGCATGGAGATGCAGAAAACTCCAGTGGTAAATGCATGGAAATAATTTAAAAATAATTTCTTTATTTGCAAAATAAAACAATGGCGCAGTCCATATAACTGTCATTGGTGTAATTAGGGTTGTGGCAGCCCTGGAGCCCATATCTGGACGCACAGGACAGACAGGAAAAGTACACCCTGGAAAGGATGCCTGTAAGCCACAGGCAGGGGCGTACCTGGGAATTATGGGCCAGGGTATCCATGCTCCTCCAACGCCCTTGGCCTCAGGTCACACCCACACACAATGCACACGGAAAAAGAGAAGTGCAGGTGATGGCATATCGGAGGGGCAAATCAGGTCATTCCGATGTGCAGCATGTCTTTATGTGCAAGCAAATTAGGGCAAGAGTGAGATCACGAGGCTTCTTGTGCCAATAAATTGTTACACATGACACGAAACAAGGCTAAAGGTGAATTAAATTAATTTTTTATGCAGTGCTTTTCACAACACAGAAGGCCCAAGGCACTTGACAAAGACTGTGTGGCAATCCATAATTAGTTCAAGTACATTGAACGGTCCATGATACATGGAAAAAGTGGAAGAGGAAAACAATGCCAGAAGACAGCAGATGTGAGGAACCAAAAACTCCCTAATAAAGAGAAAAAAACCTCAAGGTGTCCCAAGCTGATTGGCTGCCCCTAAGCATGCTAACAGTAAGGGGTGCAGCTAGAGATTTTGGCCACAATGAAAGCATATATTGGGCCCCCAACCCAGACCTACCCCCCCTACCCCCCCCCCACTTACGGTGCCCCTGTTAACACTACACAATGCAAAGAAAACAATCATATTTTAATAAATGCAAGGTGTAAACTGTGGTCAAGGTCCGTCAAAGAGCCAGCTGTCCATGCAGAAGTTTGCAGATTGTATGCTGTATCCACAATGTCACGGTTCCATGTAAAATGGCACCTTAGCTCAGATGGTACCAGCCCCAGGCATCATCCCCACATGCCAGGAGGAAAATGAAAGTCATAGATGCAGGGGCGTTGTGTCACGTGACCATGTAAGCAAACCAGCACAAGTGCAGCACAAATCACTGACACTGGTTTGGTTGAAATCGGACGCAAATGGGGAGGGGGGGGCATTCATGGTGATGGCATCGCCACGCAAACAAACATTTATATCTCAATGGCAGAACTTGGCACCAATGATTGACGGCGACCAATCACAGGAGCGCCGACATCAGCCACGGTCACAGCCCCACCTCCAAAGACTCAACTTGACAAGTGAGCTTTGAGCAGATGCGAGAGCTTAAAAGCCACCTAAACTGAAATACTACGAATGCGTATGCCGAGCTTTGCCCCTCCGTTTTTGAGCGCCACATTTTGTTGCACTCTACTTACCCTTAGCCAGTTTACGCGTAATTTGAGGCTGACATTTCTTATTGGAACAACAAGCAGTGTAGCAACCGTATCCCAGAATACCTTGCTCACCATGTAACGCTATTGTGACGGAGCATAACAAATGTGAATGTAGCTCACACATTATAATTCGAATATAAAGAATTCATATTAATGTCCAGTCATTCTGTCTACATAGGCGAATAAAGTAAAATAATAATAATAATAAAAAAACAGTGAGACAGATGCGCACATCTATTTAATTGTTTTCAATTTTAGTCATGAGAGAATGCATATTTTACTACCGCAGAATCAAAAAATCTTAAGTCACAGCATATCTTCAGGATAACATTGATCTGCGTTTTGCCTTCGGTTCCGCGTTGGAGGACCCATAAGGGCTGCCTATGTAGCGCCTGATCGCGGGTGACCAGGGAGTTGCCTTTTGATTTTTCGATTTGGTCTACTAGAGTAATTGTTACTTTTCTTTTCATACAATTTATGATTTTAAAAGTATTGGAATTATATGTTTAACATGTATATTACATTTGTATTGCATGTAATATCGAAAGTGTATTTGTAACTTGATCGTTGGAAAGTGGAATGTTCTGGGAAGGGTCTCGAGTGTCGAGTAAGGGTCTCAGCTTTCCCATGGGGTGCCAGTAGACAGGGTTGTTGTGATGTGAAGTGTCGCAGGTTTAAGAATGATTTATAATGATAGTGAAAATGAGGCTTTTGAATAATTGATCAAACAATTGATTCAGAAAATGATCCGAGCATTTGAATCGTTTGAAATATTGCTTGACAGTGACATCTGCTGGCCAAATGGTCTCCTGTGACGTTTTAAAAGAAATATTCAATATTGAATTTTTCCCCTTGTATAATACAATAAAAAAGGATACAATACAAGAAAGACGAATATATGAACATATGTACAATGAAAGCATAAAATTATCTGAACAGTCTATAAATTAAAATCAGCCTAGGAGCAAACACTAACAATACATTTTAAATCTGTTTCCCTCCTCTTCTGATTCTCTCTTCGTGCCCCTTCTGGAGCTAGTGTCCCTTTTAATCTTATTGGGAACTCTGAATATTTTAAGTGTCCCTGCACTATACTTATCCTTCCTTCAAATGTCAATAATAATAACAACAGCAACAATAATAAAATGGGGGTAGAGTAAATCATCCCTATTAATGCCCACAGGCATGTATCAATATTGACTATATCCATCCAGCCATCCTTACAACTTGTAACTGCTCAAGCAGGGTCATGGTGGGGCCTGGAATCTATCCCAAGCAGCACAAGGCACAATGGGGAGCCCGTGATTTGAAGGTTTCTGGTTTAAGCTTCCTGGGTGCCCCAAGAGGTGACTACCCTTCACAGCCAAGCATGAGAATTTCCCCACAGGGATAAAAAAGGTATCTCTTATTATTATTATTGTTATTGTTATTATGATTATTATTGAAATATATACTCTTTACTTAACGAGAGGCTGGAAGACAGTTGGAAATGTTTAGGCATTCAAACTTTAAAATTGCGACTTGTTAGCATACCTGCAGAACTGAGGATGAGACTTTGGCGTCTGCTCCGTGTGTGTAGAGTTTGCATGTTCCCCCGTCTCATGTTGGTTTTTCTGAGGTATGTTCTATCTCCTCCCACAGTTTGAAGACATGCAGATAAGATAATCGTTGTTGCTAAATGTCATGGTGTACATGTGCCCTGTGATGGACAGGCAAGCTGGTGTACTTCATGGTGTGTCCTGTCGCCTGGAGAGGCTATAGCTGGGTTCCCCGGCTCCTACCCCAGGATAGGCGGTTGGAAGATAGATTTGTTTCTAGAAATCTATTATAAATTTCTTAAAATTTTTGAAAGCTTCAGAAAGAACCACGACTACGTCTGTCCATTTAAAGGCTATTTACTTTGCAGTCAGTGCCCTGTTCTATGCTGTGATGAGTGAACATATGAAAGGTGTTGTGTGAATCCAATATTGGATCTCCTCATACCTTTAGAGACAATGATTCTCAAATGACAGTTCAGTTCCAAAACTTTTAACTATAGGTAACATGCTGAAGAATAATTTCCATTTTACCTAGCAGCAGCAGTGATGTTTAACGGCCGCATATCTCCTAATAGTGACACAGGACCCACAGCTATAGTCATCACAAAACCGAAGCCAGGCAAACGTAATGGTTCTGTTTGTCGGAAGCACTGACATGTTGTACCATTGTTGCTTCATCTCCAGGCTTTATGGCAGAGGTTGTGGGCCTTTGAGGAGGACAGGAAGGGAGGGCAATGCTAGGGAAGTGGGGAAGTGAAAGTTAGTCGCAGACTTGCAGCTGTTTCTGCCACTCAGCCAGCTGCAGTTCACTTTCCCTCAGTCAATGCAAATATAGTAGGCCGGGGGGAAAGTATGCCATTAGAAGTGAATGTAGGTATCCTCTGAAACAGCTCTAGGGATAATTGCTCTTTTCACTGGATGCATCTGCTGATGATCAGTGAGAAACACATTTGCAAAGGCAAACAGTACGCTTTTATGCAGTTTGGCCATTTTACGTGGGATGAAAACCTACATATACACAATAGAGTGAATTTCGGATCCCTCATTAAGAATATAGCCAACCCAATGATTCACAAGTGTAATCATTGTGTATGCTGGGTTTCAACTCACTTGGATCTGATTAGGCTTTTAAAGAATACTTATCTGTACATCTTGTACAGCTATGAATGATTATTAAAATCCTATGGACCAATTAATAAAACTTTCATAGTTAAATTACATAACCATAGTCTCAAAATAAGTGTCTAGAAACACTAACAAAAGAAACAATGGTCAGAAAGACATTAACTTACAGCTTAAATAATACAAAATCCAACATTTTCGATTTATATCAGATACAATTTGACTTTAAATTGTGACTTTTAAATGACTCTCAGTATTCAAAGGAAATACCCATTTAGAATGAAGATAACCAATAAACTGATGGCTGCTACTTATCACCACTGAAGTAGACCATCTCTTACAGATGATGCATATATGTAAACTTTAATTCACCATATAGTTACAGACCATGAGTATGATGGAATCAGTATAATGTTTGTATTGTCAGTTGGGGCTTTGAAAAATGAAATCAACTGCAATATATTTAAACTGTATCCAGAAACAATCAGACCCATAAAATGCCCTCAGGAGATTTTATGATTTGATATTAGGACTGGGCATTCAAATTGCTCGTAGTCATTTTATTAATATCTGCTGACTGAATGATTTGTCAGACACTTAATTCCATTGAATTCATTATCGGTCTTGTCATTAGTCTCATAAGTCATACTCCTTAAAATTTGTTTCTGTATGGATTTATGGAACAGGTGGTCTTTACAAACAGATCACTAGGTATATTTAGCTTTTGAAATCTGAGCGAGCCGCTTGCTGATTGGTTATTTGGAGCACATGATAACCAAGATGCTGATGTATTCCTTTGCTTTCTCCCAGCATTTCTCCGGAGGGAAGAGCGGGGGAGTCTCCGGTGACTTGGGATACTTTTAAAACTGAAATATCTGGTAAGTCAAAGAATCGTTTTTATACGCTTGGCGTGCATGGTCTATTTCATACAAGTTGTCGATGGAGCATGAATAAGCCAATTTGAGCACCTGCAAGGTGTACTGCCATTATTAAATGGGCTTATGCAGTGCTACCTGTAAGAGGGGTATTTCCCCAACAGGTCGCCTTGGATACTCACAAGCATAAACCTGTTCCTCTCCCATTACATTTTACACCAGTATATTTAATAATTTTATTCCCTTGTTCATGCAAAATTTTTTATATCAAATATCCAAGATGGGTGCTAAAAAGGGTCACAGTTTGCCATCCTATATATAACCTGCAGCCTCAGAAGGCATTGGTGTTCGTCTAGCTAAACAAAGTCAGCCAATCAGGTTGTAGCATTAGCTTATATGACAAATAGCTCGAGCGCCAAGGAGCAGCTGTCAGGAGTCTTCAGGGTGCTCAGAGCCTGGGGATCGCAGGTGTCAGACCTTAAGACGTTGGGAGGCCTGCAAAAAAAGAATTCAAATGCTCACTGTGCTATACTTATGTTATACTAGGACCATTTATTGAATATTCACAAAGGAACTCATTGTTATTCTTCCAGTCTTTCAGAAACAAAGTAAGATTGTTTCTGGACCCCTTTGAATGGAACCTAAAGGGCTTCCATCCTGCAATCTTTGATGTTATTGGTATGTCCAGTTTATCTCAGTGTTGCTGTTTCAACAGTTTCTCCAATCTGGCCATGCAATGTTAAATAGACATCAATGTTTATAACTATGATATAATTCTGTACTGAATTTCTTGTTCATAAAATATTCCTGAAATAGGCATGGTAAGAAATTGCATTGTATCAATAGCCTTCATGAAACCTAGTCCAACCTTGCCAATCTTTGTAAATAAGGATTAATGAGTGCTTGCAAACATGACATCATCTCATGATGGGAATATTTTTTAAAGCTGTTATTTCTTCGCAAAAACTTTGCATAGATTCTCTAAAACGGGGAAATTATGCAGAGGATGAAACATGAGGAATATGAAGAAGAGGAAGAGGTAAGAAATATGTCTTTAATCACTCTGAATGAAATCCTCATGCAAACTGAAAGTTCTAAGCACTGGCCCTTAACAGAGGCACTATGCGAGAATCAGTGTGTAAGTACAGTGGTCTGTGCAGCACCAGCAACATATGGCAAGTTCAGAGAAGTTTCTTCTGGTGATGTTTTGTAATGCACTGGCATTTTCGTTATGGTGAATTTCATCTGCATGGGTGTTTAGCTTGCAACATGATGTACAGTAAGGAAATTGTACATTGAGTTGTACTGTCTACAAAATATGTGTTGATTTGATGCTAGCGTGAACTGTGAAATATGACTGGATGGAAGCATTCAACTGGAAAGTACTTGTTCTGCACAGTTGAATAATTTGCATTTTGAAAGTGGTAATGTTTTTGTTATGAGAAGGATCCCTTACAATAAACACACCCCTGCAGCCTATAAGCTTCATTGCAAACTGCTATTGGCTGAAGTGATCCAATCAAAATTATTCTGTTCACTGCATTTTTATTTGATTTACATACTGGCATTTTGTGCAAACATGCAATGGCAAGGTTATATCCTGAATGTGTTTATAAGTATTTATAAATAGCTTTCACAGATGTTAAAGCTTCCCAGCCATATTCTAGCGTTCTGCATTTTTGGAAATATTATTATTCTATTCAAAGATATACAACAGAATAGGATTCTAATGTTTTAGGTTAAAATATTTTATTATGTTGTATTTTACATATATTTGGGCATTTACACAATAATGAAAACATCTAAAAATTCACTTATATTATGAATAATTTGGAAAAATATAAATTGTTTTTATATTTTGTTTACTTTTTTAAAATTAATTGTATAAAGTGTCTGATCTGATAGTGCCTGGTAGAATTTAATTAATATTTTTCTGTTATAAAAAGGGACAAATATAGCAGGATATGTCTAGAGGATATACATGGGGATGTACGAGATGAAAGGTACTCTAAATCTGTAACTCATGTAGCTGGCAAAATTAACGTCACCCTACTATAAATGTAACAGGGATAAGGATGGAAAAAACTTCTAGGGTAAAGTGTGAATATGATTTGAGTTCCAATGCCATCTCTCTGTTTCTATCTGTTTGATTTTATGTAGGTTCTGATTAGATAGCCCTAGAAAATTCTGCTTAGTTGTAATAATCAGGACATTTAGCACTGTAGTTTTACAGCTAGGTTAGTTTAAGATTTGAGTGAAGGTGTTTGAAGAATGCTTCTCTGAAAATCTAGTATTTTTCAGAAGGGTTTTTCATCCTGACTTGGAAAAGTGTGTGTGTGTGTGTGTGTGTGTGTGTGTGTGTGGTCTCATAATAGCTTAATTTTCCCTAACAAGGCAGCCATTCTGAGTCAAGACAATTCAAGGTTACCGGTGGAATATTATTCTTTGACGCAGTAAAAGTGTCAAAGAACCCTCTGTTTTCATACTTAATTTTGTTAGTAATTAATTCTCCTACTCTGAGTTCAATAATGAACTTTGAAGTGTACAGTAGTAAGGCAAGTATTGCCTTAGTGCTGCTATTGTGTCTGATATTATGTCTGTCCCTTTTCTGACATCCCAGCCTTGGTGCGAAGTGAAAGCAAACAGTTGTATTGCTTAACAACAGAGTTGGCACTAAATAATTTTTTTCTGGTCTGATCCTGATATAAAATTGCCGATACTGATACCAATCCAGTATTTTTCCCCTTTTATCAACTATTTGCAAGTGTTAAAGATGGAAAATTTCTGCAAATGTGAAAATTCATGAATAATACTTGGGTACCGCTAACAATCTACTAGTATCAATATTATAAAAAAGTTTTTTATTACCATTTCAAAACAAAGAGTACTATGCTGTACTGTACACTTAGCATGTAAAATTACTTAATCATTTCCTATGTTTCAAAATGTCACAATTCAGCCCCGCCCACCTTACGTTAAGATGTTTCAAACTTTCAAACTAACACAAATTAGTACCAGATAATATTTTTCTCTACTATGACATTTATAGGACTCCAAAGAGCACCACTTTTATACCTATTATTAAAAAATGCAAAATTAACGGCAATAAAAAGATTAAAAGCTACTATGATATAGTACGGACAGCTAATACGTTAATGAGGTTTGTTGCCCAGACAAAGATGCGTGACGTACTAAATAATGAGGATAAGATATCTAACAAATATTATGTATCACCAATATTTATATATTATATGATTTTATATGATCTGAATCATTTTCAGTATTGTGTTTTGCTTCGGAGCCCGTCATAAGCTGATTTTTGATGTAACCCAAAAATAATGCCTTAAAAATGCCTGAAAAGGATCAATAAATGGATGTAGTCATTATCATTGATGTAAATGCACCTTTAATTCATTATAAAAGTCAATGTTCACTTTGCAATCTTAAAAGTCAATGTTCACCTAATAGCCTATTCAGAAAAATAAAACAAAAATTTATGCAATAAAAGTGACTACATTAAATATTTCTTGCTGTGTAATTTACGTATGTTTCATGAAGCCTCTGTAGTCGTCAGCTATTGTGTATATCAGCATAAATGGGCCATGTTACCTTAAGTAAATTCTGTTCATTATTTACTTAAAATAATTTAAATTACTACAGACAAGCAACATTAAGTCAAGTTTGACGTACCTGGGTACTTGGGTACTACTGTAACAAAAACCTCAAATGTCAATGGCCAGACTTGTCTGGATGGAAAATCAGATCGGCTTGTTACTCCCCCTGGCCTCCGATATCTGGTCCAACATTTTTTGCTGGTATCGGCCCGAAACCGAGTGGGGGTACCATTAGATGCCATGTCTGCTTAAAATATAAGTAAATGTATTTCGGCCATGAATATTTCTACATTACATTATTAGATATTTTGTTATTGTTGAAATCATTGACTTATACTTACCACGGCTGGAAAATGTCACTATCTTTGATTCCGAATATTGAAACAATGGAGTTTGTCCTGTATTCGTAGTATTTTGTGGAGAGTTCGAAGGGGATGTCGTACCAAACACAGGTTACCGAGGTAATTTAGAAGATTAACATGGTAAACAAGATATGCAGCTGCTGCTTCCAGGGTGTGCCTGCAAGCTGTATGGGTTATTCCATCAGACAGTTAATAAAAATTGTAAATATGTTTATAAAATTCTAAACATGATCAGAAATGCACTACTGGTGAATTCACGAATATTTGCCTTTAATTTGAAATTAATTCTTCAGAGAATTAATTCAGAGAATGCTGGAGTTTAAATTTAAAATATGTTTCTTAAAACACACTTCAAAAATTCCCCCAGAAGTGTGAGATGAAATAACCCTCATATTTAAGATACTTTTTGAAAAGTAAGAAGATTCATGTAGCTAGTTTTTAAATGCATGTTTTTAGGCAATGAAATGCATGCAAGGATGTACTTTGATTGATCCATTTGTACTAAACTTTATACTTCTAATAATTCCTGTCCTAACACAACAAAACCAGGTTTGACCTAATGTTGTTTTTTACTGGTAATGTACTTAATATGCTTCTGGCATTCTAAGGTTTAAGCCAATAATACATTTTACTTAATTTGTTTTCTTGGAAAAGTAATCATGGGTATTTTGTACTGTCTAAGTAATCTCACCTTCAAACATTACTAAATATAAGTTTTCCTGTAATAGAAATATCCATCACAACACTAATTTTTATTTTAGACTATCAGTAGGACTGTCATTAAACTCGATTACATGTCTTAATATGTCCTAATGTTTTGCTTTTGATAGTCTGGTGGCTTGCCTGCACGGAAGGTCAAGAAGAAAGCAAAAGTTGACACTTCCAAGTTCATGACCCCATACCTGGCGCACAGCCAGAAGATGCAAGAGCTCTTTAGCCACGTAAGGGCATTTCATAAACGTCCCCGAAAAGCCTGTTGTATTCTCGGATGCACGATTTGCACTTGTTTTTCATTTGCAGAACAAGTACAGGGAAAGTTATGACTTGAACAAAGGGCAGCCGTACTTCATCACATCTGAAGTTCCTGAGATGATCAGGATCAAAAAAGCCCAGCAACAGCTCAGTGAGGTATTCTAGTAGCTATATGTTTTTTTCTGCTGTTGTTTGTTTTTGTTCAAAAATAGCAAAGCTTATATTTTGTCTTTTTTTCTATTTTAATCCCAGTCTGTTTTCTCTTTCAACTTTTATTTGATTACTAGATCAAATATCGTATGGAAGGAGTGAAATCACAAACCATAAATAATTACGATGGCGAGGCCAGGGAAATTGCCCATGTAAAGAATGTTTCTGAGCTGGTCAGCAAGGTTAGTGTCCAATTATCAATGTGGAATACTGGCAGTGTATTTTATACTTGGTGCATATTACTCTGTTGAATTTCACTAGATCATTGAATGTTTCAACGTATATTTTGTAATATTGAAGAATATGTACATGTGATAGAAAAAAACACAACAGTTTTTTGAATCTCTGAGCAATGAGAAAAATGCTGACCTTCCTGTAGGTTCTGTACAGACAGAAGTGGAATGAAACTAAGGATCAGTACTTGCTGCCGCCAGACGCCCCAGAACTCGTACTGGCTGTGAGGAATGCTGCAAACTTTAGCAAGGTATTTCTCATAGACAAAAAACAATTAATCACAGATTAAGAGGGGAAAAAGTGTGCCTCTTATATATGATTTGATTATTTCTCTGTACTATTCAGAAACTGTACACAGAGTGCTGGGATGAGGAAAAGACCATGTACTACCCATACAGTGACAGTCCAGAGATTCGCAGGGTGGCAAAAGCACAAGAGATCTTGAGTGATGTGAGTGATCTCTCGTCCTCCTTGGTAAAGTTACGAATGCAGCGAAAAAGCCTCACAGCATCAGAGTTATCTTGTTTGCGTTTGTTGTTGTATATTGTCTGTTTATTAATTGATCGATTGTTAAATTGATTGAAGTGGGACACAATGTAGGGGATTTTAGAATTCACTCTATCCCTTGCTCCTTTTTGCAAAGTAAAACACGTCTAGTTGCGCAATGCCATTGTAATAGAATAACTTAATAAATGACACATTTCATCTTTTTTTTTTTACCCAATTTCAGATCAAGTATAAGAAGGGGCATGATGAGCGGAAAAGAAAGTATACCTCACTGGCAGACCCCCCGGATGTAGAGCTGGCCAAGAAAGTCTTTACTCAACGAAGTGATGTAAGTGGTCTGGAGTGCCTGGATAGAAACTATACGATTTATTGGGCTACATTGTTTCTACCAGCTTATACCTAATTAAATATTGCAAATAAGCTCTTTTTATTCCAATAAAAAATTATCGTTTGTAAAAAAACATCTCTTACAGCTGTTTGAGCTAATGTGTACCTAAAATCAATATAGCTGCACATAGATCCGGCTTGCTTATGGGATATTTATCAGCAAACTAGGTCCTTGACAGGTAGTTCTTCTTGGTTAATTATGGTTGAACGTGAGGTCACTGATAGGCCAGCAAGCAGGGAAGATGTTTATCTCCTTTGCCAAATGCCTTGGCCCACATGTAACCGTGGTGACCACTTTGTCATCTTTAGCAGTGATCGGCTTTAAAGCTGTAGCTAATCAGCTGTTTAGCGGCATAGCTATGATGTTAATAAAAGGCAATGCACATGCTTTAAAGTTGTGGAACATATGAGTCACTATTTTTTAAAAGTTGTGTTACATATGACTCTATATTTTGACTATATTTAATAGTGCGTGATACTGTGTAATACAATTTGCATTCAATTAAATTATGAATTTTACTTGGGAATGGAGACTATGAAATGTGGTTTTTGTATTAGGAGAAAATGTTTTTCCTGATTTCTACAGTTTTGCAGTTATTATATTTTTATTATATTGCTGTTATATTACTATATTTAAAAAAGAAATGTCAGAAAAAACAATTATATTGAAAACTGCTGTCCGACATCTGCAGCTCAAGTACCGTGAGGACTATAACAAGAACGTTAAGGGCCAGTGGTGTGAGACGCCGTACTTTGATGTAGCTATTGGAAGAATGGTCATGGACAACATCAGCGCAGTAAGTGTTCTACCAAAAGGTGGTTCGACAAAATACATTCTTAGTTTAAGATATGAGAACACAGATTTTCTTCAATTCTATTTTTTCAGCAGTTTTGGCATCTCATTTAATTTGTTTTCTTGGAAGTTTTAAGAAGTATAAGCGTGTCTTATTTAATTTTCTGTTGTTTTTCACCCCTCCAGAAAAAGTACACAGCCGACTTTGAAGAAATCAAAGACCAAATTTACTTCATGCAAACAGAGACCCCAGAATATGAGTCACACAAAAAATCTGGAAGTGCTGCTAGTACTGTGAGTATTCTGGTTGATTGGTCATAGCACACTAGGCATGGATGACTTGTCCACTATTGCTATTGTAGACACTGGTCATCTGACCTTTATTTGAAACCTATCATATAAATGCTGTGTATCATTATTGGGAATTTTAGGCTAATTAGTAATTCACAATTAAGTGACTGTCTGTCCAAAAATAATGAAATATTTTTTTAATTTCCATAGCGTCTTATCCAGTACAGGGTTGTAGTGGAACTCTGGGGGTCTCACCGTTAAATTCTTGCTTTTGAATTAACATAATGGGTTCTACCAGTGCTCCCTTATGAAATATCACAAACTACAAATGTTCCGCACTGATAAATCTGCAGTGATTTCCCCTTGCATGGTAATGGTGGGCTGGCACGGATGTTAGCACTGTTGCCTCGCACTTTGGGGACCGCGGTTCAAGTATCTGGCATGTCTCCAATTGTCTGGGTTTTGCATGTTCTCCCTTGGTCATTGTGGGGTTTCCTCTGGATACTCTGGTCTCCCCCGCCCAAAGTCGCCCAAACCACGCTGAGCTTTATTGGAGTTACCAAACTGCCTGGGTCGCCTGAAGCCTCCGAGATCCAAGCCTCCTTTTCTTTTCCATCACTCCTCTGTTCTAGGTTAAGTACAAGAAGGACTATGAGAAGACCAAAGCAGTGGCAGATTACAACGTTCTCCCAGCAACGGAAAACCCCCTGCTGAGACAATTGAGATATGCTGGCAACATTCTCAGTGATGTGTGTATATCTGTACCCTTTGGCTGACTAAACAAAGTATACCTAATATTAAAATCGTAAATGATAATTCTGAATAATGCATTGAACATAACATGTACATGTAACATTAAAGGGAAAATTAGACTAATTACGAATTATAGACACAATATTCTGGCTAAAATGAATGTACCTATGAATTAGCGACATATTAGCTGCACTACCATTTTTTACTTGAGCCGTTAAGAAATCAGAGGATGTGGAATGCTGTATTTTATGTTAACTGTGGATAAATAGAACATCTTTTGTTCATGTTTTGCACCTTTGCCAAAAACAATGTGCAGTGATGTAATGTGGTTGGGGATCATCGGTTACTTGATTTGCTTATCTGTTATGTATGTACCACAGAAAGTCTACAAGGCAAGCTATGAGAAATCAAGGGGATCAAGTATCAATTATTGTGACACCCCCAAGTTCAAAATGGACAACGTGCTGAAGAAGTTTTCTGATGTAAGTGCGTGTTTGTAAATGTGAATCTATGCAGTCGGCCTGTAAATGCGTAAGCAAATGGATTGTCTGCAACATGCGTTCAATTTAATGGGATTGTGTCGTTTTTTTTCTTTATTCTCTGTGTACAGCTACACTATAAAAAGGTTTACGAGAATCAAGTGAAGGGACATTACATAGGCAGCTACGAGGACGTTCTCACGGTCCGCTGCCACAAGGTGGAGGAGATGAAGAGTGATGTAAGTCCCAATGATAGCAACAAGCTCCACACTGGAACTTCAGTGCATGCAGTGCGTGCGAGTCGTCATAAAAGTGTCCAGTAGAATAGCATGGTATTTCCTTTTCTTTTAAAAACAATTCCTGGATATACACATTATTAATTTTTTTTCTTCAAGTAATGCTTTTTCTCTTTCATTTTCAGAAAAATTATAAAGCAGATTATGAAGACATGAAGACAGGATGCTACTTTCCTCAGACAGTAACTCCTGAATATGAAGCAATAAAGAAATTAAAGGATTGTAGTGATGTAAGAACAATATATTTAACATTAAGTATAATATGCAGTGGTAACCCGTTTACTTGAATGTCATAATTTGTTCTTCCAGAAAATTTATAAACATCATCCAGACACTGTGAAGTTCACCCAAGTGACAGACTCGCCTGTTCTGGTGCAAGCAGCTATCAACGCCAAACAACTAAGTGATGTATGTGTTTGATAAATAAAAATACACCATGATACACACAAGAATGCAATACTGATTATGGCGGGAGATTCAATTGTCAATGTCCCTGCTGATTCCTGACATCTTTCTGCTGCCAAAATCATAAATAAACTGTTACGATAAAAAATTTAACTAGTCTGTGAAAAAACATCTGTCGCACATGAAGAATGTGCAAGTCAGAGTATCTTTGACTAAATATAAATGGAGTTTTTTGTGCCTAGTGAGGTTTCTTGCCTGATGTGTGATGTATGTTGTTTTGGTCACAGATGTTTATTTGTGTTTCAGCTCAATTACAAAGAAAGATATGAAAAGGAGAAGTTCAAATGTAATTTACCCGTTGATTACCCAGGTTTCCTGCAGTCCAGAGTTAATGCTTACAATCTCAGCGATGTAAGTACCAATACTATTACTAAGTGGCAGATTCCTAAGAAAAATGTACCTGACTGTAAAGCTCTGTGGTATTTTGTCAGATTTTGTCATGCCTGCTGTTAATATGGATCACCATTGTTGTAATCTTTACTAATAAAATAATTTTTAAATTTATACTGTCTGAAACTTCCTGGCATTTTTGTCCCATTCCAGACCTGTTACAAGTATAACTGGGAGAAAGAAAAGGCCAAACAGTTTAGGGTTAAAGAAGATGCCATCGCAGTGCTTGCTGCCCGTGCTCACACCAACATAGCCAGCGATGTAAGTGTGTTCACTTATGCATTATAAGTGTATGTAAAATATACATATATATAAACATATGTTTCTGTGTATATATATATATATATATATATACACATGTATATACATATACACATGTATATATATATTTATATATATACATGTATATTCACACATATAATGACAGAAAATGTCATCTTGAAATGAAAAATGATAAATAATAATAATACGTTTTTCTTTTATTTCAGGTGAAATACAAGAAGGAGTATGAAAAACAGAGAGGGCATATGATTGGGGCCCTCAGTATTCAAGATGACCCTAAGATTTTGCATTCTGTTCACGTAGCTAAAATTCAGAGTGACGTAAGTATGCACTGTACACTAATCATGAGTCTTGAAAGGTGCAATGGCGTCACATACAGACACACAGCTACAATGACAGTGCGTATTAGTGGTCTATGCTGTTTACTTCTTGGAGAAGACGGCAACCCTTGACTTGTAAAGCGCTTATTGAAAAGGGATGAGTGTCTGAGCATGCACAGTACTGCGCAGGTCATGTCTTGGACCCAACCCTTTCATATCTTGCAGCGTGTATACAAGAAGGATTATGAGAAGTCGAAGACCAAATATCACGCACCCCTGGACATGATGCTGGTCACTCTGGCGAAGAAGTCACAAGCCATCGCTAGCAATAAAGGCTATAAGAAGCTCATTCACAGCTACTTCCTGCCCTATGACAGCATCTCCCTGTATCAGGCTAAGAAAGCTAACATGCTGCAGAGCGAGGTGGGAGTCAGACCATGGCTCAGTATCTCCATTCACTGTCAAATAAGACGCAGTATCATTTTAAACTAAAAACAAAATGAATACAATCAATGGAAAAAGTGTTTGGGAAAATTAAAACTAAGCAGATGAAATGAATGACTGCAAAATAAGTAAACTGGTTAAAATGAGAAAAAGTACTCATTTTAGTTTTCATTTTCATATACAATTCAGATCACAGTTCTGCAACTTTTGTTACATGAAGTCGTAAATTCAATAATAAAGCATGTAAAATGTTTAAAAATGATAAAAGCTAGGAAAATAGAAACTGAAACGAGAATGATTGTAGATATGATTAAAGTATATGGTATTTGAGATAAACATTTAAAGTAATTTCATATTACAGAACGAGTATCGGGATGACTATAAAGCCAACGTCAAGGGAACTCCGTGGGTGCCGTACGGCTCCATGGACGTGGAGAAAGCGAAGAAAGGAGCGGAGATCCTCAGTGAGGTAGGACACTATCATCGTATAAATGTAAAATCGGTATTCTTTTTGTGGATGCATAGAAAATCATTCCCAAATACATGCGCTAATTTTACGCTTCTCTGCTGCTACAGAAAAAATACAGGCAGCACCCAGACACTATCCGTTTCACCTCCGTTCCTGACCACCCTGTCATGGTGCAGGCCTCAGTCAACCAGGTTCAGAGGAGTGATGTAAGTATGTTATATATGGCAGAGAATTATTTCAGTATATAACTGAATTGACAATATGTGACTTTAAAATAGATTGAAAGATGTTTATAAATATTTAACTATCTTGTGAGATTAGTCATTGACTTTTTTTTCAAATTATTTTTTTACCGAAGCTACACTACAAGAAAGGCCTAGATGGCATTCTTCAAAAATATTCCCTGCCCCCTAATGCACCGGAGTTTCTCCAGGCCAGATGCAATGCGTACAACCTGAGCCAGGTACATCTCCAGTCGTTAGGTATTAGTAGTTTGTAGCGTTGGTACGTCCTGCGTCTAAATGGTTGTTTTACATGTTTTCAGAAATACTACAAACTCGACTGGCAGAAGACCATCGCGAAAGGGCATGACCTGAAGAGCGACGCCGTCTCCGTTGTTGCAGCAAAGAAAGCCCGACACGCTGCCAGTGACGTGAGTGACACGGACGTGTTCTCACGGGGCTAATTTGTAACCTTCTCCAGTTAGGCTTCCTGAAAAACCATTAGAGAATAAGCTGATTACAGCAGATTTAAAGTTTTAAATTACTGCTGTATGTAGTCCTGTTTTATTTTTACTTACAAAAAATGTGATTTTATATGAGAACTCTTGGCTATTTTAGGCCTGTTTTAGAATTATTAACTGTGTTCTTGTGTTTCCCTTCAGTACCAATACAAGAAGGATTTTATGAAGGCTAGAGGCCATCACGTTGGCTTCCGCAGTCTACAGGATGATCCCTTGCTGGTCCATTACATGCATGTGGCTAAGATACAAAGTAACAGAGAGTACACAAAAGACTACCACAAGATCAAATTGAAGTACCAGTCTCCTGTAGACATGCTCGCTGTTAAGCAAGCCAAGCACGCTTCCACTGTAAACACCAACATCGGCTACAAACGGCTCATCCATCGTTACTTCCTTCTCCCCGATGCCATGAACTTGCAATTAGCTCGGACTATGAACAATATTGCCAGCGATGTAAGTCCATATGTTGCTAAAGTTAAAAAATCAGATTAGCTTCCCATCAAATGAACTTCCATCTTAACGTGTATTTGGTCCTGCAGAATAACTACAAATCGGACTATGACAGCTATGTGAAGGGAACTGGCTGGGTCCCGATTGGGTCCCTTGATGTGGTGAGGGCCAAAATGGCTGCCACAGCTCTGAATGAGAAGAAATATAGACAGCACCCTGACACCATCAAGTTCACCCCAGTCATGGACACCCCTGTCTTTGTCCAGGCCAAACTTAATGCCCAGCAACTAAGTGATGTAAGTTACATTAAGATGTTTTTGGTAGATAGTTATATAATGAAATATTACATTGACCAGACTATCAAATTTGAAGTTGTCTGCAGCATAAAAGAAGCTAATATAAAATTTGTTTGTGTACATCTATCCTATGCAGTAGAAACATAATACAACACTGTACAGTAACGAGATCATGAAGAATGCTTAAATAATGCTATTTCTGATGAAGGCCCTAAATATATGTAGCTCTATATTATACTCAAGAATACATGAGATGAAATTTAAATTATTATATTTCAGAGGCAATACAAGGCCAGTGGAGAGAAGTTTGTGCACACCTATCATCTTCCAGCTGATGCTCCGGGGTTCTTGCAGGCCAAGTATAATGCAGCCAACATCAGCCCAGTGAGTATATAGACTGTTAGTAATTAATCACGTAAACTACAATAGAGAGCCATTCGTTTGCTCTCAAAACAGCATTCATTGAATCTAACCATGTCACTTTCACCATCTTAATCCACTGTTTCAGAGCACAGCAGATTTGCATTCATAAAGTATGCCATGATCTTTTTCTCATTGTATGATATTTTCCCACAGAATTATTACAAGTATAGCCATAAAAAAGATCTCCTGAAGGGTCATCATTTGAAGGAAGATTCTATTCCAGTTGTTGCTGCCAAGTCTTCCAGAGATATTGCCAGTGATGTGAGTATAGTGCCCAATGAATCTTCCAAATGAACTGGCCTGCCACAGATTTTGTATAAATTGCAAATGAATGCTTAACCAAATGACTCTGTCACAACTTTGCAGTATAAATACAAGCTGGCCTTCATGAAATCCAGGGGCCGTCACGTGGGCTGCCGTAGCATCAAGGACGACCCCCTGCTGGTGCACTACATGCAGGTGGCCAGGATGCAGAGCGACAGGAACTACAAGAAGGACTACAACAAGCTCAAACTGAAGTACCACGCGCCTGTGGATATGCTCAGTGTGGTGCAGGCCAAGCAAAGCTCTGCCGTGAACACTCACATTGGCTATAAGAAACTTATCCACAACTACATCCTCCTTCCAGACGCCATGAACCTGCAGCTCAGCCGCAACATGATGGAGATACAGAGTGATGTAATCTTCTCGCCATTTTAACTGTTATAATTAGAATGCGTTGAGTCTTTGATGTGTCCTGTGTATTTATTTCATTCAGGTTCGATTTGTATGTACATGATTGCTGTTTATTCCCATCAGAATAACTACAAGTACGATTACAACTGCATATACAAGGGTGCTGGCTGGGTCCCCATTGGCTCCTTGGATGTGGAGAAAGCTAAGGCAGCTCGCCGTGCCCTTGATGAAAAGTCCTACCGCCAGCATCCCAGCACCTTTAAGTTCACCAGCCTCTTCGACTCAGTGAATATGACCCTGGCCAGGAGCAACACCCAGATACTTAATGACGTAAGGACCCTTGTGGTTATATCAGAATGTATAGCTAAAGGTATAGGTAGCAGTGAGGACTGTGCAGTACATTACAGGTGTTTGTCACGTCTCTAAATCACTGCATTGCCTTCTTACCTCTTTAGGCAGCTTATAAGTCTTCTGGTGAGAAGATGAAGCACACATACCACCTCCCTGCAGACAGCCCACAGTTCCTACAAGCCAAGTTTAATGCCGTGAGCCTGAGTGAGGTTAGTAGAGAAAAATACAGAAAACTAATGCCTGTCTATGGACGAGTAAATGTACAGTTTTAATGATAATGTTTGTATGTTTAGGTTCACTATAAACACCAGTGGAAGAAGGACATTAAAAAGGGATATGACATGAAACCAGACGCTGTCCCCATTGTCGCGGCTAAGCACGGAAGACACATTGCTAGCAACGTGAGTAATCGGCTTTCTTTCTTTAGAGTTTGTGTGGATCTGTAGCACAAAGAGAGACCAAACTCCTTATGCGCGAAAAACAAGTATTTCTCTCCAGTCTTTGAACTGAACTGTTCTGTTAATGTCTATTGCATTTATCTGTTTGCACTTGTATTTACTTACAGTACCAATATAAGAAGGAATACGAGAAGGCAAGAGGTCACCACGTGGGCTTCCGTAGCATCAAGGACGACCCCCTGCTGGTGCACTACATGCAGGTGGCCAGGATGCAGAGCGACAGGAACTACAAGAAGGACTACAACAAGCTGAAACTGAAGTACCACGCGCCTGTGGATATGCTCAGTGTGGTGCAGGCCAAGCAAGCCTCTGCCGTCAACACTCACATTGGTTATAAGAAACTTATCCACCACTACGTTCTCCTTCCTGACGCCATGAATCTAGAGCTAGCTCGCACCAGGAATGTTACCTCCAGTGACGTAAGTACTACACTGTTTCTACTTTAATTGCATTTTGCTTATAATCTGATTGCTACAGTTATAAATCGAGCAGTTGCGTAAATGGGAGAATACTGGTTTTTTTTTTGACAATTTTTAAGTAATTTTAAAAATTATGTAAATTAAAATTCACAGCTTTATCTCTTGTTAAAGATATTTGTTATTTTAGTTAATAGGTAATAAGATATTCAGTGGCATTCAGCTGCACTGTGCTGATATTTTGTATTTTATGTCCTTGTTCGTAGTATGAATATAAGAGTGACTACAACAGTTATGTGAAAGGAATCGGGTGGATCCCCATTGGCTCGTTAGGAGTGGAGACTGCAAAGCTTGGCAGTCATCTGCAGAGCGATAAGAAGTACCGCACCCATCCATCCACGTTTCAACACAAGAAACTCATGGATTCTATGGATTTGGCTCTCGCTACTTCCAACAACCAGATCATGAACAAGGTAGACAACACTAACTCGTGGAAAAACAACTATTTCGTTTGTTTATTAGAATGACACGTGTTTGATGCGCGTTTTGGCTGTTTTGTTACAGAAAGCTTACACAGACGCTTGGAACAAAGACAAGACCAAGATCCACATCATGCCAGACAGCCCCGAAATAGTTCTGGCAAAGGCAAACGCTATCAACACAAGTGAGGTAAATACTATTGACTGTAACTAGTTCAGTATTATTTAGCATGTTGGGACCTTTTGGGAGGGTTTTTGCAGCAAAATGGAAGCGAGCACTAATTTCACTGCAAGAATGGTTTGGACTATAAGAATTTACATTTAATGCTCAGAATACATGATAATTATAATGTTGAATAGGTAGGGCCATGTGACACTGGACATTTTGAAATGGGCTGCAGTTTTATTTGAATTCCTTTATAAAGTGCGTGTGGGAAACGAAACGGTTGAAATTTGTGTGCAAAGCACCTCTCGTTGAACAAAAACGTAGCAGAAAACTGAGAAACACTGCGGACTAGGGGCACCGTAAAGGGGAGGAAGCGGGGAGGACTCCAAGGGACCCTAAAAACCTTGAAACATGTACGGCTCTCATGGGCCCCCCATCTCCAGCGCCCCCCTTCCCTTGCTGCACGCACAAGAACTTTGCTCATCAATCATATGGGTCTGCATGGTACTGGGCTCTGAACAGCAAAAAAGACACACAAATGAGGAGAAGGAATTCTCGCAAATAATTATTCCTGACATGGACTGTAGCCCTGCTCCTGTACTTACTCATAATTAAGCTAAACGTGTTAAATACAAGCATGTCTCTGTATTTTAGAAAGCCTATAAAGCAGCTTGGAAGACACTGGTCAGCAAAGGCCACAACCTAAAACAAGATGCCATCCCTGTTCAGGCTGCTAAGGCCTCCACCCACATTGCCAGTAATGTAAGTCATTTTAATCCTGTAGCTCTTTACCTTCTAATGCTACAGTACCGTCTCCTAAAACAGAATAATCGACATTCCCACAGTACAAGTATAAACTGGCCTACGAGAAAGCAAGAGGACATCACGTGGGCTGCCGTAGTCTGCAGGACGACCCCCTGCTGGTGCACTACATGGAGGTGGCCAGGATTCAGAGCGACAGGAACTACAAGAAGGACTACCACAAGCTCAAACTGAAGTACCATGCGCCGGTGGACATGCTCAGTGTGGTGCAGGCCAAGCTGACCTCTAAGATAGTCACCAATGCCGGCTACAAGCAGCCAAATCACCGCTACATCCTTCTGCCTGACGCCATGAACATGGAGCTAACCCGGAACATGCAAATGATTGCCAGCGATGTGAGTAAATGGAAACGCATTTGCTCTGCTGGTGGGAAAACGTTGCTTATATGTATAAACTGTCTTGTTATCCAGGAGGTCTAGAAAAAGAAAGATGTTGTGGCCTTGGTGAAAATACCTTTGTGTTGCAAGTTTCAGAAAATAAAATTGAATAAATCACGTAAGATATTAATTTTAAGTGTATTATTAAATCATGAAATTATTAGGTTAAATCATGAAATTATTAGGTTAAATCATGAAATTATTATTATTAAATATTAGAAATTCTAGGTGATGTGACCTACTATATTATTCTAGGTGATGTGACCTACTATACTATACTATTTCTGACCTACTATAAGTAGGTCCTATAATTGTAAATCGCCAATCTCAGTTTTTTTGTTTTATAATGATTATTTGCTTGCTTTATAAACCACAGTTTACTGAATGGTAGTTTTTTAATTCAGTGTGCTAACCTTAGTATGTTTTTTCCTTCCACAGAATTTCTACAAGAGTGATTATAATAGTTATATGAAAGGCGTGGGCTGGATACCTATTGGCTCTTTAGATGTACAGAAAGCCAAGACAGCGGGCCAGATCCAGAGTGAGAAACTGTACCGTCAACATCCCAGCAACTTTAAATTTTCCAGAGACACCCAGGCCATGGACATAGCGCTAGCAAAATCAAATGCCCAGATCATGAACAAGGTAAAGCATTAACAGGTCTGCGTCTCTGTATGAACCATACGAATGGTGATAAACATATAACCAATGTACTGTAACCACAACAGCAAATTTTACCAAGGGGGACCACCCCCTCAATAGGACTCCTGCCTCACTGCTGACCCCACAAAAGTGCCCAATATTTGATGTATGCATTTACAGTTAAATTATTTGACTTGACCTGCCCCATGTATTGTGATTTAAAGGCATGTGAGATATTACATTTTATAAAATTGTATAAATGATATAATCATGGAAATTAAACATCAATATGAAAATTATCGTCTGTCATTTGAGGGCTTACATGGGCTCTGGCATGTTTTACTGATTGAAATGCGTTTTGCAATTTCCATGATTAACTAGTTGAATACTGAATGTCTTTTACAGAAAGCATACACTGATGCTTGGGAAAAAGACAAAACTACAATTCACCTGATGCCAGATACCATGGAGATAACTCTGGCACGACAGAATAAGGTCATTTACAGCAAGGTAGGCATCATTCTCTAACAAGCCCCATTGGATCTATACATTTTTATTGTTAATAAAATGGATGTAAAATCTACTTCATTGATCATCTGCAGCAGTGAATATCTTGTAGGGTTGTTTTAGTTATTAGTGAAAATAATCCAGTTAATTTTAGGCCATCCTAGTTATGGTCTAAGAGATCTAATACATGTCTTACAGTAATTATATGGCAGTTTGATGTCATCTCCATTTATAGAAACAGTACTCACTTGCTAATGAAGAGGCCAAGAAGAAGGGCTATGATATGCGACATGATGCCATCCCTATCAAAGCGGCCAAGGCCTCCAGGGACATTGCCAGTGATGTAAGCGTTCATCTATTTTTATTTTTGTTGTCATTTGCCTTGATTTATCACTATTGGCTGCAAAAATGCTTCAAATGCAAGGGCAAACTTTACAATTGATCTTAATATCCTTGTAGTATAAGTATAAGGCTAGCTACCGGAAGCAAGTTGGCCACCACATCGGAGCCCGCAGCATTCAGGACGACCCCTTGCTCATGTTGGCTTTGAATTCAGCCAAGATCGCCAGCGATGCTCTGTACAAGAAACACTTCAATGAGTCCAAGACCAAATTCCACCTTCCAGTGGATATGTTGGCCTTTGAGTTAGCAAAGAAGAACCAGATCCAAGTCAATGA
>JAODKM010000001.1:41180476-41197441 GCA_026780845.1 Petrocephalus sullivani
CAAGGCCTCCAGGGACATTGCCAGTGATGTAAGCTTAGCGGTTTTTCTACTATTACAATTTCACTTGCTATTAATATTGTGACTGAAGTAATTGTGAATGTAAGATTTGCAAGGATTGATCTTAATACTTTGAACTGTTCCATTTCAGTATAAGTATAAGGCTGGCTACCGGAAGCAAGTTGGCCACCACATTGGAGCCCGCAGCGTTCAGGACGACCCCTTGCTCATGCTGGCTCTGAATTCAGCCAAGATTGCCAGCGATGCACTGTACAAGAAACACTTCAATGAGTCCAAGACCAAATTCCACCTCCCAGTGGATATGTTGATCATTGAGTTGGCCAAGAAATGCCAGATCCAAGTCAATGATGCAAACTATAGAACTTACCTTCACAACTGGACCTGCTTACCAGATTCCAATGATGTTGTCCAAGCTCGCAAAGTCTATGACCTTCAGAGTGATGTAAGTACTGTTCTGCTTTTAATAAATATTATTCCAGTATTGGTCAAAACCAGGATGATGTTAAATATACAAGGATTGATGGTTTTTAAATTGTAAATATATATCACAAGGTTTAATAAGTATAGTTTCATTTTGTCCAAAGATAATCTTTGTTAAATTAGTTTAGTTTGGATATCATATTTAAATTTTCCTTCATCGATTTATGTACGAATTTAAAAAGTATTCAGTGAGACTATGCACATATTAAAATGTACCAACTGTTTACCAACAATCAGTTTCATTAAATATTTGCAAGATTTTGAAATGCAATTTAAATAGAATTAAATTAAATTAGAATGTTTTCATAACCATTTCTCTTTGACATGTTGTTTTTCTTACTGTGATTTTGATTTAGCACATTCTGTATTTTTTCTTGTTTGTTTTTTGACATAGGCTGTGTACAAGGCTGACCTGGGATGGCTTAGGGGTACGGGATGGGTTCCCATTGGCTCGCTTGACGTTGTGAAGGCAAAGAATGCCGCTGCAGCCCTCAGTGAGACATCATATCGCCAACATCCAAGCAAATTCAAATTCACAAGTACAACTAAGGATATGGGAATGGTTCTGGCTAAAACCAATGCTGACATTGCGAACAAGGTATTTTATGTCTTATCATATGGTGCGATCACTGATCCATGGCTGTTTGACTCAATTGATATGACATGAATATTTTAGCCAGTTCAGCATGAAAACAATGTTCTTTTTAGAAAGAATAACAATATTTTTTTATTCAGAAAAAGTACACCGACGCATGGGAGAAAGACAAGACCCAAATACACATGATGCCAGACACCTTGGAGGTGACTCTGGCACGACAGAACAAACTGAACTACAGTGTGGTAAGTATAGAATTCATACGGAGATATAGCAGCATTTTGTGGTATTGAGTTTTTTCTTTCAGTGCTATATAGAAGAAATATAGATGTAGCTGTCCAACATAGGTGGTAGGAAGATGGATGGATGGGTGGTAGATTGAAGTTAATATTATGATTATTTTTCTCATAACCAATTCTGAGATTTTTGATGTACATTCATAACAAGTGTTACTGTTTTGTTCATATTTATAGAAACAATATAAACTGGCCAATGAAGAGGCCAAGAAGAAGGGCTATGATATGCGAAGTGATGCCGTCTCTATCAAAGCGGCCAAGGCCTCCAGGGACATTGCCAGTGATGTAAGTTCTATTTTTTTCTACCATAACAATTTCATTTACTATTGATATTGCTAAAATAATCAAGGTGAATAGCAAGGAATTATCTAAAGGGTCTATAATTGGCAGTGGTGGCCTGATAGTTAGGGAGGTTTGCTTGTGATTGCAATGTTCGAATCCACAACCAGAAAAGTGTCACTGAAGTACCATGAGCAAGATACTGCTCCCCAGGCACTGCTCCCCAGGCACTGCTCCCCAGGCACTGAATAATAGCTGCCCACTGTGATGTCATGTATGGGTTATATGCAGAGGACACATTTTGTGGTTGTCTGCTGTGGTGTGTCAATAATGACAAATATTAACTTTTGCTATTGCCTTATTCTTTCAGTATAAGTATAAGGCTGGCTACCGGAAGCAAGTTGGCCACCACATTGGGGCCCGTTGCGTTCAGGACGACCCTTTACTCGTGTTGGCACTGAATTCAGCCAAGATTGCCAGCGATGCACTGTACAAGCAGCACTTCAATGAGTCCAAGACCAAATTCCACCTCCCAGTGGATATGCTGATCATTGAGTTGGCAAAGAAATGCCAGATCCAAGTCAATGATGCAAATTATAGAACATACCTTCACAACTGGACCTGCTTACCAGATTCCAATGATGTTGTCCAAGCTCGCAAAGTCTACGATCTTCAAAGTGATGTAAGCCAAATAGAAAGCTTACTAACCAGTTTTACTCACTTATGTTAAAACATACATGGACAAGCATGCCCTGTAATCTTGGGGCCCGGATTGGGAAACACCGGTACATAAGACAAATGAATAAATAGATGGTTTCTGACTCTCTGACATGTGCCGAACAATCAGACAATGTTCTTCTGGATGTTTTTCATCTAGGCTGTGTACAAGGCAGACTTAAAATGGCTTCAGGGTACGGGATGGATTCCTATTGGCTCTGTCGATGTGGAAAAGGCTAAGAATGCTGCGGCCGCCCTGAGCGAGCGGAAGTATCGTCAGCATCCCAGCACTGTGCCATTCAAAATCCCCACTGACTCCATGGAAATAGTTCTGGCAAAGAATAATGCTGCGACCATGAACCAGGTATCAGCCTCTCTCTATTGCCCCCCCCCAAAAAAAAATTATTATCATTTATAATTATATCATTTTACATTTTCTAAGAATGTGATGTTTTTGCATTATTCTGAAGTAGCATTTTTCATGGTTTGTGTTATTAGTATGACTGCCCATTCTCTTATTTTGGCTTAAATACATGCATGTATGAAATATCTATAAAACAGGTAAGAAATGTTGTGTTTCTGTGAATGACACTTGTCATGCTTGTTACATTCTTGTGGTTTATAAATGAACATTTCTTTATTGAAAAATAACATTTTTCTTTTAAATTCCAGCGCCTGTACACTGATGCCTGGGAGAAGGTTAAGACCAACATTCACATCATGCCTGACACCCCAGAGATTGTGCTGGCGAAACAGAATAAACTCAACAACAGCTATGTAAGGCTGACTGAGTGCAACGCAAGATTTGGATTTGAATTATTTGTGCTGCCCTTATGTACTTTACGGCATATTGGCAGTGTCTTAGACTTTGTTTTCTGTAAATAAAAGTTTTTGTATGATAGAGTATCTCTAACAAGCAATGTGTCCTTATAGCATCAAACGTTCATTTGTATATAATTATCTGAAGTGGCAACCTTTTAACGGTTATAATCTAGACTATGACTACAGTGTCTTAATGTTCTTCTTTCCCCGTTACAGAAATACTACAGGCAGGGTTTTGAGGAGGGCATCAGGAAAGGCTATTTTCTTCCCAAGGATGCTGTTTCTGTCAAGGCAGCCAAAGCCTCCAGGGATATTGCCAGTGATGTGAGTATCCTGAGAGTGCTAATGTCATTACTTGCATCTGTTTGTTTTGGGTGCATTTTCATTGCTGCAAGCGTGTATGCATACAATTTAAAATTGAATTTTGCACCGTATGGTGTTTTCACATTTTACTTTGCTTTGTCTGCAGTACAAGTACCATGAAGGCTACCGGAAGCAAGTTGGCCACCACATTGGGGCCCGCAGCGTTCAGGACGACCCCTTGATGGTGTTGGCTCTGAATTCAGCCAGGATCGCCAGCGATGCGCTGTACAAGCAGCACTTCAATGAGTCCAAGACCAAATTCCACCTCCCAGTGGATATGCTGATCATTGAGTTGGCCAAGAAATGCCAGATCCAAGTCAATGATGCAAATTACAGAACTTACCTGCATAACTGGACCTGCCTGCCAGATTCCAATGATGTTGTCCAAGCTCGCAAAGTCTATGACCTACAGAGTGATGTAAGTTAGTTTCTCATCAGAATACCTCTATAAGAATATCGAGGGTTTAGATGTCTGATGATTATGTTTAATCACTAACCCTGGCATTTTTTCCTAGGCTGTGTATAAAGCTGACATGGAATTTATGAAAGGCGTTGGGTGGGTCCCCATTGGCTCCCTGGATGTGGTAAAAGCCAAAAAGGCTGCAGAAATTCTGAGTGACCATAAATACCGGCAAAAACCAGAACAGTTTAAATTCACTCAGGATATGCAGTCAATGCCTCTGGTTCTAGCCAAGGCAAATGCTCAGACAATTAACAAGGTCAGTATGCAATATATCTAAAGTGGTGTTTCTCAAAGTGGTCCTCAGGAACCCCCAGACAGCCCACATTTTTGCTCCCCGGGTGCTGGGAGGGAGCAGAAATGTGGACAGTCTGGTACTGTAGGGAGTTTAGGGGGAGAGAAAATGTCTGGGGTTCCCCGAGGACCGGGTTGAGAAACACAGCTCTAAAGGCACTTAAGCTGGATGCATGAACATGATGATTTAATTCTTTTTTTTATGTTTTGCCGTTGAATGATTTGTTGGCAGGTATGGTACATATCACTTGTCTAAATAATATTATAAATGAAATAATTTAAGTGCATTTTTAAAAAGTGATTGGTAATCCCTAATGTATTTTTGCTGGAACAATGAGACTTACAGTCATTGCATTTGAAATCTGTCTAAGATATTAATTAAGTAACATGTTTATTTTAATTGGCACAGCGCCTGTACAATGAGGCCTGGGAGAAAGACAAGCTGAAAGTTCACGTGCCCCCTGATACACCTGAGATTCTCCTGTCCAGGGCAAATGCAGCAAACATTAGCAAGGTAGGTCTATATGTCCATTTTTCATTGCTCAGCACAATGTTTCGTGATTACACACTAATGACTCTTACTTCAAATGTACTAATCACAAGGCAAGTTGATAACAAGGTTGTCACTGTATTTTATTTATATGGATTTCCACTACCAACCATTACATTAGACATACATGATTTTTCTGCATTCCTTTTATGCATACTTTTTAGGCAGTTTAAACAGTTTGTTTAAAGCCAAATTGGAATTTTTAGTCATTTAATTTTAATGTGTCAACTAAAAGGTCCAGGTTAAAATTGTATTGAAAAGGTCAAAATAGTATTTCTGTTTTCCAGAAACTGTACAAACAAGGCTTTGAGGAGGCTATCCGAAAGGGACATGATATTAAACCAGACGCTGTGTTCATCAAAGCTGCCAGGGCTTCCCGAGACATTGCTAGTGATGTGAGTATTCTTTTATCAACAGCTTGTTGTTGTTGAAGGTTCTTAAAATGTAACTAAACTAATTAACTAATTAAAATATAATCTATTCAACAATTACGTATGTTACAGTACAAATACAAAGAAGGCTACCGGAAGCAAGTTGGCCACCACATTGGAGCCCGCAGCGTTCAGGACGACCCCTTGATGGTGTTGGCTGTGAATTCAGCCAAGATCGCCAGCGATGCACTGTACAAAAAAAACTTCAATGAGTCCAAGACCAAATTCCACCTTCCAGTGGATATGCTGATCATTGAGTTGGCCAAGAAATGCCAGATCCAAGTCAATGATGCAAACTATAGAACTTACCTTCACAACTGGACCTGCTTACCAGATTCCAATGATGTTGTCCAAGCCAAGAAAGTGTATGACCTACGAAGTGATGTAAGTTTGAATGAAACATTTTATGTTCATGTGGAATTCAAAGGTTCGTTAATGTGAGATTGAGGACAGTTATTTAACAAATATTTGCATGGCTTTGGAAACAGGCTGTATACAAGGCTGATATGGAGTGGATCCGAGGCATGGGATGGGTTCCCATTGGCTCAGTGGACGTAGAGAAGGCCAAGAAGGCTGCTGAGATCCTGAGTGACCAGAAGTATCGCCAGCACCCAAGCAAATTCAAGTTCACAAGCAAAACAGACTCCATACCCATAGCGCTTGCTCAGGCTAATGCAAAGATCATGGACCAGGTATACATTCTAGATCAATGAAAATCATAGAGGATGTCAAAAGCTGTGTCACAGTTGTCAGCCTGATCGATGACTCAAGCGTGTAATAGTCACATTCATCACTGAAGCCAAAAAACCAGCATATCATTAAATCTATAAACCAGGGTTGGAAAGTTCAGGTCCAGAAAGTACAAATTCAGACCAAGATTTTGTTTCAACCAACTAGTTGAGTATAAAGAGCCACAGTCACAGAGTGCTCAATTGACTGGTTGAAACAAAATCTTGGTCTCGCCTTGTACATTCTAGACTGGAACTTTCCACTTCTGCTATAAATGTAATAATGTAACAAAATAGACCAGAATCTATAATTAACTTTTTTCTGCTACCTTCAAAAACATTTCGTTGTCTGTTTTAATTGCTGCCATTTACAGAGTATGTCATTTCACATAAGTGCTCTTGACATGGGCATGTTTGATTTAGTAAAGAGTTACTGATTTGAAAAAGCAAATGGAGTTAGGCGTGCAGTACTGCCCCTGTATCCGTACTCTCAGTACCTGCGGGTTCAGTTATCTGAAAAATTTTATTCTAAAATGTGTAAAAGTAAGTATTATTGTTCCTTGTTGCTTTGTCCTTTGAGAAGTATAAAAAACATGATTTTCATTGCTCCGTCATCACATGATATTTTTTTGTTTCTTGAGAATTTGGCTAAATCGTCAAAATCCCTTTCATTTGCGAGAGCAAATATGTAATGTACAGTGTACATTATTATTACAGTATTTAATGTATGTAATGTTTTACTGTGTGAAATGTATAAATTACCATAGGCTAATACAGAAATCACGCTATATATGGAGTCTTGGAATGTACCACCCAGAGATACAGGGGGACTACTATATATCCTAAAAATGTGTTATTCTAAGTATACTGTAAGCTTTTTAACTGGTTTTCAGTTTATGTCGTAGAGAATTCTTTTTCTCAGGCTAGTCTTTTCCTCCTGTTGCAGAGAGCATACACTGAGGCCTGGAATAAGGATAAGGTTAATGTCCACATAATGCCCGACACCCCAGAAATCGTCCTTGCTCAGCAAAATAAACTGAACACCAGCTTGGTAAGATGACTGCTTCAGTGACAGCCAGAATAATTTTCCTTTAAAATTGCTGTTGTACCATTACACTGTACACGGGTATCAGTGTACCGTTGTTTATTCCTACCCATATTTTTTACAATTTCCAAAGACTGAAAAGCAATATAACAAACAAAAACAGAATAAAAGAAAACACTTTTTTAGTATTATACATAGCACATACATTACATGCATCTATTAACACTTTCCATCAGATTCTCAAAATCTTGATTTCTCAAAATCAAGACTGAAAAGCAATATAACAAACAAAAACAGAATAAAAGAAAACACTTTTTTAGTATTATACATAGCACATACATTACATGCATCTATTAACACTTTCCATCAGATTCTCAAAATCATTTGCACATGGTGGAAAATGTGGTTTTGTTATTTGCATTGTGACAACAAGAGTTATCCATCATAATTTACATGTACATTTTAACAGTCTCGTGATTATTTGAAAACCTTGTCCATTACATTTAACATACGTTTTAGTAGTGTCGTTATTTTGATCTTTCACATATATATTTTGTATAAATCATCATTTCAGAAACATTATAAACAAGGATTTGAAGCTGATATTAGGAAAGGCTACTATCTACCCAAGGATGCAGTTTCTGTGTTGGCAGCCAAAACTTCCAGGGACATCATCAGTGATGTAAGTACCTCAGTGTTTCTGTAAGAGAATATGTTCTTCATTTAGAACACGTACTTCATTAAGAAGATCATGGCTGTAAAACGTTTATTCTCTTATTCCAGTATAAATACAAGACTGGCTACCGAAAGCAAGTCGGTCACCACATTGGAGCCCGCAGTGTCCAAGATGACCCACTGATTATGTTAGCTTTTAATGCAGCTAAGATTTCTAGTGATCTTGTGTATAAAAAGGACTTTGAAAAAACAAAGACCAAATTCAATCTCCCTGCGGATATGTTAGCCGTGGAGCTGGCAAAGAAATGCCAGGTCCAAGTCAATGATGCCAACTACAGAACATATCTACACCAGTGGACCTGTCTGCCAGACTCCAATGATGTTGTCCAAGCCAGGAAAGTCTATGATCTCTGCAGTGATGTAAGTACCTTGTAGGATCACACGACTTAAACATAAGCGCTTGAAGCAAGTCTTAGCTCTCTTGATGTCTTTCAGGCGGTGTACAAATCAGACTTAGACTGGCTTCGAGGATGCGGGTGGGTACCTCAAGGTTCTGTGGAAGTCAACAAAGTCAAGAATGCGCAGAACATTCTTAACGATCGACTATATCGTCAGCACCCCAGCACCGTGAAGTTTACCAGTGCTGTCGACCTGCCTGCCATCGTCCTAGCGAAACAGAATGCTGACATACTCAGCAACGTGAGAACTTCAGCTCTTTTGCTCATCCTCGTTACTATGATTAAAGTAGACTTTAGTCTCCCTGTCGTTCTTATGATTTTGGTTCCTGAATGTGTTTTGTTTCCTTTATTCCCCAGATGAAATACAAAGCAGCATGGGAAAACGATAAAACTACCATACATATCATGCCAGACACACCTGCGATTGAACTGTCCAAAGCTAATGCCATTAATACCAGCAGTGTATGTATTTCCCACAACTGTTCATCAAATGCTCTGCATTTGTAAATAACATAATTGTTCCAGAGACTTGTGTTGTATTATGGTCTTATCCATATTTTAACAGAAATTATACACCAAGGCATGGGATGATACAAAGGCCAAGAGCTATCTTATTAAAGAAGATGCCGTCTCTGTTTTGAAAGCCAAAGCTTCAAGAGATATTGCAAGTAATGTAAGTGACCCCCTATAATGACACCAAGTAAAATACATATTGCACTAGCTAAAATGACCATTCACATTTCCTTTGCTGTTCAGTTCTACAACATAGTAAGCACATTTAAGTACATACAATGTTTACCCAGTGATCAGTATCAGACATCGGAATGACTGGGTGTAGCGACTGGATAAATATTTGACTCAGTAGTTTTCGCTAATATTTTTCAGTACAAGTACCTTGAAGGCTACCGCAAGCAAGTTGGCCACCATATTGGGGCCCGCAGCGTTCAGGACGACCCGTTGATGGTGTTGGCTGTGAATTCAGCCAGAATCGCCAGCGATGTGCTGTACAAGAAAAACTTCAATGAGTCCAAGACCAAATTCCACCTTCCAGTAGATATGCTTACCATTGACTTGGCCAAGAAATGCCAGATGCAAGTCAACGATGCAAATTACAGAACTTACCTGCATAACTGGACCTGCCTGCCAGATTCCAATGATGTTGTCCAAGCTCGCAAAGTTTACGATCTTCAAAGTGATGTAAGCCAAACAGAAAGTTTACCCTGTAATCTTTTTGGCTTCAAAAGACAATGAATTACTGCCTGAAGTGGGTTTTTTATTTGAATTATTGGTAGTAATAACAGCATTTTTGTATCTTTAGGCTGTTTACAAATCTGACCTGACATGGCTAAAAGGCATTGGTTGGATACCACATGAATCTGTTGAGGTTGTTAAAGTAAGGAATGCCCAGAAGGTCCTGGCTGATGTGAGTATTATTATTTATTTTTTCATTTTTCCGATGCAATTATCTTATTAGCTTTTTAATTAAAATTTTAATATAATATTGTTGCTTTTCTGGTTAACAGTTAGACTTGAATAGGATTTTCTGCAAGTAATGTCCTTATGTCTGCATTGTTATGCAGAGAGGCTATCGTGTCAAACTGGATGAACAGAAGTACACCGTTCCTATTGACAGAGTGGACTTCGTTCGTTCTAAAAATGCAGCTGATGTTATCAACGACGTAAGTCATGTTTGTCTAGAAATGCTGACTTTTTAAATTTATAATACTGTGCAAATTCAAAGTTACTTAGTTACAAAGTTATTTGCTTTTTCTGTTATAAAAATTACTTTGGTGAGAATTTGATGAATATTTCATTTGGGTAAATGTTTTATTGTGCATGATGTATAAAATAAAAGTTTGTCGCAAACTTATTAAAAATAACGAAGCAATTTTTTCCAAAGGCAAAATATCATGAAGCTTGGAACCGAGATAAAATCAAGTACACCATGCTGGACACTCCAGTGCTAGCGACAGCGAGAGAAGCGGCCAAAAACATCAATATGGTATGTGGAAGATTTTCCAAGGGCAAATAAGGATGTTTAGCTGGAGAGTACTCTTGTCGTACCTGGAGGCACTGCGGTACAAATATCTGTATTCCCCCCGCTCTAACAGAAACTGTACTCCCAAAACTGGGATAAGATAAAAGCCACAAGCTACTTCATGCCACCGGATGCTGTGTCCATCAAGCAATGCATCCATACTTCACATATGAAGAGTGACGTAAGTGATGCATAGAATGTGTTAAGCTGCTGTTTTCAATTAACCTCTGGGCTTAAGATAAACTTAGACTTAACAGGAATCTCATGACCTCTGCAGTACAAGTACCATGAAGGTTACCGCAAGCAAGTTGGCCACCACATCGGAGCCCGCAGCGTTCAGGACGACCCCTTGATCATGCTGGCTATGAATTCAGCCAAGATCGCCAGCGATGCGCTGTACAAGAAGAACTTCAATGAGTCTAAGACCAAATTCCATCTTCCAGCGGATATGCTGACCATTGAGTTGGCCAAGAAATGTCAGATGCAAGTCAACGATGATAATTACAGAACACGTTTACATAAATGGACTTGCCTACCAGACCAGAATGATGTCATTCAGGCCAGGAAAGTTTATGATCTTCGCAGTGATGTAAGTACTTATTGAAGGTCTGACCATATTATATAAATTTAGCAGATGCTTTTGTCTAAAGAACCATGCATATTAGGATGAAGGAGCAGGATTAGACATCTTTCCTAGAATGCTGCTGAGGCTTTACTTAACAAATAGAGCCCCAGGATTTGGATTCCTAGCCTGTTGAGTTGTATGTCAAACCCATGTTCAGTTTTAACTGTTAGTGGAAATTGTTAATTTTTAAATGTATGTATTGTTCTGACAGATTGTTTACAGGGCAGATATGGAATGGATTCGCGGATGTGGCTGGGTTGCGATGGACTCGGTGGATCATGTAAAAGTGAAGAAAGCTCAAGAAATTCTGAATGATGTATGTTGACAAATATAACATCATATACTATGATTTGCCACAATTTGTTTACATTGTGCTGCTGTAATTCATGATCTGATGCCTCTTGTCACTTTTCAGAGGCATTACAAGCAGGGTGCAAAAGAAAACTTTGCAAAGTTCTCACATGTTGTGGATCGTCCTGAGATTCTCTTAGCCAAAGTCAATGCTGCTAACCTCAGTGACGTAAGTGGGACGCAAGTTTTTTGTAACTAATGTTTCAGGGAAATCCATACTCAAGATTTTTTTCCCAAGGTTTTTGAGTTTTAAAACCGTTCCATGGAAATACAGTTATGTATTTCTTCAAAACTATTTAAATGACCTTAGTGTGTGATTATATTGAACAAATTGTGTGTATGGAAAGAAATTAGATCATTATATCATTTACATCTATTGAAGTATTGAATAGTTCTCCTGTTTGATAAAGAATTGTCTCGTTTCTGCTTCACTAGTTGAAATATAAGGAGTCATTTAACCTGGGGAAGGGCAAATATATTGGATCGCCTGACAATATCCAACTGGCTCACAGCCGAGAAGTCTCCAAGAACATCAGTGAGGTACCAGGAGAGAACCAGGACTTTTCCTTTACAATTGCTTTTTTGCGCATTGACTTTTGACCCTAATCATTTTTCATTTGTAGAAACTGTATAAATCAAACTGGGATGCCTCAAAGGCCGCAAGCTACCATTTGGATGACAAGTATTACCCACTATTAGGAGCAAAACACGGGCGAATAATTGCAAGCTCGGTGAGTTTTTCAACACTTTGATCCTCGGGACATTTATCTTATTATTTTATAATCTTTGCATGTGATTATGTGTTTGCATCTGCCCTATGATGGACTGGAATCCTGCCCGGGGTATTCCCCTGCCTTGAGCTCTATGCTGCTGGACGGGGGCCCAGGGCTCACCACCACTACTCTGTACTGGTTAACTTGATAGACGGGTGGATTTAATAATTGTGTCTGTTTGAACACCTCAGGTTAAATACAAGGACGCTCATGAGAAGGCCAAGGGCCACTACCTGGCTTCACATCTTGTAGATTTCCCAGAGGCCATCCGCGCCGCTGCAGTGGAGAAGATGAAGGGATTGGTGAGTCATGGCTCCATGCATTATGCCTTTTGCTCACCCGATGTCTGCTGCTTCTCTGTCTTTGGTTTTACTTTAATCTCCTATGTGAAATATATTGAGCTGCATTCCATGTATGAAAAGTGTTATATAAATAAAATCTGAAAGGTATGTGTTAAAGTGTCATATAAAAATAATAATACTTATTATTATTATTAGGCGTAAGAGATTATTATTATTATTATTAGGCATAAGAGATTATTATTATGATACTCGCATGCTTGTTTACAGTGCTCTCCATAAAAAACCCTTTGCATTTTTTGATATGTAAATGGTTACATCCTTAATATTCCAGTTAAAACCCATTTCAGCTGAAGTCTTGATGAAAAAAACAAATAGCATTTCATATGATTACAGAGAGAATATCAAAAGGCTTATCATGCCACCAAGACCAAGCTCCACATCCCTTCAGACATGATCAGCCATGTCGTGGCCAAAAGATGTCAGGAGATCCTGAGCAATGTACTGTACCGCACCTACCTGCACCAGTGGACCTGCCACCCAGAACAGAGTGACGCCATCCAAGCTCGCAAGGCCAATGAAATCCTGAGCGATGTACGTCTCCTTATGCTTATTTCGGCTTCTTTGTTGTCTCCTGCTGATTAATTTAATTGTCTTTTAGTGTTTCCTTTTGTTCTGAGCAAGCATTACGTATACATTGTTTCAGATCAAACAGTTCATTAAATAACAGCGAGGCTGTTGGAATAACTGCACAAACTGTGCATATTTAGACTGACCCAGTTAATGTATCATTAGGCCTAATGCTTAGGTTAGAGGGCTGAGGTGGTGCTGTGGTTTCTCGTCTAGGTGTTCTATAAAGAAGACCTTAACTGGATGAAAGGAGTGGGCTGTAATGTGTGGGATACACCTGAGATTGTCCGTGCCAAGAAGTCCTATGAGCTACAGAGTGATGTGAGTATCACACTAGTGTTTTATGCCATTCTGATCACGTTGCACTGTACCCTAATCAAAAGTTCCCAAATCCTTGACAGATGCTTAAGAAAAAATCAACACAATGCATTTATTTTAATTGAAAGTCATTTAATCTGTTTAATCTGAGGTGAATTTAATGACTTTGTGTTATTTTTTCTTCGCATTTATTCACTTGCAGATGAACTACAGGGCACAAGGAAAGAAGGAATTTAGTAATTATTCGATTGTCACAGACACTCCAGTTTATGTCACTGCTGTCCTTGGCCATACCTGGGCGAGTGATGTAAGCTCCCCTATATTTTTTTGTGTTATTTAAGTATGCCATTGTTTCGCACTGTGTGTCTGTGTATAATGCATGCTTCTATGTGTATATGTTCAGTATAATGCAATATACACCATATATTGTAATTAACTTGAGTACTTGAGTAAATCAGTTTGAAATCCCAAGGTGATTTGGGTTGGCTGCAAAAATTGTGCATTCACCAATAGAAACAAGAAGCTTTTTAGTATTGTTGAGAGCGATTGACACAATTGTTGTGGCATGTTCACCAGGAACACCAAGTGAGGGAATTTCTTGTGTAAGACTCGTTCCGCATTCATTCCAAAAGTACCAAAATCTATGCCAAATGTTATACACAGTGTATTTTACATCAGTAAATACCACTGGGGTAGGAAGTCAGAATTGTGCCTGTACTCTGTATGTGTGCAGCTTGCATGTTCGTCTCGTGTCAGGTTTCCTCCTGATGTCCAAAGACAAACAATTAATGTTATTTTAATTTTGCATTTTAAACTTGTAATCTATATCCAACGTATTATATTATATCTTCCATTCAATCAGCCAAGTTGCCAATCAGTCAACTGCATGTCTTTGGAATTATTACATATATTACATTATGTTATGTTTTGTAAAGCTGTCCTATGTTATATTACATTATTAATTATTGTTGATGATTATTGCTCATACTCATAATAAAAAAATATCTGCAAAGTTAATGCAATGTTTTTTTTTTCACTGCTTTCCAGCTAAACTACAAAGAGGCATACCAGAAAGAGAAACATCTATATACTACCATCTTGGATACCTGTGATTACGCGAGATGTTTTAGTCTGAAGGAAGTCTACAGTCATGTAAGTGTTTCATTTTTTGCACATTATGGAGTCCATCTGTAGTTACAGTACTTACTGATGCTTGAACTTAATATGTTTTACTCTTCAGAGACTATACAAAGAAGCTTGGGAAAAGATCAAGGCAAAGAGTTATACATTGCCTGCAGACTCCCATGCATTGGTCCATGCCAAACAGCAGAAGGTTATCCTAAGTTCTGTAAGTCTACGTCTAAGTTAGGAATATGAAGAAATAGCTGTTTACCAACAACTGTTTGATTCAATTTGTTGTTATGTAACTCTTTCAATGTCTGTTTAGGTAAAGTACCGTGAGGATTACGAGAAGGTAAAAGCTGCCTATACTCTGCCAAAATCTCTGGAGGATGATCCCCAGGCTGCAAGATGCATCCGTGCTGGGAAGCTCATCCTCGATGTGAGTGGACTGTGTTTAGAAACCACTGACTTTCACAGTCAGAAACTTCTGTTCAAAATGTAATGCATTGTTTCCCGTGTGCTCTCCCCAGCGTTTGTACAAGAAGGATTATGAGAAGACCAAGGCCAAGGTGCACTTGCCACCAGACATGCTACATGTGGTAGCTGCTCGGCAAACTCAGAATGCCGTCACTGAGATTAACTACCGCAAGTACCTGCATCAGTGGACCTGCTTGCCCGATATGCAGGCCAATATTCATGCCCGCAAGGTCAACGAGCAACTGAGTGATGTGAGTACCAGGCCTGCCTTTATCAACACTCAACCAGTACCGCTTGGCTTGTGTTCCCATGATTGCTCACACAAGTGCCCTTGCCTCTTGTATCTTCTCAGGTCATTTACAAGGATGATCTGAACTGGATGAAAGGCGCTGGCTGCTATGTTTGGGACACCCCTGAAATAATGCGCTGTAAACAGGCCAACATTCTGCAGTGTGAGGTACGTCATTCCATTGCGCCACCACTGCCCCACTGTAAACAAAAGGTTCGAGTCCCTGACCTGCAAATACCACTGAGGTACCTTGAGCACTGCTCCCCGGGTGCTGAGTTAGCTGTTCACTGCTGTGTCACAGTGTCACATGGGTTAAATGCTGTGGACATGCCATTATGGAATTGCTAAGGCCCATAAGGCCAATGAATGAATTACTGACTGATGTATACTGATGTTTTTTTCCTTCTAGAAAAAGTACAGAGAAAAGGGTGTGTCACATTTCAAGGACTTTACCGTTGTTTTAGACACTCCCGTGTATGAAACCTGCAAGCAAAGCTCAGTCAACTTGAGTGATGTAAGTGCTGGCAAAGCAACATCCTTAATGCATCCTTTAATGTACCATGTATGTCACTCTGTTTTTAATCCAACTTAGAAACTTAGAAAATACTATAACTGTATGAACGTATTTCCATAAACAGTTTGTTATTGGCTGTCTTGCTATATGATCTTTGGTCATAGACACTAGGATGCTTACTTTTAGTCGTTTTAATCTTCATGGTGGGGTCTTTGACTGATTTTTAGCCAAAAGTGTTGTAATTTTTCAAGCTGCATATTAAAATCTACCTAATTTCAGCTCCACTACAGGAATGACTACAGTAAAAATATTAAGGGTAAAAACATGGCTCCCGCCGTCACAGTGGACACAGAGAGAGCCAAGCTGGCCAATGCCATTCAGAGTGAAGTAAGTTGCCGAATTGTCATTTGATATTAGAGAACCAAGACAATGGACACATATAGATGACCATAAATGACCAACCTCCTATCTTTCTCTTTCTTATAGAAACTCTATAGAGAAGATAACAAGAAGTCCATGCCCACTGGATACTCCCTCCCAAATGATACTCCTCTCATCATTCAAGCAAAGAACAACAAGCTTATTACCAGTAATGTAAGAGAACAGACTGCATTCATGATACAAATCCGAGTCAGGTCACAGTGTGTTGTAGGTCTCATGTGCATTCTGGTCTTTAGCAGTAGATATGCTTCTTTACACAGTGGGTTTTTTTTCTGCAGGTGAAGTACCGGGAGGCATATGACCTCATGAAGGCAAAAAGCTACAAACTGGATCCCAATGGAGTCAGCTTTGTCAACATTAGGAAGACTAACGAAGTCATCAACCCGGTAGGACTGCAAGAATTCTGGCTCTCCCTAATGGTTATTTTGCTCAAGACAAAACATAATACTGTAGATGTAATAATTTATGGCTGGGGTGGGCAATCTTATCCGCAAAGGGTCAGTGTGTTTGCAGGTTTTTGGGATAACCTTGAGATCTGCTGTTCAAACGCAGGTGGGAGGATTCTTCAGCCGATCTGTCCCCTAATTAGGGAGTTGCGGTAAAAATTTATATTTATACACAACAGCCCTTTCTGGATAAGAATGCGCCCCCCAAGCCTCAGAAAATGAGCGTATCTCATGGAATTTTTCATTGTTCTGTGATGTTTTAATTGTCTTGAGGTGAGAATGTAAAAATGTCACTGAGAATATGCTTTTCAGTGACTGGTTAGTAATGCTTTCTCTGGACCCCACCCGCCCGACCCCCGCCGCCCCGCCCCGCCCGCCCCCCCCCTCCCACCCCTGAGCGCGCGGGCCAAGGAACACAGACACCGCACCCA
>JAODKM010000001.1:41197541-41212076 GCA_026780845.1 Petrocephalus sullivani
CCGTTTTTTGGGGGTTTCCCATGGAATTTTTTTTTGTTTTGTGTTTTTTTTTTTGTCTTGGGGGGGAAATTTAAAAATGTACGTAGGAAATTGCTTTTCAGGGCCTGGTTGGTAATGTTTTCTTTGGCCCCCCCCCCCCCCCCCCCCCGCCAAACAGCGTTTGTACCGTATGAAGTATGAGAAGGAGAAGGATAAGATTCACTCCATCTACGACACCCCAGAGATAAAGCAGGTCAAGGCTACTCAAGAGGCCATCAGTGATGTACGTTTCCGCTGCCTTCTTTTATATACATCAAAGACCCTATTATTTCATAGACCTCTATTGCTTTTCTCAAAGCTGTACAAATCACCAATCATTTTTTGTCTTGCTGCTGGCAGCTGTGCTACAAAGAGAAGTACTACAACTCCCGTGGCCACCTGATCTCCATGCCAATCACTCCAGAACTGATGCACTGCTATCACGTCAATCAAATCACCAGCGACGTACGTGTCTCTCCATAGTACATCATAATCAAACTCAGCCGAATCCTTCTTTGCAAGGACAGTGATATATGGCCACAGTCAATGGATGGCATTAAGTTATTTCAGAGAAATTATTTTCAGGAGCTTAATTCCTCAAATGCTGTTAGACGTTCCTCAGATGGTTGTCATGCATAACTGAAGGGAATGATCACCAATATATGCTTAGAGGATATCCTATATGAATACTTCCTAAAGATGTGATGTAAGACAATAGAGTTGATATGTTTTATGCCTATTACCAATTTTAGTATTTTTTTCTAATGGGCAATTTCTTTAAACCCTTGCGACCATGACCAGGATTAGCACTTAAATGATGGAAGGATGAATGGATCGAATTCATTTTAAAAACAGCAAAAATTTTTTTATACAGGTTACATAATAACCTGATGCAACAATATATTAAGTAAAAAATTAAATTAATTAAATTTAACATGATTTTTGTTCTGCATGTGAAAATTGTGAAGAAATTAAGGCTGAATACAAATTCTGAATAAGTCTTCCAAGTAATACCCAGGCAAACCATGGATGTAATCGTATCTGATCAAAGGCTCTGACCATGTTAATATGGCTCTGTTTCATATTTGCATTATGAACGTGCATGTCTGTGCTTGTATTTGTGACATGTCGATTTGTGTGTTAACAGCTGAAGTACAAAGAAGACCTGCACTGGCTGAAGGGACTTGGCTGTTTCCTGTATGACACACCTGAGTTGGTCCACATCCGGAACATCACCAAATTCCGTGTATGTTGCTTTTGATCCTCAATATCGTTGCTCTTTGATGAAAAACACGTATCTCCAAAATCCATTATTTCCCGAGCAAGAAAAAACACATTTGCTCAGAAACCACTTTACAAAATAAACTTAAGTACAACATAATAAGACACCCATAGCACCACAAATAGAAACTTACTGTTACATAACTGTCAGTGAATGTTTTATTGTTTTAAATGGAATTACATGGATTATTGTCAACAAATGCAGCCTTACCTGGTTGTCTTATCATGCATTCCAATGGCACACGGTTAGCTCGAGCCCCATCTCCCTATTTACTATATTATAAGAACTCGGTATGCTTATCGACTGCTAGTCTACATGTTTGGACATTACGAGTACCCTTTCATACTGTCCATTTACGGTCGCACAAAACTCCTCTAATGAGACAGATTGATGACTTCATAAAACATCTTGTCATGGGCCGATTAGATGTCAACCTCTATCAGTAGATCTAGTAGAACAGGCATATTCCATCTATTGTAAAAAGTCACAATAGTCAATAAGTGGACAAACCTGGTTTTCTTTGGACAGCGATGATACACAATATATGAATAACTACTCTTTTCTGATAAAAAAGTCTCTGAGGGATGGAGTTCTAACTACCCTGTCTTTTTTTGCTGAAGGCCAACTACCCCACAGAAGCAAAGAAGATGCATGGCCATTTCAGCGTGGTGCTTGACACACCGGAGTACAAACGTGTGGCAGAGTTGAAGACCCACATGAGTGATGTAAGATCTGTCCAGATTGGCTGCAGGACCACTGCTCGGGTTTATTGTTGCTTGTTTTTGTTTTTGGCTCTTGATCCTGCTGCAGTGTAACAAAAGACTATGATTTCTTTTCCTAAGCTGGTATACAAAGCCCAAGGTAATGAGGTGAAAACCAAATGTACCAGTACGGCGGACAGCATAGATATACAGAGAGTCAAGTGGGCCCAGCAGCTGACCAACAAGGTACAAACCACCAACCAAATCATCACTGCCCTGCAAAGTGAAGCTCATAATGTGTTCTTGCAGCCTTATACTCAGTTCCAGGAAACTTGATTTTAAATCCAATTATACAGCAACTAGCTTTATAACTGTATACAGTAAAGTTGATTGATAGATAGATAGATCGATTGAACGATCGATCGATCAACCACCTGGATGATGTGATTCCTACATATATAAGTACATGCATACATACCTACGGTACCTGAATACATACATTTAAAGTAAAAAGAGATTTATATATTTAACAGTAACAGTGCAAAGAATGTCAAGGATCATTCACTGCATTAATAATGTACATATAGTGTGAGGCTTGCATTTTAGATGTGTCACATGTATATACTCGTAACAGAGAGATGTGGGACAGCGGTTTACAGAAGTATTTCATTGGGAAGATAACAGTAAAACTTCCTTTAAGAACTAAACAAAAAAAAAAAATTTTTTTTAATATTTGAATCAGTGACATGAAATGCTATATTAATGCAAAATCTTTCTTTGTTTCTCCTGCAGTATAAGTACACCGAACTGGCCTCCAAAGAGAGAGCTTACTATACTCCTGATATGAACACTCCAGTTTTGCAACACGCCCGGCAGATGAAGACAGTGGTCAGCGAGGTGGGGCCCCATATGCACATCCTTCATGTCCACCGAGGAGACCTTGTGCTGGAATCCCGAAACTGGCTCATTCACGAGAGCTTACATTATTTACTTGTCTTGCATACTTATTTTTCTCTACTCTCCTTACTTGCAGAAAAAATACAAGAATCAGTACGAGCAGATGAAGCACAGGTACACGGCCATCGCGGACACGCCCATTCTCGTTCGTGCAAAGAAAGCCTACCTCAACGCCAGTGATGTGAGTAGCCGGTTACTCCCAACTGTAAGTCTTTCCTTTCTCCATTTGGCCAATCACTTCTCAAATGTGCCGTTTGCCATCTCAACAGCTTCGCTACAAGGAGACCTTCGAGATGCAGAAGGGCCACTACCACACAGTAAAGGATGCTATCGACATCATTTACCATCGTAGAGTGACCGATGATATCAGTGAGGTGAGTTTTAATAGTGCGTGACGTGGGGCATTAGGGTCCTGTGATCTGTACATGACACTATTGTGTGTTTTTTCGCCGTCCAGGTGAAATACAGGGAGAAGTACATCAACTCTCTGGGCCTCTGGAGATCCACCCCCGACCGTCCTGAACTGCTCCATCATAGAATTGTTCGCGACTCTATTAGTGATGTACGTGTTTGCTATTTATGTACCTTATGGCTTTAAGACTTGAAGTAGGCTGAACAGACATAAAAGTTAGAGCTATCCATTTCTCATCTCAAAAATGAAGGTTTTTGCTGATGTAGCTATAAAGTCTAAAAAGATCTCCTGAATATCAGATCAAGTACAAAGAGGACTTGACCTGGCTGAAGGGCATTGGCTGCTATGCATGGGACACGCCGGAACTGGTACAGGCAGAGAGGAACAAGGCTCTTTATAGTGAGGTACTGTACACTACCTTCTGTTTGCATTCATCTACACTTTATCATGTTTTGCATCATCAGTGACATAATCTGCAGAGAGATCTATCTGTTCTTTTTTCCTGTATTAGAAATTATTTCTGGAACTTTAAAATGTTAATGTTTGAACTTCAAAATATCACTGCCTGAGCATTTCACCGTTAATTTTATAAACGGGAAAAAAGTCTCTCACTGTCAAGTCTTCTTTGCCTTTGACTTGCAGAGACTGTACAAAGCATCATTTGAGAAGAACAGAGCCAACTTCCACTATACTGCTGATACGCCATACTTCAACACTGCCAAATTTGCATCTTCCCTCATCAATGATGTAAGTACTAATAGTGCAGATGAATATCACGATATGAAGTATCACGTAAACTTATATTACAAACATTCTAAGTTCCATATTAAAACTGATTTATCATTTTATGTTTTTCTCTCTTTATATGTATAGAAAATTGTACTTTGTAATTGTTTGTGGCCAGTCAAAGATCTATCAGTATATGGCATACCTTGAAAAGGAACTCAGACCCTCTGTATTTTCCACATTTAACAGTGTCATAGTCTGGATTTTGTTTTAAATTATGTTTTTATTAGTGATTCACAATTAATTGGTACCAAAAAAAAAGAAAGCTGGGCCATTTTAGTAGTGGAGCAGTGATGAGTTAGGATTATAATTGTGCCTCTCAAGAAAATTGGCCTTCTTCTGCTTTAGCTGTTACCAGGCCTTAGCAGGCTGGTGTGCATTGTTTGATTTGTGCCATATGTAGCCAAGGAATATGTTTGATTTTCATCCATGTTTGTGGAATTATTCCAGGAGATTGTCGACATATTTTCTTCTATATCCATTACTGACGTCAGAAGTTTTTTCAGCGTTACAGTCAGCCTCGCAGTACTTTCCTTGATTAATGCCCTGATTGGCTGCCAGCTGAGATTGGAAGGGTGGGGTCTAAGGTTCACACTATGGCTGTAGCTTGATACTTCATGTACTTCAGGTTTTTTTAGCCCTCCTCAAATTTATGCCTGTCTATAATGGTCTGTCTGACTCTGCCATGCTGTAGAAATTGTAGGACTTAAGGTAACGAAAATGTACTGGGGAAATTTTTGTGAGTTTACAAGTACATGAGTTGTGATCGAGTTTTGTGATTTTTTGTGATTTCTTAATTTGGTCTGTTTCAGATCATTCAGATTATTCTGCCAAAAATGTGACAATATATTGGGGCTGAGTAAAGTACAAGGAACTACAATTACAGAAAAACAACCCAAAATTGTGAATCTTGGATTTGATGTACAATACATATGCAGTATATATATTATATATATTTCTGTGCATATTGACCTTTGATTACTTTTCAATGGAGTCACAGTGTCTCTTATTTGTCAGAGGTCTTTAACTCTTTCTGACATTCTGAGCAGAGGTCATACAGAGCTGAGTATGAACGGACCAAGGATAAGTACACCGTTGTTGTTGATGATCCTAGAAACCTCTTGGCCAAGGAGGCCAATAACCAAAGCCAGGTAAACCCAAGGCCGCATATGCAGTCTGGCCAGCATCTGGGCTAATCGGTGTGCTTCCGTTCAACGCATGTCATCACCGGCGGCCTATAAATGTCACGTTGACGTTACATGTTCTTGTCTACCTTCCAGGTATCTGATGCTGCTGATTTTCAATGTATGTGGTTCAGGATCTGTGTACTCTAGTACCAGTACCTCATGAAATCTGAAACAACTACAATCTATAAATAATCGACAAAATATCAGAGCTCTATCACCATTTATGTTCCAAAATGATGAGGCAGCTCAGACTCTTATATAGCGTGGCTGTAGGTTGAGAGGTACAGAGTCCACAGATGAGCCTGCAAGGGACTTCCCTACCCTGCATCCCCCACCTCTATGTGGCATGCTTCATGTGTGTTTTTGATGACAGATCAGGTATAAGTCCAAGGCTAAGGAGCTTCACAAGAGTGGTTGCAACGAGCTGCTCCGACCAGACATCCTGGGTGCTCTATATAACTCCACTCTGTGGAGTAAGGTAACCATCAGCTGGTGACCCCCGGGCCGTGCTTTCACATTCTCATCCTTTACTCCTCCATCCCTAAAACGTTCGTGCTGTGACAGGAATTCCTCATTCATGATGATAACTTCACCTTGTCATTTGTGGCCTCCATTGTATTTAGACTTCCCATTGATAACTGATCAACTGATCACTAACCACCATGCTCTATTACTCTTTATTGAATTAACCAAATAGGCTTAAAGGGCTGTCGCCCAAACCCCTAACATTTCGGGGGGGCAGTCCTGTTAAAGCATTTATAAAAACATCAATGATCTTTCGCATTTAATACTTGTTGTGACATTACACAAAATGACAGATTCCTTGATTTTTATGCCGTGTCTTAGAAAACTAGTTGGATTCATATGTAGTACAAGTTATATGTTCTACAAGTAATCAGTGATCTACAAAAGTAACTGGTTGCTGATGACCTGCTAAGAAACTATATGCAATATGAGTGGTAGGTTAAAAATCAGTCATATGCGAAAACATTAAAAAAAAGCTTCTTGAACGGAAAGATTTTAAAAGAATCAGAAAAGAATTGTACCTCTTACCACACTGGCAGACAAATCTCTCATTCAACCAGGTGATTTTTTTATGTTGTATTTTAATATGTACCATATTGTATCAAAACATAACATGGATGGAGATCCGGAGATGCTCAGAACTGATCAGAGGTAGAATGTTTAGAAGTTAGAAGATTCTCACAGGCTGAGTACAGTAAACCAGGCATTAATGTTATTATGAATGTCCGTCTGATGTTGCTAATTGCTACCTGCTGCCTGCTTCTCTGTTCCATGCATGTGTGCATGACTCTGCATGAATATTTTATTTCTAAATATACATTGTTAAATTGTATAAAAATGATGTAATATATTTGCTATATATTCATATAATACCTCATATATAGTGCTTTTTAAATATGCCTACATCTACAGGCAAGCATATCTGAATATACTTTAGTTTGGTGGATTTATCTGTAAGCGAATGAGAGGCAATCTGCTAAAGTAATGATGTTGTTGGTCCTCACCACGTCTTCTCATGTCTGTCAGTGGAAGTACAAGGAGCAGTATGAGCGGGGGAAGGACAAGTTCACCGCCGTCTTGGACACGCCTGAACATGAAGTTCACAAGCGTAGCAAGCAGATCAGTGATGTAAGCCGGCCTCCTTCAGCTTTTGGGCTAATCATGCATGGTACTGTGTAAGTGACCACAAATACATCAGCAAAGAAATGTAAATGGCTAATTAATAGGGACGGCATGGTTGTGCAGTGACTATTACCTCACACCTCTGAGACGAGGGTTCAAGTCTCCTCCCAGGTTCCATTTTTGTGCAGTTTACAGGTTCTCCCCATCACGGGGATTCCTCCGGGTACTCCAGTTTCCCCCCGCAGTCCAAAAACATGCAGAGGCTACTTGCAGTTATTAAATTGTTAGTGTGCCTTGCGATGGGCTGGCCCCCATCCTGGGTTGTTCCCCACCTCGTGACCGTAGCTTCCAGGATAGGCTCCCGACCCCCTGCGACCTGGAAGGATAAGGATATGGATGGATAATTAATAAGCATATATTTTAAGCAGCTTTAAATGCAGAAAGCGTGCATACTTTATTAGTCCATCGTAATTACTGTTAATATAATATAAGGTTAATATAATAGTGAAAATATAATAGTTTTTACAATATCACAATAAGACAATTGGTAAGTAAAGTACAATTTTTAGATAATGTCACGACACAAATCGTGATGGTACATTACGCAAGAACTGTATCAATTAATAATAGTTCCACATATACTTTATTCCATATCTGGAATAATAAGAAATGTTCAAGTTTTATTCAGTTATTTTGGTGTCATAGAACCTAGAATGTAAATCTACTATAGTAAATATAGTGAGTGTCCTATTCTGCACTCTTCACATCCTGAAATGAGAAGGATCTGAATCTGATGCTTGCCTGTTCATCTTTAGATTATCTATAAGATGCAACATAACAAGACCAAGGCCAAGGCATACACTCTGGGCCACGACACCCCCTTCCAGCAGCACATGAAGAGGGTCAATGAAATTACAAGCACGGTAGGTCCTTCAAAAATCATCCATTTTATTCATTACTAAATGCCTTTACTCTTGACATTTGTGACTGACGTCAGTTCTTGCAATTTTCTATCAGCTGAAGTACAAAGAGGTGTACGAGAGGGAGAAGAGCCACATCACCGTGACTCCTGATGCTTTCGATATCCGGGCAGCTAAGGAAGCGTATCAGAACATCAGCAATGTAAGACGTCCCACAAGAGCCTTGATTCCCCACGCTTCAGAACTCCCATGACCAGTATCTTTACTGGCCTTGATATTTTTTCCGTAGCTGGACTACAAAAAGAAGTATGAAGCCACGAAAGCAAAATGGATTTGGACCATCGATAGACCTGATTTTGTCCACGCATTGAAGACCGGGGTACAGCAGAGTGATGTGAGTGCCATTTGGCCACCGTAAGAAGACACGCTTTGCTGAATGTGTCCTAGCACTTAATTCCATCATTGTTATCATTTCATTTAAATTCATTTCAAGTATTTGTACCCACTGTATCTCTCCTACCCTCCCTGAGTTAATCATAATTACATCATCTTTATTATCATTATGTAATTTGTAAAGGGTATCTATGCCAAGGCTTTTTTACATTGAGAGCTACGTTTCCAAAGATATTTTGCCCTGGGGGTGGAGGGGACCCCTCAGTATATTTTGCCGACCGGAATTGCATGGGAGTGACATGACATAAGGCATTATCCATTAATCTTCTCGCAGTCGACCTGGAGACATGCCACAATCGGCTGGTTGGGCACCCCTGCAATAAATCATCTGCATTTAACATTACTTACTTGTAAAACATTTACAGGTTGAATACAAGTATGATAAGGAGATGCTGAAGGGCTGCAAGATATCCATCGCAGATGACAAGTACACCACCCTGGCCAAGCAATCCACAGAAATGGCCAGTGATGTGAGTACAGCAATCTGCTCTCAGCGGACTGTTCTCACCAAACGTACTCAGAAGACAGTGTAGAGAGTTGCCTTGTCGCACAGTCTACCTGCTGCTGGTGAGCTGCTACAGGCCTGCAGATCATGGTACATTATCTGCTCTACAGGTGAAATATAAGGAGAAGTACGAGAAGTCCAAGTGCATCTACCAGGCAGTTCCAGACACTCCTCAAATTATCCACGCAAAATCAGTCTCCTCTCTGGTATCTGAGGTAATGATCACAATAAGTCACTGTAGTGTGATGCCTTGCAGTTAGTTAGTCATTAGTTTTTGTATACATTATCTTCCATATAGTATGTTCTTTTTACACTATGCAAAATTATACATTAAAAATTATAATTTATATTAAACACAATCTATTGATTAATTACAGAGACATTTTTGTTCAACAGTTAACTACTTTACCATAAAATTTAAATACGTCAATGCGCAGTTTTCTCTGTGATGTGTTGAATATGGCATGAGCGGGTATAGTGTGAGATATCCTTTCCCTTCCAGTCAAAATATAAGGAGGCCAGCAAAAAGCAGTTACAGTCTGGCTCCTTCACCACGCTGTCTGAGACTCGCGAGACCACACACAGCAAAGAGATGGCCAAGCTCATCAGTGGGGTAAGCGAAACGTTTTAGAGCATTGCAGTAGGGCTGGGCGATGTATCAATAAAACATATTGTGATTCATGAACACATATCATTATATCAATTTGAATATTTTTATATAGCCTAAACACTTGTTTTCTTGCATGATTAACCATTAAAATGTCATATTTTGTAACAAATTCCATCAAGGTATGAGTCTGTTGTTGGCGTAATTTATCATTATATCTGTCATATGCAATTAGTAACCATTAGTGAAACAAATTATAATCAGAAAAACTCAGATCATGGTATATTTCGATGTTGTGAAAATATTGTTATATTCTTTTTAGGGCATATCACCTAGCCCTACATTTATAGGGATGTTTTTTTTATAGGTTTTTAAATTAATTCCTCTCTTCTGTCATTGGTGTGCATAATTGCAGAAACTGTACAAACAGCAGTTTGAGAAAGAGAAGGGTAAAGCAAAGTACAACACCATGACGGTTCCTCCCGATGTAAAGCATGCCATGGATGTGTCCAGGAACCAGAGCAACGTGAGTTACTGCCTCTCCCCACCTCAAAGGAACTGTGCTTAGGAGTAGCTTATTTCAGCATTTTTTCCATTGGCATCGTTCCCACCATTTGTTAGTGTAATCATGACTGGACACTGGAAACTGGAAAGGAGAGAGGTTTTTAAATAAACTGAAGGAACTTACTAAGGGGTCAAAACGAGACACCAGGAACCAGAGCACTAGCACTGACAAACCAAGAGTGGGAACTAACAAGTAGCACTTACATCCACAAGCACACTAACAACGACTGAAAGAGAACAAGAGAAGGTACTTATATACACAGGTGATGAGGTTAAACAAGGAACAGGAGTGAATAATCAATCTATAATGAGCGCAATAAGACTAGGAATAGGGAGTAAGACGTTATGGCTAGCGACATCTGCTGGCCACACAGGAACATGACAGACATGGTAGGGACAGATCCTGACACATATTATCACGCAAATTATTTTCATTTGGTAAAGGAGTGAAAATTAAGCTTTGGAGCTTAATTGGTGATTTTGACTTCCTTTTTTTATTTTGGTGTGTAATAGTTTGTACAGGTGATTGTATATAAAATGGATTTTGTGGTTTACACAAGCTCACCTTTGATTTGCAGTATGCTTACAAGCAAGAAGCCAAGGCCAAGTTGCATTACACACCTGTGCCTGACCGCCCAGATATCAAGAAGGCCACCCAGGCAGCCAAGCTGATAAGCGAGGTGAGTGCACCTTTAAACCGCGGTACAGAGCAGGCAGAACCTGCAGGGCACACCACACTGCTGGATATCCGTGATGGGACAAAGGAAGCACATGGGGACAGGGTGTGTTGATGGTGCACTGTATCCCTAACAGATCGGGTACCGTGAGAAGGTGACCGGTGGAATGGCCATGGCCAACCGTCCGGATATCGCTCTGGCCACAGAGGTGACCAGACTGACCAGCCAGGTAAGGTGTTCCATGGAAATGTCCAGGCAGAGCTCTGCATTCGCATCGCACTGCTGATTCTGTTTTCTTTTACCCTACACATGAATTATTATTCCTGCTATACTAGCCTCTCCCACCGTAACAGCAGTGACTAAGATTACAAAATAACGCTTTAAATTTCAATAACATACTAATGATTATAATGAATTTATTTGACATCTACGCGCTTCCCATAATGCTTTGTTCCTATACGTCCATATTCCCCATAGGCATTGTTCTTAATAGCGCATTAATATCCTACCATGTATAGCGCTTTGTCCTCGTATTGCTAACTTTTACCTGGGTTAGCTGCTTTGTCCTCTCTTTCCTTCCCCTTCCCTTTGCTCTCACCCCGCCATATCGCTGCACTTTTTAGGTGGAGGGGGGACCTTCCCCCCACGGAGCTGCCTCCATCAATACCCCGCAGATGCGTCACATTAAGAAAATGAGTGCCCTGACTAGTGATGTAAGGATGTTCCTGCAGCCTAGGGCCACTGACTGCTTCCTGTCTGCGTCGTCCTGTCTACCTGTCTTCCGTAAAATCGAGCAACTTGTGTATTTCTTTGGCTACCGGCTGGCTTGTCTTTCATGTGCCAGGATGGGTCAGTAACAGCTTTTACTAAATCTGTTGGGCTGCTGAATTCACGTAATCGCCAGAAACACGCCCGTTTCTGAGGTTTGTGAAATTCACAACAATGTTTCCAGGTCAGGTCCCCTGCAGACCGCTGCTCCATGTTCAGACACAGTCTGGGATGGGAAAGCTTCAACTTTTCTTGAAAATGCTTTTCTTTCCATATACTGTCCATGATATAAGGTCATTGTTTTGTTGTGTGTATTATTATTTTGTGTATATTGTTTGTGCCGCTTTCCTTTTCGGAGCTGTAATTCAAAATTAATGACGTCGTATGCCGTGACCAAAGCCAATTTGCTCCGAAAAGGAAAAGCTTTGTTTGGTACCGCTGTACCAACAAGAAACTTACTGTTGGTTTACATTTATAACAGGGATTTAACAAATGAAGAAACATTTCAGGCTTATTGTACGGTGTTGCCTGTGGTGGCTCCTTCTTACCGTGTTGTAATTTCCATTAGCTGAAGTACAAAGAGAAGTTTGACAAAGAGGTGAAGGGAATGAAACCACAGTATGACCTGAAGAGCAGTAAGATTTACCAGACTATGAAGGACGCCAATACTCTGGCAAGCGAGGTAATTGCTGCCATAAAGCTTGATAATAATAATAATAATAATAATAATAATAATAGTAGTGTGAGATGTGGGAGTGTATGGGTATTCTGGGGAAGGGCCGTGATAAGGGGATAGGCCCCACCCCTCACCTGCGATATGCTGATGGACGTACAAAGTAAGTTTGTTCTTTGATACAGGGGAATTCGGGGAGCAATGGTCTGCCTCATTTTCCGGTTTTGCTCGTTCAAATTGCAGAGCAAAATGTGTATTTATTTGTTGTTTGTCTCATCGACATATTTATAACCAAGGAAGCATAAACAGTACGTAAATTTCAGCTTTGTGTGCTCTGGATCTCTGTGCGGCTGTCTGCCGCTGGAAGATTCTTTCATGTGACACAGTAAAAAAGTGAATACAGCGTATGTCCACAATGCATTCTTCCTTTTAGTGCATGTCAGGGCTGTGCAGATGGTACAGGTGCTTGACCGGGGGAGGGGGGGATCATTGCTGATTAAAAAAGGATCTAAGAGGGAGGTATGTTCAGTCATTCATGCCAAAGGGGCAGGTACTGGGGCACCCCAACCTTTGCACGTCCCTGCTCCCTGACTTACATTCACCACTTACACTCTCTGTTCACTATCCGCACATCTCCCTCACAGGTGAAATACAAGGGTGACTTGAAGAAGATGCATAAGCCTGTGACAGACATGGCCGAGTCCCTGTCCATGCAGCACAACCTGAGCACCAGCAAGCTCTCCAGTGACGTAAGGGGCTCGCTAACCTGACCCACCAGCTTGTCGTTTGCTGCTGTCCCCTTGGGTTCTGTGACGTTCCTGTCTGTCTTACTGCCCCACGATACTAACGCAGAGAAACCTGCCGGCAGACTGTACATTATCTGTCCATAATCTTTCCAGGACATCATGTGGTATTGACCTTGACCCTTCTAACCATCTCAACGTCCTTCCATACTAGCATCAGTCTGTAACTCCTCTGATCTTTCTTCATTTTTTTTACACTACTTTAGTGTTATTCCATCTCTTCTGAAATATTTTCATTTTTGTGCTTTTAATTTTTTTTCCTAATATATGAGTGTATCTGTTTTTGTACCATAATTTTTAGGCTTCACACATTAATGGGGAAATTTAAGAAGATGTTCGTATGTTGTAATTAAACACGTTTTGCTGAAGTCACCTAACACTGTATGCCACTATTTTCAGCACTATTTTTTTGCACTGACTTTGCACACCAATTTTTTGCACTGACTTTTTATACTGACCTCCTAATGTTTTATAGTATGCCACTATAGCTTAATTTGAATGTCATGTGACTTTTTTATAGCCTTTTTTTCTGGTTTTCACCTTTTCAATGATTATCACTGGGTCAGAGGACACTCAGTGCAGATGATGTTGAATAGTGATTTTGAGGTGCCTTCGGGACTTCCCCTTAGTATCAGTACAGGAAGAAATTTGAGGAGAGTAGGGGTCACTACCACATGATTCCAGACACACCTGAACAGATTCATCACAAGGAGACTTCAGAACTTCAGAGCCAAGTAAGTGGGATGTTTTAAGGGAGGGCATACCTGGCTGACCACAGATCCACGTGCAGTTTTTATCTGAACGGTCACATACCACTTCAAACAGTTTCCCAGTTATTTGACAGTGAATTACAGCCTCTAAACTGTCCCTAGTGCCCTTCCAGTGTGTCTCCTGTCTTATTCCCACAGGTGGATCGTTTTGACCCGGATAAAGATTTTGTTTCAACCAACTAATTGAGCACACTGTGACTGTGATTCTTTATACTCAGCTGGTTGGTTGAAACAAAATCTTGGTCTGGATTTTTACTTTCTGGACCTAGACTATCCATCTGTGCTTACCCCCTCTGTTTCCTGGCATAGGTTCCTGGCTCGCTGTGAGTCTGTGTATGATAAGCAGTGCTGGGTGCACAGTTACTTACAAAGAAATCAGTAATCTTTATAATTTATAATTTACTGATGCAATTACATGTCTGGTACTTACAAAGTAAATGGAAAGTGATGGTGCGATTAATGCAACAGACGCTAGGAAATATTAGCTGTTTCAGACGGCTTACAATGAGAGTTTGAGGCAGGTTAAGGCTTATATGTGACTCATTTTACTTGTGATTCCAGGTGAAATACAAGGAAAAGTATAACAAGGAGAGAGGCAGGGCCATGCTGGACTTTGAGACACCCACATATGTGACAGCCAAGGAGTCCCAACACATGCAGAGCCAGGTAAGAATGGGACTTGGGGGGGGGGGGGGGGCGGAGAGGGTGGGGAGGGAAATTTTGGTGAAAGGACAAAGATTTTTTCCCCGGGAACCCGGATTGTGGACGTGGGGGCCAAAAACCTTACTGGTTTCCTATTTTGTAA
>JAODKM010000001.1:41213035-41253683 GCA_026780845.1 Petrocephalus sullivani
CGACGCAAAAGAACCGCCAGGCGAGAGGAGGCCAGGAGACAACAACGAAGGAAGGGGGGGAAAGGGGGGGGGGGGGGGGGGGGGGGTGGGGCGAAGAAGATGGAGATGGAAATTTCAGTGAAAGCACAAAGATCTTTCCTCCTGAAACACTGATCTGTGACTTGAGTGCCAAAAGCCTTACTGTGTCTCAATGTAGTTAAATGCATTCCATCGTGAGTGTTTGAACTTCTTTTAAAAACTTCCTTTGGGATGGCATTCATAACTGCACCTGAGAGACAAAGGCATATAGAAACTAAGAAGAGTGGCTTTTAAAAAACAATCCAGATCATGTACTGAGAAGAATCCAGTCCAGTAATGGTGAAGGCACACTATGCTTGTCTTTCAGTCGTGTTTGCAAGCAGGTACTTTGCATGAAGTACAAGTTGTATTTTTCAGATATCTACTTATATCAAATATCTACGATTTATCATTATTTTTATGCGTTGTTCTGACGTTTGTGAAAACATGGCACAGCGATCTGTTGGTTTGAGGTCCAGTATGTAGCTACTTCATTAGTACTGTATAAATATCATTGTTAGTATGTACTGTATTACTATTTTGCTGACTTACCTGCAAATTCGACGTAAAGACAGACCTAGGGGAAGGAATTTGTTTGTTACCAGGGGAATGCCTGTACTTTTATGAGGGACCTAGGATACCCCAAAAAGAGGACTCAAGGTCTCAGGTATTTGGTGTAACTTACTGTATTTCAGATGCATTTTCCATTCTTATTTTTGCAATAAATAGAAAATTTATAAGAAGGACTTTGAGGAGTCCATTAAAGGCAGGAACCTCTCAGGCTTGGAGGTCACTCCCACCATGTTGTATGTCAGACACGCCACCAAAATAGCCAGTGAGGTAACGGTCACTCCCACTTGTATCTCCAACTCCCATCTTGGTAATCATACTAAGAAAACACCCTGCTAATCCATCAAGCGCTTTTGGCTCTTGGTTTCGCTTATATGACGTACAGTGTCTGCATGATTTTAGTTTTTAGACCGTACACTCGTAAGTAATGTACCCTCTCTTTTTCCACCCTAGCATGACTCTTTTAAAGATCCCACGTAACCTCTTAATTGACCATAGGCCATTTGCCGGTTCGCACCTTATTTGACCTTTGACCTTTTTCTGGTTCTCTTCTCACCTCTTAATTGACCTCTGACCTCTTTCTTGTTCTCTTTGAGCAGTGGATATACACCAAAGTGATTACTTTATTACTAAAAACTAAATCTGTGTTTTTGTCTGTTTATGGAGTTCACTTCAAACAAACATTTGGCACCTTCAGCTAATGAAGTTGCATTTTGACTGCAGCATCTACTTACCGATCATTGCTGTGTCTTTTTCTAATGAAATGTGTGAAAAATTGTTGGAAATAAGGAGTCTGATAAAAATACAAATCAGATATCTGTTTCACAAATCCTGAAGTACATTTTACTAATTGCTATATATATCAAATATGATGAGCATTCAGTACTCCAACAGTGACATAACTGATTTCTTGTGCCCAAATACAAATATCTGTGTATTTTTATCAGACTACTGATCAAATTCAACAAGCCTCATTTTATACCCCATAAAGTGCAATTTAAAACATTACATTCTTGAGTTAAGTAATTTCAGAGTTATTAATATTACACTGTCACTATGTATACATCTAGCTGCATTGCCAGACCATCAGGCTAACGAGCAAAAAAGCAAAAACTGGCTACTGACTTGGGGGAGGCTTGCTGATTCTGATCCCAGAGGGCGAGCAATGCCAGACCGACACCCCTGCCCGAGTGCCTGTGTGCTGTCTCCCTGCAGTCTCTCTGTTCTTCTTCATCCTGTAGAAGTTGTACAGGAGAGATCTAGAGGAAGGTGTGAAAGGTAAAGGGATAGCATTGCTGGAGGAAACTCCTGAACTATTGCGAGCAAAGAATGCTACTCACATTCTGAATGAGGTAGGATTTCTGCGGGATGCATCACTGCCATTCCTGGCCTCTTCCTTTCTAAATACTGACCCTACTAAGAACGTCGCATTTCCATGTGTCCATGTCTCACAAACCTAATGAAAACTAAACCTCTTTAATTACTGTAGCTATCTTTAACCAGATAACCAGATCCTTCTTGGTTTAATAAAAACTGATTTTCTCTTCCAGCTCTCTGGACCATCACCCTCATCGTTCTGTTTCTAAAACCGTTCCTCCCATCAGCACTGCTTCTTGTGCCAGCAGTATACGTCTAACATCTTTAATGGAATCCACTAGTTTGGCATTTAATAATAGCGTATTTAATCTGTTGTAGGCTTAACTGTGCGGCCCGTGACAAGTGTTTTACTACTGGCAAAATGTTTCCCATCATTTTTTGTCTGGAATTATTTCATCTTAAATGTATTTAATTTTACGTATGTTTTTAAGAACGTTTTCAAAATAATAACTTATTGAGTGCATAGTACAGTATGGATGGCGATGTCTAATATTGATTTTATAACTGCAGAGAGAGTACAAGAAGGCATTGGAGCAGGAGATTAAAGGCAAGGGAATGTTAGCGTTAGCTACTGATACGCCAGACTTCATGAGGGCAAAGAATGCTACTGACATCCTGAGTCAGGTCAGTCCGTACTCCATAATACCCTACGTAAAAAAGCAAAGCTTACAGCTATATTTTGAGGGCATACTTTTGGTCAGGTAGCTCAGAGAGCTCTTTGATATTGTCATATTTCAAATTTTTGTTTTTGTCTATCAGACCAAGTACAAACAGATCGCCGAACAGGATCGGGCTAGTTACACCACGGTGATCGACACCCCTGACATAATTCACGCTAAGCAGATCAGAAACATTGTCAGCCTGGTAAGTATTCGGTTTCCACGGGTATGACTTAGGCTACCCTTGGCTCACAGATGTAAACTCTGTGTAATCATCCACTGCAGTCAGTTTCCTTATTTTTGTTTGTGAATCACAAATAGATGTATTAGACATGCATTTTTTTCTGTATCCTGAATAAGTTGCTTTAATTTCAAAATTCTACACCAGTAATCATTTGATTCCTTAGTCCTTTTGCACTTTTGACAGAAAAAGTACAAGGAGGAGGCAGGAAGGATCATGTCCCAATATGTACCGGTTCTGGACACGCCAGAGATGCAGAGGGTGCGCGAAAACCAGAAAAACTTCAGCACGGTAGGTATCTGGGGCCTGCTTTGCTTGATTACATATGCAGCCCTGTAAATAATTCTTCCCGCTTATTTTTGTGAATACACAGACACGTCGTTTCCAAAGGATTACAGCCTTGGATGATTCTTGTTCTCATGACTCTATTCAGGCACTACACAACTTTACAATAAACACAACTTTGTCAAACCCACCGTTTCACATGGCACACATACAAGTTGTAAATCTATACCATACCTAAATTATCCATTATTGATTTTTTTTCAGGTTTCTCCTTCTTTTTCTCTCTCATTAAAAAATCTGCTGATAATGTTCTACAAGCTAACAGCCCTTAAAGCAATCTTGGTAGCACGTTAGTCTAGGCTGCTCTATGACAGCTACATGACACCAACGTAAGCCCTTCATGACAGCAGACATAATTTGCCATAAGCGTATATAGGTTTGTTCCAACTTTTGTATATATAAATGCTGACATGGGGATCTTTGTATATATAAATGCTGACATGGGGATCTTTATATGTGAAGTAGAAATGGATGAATTTGTATAATAAGCTCTGCAGATCAATCTTGTTAAGGGGTTCTGAACAAAGAGGGTTTTGAGGGAGCTGAAATGGCATAAACACTTAAAAATCAGTTTGTTGCAGTTTATTTCTACTCACTACAAGCCCCTTGCCTGAGTGACCCAAACACCTCATGTACAAGCTAGCAGCAACAAGCACCCTCTTCTCTCTAATTACTGTCATAAGCTATTATGGTATATGGTAACTTAAGTAGTTTTTACCATTTAAATAATTTTTAATATAAATATAAACTTAAGATTTACTTAAATATCTACCAGAGGTATACATTTCAGGTCCAGAAAGTAAAAATCCAACCAGTTGAGTGCTCTGTGGCTGTGACTCTTTATGCTCAACTGGTTGGTTAAAAAAAAAAATCTTTGTCTGGATTTTTACTTCCTGGTCCTGAAATTTACACGTATAATACAATTACATCAAATCACGTAGCATATTACTTTTTTTTTTATTATTTTAATATTCTGCTAAGATATCACAGCATGGCTTTTTTGTTTCTGATTTCTTTATAGTATAATTTTTTGGGGAAGTGTATGTGTTTCTTGTCTGTCTCTTTCCTCCTCGTGGACCAGGCAAGACTCTAAGTTTCAAGTTTCACCAAATTCTACATTTCGCATTTTGCTAAACGCCTCCGATTCCGTCCTGTCGCCATTAAAGCGAGTGGCGCTGATGGAGAGGTGAAGCTGTAAGTGGGGCAGTAAGAACACGGCTGCGGTCTGGCGTTTCATTGCTCTGTGGGTGCTCTGCTTTTGTCTCTCAGGTGTTGTATAAGGACAGTTCTGCAAAGGGAACACCAGTCATATATACTCCAGAGATGGAAAGGGTGAAGCGCAACCAGGAACACGTTAGCTCGGTACTCCATTGTAGATGTGTGCATAAAGTGGACCCACATAACCCCCTAACTTTTTTTTTTGTTGACTGTATCGTTCCATTAACTACATTTATTCCTGCTGTTTTTAACATCACCGCTGTGAAGTGTGGTGTAAATCACAGTCTAACTTCTTCACTTTCTAAACGTCTTCCTCTTCTTCTCTGGTTGGGATATCTTGCTAATTCTAAACTTTACTTTGACTTTACTTTTACTTTACTTTCATCTTTCTCTAAAAGGCTAGGTTCTTTTCTGTGCTCTTTTCTGTCGCCACCGTGCATACCCTGTGGATACAGGATGATACGTGACGTGCACACAGAATGCTCTTTTCCTAAATGCGTCAGTATCTCACATACCTCCAGGTGCTGTACTCCGACAGCTTCCGCAAGCAGGTCCAGGGTAGAGCTGCATTTGTCTTGGATACCCCTGAGATGAGACGTGTTAAAGAGACCCAGAGGATAATTTCTGGTGTAAGTTACTGCTGTCATACTCATTTTGTGTGAGGACTGGGTGTGGTGACGTGTTAAGGATGCATCCTTGTTGTACAAACTGATAGACATCTGCAGTTCAAAGCAGTGAACGCATCGGATAGGATGCTAGTCCATTGCAGGGCATGCAATCAGACACACAGACCATTTTTGAGACACCAGTACAGCTAACTGCTTGTTTCTGTACTTCAAGAAGAGACCCTGCAAAGCGTGACAACATGCAAACTCTGTATGAGGCCTATGGGGCTATTTTACTCATTACTAACTCTTCAAGCAGCAGGTCTTTGAATTAAATTTCAAATAATGTGGTACTTGAGGTACCACTGATCCCGATCCCTTTGCGTTTACAGAAAGTGTTAATAACTCATTGCAATATCGCCAATCAACAAAATTAAACTCTAGTTAAGTTAAAAAATTTGCCCATCAGTTTTATGTTTTTTTACGATTAACAGCTTACAGTAAATACAGGACTGCAGACTATATACCTCCTGACCGGGGCAAAATTTTGATCTTCATTGCATTGCTTTTGCTCTCCAGGTACATTACCACCAGGACTTTGAAAAGCAGAAGGGTAGCTTCACATCTGTGGTGACAGACCCCGTCACCGAACGGGTGAAGAAGAACACGCAGGACTTCAGCGATATCAGCTACCGCGGCATTCAGAGGCGTGTAGTGGAGATGGAACGAAGAAGGACTGTTGAGCATGATCAGGAGACCACCACAGGTCTGTCTCCCCTCCCCCCACTTCCCCAAACATTACTCTTGCCCTGGAAAAGTAAACTAAGTGACAAGTATACCTGGACAACAGTCACAACTTTAGAAGTCTGTCAATTAGCTACAGAAACTGGAAACAGGATCTACAACATCATTCTTCCTCTCCCCAGATTTGCGTGTGTGGCGTACAAACCCAGGCTCGGTCTTTGATTATGATCCAGCGGAGGACAACATACAGTCCAGAAGTCTGCACATGATGTCTGGTAAGACCATGCCATCGACCACCTACTGGAGGTGATGAGGTGACTGTGGGTCTGAAGGGAGTGTGACTGAATTCTCCCATCCATCCCACGAAGTGCAAGTTCAGCGCCGAAGCAAGGAGCACTCTCGCTCTACCAGTGCCATGAGTGTTGGCGATGAGAAATCGGAGGTCTCGGAGAATGTGGACCATCACATGTCCCTGTATAGCAATGGCTTCCCGACTTCTTCAATAGGTGAGCAAACATGAAGTTCCAGTCCAAAGTCACTTGGAATCTAATTGCCGAGCGGTAATTACTCAGCATGTCTTCTCTTGTCTTGCCACATGGACTCCAGGGTATCATCAGGCCAAGACAGTTGAGCTCCAGCAGAGATCTTCCTCTGTGGCCACCCAGCAGACCACAGTTTCCTCTGTTCCCTCCCACCCATCTACAACTGGGGTGAGTACCTAATCAACCCATTCACCCGTCTGTTTTCTAAAACCACTTGTCCTGTTCAGGGTTGCGGGGGCTCCGAAGCCTTTCCTGGAGGCTATGGGCGCAAGGCGGGAAACATCGCAGTATGGGGCTCCAGCCCATCGCAGTACCAAATTAACCAATTAATCTAAATTAATCCTAGTAAGACACTTACTGAAACCAAGCGCAGCAGACAGTGAGCTTGTATTTGGGGCGGGGAATGGCCCAGCAAGCCAAATCTCTGTGGCCATAATTGGAAGATCACTGGTTCAAGCCCTGGTCTTGCCACAACCGCCATATCTATCTGGGCCCATTAGCAAGGCCCTTAACCCCAAGCTCCAGGAGTGCCTCTCATTGGCTGACCCTGCACTGTGACCCCACTCAAGCAATGGAGAGCAAAATGGGGTCGGCATTGTGAAGAATTCCAGTGTATTTGCGCAAAAAGCAAAGAATTTATTGTTCATTTAAATTAGTACAACCAGAGCATTAAATTACCCACAGCACAGTACATATTTAGTTTTACACAAGCTGTCCAGGGGGTGGCGCTGTGGTTACCTCAGGGACCATGTATCTGCCGCGGGTATGTGTGGTTGGGGTTGGCATGATCTCCCCTTGTTGCCGTGGGGTTTCAGCCCACAGTCCAAAAAAATGCTGAGGCTAATTGGATTTACCAAATGGCTAACAGGTGTGCACATGCCCTGTTTCCCCCCTCACGACCCTGAATAGGATAAGCAGTTATAATAGATGGATGAAACATCCAGGAACCTGACTTGTGTTAACTACAAATAGGGAAATTCATAACTGCTTCATCATAGTCTCCTGGGCTCAGGAAAACGTCCGTTTGCCCCCCCCCATGCGACTGTAGTCAAATCTACAGAAGGAAATCTGGACAGTCAGATGCTCTGTCTTAATGCTCACATTCTTCTGTATCCCAGAAAACGGTGCGTGCCATGTACGACTACACCGGCGCTGACAAAGACGAGGTGTCCTTCAAAGATGGCGATGTCATTGTCAACGTTCAATCCATCGACGAAGGCTGGATGTATGGCACCGTACAGCGCACAGGCAAGACCGGGATGCTGCCAGCCAACTACGTGGAGGCAATCTAATCTCAGGACTCAGCAGTAAGCAGAAAATGTCCATATGGTGTGGGGCACATCCATCGCTTACAAGACCAGCTTCTAGGTTATTAGTAGTACCAGAATAGATGCTTCATATACTCCTTAAATCTACATGCAGTGTTAAGTATGTACCGTGCCTACCCACCCAGGATATTACCAGCGCTACACTGACAAATTGAGCAATCAGATGAATCATCTTGAAGAACGTCTTTTCCATTCAATATGCATACCATTCAAGATCCACTTTTTGTATTTTAAACATATCAATAATGTGAAGTATCAAATAATGCAAGTACTTAATGGTCAAAATCCTGTGCAAAGTGTATTACCCTGCAGTAAACAACCTGCTTTCACTTTTCCTTTCAACCAAAACAAAAAAAGGGAAAAAACCCATACTACCGACTACTGTATGATTAATTTGTACCTTACAAACCGAGTGGAAACTTCTCTGAAGAAAGCAGTTTCAAGCATTAAGAACAAGCCTCTTTTGCTAAAGGCTAGAAACTACTGCATGTGTGACTTGTTTCCCCTGATTACTCAGGTCTGAAGGGTAAAATAGATAACTGTGAGAGTAGATAATAAACTACACTACTTCATGCAATGTTAGTCTTTTGTTGTTTTCATGTTCGCCGTCGTGCAATTCATGGAGCGCAATAATCTTCCCCCACAGGCCCAATGCAGGACCGTTACAATCTTGCAAAATAATGAGCGCTGCACTCAAATCCATTTGCTCCTTTATTCAACTTAGAGCTTTATTTTTTGTTTTAAAGTGCTAAGTAATTCCACTAGCATGTTAAAAAGTCATACAGTCCAGGCACACCAGCACCTCTGGGTCTGATGCTTTTCCTCCATCTCCTTCTGCTGGAATATCAATGTCCATGTATTTGGGGGGAAAAAAAGGTTTTAAAAGCAGCTATTAAGAGCAGAATATCAAAGTTTAAATATTAAAAAAAAAATCCAAAGGCTTCTGAGGGACAGTATAGTCAAGGATGAATCATGACCATGTTGAAGCAGTTGCATGGAAGAGTAACTTGTGCCACTGCAAGGTAATGAACCATTTGACCAACAAGATCAACTGTTATTGGTGCTGCAGGGCAGCCGGCTCTGAAGCTGAACCACAATGCTTCTCATCATGCCGCTCAGCTGCTCATGCATCACAACCAGCTGTTCTGGTGAACAATGGTCCAGCTCCTCCACTGTTAAGTGTGAGGCCAGCTCCTTCACTGCCAAAGGCAGATCGGTCGACTTTTGTTCTGTGGCCAGAGGAACGACAGACAGTTCCGTCTCTGCAGGGAGGAAATTATAACATAGGTTACAAAGTGTGGAACATTTTGTCAATCCAGAAGAAATAATCAAATCAATTTGAAATCTAGCTCACTGGCACACAGATTTTTGTTTTAACATAACAGCATTTCAGAAGCAAAAAAAAAAAAATGTTAAAAACATACAAGGTATTCAGTATAAATGGGAACTTACCCATTACTTTCAGAGACACCTTTTCCTCCTCAAGAATTGGGGGTGTCTCCATCTCCTCTGGTTCAGAGGTCATTGATTCCATTTCATCAAAGGCCTTGAGTTCATCACGACCCTTGCGCTTCAACATTTAGAGTAGGGTCAGAATCCCGTACAAAGCTATTTATTCTAAAAAGCCTGTGTTCCAACAGCTAGTCAAAAAAAGTTAGCACATATTACCTGTTGTTCATGGTAGATTTTCAGAGCCTTCTTTACATTAGACAGCTTCGGGGACCGAATAGGCAGAGACTTGATCTCACTGGGTGTAAGAGCACTTAAATCTCCTACGGTTTTGATATTTCTGGCTCGCACTAGCTGCCCAAAGCCACGGGGCCTGAAACAGTGAGAGAAGATCATGCTTGCTAGACATTCGTCACCAAGGTACTTGTTCCAAAACACTTTAGATATTATAAACTCAGTCACCCGTTTAAAAAGTAACCAGATCACAGGGAGTTCACATTAAGAAATTAAAAAAAAGCTAACGCCTTGTATATCAAGTAAAATCTAAACAGCAGCCACTGTCATAATCTTGGGTTCTTTGCAGAGAATTTGAGGCCTAGTTTGCGTGGTGAGAAAATGATCCATAAAGCATCTTAAAGAAATTATATATTGCGTAAACTGCACCACTTGCTTAAGGGACTTGACTTGTTGACACTCACCACATGTTGGAGGTTAGCTGGGGCAAGATGGCCTCTACAGGAACCGAGCACCCAACAAGGGCTGGGAAGACGCAGTCCTTAGGAATAGGCTTTGGCTCCAGGCTCATCTCTGACATCTAGAATTGTTCAAAGCACACAGAAGTACATGCATTATGAACCATCAAGCTTTCCTAGTGCCACCCCCCCTCCAATCTTCAACAACGGGAAAATTTTCCCAGGGATACAAGGAGGCCAAAAGAGCAATGTCAAAATATTAAATACTGATACTCGTCTGACAAGGTACCAGTATGAGAAAGTACTCAGCAGGATAACTGGACATAAACTCCTTAACTAACAAGAAGGTGCTGTACATACCAGGCATTTCTTTGAGCTCTTGTATCCTGGGCTACGCAGATTCCGTGGGCTTAAATTCTGGAGGCCTTTGGTTGGGGTTGTGATGTACTAAAATTGCAAAGTCATATGAAACATGAGGAAAATCCAGACAAAGCTAAGCCAGTGAACTGCAATTTGTGTGGTGGAGGCTAGTAAAATCAACAAATTTTGGAAAGGTATATTTTCTGGGGTAAAATTGACCTTTTGCTGCACGGTAATAGCATTGTTCTTGGATCTTGGAGAGTTACTACTGCAGGATCTGATGACAGGACTTCGACGATCAATGTCATCTGCCAGTTCTTGATGATAAATTGGGTCAGCAAAGGACACCCGCCTAGACTACAAAGTCAAACCAATTTACATTAGTGAACTCACTCAAGACTGAGTGACCATATAAAATCATGTTACGATAAGTGAAATACCACAATATGAAAACTTAAGCGCAAAAAAAACAAGTGGCATGGCCAAATTACACCATGCGATCAGACACTACCTTTGGCACAGGGGATGGCGATTCCTCCTCCAACAGCCTTTTCTGTCCTTTCTTCAGAATGCTGGTAGAAGGAGATGCAGATGGAGACCAAATACCTCGAGTCTTCCCACTGCTGGGACTTTGGCCAACTTCTAGCAAACCTGATACAGAGTCCAAATACTTCTGTTTAGGTGGAGAGTCCACACCCCCCGAGGCTTGTGGGAGAGCGGAGGGCTCCGCCGGCAAAGTGGCACAGGTAGCCGCTTCAGCCACATCAATTGCTGGTGAATCCTGAACCTCTTCCAAAGCCGTGTTAGATTGCTCAAGTAAAGGAGCAACATTTTCATCCTCATTTAGCCCTTGGGGTTCTTCCAGGCCCTTACTAGGTTCCTCCACACTTTCCCTCAAGGGCACGATTTCTTCAGGCTCAGGAATATTGTCTGCTTGACATTCCTCTACGTTAACCTCAAGTTCATTTGTACTTTTAGCATTAGTGTCCACAATTCCCAAAGTTTCCTGTCGGTCTTCTTCACAATCAGGAACATCAGAATGGGTTTCAACAGTGGAACTGGCAACAGATGGAGTGCTCAGTGTGCTAGTCTCAAACACAGCATCATCTGTGCTGCAATCACCTAGATGAACTGGGGTGTCCACAGGTTGAAATTCTACAGAATCAGCATAAGAAGAAGTGTCTTCAGATGGAGCACTGTCACTTAGACCCTCTGTATTCTGAGTGTCACAGGAGTCAATGTCTTGAGATGAGGGTTCTTGCATCTTGCAGTTGCAGGTCCTAGAGCGCCTACGCCCCCTTCCTCTCTTGGAATGTGGGCAAACGTGCACAACCTCACTCTTAATTGTCCCTTCCACAAGTGTTGCAGAACCCTCTTGATCCATAGACTTGGTTCCCTTATTTTCTGCCCTTTCCAATACTACAATCATACTTTTCACAACTTCAGCATTTGTTTCCAAAGGACATCCGACAGAGACATCTGAATCCACCATTTCTGACAATTTAACATCATTCTGTAGAACCTCAGCTGGCTCCACGGGCTCAGAAATTGCAACTTTGGATTCTGTCTCTTGAGTGAGCTCAACGCTTTCAGTTTCAACCTGTAGCTGACTTTCCACTTGCTCGACTCCCTCTGGCTGTTCAGCTTCATTTTTGGGCTGACTGGGAGTCTGGGCAGGACCTAGCAGCTTAGGCTTTCTGCCTCGTCTTTTCACGGTATGGCCATTGTCACGGGGTTCTGAAGCATCAGACTCTGAATTCTCAACATTAAGCGGCAACCCCTGGGAAGAGCGGCGCGTCCTATATCTGGCAAATCCCTGGGAAGACTCCTGTGAATTCACATCTGTGTCACCCATCGGTAAGACTTTGTCCTCTTTCAGACTCTCATTTGGAGGCACGCTGCTTACTTCAGAATCTGCCTCTGTAGCCAGCTTTCTAGTTCGCTTGCCCTGCGAAGAGCCCACGACTAGGCTAGGGGGAGATCGCGCCACAGTCTGCGAATCAACAAGAGCCACTTCCTGTGAATCCGCAACAGCCGCATTCTGTGAATCTTGGTCCTTGTTTGATAGTGTTGGCACGTTACTCGCTTTGCTTTGAAACAAAGCGTCTGCCTCAGCAGTGAGTATTGGTACCTTTTGCACATTCCTTTCGCTATTTCTTGTTTCTTCCGCGGCAGATGCTTCACTCGTCTGATCCTTGTCCACCAGCATTTCCTCAGTCACTCTGCCCTTCCTGCTTGGTCTACCTTGACTACTCTGCCTCATTTTTGTGTGCTCCGTGGGTGTTCTGCTACTCACTTTGTCTTTGTCCTCCAGCGCTAATAGCTCAGAAGCATTCTTGTTTCTCCTGCTCGATCTGCCTTGAGATAGGCTCTCTGGCTGAGAAGTTGGAGTTTTTTGTACATTCGACCGATTCATCAGTAGATCCTTCGTGCTCGGTTTCCCCAGCTTGTTTTTCTCGTCAGCATCCTCTGGATTCTCACCAGGGCGCAAAGGTTTGCTTCTGAGCCGGCCTGATCGCCTGATTTCCACAGAACTGTGAGTAATCTGAGAGTTTTGGGAACTGTCCAGGACATCATTGGGGTGCTCATCTGGTGGGGTGCATTCCACAGATTCTGCTACAGGAAGTTCTGCCTCTACACCATCTACTTGGGTGTTAGGTATGATGCCTTCATTATCCTCCATGTCTTGGTCGTCATTATTCACAACAGAGGCCGCCTCCTGTCGCTCTTCAGCCTGAACTGCTTCAATCACCTGAGGATGGAGCTTTTCAGCCTGATCTGATGACATCTCCTGCTGGGCTGACTCAGTTTGCTGGTCTTTATTTTCAGGGTTGCTCTGATTTGGTCCGCTAATCATTTGCGAGATCTCCTTCGCCAAGGGATTTTGCATCGTCTCAGTGTTAGAAGGCTGAGCATTGCTGATCTGACCTTCCGGTGTCCCGATAAGTGAACCTGTGAATATGTTACCAACGGGGCTAGCGGTTTTTCTTTCCTCATACTTCTCCAGGGTGATAAATGACTGCCGACGGCTGGTGGGCTTCTGGGGAGTCCCAGATACTACATCTGGGGATCCTGAAACACTGCAGTCATTGGTGCCGCCCTCCAAATCATTCTGCCCAGAAATACTGCCCTCTCCAACAGACATGTCCTCATTGCAAGCACCCTCCACAGGCGATTTGCTTTTTGATTTGATTGCTTCCTGGGCTGATTCTTCAGTATCCATTTTCTCTTGCTGAGCCTATGAATAATACAAGAAGTAGTATTGGGATTCTCAAGAAATTGAGGCTAGTCAAGTTAGGACGAATCTATATTGGCAATATACGTTCAATACATATTTCAAAATACAGCTCTCCCTTAGCACTAGCCTGAATTGATCTACATTGATTACATTTGCAATTTTTAAACAGATTTTTGTTGAAGAGCATGTAAGGTGAACATTTAAAGTAAAGACAAGGGCTGTAACGGTACACGCATTCATGTGCCTTTCGGTTACAGTATTTTCAGTTTGGAAAGCACAATGAAACAAATTAATACATTTCTTGACTGGGGTGCAACCTAAATTCACATACATGTTTAACAAGGAAAACAAATTTTGCCTTTGAGTTGGTTACAGCTAGTACCAAAGATCCAAGACCCTGAGGGAGGGGTTTGAAAAACGTATAAATGGTTCAATTTGTTTAGAAATTGTTAGTGATCAGGGAAGAGGTATAAAAGATATTCAATGAAAATTTACATTTCACACATTTCATCAAGTATCGCAAAAAAAATACTCCGACACGCTTACAGCAAGCAGCTTATTAATTTGTGATGATACAGGGCCAAACTCCCACATTTCAGAGCCTTAACAAAAGCATGCTGTGTGCAACTGGGCAAATATATTAGCAGTACCAAATGTGAACAACAATTTCAGTAATCCATGTTTAAATTGATGTTTAGAAAGATTACCCCCCTCCCCCCCAACTATCACAGTGATGTTAAAATTGCCACCTTGAACAATCATGATTTGTAACAAAACTGCCCCCCCCCCCCCCCTTAACACGTACCTCATTTTCTGGGGTATCTTCAGCTTTTGTCTCTGCAGTGAATTTATTCCTAAACACAAACAAAATGAGTAGTTAGTGACGTGTGTCAGCACTAAACACCACACAAAAACACAAGCAAGAAAAATAAATAAATAAAATCACACACAAAACTAACGCACATTAACTCATCTTGAGTCTGGGTATACTGAGAAAAGATGGTGGTGTCCAAAGATGCATCGAGGTTGTTGTACATAGCAGGAATATCAGTCCTGCAAAAAACAAATACAATATAAAGATATGAGCAGATATACAAGAGGCACGACCCAGCTTACAACATTAAAATGTAATTTTCGACCAGAAGTTTCAGCATTCAGTAATGTATATATGCCAACACTCGTAACATTTGAGAACTTCACTCAGAAACACTCAAAAGTTGGAATTAGCAACAAAATTTAGAGACTGCCATCTGGTTATACTGACTCCCACTAGGTAAAAACCAAACAATAGTGTCTAGAGCAATCTCGTAAATGGCGTGGCTCGAAATCTTGCGTCACTAACTACTATTTTAGAGTTTTAATGGCAAATATCACGTGGATCTGGTTTTAAAAATGTCCAAAGGCAAAGGTGCGATTCTGGATGCCAGTTCTGCCCTAGCAGTGCCTATAAAGGGGTCCTTTTCATAGGAATTTATAGCCAACAAAAATCTAAAATCAGAAGTGATTACCTAATTTCGCACAAACTACTTGAGTAAGCGTGAGCTGCAGACCTGACCTTTTAGTCCTCATTACTTCCTTCTGATGCTCTGTCAGCACTCGTTCCTTGGTCTCCGGCGGTATAAACACAAAATCCAAAGACGCCTCCTCTTCCAGCAATTCCTGTCGAGGGCGCTTAGGGGATCCAAAATCAAGCTTAACCTGGGACCACCACAGGAACCAAAATGCCAGGTTATTAGTCCTCAGTCACATATTGGTCCAACTGAATTAACACTAACCAAGAGGAAGGGGATGTTACTCCTGTGGACAGGTATTACTCCATCCCTACCAACATCAAACATACCAACTACCTCTATCAAAGTGCTTTTGGGCAACAGACCCAACAGCTTTATTCAGCCGTCTTACCGCCAATCTTATTTGTCAATCACTGTTACTTGGTAAAATTCAATCATAAAAGGAAAAAGTGGTTCGGTAGATCTTGTTCATACCGATACGGGTTTCGAGGACGTTTTTGAGCAAGGCTCCCCAGCCCGGGCCAGCAGCGAGTCTCTCTTTACAGATGATGCCACCGTGACTCCACTGATCTTTGTTTCCAGCTGTGAACATTCACCCTACACAGCCACAAACACACAGAGCTTGTACCTCTTTGACATGATGAGTCATGGGCTAGACAAGCTTCATCAGTTAGTCAAGCTGAAACAATTCTAAAGGCCGTCAGTAGAAAGGAAGGTACTTACTGAATACTGCCCACTGAACTCATCGTTAACATCTACAGCTTGAAATCCAGGTAAAATGATCATGGTGTTCTGCTTCACCTGGCTCAGAATACACCTGCAAATTATACAGAGCATTCAGTCACGACTGGCGGTCCAGACATCCTTGTCGCCTAAAAGTCACTCTCTGGACCAATCCAGTTGAGCACCCATAAGGTATCAGATAAATGGCAAAGAAGTTGTGCATGCAAGTTCTGTTCTTTCTGGATTTCAGTGTTTGGCCGATTCAATGAATCCCAGAGACACAATATGAAATCAGTCTGATTATTTCAAGGTCTCTGTGGCAGCTGTACACAGGCACAGTGTCAGCACCCCCTCTGCATCTAACTCAAAGGTTTATCAGTTTAAACACAAAATCCAAAGACGCTGAAAAGATGTAGCCTCCAATTAAAACTGACCCAAGTCATTAATCAGAAAGCTAGAATCATTAGATCATGGTGCCCCAATGCCCCAAGACTAGTGCTCTGGGGCAGTGCTTGGGGACCCCAGAGTCCACATTTTAAATCGCTCCCAGTTCAGTCAGTCCTATGTAAAGATTCATTATCAGGGCATTAGTAACAGCAAAATAAAGATGTGCCTATACAACTACTGATCGCTTATAAACAGATTAGAAATGAATGACCAGGAGTTGAGGACGTCCATATGCCAAGGGGGAAGAACCTTCCAACAAGCCGAAATTTAGTCAACTTTCTGCATCTATAGGCGCTTTCCCATTTAAGTTCAAAAACCTAGTTCTGGGATCATCTCGACCAGGAAGTATTGTACCGTTTTTTCACAACAGTTCCACATAAATTCTAAGTTGGTGTTGGTGCTTGCGGTCAACTAAAGTTTATTTCTATAAGCCCAACCAAGTAGTCCTTGATCGAGTGAAGAGTACCTACTCCAGAGTATAGACAAAAAAAAATTTTCGACCTCTGAAGAACTACAGGCCAGCTGCATTCCTGTGGTAGGAATGTTATGGTTGTTCCTGAAAAGGGTTCCTATGGGAGAGCGCCTTTTGTAATGTTTCAGTTTTAAGACGGATCATTCAAAAAAAATTAATTAAGAAGGGATGTTCAGGCCTGTGAGAACAGAACAGCCTCGTGAGCAACTTCACTGCATGCATCAAGTAAATGCCAGTAAGTGTGTTAGTCCTCGAGGTGAAAACAATGTAGGCTAGCTGGAGTCTAAGGTCACAGGCTCTATCCGAGCCACCAGATCCAAGGACACTTACTTCAGCTCCTCAGGGTAGCTGAGAACAGGGGCGTTTCCAAAGGTGGCATTCCAGAACTGAGTGACGAGGGTGCGGATATGCTTGCTCCTGTGAGGCAGGAGTATGCGGAGCAAGGGAGCGAGCAGTGCAAGGAGCTCGCTGTCGAAGGCCATCACGGCTCGCGTCTGCAGGCATGCCAGCATCTCGCCCAGCAGCTTCTCCAGCTGCGGTGACGACAGCCACCATGAGAAGGGGCCAGTGCAAACACATTCTATCCATAACTGTGCAACTTCATACCCACGTACATTCAATACCTAGTTGATAAATGATAAAAAAAAAAAAAAAAAAAAAAAAAAAAATCTACCCCACGTGAAGGCTTACCTTCGGAGCAACACTTGCGATGAAATCTGGCTGTTCATTCTGAGGTCTACAAATAAAAAAAATAAGTTCTAAAGGTGTTGGGAAAGCAGCCCAAGGACATGTTCAGGGAACACAGACTGCTCACCTTCCTGCCTGCTCATAGAACGTGGCCAACGGAAGGGAAAGGCAGGACACGACCTCCCGGATGGCTGTGCACGCAGCCAGATTGTTAAAGAGAACGGACAGGACAGCCAGCAGGACAGAGGCCAGTCCGCAGGCGGACGGCCCGGTGCTCTCTGCCATTTCAGAGGTCCCACGAGAAAGAAGGGCATCCAGCGACTGCACCAGCAGAGTCTTAAAGCTGGCCAGGTTCCCCAGAGCCGTGTTCTTCTTCCGTCCCCAATTTAGCGGCGTGTGGGGAGCTGAAAGCAGAGAGGTTCAACTTGGTATCAAACTCTATATGGCATCACACAGACCAAATTTTAGATTTCCTTTTCAGTTAGTAAGGAAATACCCACAGTGAACTGTATTTTATTGTATAGTTTACTGGTAATCCCCATAAAACCAGTTCAAAGGCAAGGGAGCACAGGGCCAGAAATGGCTTGCCTTACATTTAGTCTTCTGCTGAAACTTAGCGGTGTACGGAGAGAAGTCCACGCACTCGATGATAACCAGAAGGATGTTTGCAACCGTGTCCAGTGTTGATAGATTCTGCAAAAGGAAAAAAAATAAATAAAAAAATCAACAAAAGAGCAAAAATGGTATATGAACATAAACATGGCGACATTTTGAAATGCTAAACTAAAGCAGCACTGCTGTGTTTCAGAAATACTCACCCCAAGCGCCTGCTGGTCTAAAGCAGCAGCCATTTTGCAACAGAGCTCCTCACAACAAACATTCTCCTCTGTCGTAGCTACCAGGGCAGAGCAGCGGGCAAAAGCTTTGTACAGTCGAGACCATGTCCCCAGCAGGGACTTCTGAGTCATCTGCACGCAAAACAGAAAGAGCACACTGTCACTGCAAACTCACAAATGCTGATATAATGCTCTCGATTTCTGTTTTTTTGCAGTCAAATCGTCACTTAATGTACATTTCTTAATTTTTTTTATACTACCATATTGTTGCATTGCATATTTCCTTCAAGCACAATCCAGAAAGAATTCTGCTACATGGTAGTACAGCGTATGACTGCGTATGTGAATCTGAAAGCCTTGAAAATCTTTCAAATAAGGATCACTTTCTTGGCCACCTACAGGAGCAACAGGATTGGATACAGGCAAGACTTACCTGGGGCAGTGGCTGGCCAGGCAGCAGATAACTGAGGGGGAACATCAGGGCACTATACACCGCTGTAAAGTTATGCTCCAGTGCATCTCCCTGGTTCACCTCATTTGTCTGAAACAGGGATACAATGCAAATGCCATTTGTATAGAAGGGGCATGCTAACCGGTTTTCAGTCTTTCGGCCCATGAATATACCTGCATGATCGTGTCGGTTAGCGGGTTGACCACAGCGCTCCACATCCTCCAAAGTTGCTCCTTGTTTTCCACGACCTCTGTAGCGCGTCCTATGATCCTGAGAACCGATTCGCTGAAGGCTAGAGGGGACGTGGGTCCTGATAGGCCACAGCTGACCAGCAACTCGAGACAAACGAAGAACCTGCAGAAACGACAGCAAGTTCAAACGAGTAAAAGAAGCACAGGAAAGGTGGAGCCAGATGGGCATTCAGAGAACATCTGGGGTAACAGAACCATGGGTCTCAAAACCCAGGACACAGCAAACAGTTATGGCTGGATCATTTTAAATGCAGGCGTGGAAATGAGGTAATTTTCATCATGGGGCTGGCCTTTGACAGCCCATAAGCAAATCCCAGTAATGTTACAGACCCAGGTCACTGGTGGTACCAACACCATGGCTGCGAAAGCCTGAACGCAAGAGAAATACCCACCTCTCATCCAACACAAAGCAGGGCAGCTGGGAGTTCTTAAAGAACAAGTCAAACAGGAACAATGCCGGGGTGCCCTGAAAGTACAGGGGGGTAAATACTAATTTACACATGGGCAGCGCGTACAATGGGATGCATGTTCAAATCATCCACTTTAAAGCAAACCAGCCCAGAAACCGCCCGACTTCCACATCAGGGAGGTATGGGGACCAAAAGATTAAACAATTTTTCAGACTATTCAGAAAATTCCATGACTCATACCAATTATTTGGCACGCACCCCAGAGGTGATGACCCACGGTTTTGAGACCCCACTATTTTAGAGAACATGGTCTCAAGTCAACAAATGCGCCAATGCTATCTAAACATTAGATATTCAAATAGTTCAGCTGCATTAAAATCCATGTCACAGACAGTATTTGTAGAACGAAAAGCTACACATACATTTAAAACATCCATGTTGGCCACCTGGTACGCAGCAGAGCCCAGGATCTTGCGAGGAAGTCGGTTTACTGTAGCCTCAAGAAGAGCCTACGGTACAATCAAAGAAGAAAAACCTCAAAGCATCCTTGGCGTTATAATCAGACAGATTAACAAGACAAATTAACACATAATACCATGATTCAAGACAACTGCATACTAGTACAGAATCCATTGGGGCACTGATGTTGTACCAAAGAGACAAACAAAAGTCGGGTTGCGTATAATAACCCTGGGCTTGCACTGGGAATTTACATGACCCTGCGCACACAAACCCATAGGGATCGATACACATATTAAAATTTCCAACAGCAGCCACCCTTACCAAGGTGCACTCAGCAGCAAGGGCGTCGGAGACCACCACCGACTGCAGGGTCTGCAGCAGCAGGGCCAGCACCTCCGAGCCCTGCCTCTCCTTCTTATTGCCAGCTGCAGTGAACATAGAAATTACACACAAGTTAAAAACCACAGGAGGAAAATAGATTTTGAAAAGTTTTGGTAATTTCACCATCCCAAATAAATAAAATCAGATTTAAGAATCTCCAGTGGAACTAAATTCTGCCTACTTACCCGCCTCTATGGCCACCACGACTAACCCAACGAGGTTATTCCAAATCAGGGCAAGCAAGGCACCTGTGGGGTAGACGAGATGCGAGAACATGGGACCTTTCGCCTCCAGGGATCGATGCAGAAGTTCAAAACAGAAGTAATACAACTATAAAGACAAAGCTCTTTAGGTTCGTTGTTTGCTGGAGAAGGAATCAAATCAATATCAGCAAAGTTAAAAATCACACCAAAAATAAAAAAAAAGTTACCAGAAGCATCTTTGCCGACACTGATGAACCCGTCCCTAACAGCACTGATAAGCATACTCGAGTACTTGTTGAAGGTTGATGGGCTTGATAGTAAGGGGCAGACCAGAGGTTCTGATGGACAAGCAGGACAGAGGTTACAATCATACCATATACGCAGCCAGGTGAGAATACACCAGTGTGCACATTTTAAAATCAGGAAGAATCTCTCACCCAGGCTGAGCTGCAGCTTATGCTGAGCTGCTGCACTTGTAACCTCAGGACCTGTACAATAGTGCAGCAACATCTCCAGCCCCAGAAGCTGGATAGAGGTGAAGGGCTGCTGCCCATTTACACTGCTGTTCAAATTCATCCTGGGAGTTGAACACGAGCTGTTTAGGGTAAGGTTACCTGGAAGACACCAAAGAGCACATAGGTTTACATTGGACCTGGGCTGTGGTCATGGGGACAGCTTTATTCGTAGGATTTATAAATGTATAGTGGCACATAGCATTTTGTACACTGTGCAGTGAAGAGCGTCAACAGCACATATTACTGTAAATGTGTTGCATTACAGAACTTGGCTTATAGTTGTCATAAGTGATTACCATTCCTAAAATCAGCATTTAAATACCCCAGTACACTGCATCTTTGAGAGAGAGGAAACACACAACTCCCTGAACTGGTTGGGCCAGTGCTCTTAAAATACCTGCTTTAGGCGTACAGGATATGGCACTGGTACTCTGACTGGTGTTTCTGGCAGGAGTCGCTAGAGTCTGAGGATGCGATTCTGCATTTATTGCACTCTGGAGGAGAGGAACGCCAACCTACAGAATATACACAGAATTTAACCCCTTAAATAAAACAAAGAATTAACGTGGGGGGAGGGGGACATTTACAGGACGCTGTAGATTGTAACTGTCCTGCGATACCATAAAAAAGGCTGATGTAAAGCAGGAGTGCTCAGTGTGATGCGATTAAATACCTGCTCGAAGTTGGCTGCCAGATTGGGGCCCAGTTTGACCACCAAATACCACCACACTTCCAGTTTGGTGAGCAGTAAGGCCTCGGTCCTCACTTGGATGGAGCTGAGAGGTTGCATGAGCAGCTTCAGGCGCTTGGCGCTGCACAAGATCTCTGCCAGAGTGCAATTAAAGAAACGGTCGTTAGCCTCAGGTCCCGATCGGAGCGACAAACTGCTGGGGAGGCACAGCATTCGTGTCAAATGTAAAAAATAAAAAAAAAAAAACATCTGGCACAAGCCCGTTTCAATTACGCCAGTATGTTGGGTGAGAGCTATAAAAAAAAAAAAAAAAGCCAGGAGCATGAAATGCATAAGCTCCATTTTCTGTGCACAGATTCTGATATTTTGGTCTCAGCTGACAAAACCTAATCGATAACACACCAGCGATTGGTGGGACCATGCTTATCAACTATATGGGGGCAGTGGTCCACAGGGGTCTCCTGAGTTGCAGAGATTAGTTGACGTAGTCATTGACACTGCTGCTGATGTGTCAACCTCTATTTTAAAACCTTGTTGATTTGTTCACAAAACAAAAACTGGTTTTACACTGCAAGTTTCGATGGCATACCACAGTGGCACTAGTGCGATGCACGAGTACCTGAAGGGCACTATTCACGCTGATGGACTGCCAGAGTAGGTAAAACCACCGGAAGTGCAGTCTACTCATGTTTATTAAAATTACCATCAGTACGGAGAGCTCTTCTGTCCTTGTAGCTGCTAAATACACATACAATTAAAGCCATGAAGATGTCCATCTGCTACCTTGGAATTTCCATTGAATAAATGTTTGAGAAAATGTTTATCTGGGCTCATTCTACATTGACTGACTGGGCCAGTGTGCGTGTTCATGTCCGTTGGGCTTGTCGGGACCAGTTATTGTAAACAAAAACAAACAAAACCTCTTTTAAAAGATATTATGGCTGCTGAGCTGTCCCTTTCTTCACTGAGACTTCAGTGCTTATTGCTTCCATATCAAACCAAAACAGTCGCATGTGGCGTGCTCCGTTAACAGAATTTAATAAGCATAAGTAAGTGCTGAATTTATATAGATTACTATAACTTTCGGGCATCGCAGTACACCCGTCATTAATATTTTAGGCGTACTACTAATCTGCTTTTCAAATTGCAGGCATAACACACATATGCCCGAAAAGCCAGCGTCCGCTATGCAAATCCCTGCAACGAATGTGTTCTAGTCATAATAAAATCAATAGAAACTGTCAATTTTTATTTTCTGGAGGAAAATGAATCATTTAAATAAAAAAAAGAAGAAAAAAAAACGGCCAATAAGTGGCATACCTAGTGGTTCCTATTTTTCATCTCACATCAGCGTCTTGCATAATTCACACAGCAACACATACATACAGGCTGCAAAACAATCACTGAACATGACTGGCCAACAGTCCCAGGCTTTTGCAGACTAAAAATATTTGGCCCAGTATTTGGCCCAAAAGATAAATGACCCAGTGCTGGGTTCTGCAGTATGTGCAGGCTGATACTGGCTATATACACATGCTTGTCAGTGGAATGGAGCACGATTGTGGTAGAAAGTGCTGTCACTATTTTCTCTCACCTGGATTGAGGGCAAAGTTGTCAATGAGGCTTTTCCAGGCAATGAAGGCGATCTTCTTGATAACTGGTGAGGAACTTCGGAAACCCAGCTCCTCCAGATGCAGCAATGAGTTGATGAAAGGGCCGCCTCTATGAAGAAGCTGAATACAGCAAATACAACATGAATACAACAAGGACAATCAAAACATGACCCAAGACACAGCTATGTATGATTTTATGAGAAGTCAGCTATATTTTGGGCTAAAAAAATATATGCATGAGAATCTGCTATGAATAAAGATTTTCATGTCAGTCCTCTTGGTCCCCACCTTCAGATAAATGACATTGCCTAGATTTGTGTGAAAATGTTTGTAATCCGGCTTCCGACTTTCTAACATGTAGCAGAGCTTAAGCGCAATTTGGGTATCTAGCCATATTGTGCACTTATGTAAGTCGCTCTGGCTAAGGGCGTCTGCCAAATGCTGTAAATGTAAATGACAGTGCTGCAGTTTTACCTTTCCTAGGAGTCTTACAAACAAAGGCCAGAGTTTCAGAACATTGCTCTCGTTCTTGGAGGAAAATAGTTTCTGGAGCTCAGGAATCAGCTTCTGGAATATGGTGGAACCAAAAAGCATGAGAAAAATCGATAGCTAAGCATAATTAGTGCATCACCAACAAGCTCATGGAGATTTACTTACACAAAAATGTTTTGAGGGAAGAATGAAACAAGATTTGTTCAGAGAGATAACTAATCAGATCTTTTGCCAGGTGTCAGACCAACCAATCCGTGTCTTGGTCCTGCTTCCTCAAATTGCTTGGACCCTCCTCAATCTGATTGATTCTTATTAGGGCTGTCAAAATTGACGCGTTAACGCGGATTAATCCAGCATCGTGATTAATCTGATTAAAAATATTAACGCATTTAACCCATCCGCAGCGCAGAATGACTTGAAATCCCTGAAATGCAGCGTTGCTACATTTGAACTTACCTCAACGCTGCATTTCAGGGATTTGTGTGAGTATAACCTCCAAAAGCTACAAACAACGGCCGGTAGGTTTGCACGTACTGAGGACATGAGGGGCTCAATAATGGCTGCAACCTCTTGCTGTTTCTTGAGGAGCAGGGGCATGCCCATCTCTAAGGCAGCTGCAGCCCGCAGGCGGACCTTTGAGGCAGAGTGGACCACCAAAGGAATCACGAGTTTGGCCCACTGCACTGCTGCCTCACCCATCAAGGCTGGGGTCTGCTCCAGCAATCTAACCAGAGGAGGGTTAAAAGTAAAAAAAAAAAATGGAAAGGAAAAGGTAAATGACTGACTAGACTGCACTGCTGACAGACTGAATCTACTCCACTAGTGCCTCACACTGCATCCAATATCATGACAATGGATCCACTGACTCTTTGAAAAGCATGTATAGAATGCTGTGCAAAAGTCTACCTGGCTTCTGATGGGCCACAACTCTTCTTCTCTTCTAAGGTAGAACAGGTGGCTCAGCAGAAGCCAGGTAGAGTAGAAAGCCCACTGCACAGCAGCTCTCCAGGACAGGACTTGGACACCCCTGGCCTAAGACTTTTGCACAGTACTGCACATGCAACATGAACTCAAACAAATAGCACAAAACTGCTTCTTCAGCCAACTGAATAGCTTGCCTGATGATAACATTAAGCGCCTCATGGCCAATCACAACAGACTGGATGTCCTCTCTCGCCTGCACAGCTTCCAGCGTTTTCAGAATGTCTGGCACCTGAAGGATTGACAGATGCATGGTCAATTCAATAGCCCACTTTCTCATGTCAAAAACATTCCAGAATTAGACTGCAAGAAAGCTAATAAGAAGACGTCCACATTAAACCAACAGTTATACACCACAACACTAATGGGAAAACAGACCAATTCATTATACCAACTCATGCTGATTAGAAGAATCACACTATAAGTTGGTCCAACTGAGTAGATTCTTAATGAAGAGTAAAGAAGTTCTCAGGGTGTTCATCTGAATGATATCTTTTTAAACAATATTTTTCATTCGGTGAATTTTTATAGTTCCTTTGCTTAATGGAGCTGAAATCTTACGCTTTGGCCCCGCTTCATGCAATAAGCCCCTACCCATCTCCACATTCGCTAGAACTTTAAACCAGTAAATTAGGCATGTCGCTAAAATATCTGAGATACATCATGTCTTATTTACAGAAAAAAATTGTGCTCTGCAGCTCACTCACCTTCTTGGCAACCACCGCTACAGGAAAGTTTTGTTTAGAAATCACCCACAAAGCCCGTGTACACGTGTTTTTGTCTTTAACGTTAACAACCAGCGAAGTAAGAGAGACCAGAAGTTCTTCGGAAATGTTTTCTGAATAAAAAAAAAAAGAAGAATTTAGAATTTGAAGACCAAAACAGAATATACATCTACAGCCAAATGTTGAGCATAAATATTACTGAACTGCTCCAAATTAAAGTGCGATGATACCGAAAGAAATGAGCACAAAGCTCTTGGCTGGCAGATTAGCTACCTGGGATCCCTGAGACGACGTTGCTATGGAAGACGCAGAAGCCCAAAGCTTGCAGCGCAGCCTGGCTCAGTTCCGTGTTTTGACATGAGATATGAGTCTGACAAATACATACATAAAAAAACATTCAGTTTGGTAATACTTCCTTTTGCAGGAGCAGCACAACAAAACCACCTGATTTTCAACATTCAGCCCAGTAATGGCTTTAGATTCGGCATCAAGGGAAATCTACGAACACCAAGGGCTTGAAAATATACAGCAGGGATCACAATTCCAAATAAGGCATTTAAAAAAAAAAATCAAAATGCAACAGCTAAATAATTTCCATACCTGAAAAACTTTTCCCAAACGAGGAAAGTGCTTTACTACTGCAGGAAGAAAATTACGTCCATCCTCTCCACTCAAGCGGCTAGAGAAAGAAAACGATGTTAAAGCGCGACTGGCTGAACAGCCCGGGCAGCATCAATGCACAATCTCACTGAAGCTCAACACGGTTGGGTATGCGTTTACCTTGTGATGGTCAGGTATGCATCCGTCTGCTCGGTCTGACCCACACTCGAGTCCTCTAGGGACTCCAGGAGAGGAATGAGGCTCGAGTTGGTCGAGTTCGCCATCCTCACGACCTGAAAAGCAGAACAGGATTATTAGATTAACAAATCCAAAATGACTCCAGATTAAATCTGAAACCACAGGAAGTAAATGCATGAATGTAGGTGAAATTCGCTTTGGGATTTACAAAACATTGGAGGCATCAATATTCTGGTTATAGGTACACGTCCTTAACTACAGCACCTGCTGATACTTTGGATATTGAGATACTTTATTGATCCCTGTTGGGAAATTGCCTTCTCACCTCCCCCAACCATGCTTTCTGTGAGAGCAAGCTTGGCCTTGAAGGGCAGCAACCTTGCTCAAGGGCCCACAGAGGGGCCGAGGCTTGAACCGGCGACCCTCAGATTATAGGCACAGAGCTTAACCTGCTGAGCCATTTTATATATGTAGAGAATCTTACATATAATAAAACGGGTATAGGCAACGATTTAAGGGACTGCTGTCACTTGACGATTCAAGTGCATGACACAGTCCCAGTACTGACTGATCCCAACAAAGATCTGCAATACGACATTTACCAGATGTACCAAATGCACCAGGAGTACCCAAGGTGCCTATAAGTACGGGATGCGTCGAACAATCACGTGCTCAGACGGCAAAAGTTCTCTCTGCACGCGAGTTACGACGGGAGCAGCAGCCCCCAGGCTAATGGGCGCGTGCCCGTCCGAATTACCGACGAACTGGCCCGGATTCGGGCACTATACCCACTGCCGAGACCCGGCGAGCGTAATGCGCGGGGGCATTAGTGCAAAGTACCGCGCTGTAGCCGAGCTTCCATTACAGCAGCAAAGCGCCCCGTCGCCACGCGCCCAGGAGCGCGAGAGCGCGTTATAAAGTCGCGATTACTCGGGCTCGCGCGCTTTACACCGCTGTATGTTGTACCGGGATCGGCACTGGATCGCGGGTGTCCGGGTCGCCCGCGGCTCCCGTGCTAAGACCGCACCGGACGCGGCAGCCAAGTTTCCCGGCGTCACGGCAAACTATGCGGGAGCCAAACTCCATCGCGGCGCTTGTGCTGCGGCGCCGCCCGCCCGGGAGCGCCCCCGACGCGTTCCTTACCTCGCTTCTTCGGACGCAACTCGACAAAACTCGAAATGCATGTACCGTCCAAGGAAGCCGCCGAGCCACGGACCGCGACGCCGGATTAAAACGCCGTATTTGTAAATAAGAGTCGGCGCGAGCGCTCCGAGACGGCTGCAATCCCCGCGAAAACGCTGGCGCCAAACCACGCACGCCGCATCCCCGTGACCTTTCACCCCACGCACTGGCCCCGCCCACCATGAATAATGCACATTCCCTCGCCGCGCGCCGCGCGAGATACTTAAAATACGTGTTGCACTTGCGCTGCATTTATCAAAATATCGGAAAATAATAATGCAGTATATTTAATAACAGCACCAGAGAAATCTAGAGTTTAAATCGAGTGTTTTGGAAAAAATATGTTTATGACCAGTACAAATTAATTAAAAGCTGTACCTATATTATTACACTGCATATTCCTTGTCATGTACGAATACAGTGTCTGATTTTAATGGACCTCACATATTAGTAGAAGGTCCAAGGTTCTGAGTTCAGATCCATCCATACATATATGAATAGACATATATGGACAGCATAATATGTAACAATATATAATATGCAACATCTGTGCAACCTCTATAATTTCATCTTACACTCTATGAAAAAGAAAATCTTCACAGACTCCACACACCCTGGTTACAACCTGTTTAAGCTCCTTCCCTCCGGCAGGCCTTATAGAAGCCTCCAGACCAAGACTGCCAGGCACAGAAAGTCTTTCTTTCCATTAGCCATCAACCTCATAAACAATTCATAAACCATCTGTTGCACCAGTCATTCCACTCTGAGTAGTGTGTTATTCGACCTGTATACTTCAGTAGACCTGTACATTACTGGTGTACTGTATATTTGGTCTAAATAATTAGTACTGGATACTGTGTATCATACTCACGGTTGTATATTGTACATTGTATATTGTTAATTATACTGTTATTGTAAATTGGACAAATTGCACTATGTATCGCTTGTAAAGTTTTGTTGTCTATTGTATATTGTATTGATCTGCAGTCAGGTCCATAAATATTGGGACATAGACACAATTCTAATCATTTTGTCTCTATACACCACCATAATGGATTTGAAATGTTCCCCTGATTTGTATGTAAATACCCTCAAATTAAAGCTGAAAGTCTGTAGTTAAAGCACATCTTGTTCATTTAATTTCAAATCCATTATGGTGGTGTATAGAGCCAAAAAGATTAGAATTGTGTCGACGTCCCAATACTTATGGACCTGACTGTATTTGTGTATTTATTGTTACTTTGGAAATACTAGAGAGCCACCAACAACTGAAAACAAATTCCCTGTATGTAACGGCATACTTGGCAAATAAACCAGATTCGGATTCTGATTCCGATTCTGATGAAACACACACAGAGAAAAGAGACAGTGCCGAGTGAGTCCAATATGCAGAAATTACCAGGTAAAACATCTGACATACCATATATTTAGTGGTTATGATTACAAGTGCAGCATGCTAAGGTGCTGAGCCACACACTGCCACGCAGCTTTTAAAATGCACAGGAGTAACTGGGCAACGTCAACTGAAGGGCAAACAATGAGTCAGCCCATGGTAAAGAAGTTCTGGGGATAGAACCCAGGACTTCATATATGCAAAGCATGCAGGACTGCCAGCTTTCACGCATATGCCACGACTCTCACACTTTTGGACCCACGCTCACACAAGAAATCTTACGGCAAATCTATATTATTCCCTTATAAACTTCAAATTAGTTACCTCAGAAATGTTGGGGTGGTTTGCAAAACCTACAGACTATGTACAAGGTAATAAAACTGTTACATGCATATAAATGAGTGTGCAGACTTGTCTCGAGTTGAAAATTTCATGCCAGATAGCTGACCAAAGTTAGCAACCCTGAGCATGCGCTCTACCGCAAAGCTACTTCACCCCAAAACCTGCTGAGCATTGGCGAAATAAGCCATTGATGACAGCAAAACAGGACCTTGCACATACCTAATCTTAATATAACTTTCTCCCTGATATCAAAAACAATGTTGATGATACATAAATGTGGCAAATGTGTTTTGGATTACGGTTTTGGATTGTGATTTGAAAATAAAACTGGTGTTTGCGCAACTGGACCTGCCCCCCCCACATCATGTTACAAAAGGTCTGAAATTTGAACTTTGATATCTTAAGTTTCAAACTTCAAGTTCCAAATTTCTTTCAAATGTAAAGTGAGGAGATGAAGAGGTGATGTGGAGGCCTCCAGACAGAGTTTCAAGAATATAAGCTGTACTAACCATGGTCCCTAACATATCCCACGGTGTCAATGCCTACATTTTAAGCTACTGCAAATATATGCATCAATTAAGCAGCTTTTTTGTTAATAGTGGCACTGCTGTTTCATATCTGCAAACTGCATCTCTGATTTGCCCATTGCATGTGTAAGTATGTAAGTATGTTGGGGCCTGTGGTAAACTTGGTCAGGGTGTAATCTTTCTCTGTGCTCCTGTACCATATAAGCTGCTGGAAGATGGATGGATCTTGCTATTTAAAGGAGATCATCAAAAGAACATTACGTATTACACATTTTGTAATCTTATTCTGTGCACTGTGTGCAGGGCATATCCTTGTGTGGTGCGCCGCCCAATCAAATTTCAGGACCCATGTTTTGTGGGCCATGCCCTCAGTAGGTCACTGGAGGTGAATGATCCCAGTTCACTCTACCTCTCGTTTTCCTTCAGAGGCTGGGGCTGCTATTCACCCCACTGTTATTTGCAGATAAGACTGACATGGAATAATGGTAATAAGGCAGCCATGTCCTACTGTCCCTCAGTTGGGGTGCCTTCTTCTCCTGGGCTATTTTTCAATAAATACACCAGCCGGAGGTCCGATGCTCATGCACCTACTGGTACTTGTGTGCTTTTATTTACCTCGATCCTGCCATGACAAAGTGTTATTTCCATACAGTACAAACACCAGTTTTAACTATATGGTATCCTCTCTAAGTACCTGAATTTTCACATTCTTTTTTCTGTTCCTGCAACTAAGAATGTTTTTCATTATTATCCGTATTTGTAATTGAACAGAAAAACTTTAATCTGTAATGGAACTTGAAATTGATAGGGAAGGCAATACAATGAAAATACAATAAAGAAAAGTCCCCTAAGAGTGGGAGTTCTGCCATCTTCACAGGATGTGCAGAGATGCGCTAGATGGTACAAACAAACAGAACAAATGAAAAATGTAAGCCAGTGCGCTGATTTCCCTTGGTGGCTTACAAACATTAAATAGACCAAAGCTAGACTGATAGAGGGCAGAGGGAATGTTGAGCTTTACGTTGCATCCTGTCGGGATATGACAAATCCGAGAACCACAAAGGAAATTAAATGTCTTAACGCATTAGCCTTCACTCAAACTATAAACTGAAAAAGGAGAACATAAAACTGGAACAGTGAAAGTTGTTTACTGGGGGGGTAGGGGTGGAATGCTAACAGCGGTGGAGGACCCTGTGTTTCAGCCTGGGCAACCCTATGCATTAAAATAGAAGCCAAGCATAGACCTTATCTGCTCTTACAGTAAAAGTAGTATCCAGGGACCCAGTCCATATGACATACCGCTCAAGGTCAGTGTTCTAGCATTGGGGGCTGGGACATTCCTGACCATCCACCTACTTGTAGTAGTGTCTCAGTACAAAACAAGGCTTTCTATCAATTTCTACATATGTTCCATGTCTGTCGACAATAATATGTACAATAATAAAGCTAAATTAAGATTGATCCAGCAAGAGAAACAGCAGATGTGCCTAATCATTTTCACAATAAATTGTAATCACACTGCACTCTACTGTGAGGAGAAAAGCACGGATAATCTGTTTGGTTTAGCTTAACACAGATTTAACACTCGACTTTCATAAGTTCCTTAACTCCAGCAGTTTGCTTACTGTACATGTAAAATTCATTGCCCATTATCATCATATCAATGATATAAATTTTATATAAATGATATACAGTTTCCAGATCGATTCTTAGAATAATTTCAACTATAAAAACACTTTTCTGTATTCCGTTTTCTGGAGCTGCGTCCTTTAGAAACTTTGCATCCAAAGAGTATTACTGGTATAGCAAGGCTCCAGACATTTGTCATAAATAGGCTGAACAGGTATAACATGAAATTCACAAGAGTAGAAAGCATGTATTGTTTTTGCACACCGCAGATTAAACAAAATTGAATGGTTTTATTTCCTTATTAAAAGCCGTCTTTTTAATTTCAGTGACATCTTCACACCCGAAAAAACGAAGCTTCATCCAGAAACCGACATGCTCATGGTGACACTTTAGCACCACCTGTCGGCTGCTATGAAAAAAAAATCAAAACATCGTAATAGTAGGAACGTCAAATTTTAATGCATATTTCACATTCCTTAATGTTACTGAACGGAAATTGCAAAGAATCTAAACTGAATTACTTAAAAATTAATATTCCTCTACCTACTTTCTAAATGCTATTGCAAACAGCACAGCACACAAGTCTGTATGTACAGATCCATTGTTAGGCAGATAAGCAGGGGTACACACAGAGTAGGATATTAAGAGATTTAAGCTAAGTACATATTTGGGCTGCAGGGAGAAGTCAGAGCACCCAGAAAAACCCCATGCAACACAGGGAGGACAGGCAACCTTCATGCTTATAGCCAAGATGGGATTCAAACCAAGAGCGGTTGGAGATATAATGATGTGTGCATGAATTCCTTTAAAATGTAATTCAACATGTATATTTTTATGAAATTAAGCATTACTAAAATTGGGTACAATCATTACAAATATTCAATGGAGACAGCATGGTATCTTGATTTACTGGATGGATTCCAGGCCGACCGACACCAGGATCTAATAAAAAAAAAAAGATGCCACATAATCAAACAACAGTTTCAGGGTCTCATTTCTCAGTCCCCTCTCTGCAGCAGCTCAGTTTGGAGAATGAAGTAACTCCTGGGTGTATTACAGCATCCAATCATCTATAGCATTCACAATCAATCTTGCAAAACACACGAAGTTCAGATAAAAGTTTCACTTAACATTTAAGAGTGCCGTAAGAAAATACAATTACAGTCTCATTGCAACACACGCGCGCGCACACACACGATCACGTGGTATAGACACTTGTAATAAACAATAATTATGAATTAAGTGCTGATACTTTGCAGTCACTCATCTTCATAGCAAAAAAATTAAGCTACTAAAAATAAAAATAAAAAAAAAAAAAACTGGACCAATTCATAAAGAAATTTTGGTCCTATGGACCTCACTGTTTTAGACCAAGGATGGCATCGAGGAAGTTCCCAGTGTGTTTGACAATGACTTGAGTAAATCCGTATTTCTCCAGCAGAAGGCTGTACTCTGCAGAACTCCTCTGTACTCCCGGAGTCATACTGAGGGCTTGCAGGACCCCACTGCTTTGTCCTCTTGTGCCTTCATCCAGGAAAATCTCCGAAAGGAGTATTCCACAGCCTGGGTGTTTTAGACAGAGGCAAGTTGGTTTTGATTAAAACACTGCATAAATTCCTCATGAAATTACTGGCTGCATGTAGGACTCAGTTGCATTCTGTATTGGTAGACATATGGGAAATTATATATTAATTCAATTAACTAATTACAATATAACATTACAAGTCCAAGAATTTTTTTTTTTTTTTTTTTTACATTCTATTTTCTTGGATTTCTATAAAAAGGAAATGATATTTGAATGCCAAATTTAGGGTATGCATCATCTATATAATAAAGTGTTCTGAGAGAGAGGTCTTTTGAGATGTGCGACTTCAAGGCAACATAAGCAAGTAGTAGTGCTCTAAAAAGGCCAGAACTGTTGCCCAAACAGCCAGCACATTAATCACAAAAACTAAAATAACGTCAACAGGAACAGTTCTAACAATGACAATGTGAAAAGTACAAAATGAGCTTCAACAAATGTGGGACTTGTGACAGGACTGCCAAACAGAAACTGCTTCCATCTATGAAAAAACCTCAATGTCCGCTTTTTTTTTAGTCATGACTGGTGAGTCGTGTTTTCACCCATACTTCACCTTTGGAGTAGGCCAAAGGATGCCTTCCACCCACACTGTTTGTTGGTACAAGCAGCTGTCTCGTGGGGGTCATTAGGTCTGGTGACTATTCCGCATAGTTGTAATGGCCAAAGAACAGGCACAACCCACATTGCAAACACTATTCCATCATGATCTACAGCTTAAAAAAATAATAATAAAAAAATCCTCGAGTGGCACTGTGCTTTCCCCAAATGGGTCTAGCCATCACTGAGTCAGGCCTTTTATCTTGAATAGTCCACGATTGCAGTATTTCTCAGCACGGTACTCAGGGACTCTCATGCCATCCAGATTTTTGCTCCCTTAGTGGGAGCTGGGAGGGAGCAAAAATGTGGACTGTCTGGGAGGGACCAAAAATGTGGAGTGTCTGGGGGTCCCTGAGGAGTGGGTTGAGAAACACAGGTTTATAGTCAAACTTAATAATTTACCGGATAAGCAGACAAGATTTGCAGTAGCAAAGGTCATTTCAAGAAAAAAAAAAACCTATTTCTTAATCTGAGTTTCTCCCATAACAAAAAATACAATAGCCAGCATTAGAATCCAGGCATACTGACCCAGATCAGTGGTATCTCAATCCATTTCAACCAATCATATGTTGGTGCCGCAGCCAGCTTGGTTCCGGCACACTTTCGGCCTTGCTAACGAGCAGTGCCATGTCAGCATGGGTATGGGTGGGGTACGGCTCACACTCGCAACGGAAAGCTGTCAGTTCGCAGTACGGCTCAGCTATGGCTCAGCTCAAAGCGGCAGTGGAAAAGTGCCATAGGTGTGTGTGAATGAGTGTGTGTTTGCGCGTGTACCAGGTACGGAGTGTGAATGAGTGTGTGTTTGTGGGTTTACCAGGCACGGAGTGGGATTAATTTTCAGCCTAGGCGCTTTATGCCCAAAACCAGCCCATTTTGTCCTCATTCTAGGGGAACTTTGATACATTTTGATACATTTTTTCTTTGTGCAGAACATTTGGAAGAGATTGTCATACAAGTAACGTTGATGGAAACAATGGGAAAAGTATAATTTTGCACATTAGCTGAGGTTCTATGTTTGAGCACTTACCTGGTGTACAGATCTCTGATAGTTTGCTTAATAAAGCATGTATTTTATCAGCAGGTAATTCATGAAGAACTCTTGCTAAAATATAAAGGTCTGCCTTGGGAAGGTCATCTTTGAAGAAATCGCCTGTTTTAAAAGGGAGAATCAGTGTCATTTTTTAATGTAAAATGCACACATTTGGAAAGTTACATCTGTATAGACTGGGGAACCTCAGGTAAACTGACCAGCAACAAATGTTACTCTTGCGGAGTCCTGGCCACGAGGATGGAAGTGATTGCGCAGCTCCACAACAGCAGGCAAATCGAAGACCATTACTGACAAGGCTGGATGGGCTTTAGCAAATTCAAAGGCCAAGGCTCCAGTACATCCTGGGGAGGGGGGGGTGCAAAACACTTATTACTCAAATTTAACATTATGGTTTGAATTTATCAAATAGACATCTACAGCTACAGCCACAAAGGAGATGAAAAATAAAGTGATGCACCTCCTAAATCACAAGCGGTTTTAAAGCAGGAAAGATCAAAGGCCATTGCCACCTCTCTCCCCGTCACCTTGGCGACGCTATGCATGGCTTTCATAAACTGCAGCTCAACTTCCCCAATGCTGCAGCAGGCATGCTGGGAAAAACAAAACCCCTAAATGAGTTTATACACGCATACTGTAAAAACAGTGCAGAAAATGTCACAAAAACAAGAATCAAAAAAATCCAGCGGAAGTGACTCATCACCTTCGACGGCTGCTCAGGGCTCTTCCCAAAGGCACAGCCATGCTGACTGGTCCCCTCCAGAACACCATGTTCCAAGTGGGTGAATTGGGGCCAGACCCACTCATTGCAGTACAGAATATAGTCATTCAGAGAGAGCTCACTAGTGGACACCAGGTAGCGGCTCGCCTGCTCTGTGTTTCTGTACACTTTGGAGGAGAAACACAAAGCAATTATACATTTCCAGCTGCACTTCCAGCTGAGCCCATCATAAGCATTCGGTTTTTGCATCCATACATTTTCTGTAACCACGTATCCTATTCAGGGTCACAGGGGCTCTGGAGCCTATCCCAGAGGCACAAGGCAGGGAATAACTCAGGATGGGGTGCTGACCCCTCACAGGGTATATGCATGCATACCTCAGCAAATTTTTGGACTGGCTGGGGCAGAGAACCCAGAGAAAACCCCACGATGACACAGGGAGAACATGCAAACTCCATACACATGAAGTCATGATGGAGACTCAAACCCTGGACCCAGAGGCATGAGGCAACAGAGCCCGCCCTGTTTTTGAGTAATGTTATGTTATGTTATACATTATGCTGCGTATAATAATCACCCCAATTATAGATACGCACGAATCCAAAGATCATCATTAACAAAACAAAAAAATTACGGCCCTGCAAAATATTTGAACCAGAAATACTTGTCACGTAAATGGTAAACACTAAAAACACAATGCATCTCTTATGCATGTAACTGTGCACAGTTTTCATGTGCTACTGGCGGGTTTCCTCCCCAGGTTCAGGAGAGAGCGATTCGATAATGGGCTGCTAAGCTAGCCGGCAGTGGGAGAGACGGCACAGGGGCCTTACCCACGGTGTCTCCTAGCTTCAGCTTCTCCAGGAGACCGAGGGAAACCGCAGCTTCCAGCAAGCGCTCAGTACCCATCACAGATCCAGGAATTTTCCCTGCTACCTGTGCGGCACTTAGGTTCTCTGCAGAGGCCAGCAAGTCAAACACTTTTAGCTTACAAGCTGCAAACAGGGCCTGAAACAATGACAAGCGTTTTACACATTACATGTATGTGCGAGCGCCAAAAACATACATGAACAATCGGGATGACTTCTCCAGTTATTTTACTGCTTTGCCAGCATAAAATAAACTATTTTACATTAAAAAATTAATGCTTAGCAATGAGGTTGTTTCTCCTCATTCATATCAGATCAGTGGGTGAAGGACCCAACTAAACGGCCCAAGTTAGTGTCCAGTCATTTTCAGTCATCTGGTCGAAAAGCCAAGTTTGTACGCAAAAAACTTAAGGCTTATAAAAGCCTGAAGGCATGCAACTGTGCGCAACCTCCATTTGTTTTTATGCCACCCCTTTTAACGTGCAACTACCTAAGATTCTAACAACATTCTTCAGCTAGGTGTAATTTAGGATGCTCTTAGGCAAGTCTTTCAATATTAAATACGGTATGCCTTTATAATATGTAATTCTTTAGTATATAACATTATAGTTTCATTTCATTTGGTGATGCGCTGTGTTTTCCTACTCTGCATTTTGTCTGCCCTAAAGGCAGCACGGGTAAAACTCAAAAGCATGGAATGTCCACACTTTCCTACAAATAGCCTAAGTCTAAGAACTTGGTACCTTCGAAGCCTTGAATCCATCCAGCAGATCAGCGATCCTGTGTGGAAAATCACACCTGTCAAGTGACCCACACCGGGCGACATTCTGTTCAAATGCAGCACTGCGGTGATCACTGGGGATTTTGCCTGCCGTGCCTTTTGTCACACATTTTTCCAGTTTGCTCACTGCCGTGCATCTCCCGCCCGAGGTGTCACTTTCAGGGCTGTTAAAGATTTTATCCAGCTCTTTGCAGAAGTGATTGAGGGGAAAGCCCACCACATTCAGGAAGTCCCCATGCACATGTTCCACTAACATGCCCCCCAGGGCCTGGATTCCGTACCCTCCAGCCTTGTCCCTGATGGATGCACAAAGCATTAGTAGTTACTGCTGCATACTTTAGAATCCATAGCTCAAAGCAGACATTACGAAACTCATTCCTCCTTTAGACCTTTTTGGGACAACTGAGATATAACTTTGTAACACTGACCACAGCCACTATGAGCAAAAATATAACATTTAAAAGACATTTTCATATGCAAAATTATATTAAAAAAAGAATATCATTATTGCTTTCAAAATGCATATTATATACCAACTAAAAAAAGTTAAAAACCACATAAGTTTGTTTTCCTGAAGCCTAAATTACCCAGAAAATGTAATCAATACAACTCCACAAATCTGGACTTACATCGGCTCACCACTATGTATATATTCCCACAGCAGCTCTTCAGACAAGTCTGCAAACTTTACCTTGGTCTCTTCATAAAAATCAACCACTTTGTACTCAATTTCCTGACCTGCAAGATGTCGAAATGTACACAGGCATATATTAACAAACATGCAGTCGGGGCAGACAAGATTCCATGCAACACTGCAAAACATTCACGCAAAAATATTCTCAAGAAGTGTGGTAGAAAAAGCCAGACAGCAGCAGGTCAGATAAGAAGAATATGGCTGCTGTCAAGGCCATCCTCATCAGATAAAGCCCGACGGCCGCAGACCGGCCTGACAGTGTCGGCCCTATGAAGCCACGTGGATGATGTCACAAGGAGAACGAACGTAATGCGAGCCACAGGGGCAGCTCCTTAAAAGCAAGTCTGCGACATATTTTGTCAGGCTTCAACACGGCCTTGGCTGTATAAGCTGTACTGCGGGCACCACTACCTCGGAGACTCACATTGCAGTACGTTCTGTAATATAATGACACAATCATCCACTCAGCCTCTTGAAGGATGCTAATATTAAAAGCAAAGCTGTAGAAGAGACTGAAGGAGCTGGCCAACAATGCTATGAAATACGGCTGAGAATCGGGGAGTGCATAACTTATCATGGCCAGCACGGATGTAGAAAAATGCAGGCCTGGATTTGAACAACTGAAATACTTAAAAAAAAAAAAAAAAAAATTAGCAGATGTTTTTATCCAAAGTGATTCAGAATTTTCTGAGAATGCAGGGTCTGCCAGTCCCTGAAACAATTTGGGGGGAGGGGGTTGTTAAAAGCCTTGCTCAGGGTCCCAATGGTGAAATCACTTGGCTGACCCTGGGATTCAAACCAGCAACCTTTGATCACAGGCACAGCACCCTAACCTGCTGAGCCTGCTTATTACAAGATGTAGTGTAGTGCAGTGTTTCTCAGACCCATTTCACACTGACCTACCTTCTTTTTCAAGGCACAGAATAATTGCCACGCCCGTAAACACACTGTGTTCTTTACCATTCAACCTGAAATACAGTGAATTAAACTGCAAAATGTAATACAAGACACAGAATATACTTTTTAAATGTACAGCCCTATTTTCACATCTTATTTCACCATTTAACGAACCTGGCAGTAAATAATAACTTTACATATAATGACTGCAGCTTATGACAGACGCTGCAGAGTGGGCGTAAGATGAGGGTCTAGGGGTCACTTAAATTAATGACCATATCAATGACAAAATACTGAGAATTTTCACTCCAGCACTGAAATCTCTTGGCCAACAACACCTAACTCATTTAACAAAAATAAATGTTGTGTTCATGAAATGTATTAACATTTGCAATAAAATACATACATAGTATAAAATACAAACCTAGAAAGTATCCTGTATGCATCCTGCTTGTCAACAGGCTTTTCAAGAATGAGACCATCAATTGTCTGGAGAAAGCCATGAATTAGTGTGCAGAATTTACATTTGTGGCATCCTCAGCATCTCACACTGTGCAGTGTTTGCTTACCACTATAGTGTCTGCTCCAATTACGATATCTGGAGTCTTCAGGTGCTTCTGAATTACACAAAAAACATAACAGCACAAGTATGAATTCAGATTTTTCAATCTACAAATTCAGAAGTAGAGGTGTGTCATGTGAAATTGTCAGTGTAAAGTGGCCACTGAGTGTATGCATAAAAGAAAATCTGTAAACAAATGATGATTAATATGCATTTGTGGCAGGGAGTATTACAAAGATTTCACTAACAAAAGGCATCCGCTTGGCGACCTCCAGCGCCTTCTGCTTTGCAGTCTCCACGGCGTACTCGTGTGCTCTTTTGAACTGTGCTTTATCCAGGTTCTCCTTAAACCATGATGGGACGACTTCAAACCGCATACCCTGCAATAACAAACGATACCGGTCAAAGGATCAATTTTACAGTTAAAATTCTGGGCTTTTGGCAAACAAGAGAGGTAGTATAAGAGGAATTCTTACCACATTTGTCAGAATTTCCAGTCTCCTTGGAGATGCGCTTGCCAGAACTACAAGTTTGCCACTCAGTTTGGATATGACTGGATTCAAAACCATAGTGATTTTATGTCCGCCCTCCGACTTGAAAATGCAAACTCTGTTGTCAACAACAGCCCAACAGATAAATTCCTCCACCTGGTTAATGGGTAACTAGTGAACTATATCAGTTTTTTTTTCAACAAAACTGTGCTACCGTTCCTATGATGCAAAAAACAGACGTAAATAATGTTAGGCGCCAAAACAAACAGAATGTTTAGCTACTCGGACATTTTTATCTGCACTGTGAAATACCATGCCTCTTAAAATGTTCGAAGATACCCGGTAACAAACTGGATCATAGGCGGAGAAACAGCACGCTTCCCGGGTGGAGGGCACCTTTTCGACTTAGTGCTTCCGGTTCAGTTACCGCCTTATGTTTCAAATTAAAAGTGCGGGACACATACGTACCTACATGCAGTGTAAAGGTGTTGTCTGAATATAGTGAAATGGATGTTTGAGTGTGATAATATGGTGCAGTGGTCTTTACATCTCGCAGAATACACAAGTATACCAGGTGTTTGCCTTCCACTGTCTAGTTCTATCTATTTATCCATCCATCCATCCATCTATCTATCTATCACCTGTCAGTCCATTTCCATAGCCAGACGGGGACATCTGCCGCGCGCAATCGCTTACACGGCGCATGCGCAATGATGCACAGCGCTTCGGGTGACGGCCGTCAGTATTTGTCCCGACGCTAGGGAGTCAGATATTAACAAAAGGCGCGTGGTGACGCTTAGAAGTTAGCAATCTGTATAAAATCGGCGTGTCTTTGTGTTTAATAAACGTATCACACTTTAAGCTGCAAAAAGTACCGCCACAACCACCAACATCTCCCAATCTTATCCGTAATATCTGCCCCTTTCTTCAGCGTCACTTTAGTCCTTATCGCTTCCAAGATTCACCAAAACAGCGGCATGCCCCGCTAACCGAATCTGATAAACCTTTTACAAACGTCATCTAAAGTCCTGGTGATTATTGTATTCTTATACGTATTTTTTTAATGATTTATTGATAATTTTTTGATGTATTTGGGGAAATGCGCATCTGTACTGAATATTCCACAAAGCGGGTTTAAAGCTTATCTTGAAAACTTGAAAATTTAGCTTTTATATGCATTTTCCGGCTGTGATATCAGAATTTTCCCATAATGCCTTAGACTGTCTAGTTCTATCTATCTATCTATCTATCTATCTATC
>JAODKM010000001.1:41253783-41269566 GCA_026780845.1 Petrocephalus sullivani
TCTATCTATCTATCTATCTATCTATCTATCACCTAAATTTCCTTCTGGATAAATAAAGTATCTCTATCTATCTCTGTCTATCTATCTATAATGCGTAAACAACTGTTATACATCTCACAGGAAATATTTTACAGTATTTATAGATTGCAAAAATACAAAACACTAAAGTATTTTAATACAAAATATGATGCCATTTTCATCAGCCCTAGCAAACTCAAATTACAAAATTCAATTTAGTATTTGAAATAGATTTTAGATACATCATAACATCATAAATACTGCCCATCCCTGCTAGTTCCTAAGAAAGAACAACCATCAGCTTTAAATAACTATTGACCAGTGTCTTTGCCATCAGCCATCATGAAGAAGAAACAGACTCTCAGCTAAAGTTTTTTTTGGTTTTGAATCCAGTCATATCCAAACATACAGCTCCACTCCAATTAACTTGGACAAGGGAGACAGAGAGAGAAATGGGAAGAGACTCCAGTAACCACACCAAGGAGAGCCTAGAGATAACACACTATATAAGTAGATTCATATGTCCACAGTCATTTACAGAAGTTCTCAGATGTTACAGCAATCATCAGAGCAGGAAGTACACATGCACACGCACATGTACAGTCAATAGCTGTTTCTTTCAGCATCCGCCTATCTGCCTTCTGACCCCTTAACGTGAGCCAGATCTGGGGCAGTTAGCAGGGTGTAGAAGCTTGGGGAAGAACTTTGTTGAGTAATGCAAACAGGACCGACTGTGGTTTAGCTTGGTAAAGCCGAGGAGTTGGTGGTGGAGTCCGTTAGGTTTAAGGGTCACTTGTGCTCTGTCACTGTGGAGGTGATGGAGATGTATAGGTAAATGGGAGTGCACTAGAACAGCAAGCTGGAGTGGGCTGCTAATTCTGAAGCCCTGTATAGGAAGACTTTGTTTCACCTCTAGTTCACGAGGACGCTCAGGTCTTTCTGCATGTCAAGGCACAGATGCACCAAGTCTGTCTGTCTGTCTGATACTAACTGTCCCCGACTTACGACTGGGTTCCGTTCCGACTAACAGGTCGTACGTTGAAATGGGCGTATGTCGGAACTTTATAATAATCGCACTCACCTTTATTTGTGAGAATGAGTGGGAAATAAGTGTGAGGCCGGGATGATCCCGCTGTCGTACAGTATATTACTGTACAGTAGTTCGCCACAGCACTGCGGAAGCCTACAGCTGCCCGTAATTCATTTGTACATATTTTTACTTACATAAAAAAAAACTTTGGTCATATGTGTGAGTGGTGTTGAAAGTCATAGCAAACATACATTGGCAAGCATTAAAAAGCTCACCCTCTACAGGTAATAAAAAAATGCCCATTTACTTGTTTTTATATGACAGAAATGGGCAGCAAGGTGGCTCACAGGGAAGTATTTTGGAATCCCACTGTGAGTCTGAGTTAGTTTGCACGTTCCCTCCTACAGTCCAAAGATATGCAGTTAGGCAAACCGATGCCTAAATTTCCCATAGTGTGTGATGGAGTGTCTGAGGATCTGGGTAAACTCTGATTTGGACAAACAGGTGGAATTCATAATAATATTTAGACAAGAAACAGTTTAATTTATGTTCCAGAGATTAAAATAGAGAAAATTATATAAATATAAGATTATAAAGTTAAACATTCTACTAAGTCATTCATTACAAAATGTAATATTATAATGTTTCTGGTGCTAATATATTTATCTTGGACGGTGTCATTTAATGCTGATATGCTGTCAGTTGTAGGCCGAAATCTAATGAAACAATGCAACTGTACAATTAGTTGGAGCATGCATAGAAAATAATAATAATAATAATAATAATAATAGTAATAGTAATAATGCAGTCGATCTGTTAAGAAAATGCATGATAAGAAGTAACATAGTCACATGAATGCTGATCAGTGATCATCTCTACACAATTAAATAGAGTCTCCATCCATCTTCTATAACTGCTTATCCTATTCAGGGCAAGGGACAACCCAGAATGGAGCCGAGTACCCAGATGAAACCCCTGAAAGACACAGGGAGAACATGCCAGCTCCCAACACACACAGCAGAGACTCGAATCCTGGTTCTAGAGATGTGAGCTAACCACTGCCCCATCATGCTGCCCCAGTCCCCATACCTTTTTTTCATTAAACTTGTTTGGTAACAGGCAAGAGCCCTGTTCCTCTTTCAGAATGTAATGAATTAATGTTTTAAGTTCTAAAATGGCAAAGTGGCATATATAGAAAGTCTTTACAAAATCATGTGAATTCAAATCTTAGCTGTGACTCTGTGACCTTCACAGTTGCTCCACTTAATTAGCTTGGTTGCAGTTTTTGAGATGACTTCTGTGGTTTTGCTAGGCAACGAATGCTACCTAGAAATACTGAGTCAAACATAGCTAGACCACAAGGTTTTTCAAGCGTACAAGTGCATTGATTTCAAGCATTGATTTTATGCACAGATTTATTTATAAAGTGTGTGCATTTGACCGGAATATAGTCATTTTGTTATTGTCATACAGTTTCTGTATTTAAGATATCTAAAAGTGTTCTTTTCCACTTGAAAACCGTAGACATCAAGAAACTCATATTACAGGGACTTTAACAATGCTTAATGTTACAGTAAAACGCGATTAGCAGAAAACAGATTATATGTGGGAAAGAACCTACATAGAATTTGCATGATCACGTTTAAAATGAAAAGGATACCAACACAATTAAAGGAACAGCACAAATAATATTAAACTCATATATTAGGCCTACTTTCACTGAGTATAATGTTTATATGCTGGTCAAGCAGAAATCTCTGGGAACAATTTTAGTGTCTGGGAGACAGTCAACCTATATCATAACTCTAAAATAGTATTGCATATTACATTCTAAGAAGTAATTATTGAAATCCATAAATAACAGCGTATCTCAAGTAGCTTTCCTGTTTTGCAAACATTAAACACCCCGAGCATGCATTAAACAGTATGATAGACATCATTCTGTTCAGAGTTCTGCAAAAATAAAACATCTAAATTCTACATGCCTGTTGTGTGAGTTTGTATGATAAGCAAAAGACATGCATATCTGCCTTTGAAAGTGCTGCAGGCAAAATTTGTCAACTAAAAGGAATTATATGATAACTATTATTCATCTGAAGAGCGGTTTGTGTTTCCATTTATTAAGATGTTAATGTACAACTGGAATTTCTATTACTGATTTAGCACAACTGTCAACCAAACATGAGAAATATGATAAATATAATAAAATATAAGCAGGAGAGCAATTTGAGAGTGACAGCTTTATTTAAAAAAAAAAAAAAAAAAAGTACTCCATCTGAAAGTAGGTGCTGACGCCCATCCTGTTGTTGGACATTTTTAATAAAATTGAAAATAAGACATTTTGTATTAAATGTACTGCACCAAAAGCTGTGCATAAACAAGTAACGCAAAGACATCTAGGAGATACATTATTTCATTACATTCTTTCAACAAGAGCAATACTTTTATGAAAACATTATTTTAGTCTGTGCTTACAATGATAAAAAAACAAGCATATACATAGATTTAATTATAACATTTTCAGATAGCATTTGGCAGACACCCTTAGCCAGAGTGACTTACTTGTAGAAACAGTTTTCAATTATTTAAATTCCCCTGGGCTGCAAAGATAATAATACCTTCTAACTGAACTGTATATTAAATTATACATATACATAAAAACCTTAAGTCATGAGATTTCACATTTTCACAAATTTTGCATTTCACATTCAGTCATACTGTAGGTTCCAGTAAAATACTTAATGTCATACGATTAATGGACATGCATTCACCTCAAAACAAAAGGTTTCTGGTGTTACAGATTTTTTTTAAATAATGCTGATGTGCTGTCAGTTACAGCCAGAAATCTGATGATAATGATGCATCAGCTGGAGGCTATGTTTGATTTTTTTTTTATTTCAGGATGATCAAAAGCACTAAAATAAAGCATTTCAAGTTTTATAGGTAACACTTTACTCGACGGGGCACAAATTGTATAACATAATATGATTATGTATTAATTAACCAAAAACAAAGTCTTAGTTACATTCTGATGATCATATTAATTCATCATTAATGAATTGTGGTGCATGTTTTATCTGAAGCAGTTACTGTATTTGTTACTATATCTATTAGTTCTGTAAACATTTGTTCTGTAAACATTTGAAGGAACCACTGAATGAACAAGTGATACATAACACAAGTGAAATACTGATCTCATGTTTGTTCATCATTAATGAATTGTGACACGTCTTTTATATTAGTCAACTATATGTGTTTATGATTTGCATGTAATTTATACTTCATTAGTAAATATTTGTGCCCCGTTAAAGAATTACCGCTTTATAAAACTTGTTAGTAACACTTTACTTATTAAACTTAGTGACTCAGCTGCTACTCGAGCACAGATTATGACGAAATCAGAAACTGCATGAAATACACAAACTGTTCTGACTGACTAATGATCAGTGACATGTGCTGCTACATTATTCGTGCCCCTTAGTTAAAGTGTTACCAGCTGGTCTAATATAATTTCCAAAAGACATAGGCAACAGAAGCCAATTGACATTGTTTGGCTAAAATGTTTTCTTTTTTTCAAAGCATATTTAATATTTACATTATATAATACAAAAAAGATTTGGTGACACTTTCTGTGAAGCCTATGTTCATAAAGCCTAATATCTGTTCTTATAATTCATCGCAAAACACATTCGTAAAGCATTATAAACACAGTTATAATTATTTATAAAAAGACATCACATTATAGTCATGTGTATTATGAATGCGCTATGAAGCTACAATGCACTATAAATACCTTTATAAGGCAGTTCAAAGCATCCTTAATTCATATACAACCCATTATAATGCATTATACATGAGAGGTTCATAAAGCATTCATGATGCATAAAACACTTTGCTATAATGTGTTATGCCTTTTTATAAATACGTATCGCCATGCTTATAATGCTTTATGAATGCATAATTATTGTAATAATAATTATAATTATTATAGATGTGTTTATAAACTACTAAAAACATGGCCTTGGAGACATAGGGAAATTATCCTGATTATCATCGGCAGTAGCCTGAGACATGGAGCGGGCAGAGAAAAAGCTTTCTCTACGCTGTTCCGACATGCAGCTCTGAGCATCCCCACTGCTGTTTATTCTCATTCCCAGAAACTGCCTCAGCTTCCGCCGGAATTCTCTGGAAGCCAGGTAATAAATGAAGGGATCCAAGCAACTGTTGATGCAACTTAGCGAAAGCGTTAGCTTGTACTGCATGTAAAAGGAGCCATTATAGAAGAGCCTCCGAATAATGTGGGCCAGGAGGATTATGTTGTTTGGGGCAAAACAAACAATGAAGACTATGAGCACTAGCACAGCAAGGTACAGCGATCTTCTCTTCTGGTGACTAATGCTGCCATTTTTCAGAAGTGATTTGATGATGCTGGCATAGCAGAATACCGTTAATATAAACGGGGTGAGAAAGAGAATGACAAACAAGGTAAACAGGAAGATGGCCCAGTGTCCTGTCGAAGGAAGCATGTCTTTCTTGAGGACATCGAAGCAGGTAGTTATATTAAGGTCAGTCACCTTGTGAGTCAGGTCGGTGCTCTCCAGTGGGTACAGAGCAATTAAGACAGTTGCCCACATAATCATGCATCCAAATACCGCGTACTCCCTCCTGAGTTTCATCTCCCTGAATTGCATGGGCCGGACGATTCCGAGGTAGCGGTCAATGCTGATTGCAGTCATGGTCAGAATGGAGCAGTACATATTGGCATAGAACAGAACAGTCACCACATTGCACAGCCCAGAGCCAAAGATCCAGTTATATCCATTGCTTTGGTAGATGATCTGGAAGGGAAGGGCACAGCCTACTGCCAGATCGGTGATGGTGAGGTTGATCATGAAGATGATAGAGGGGGTCTTGGGTGAGGTCCGAAATGCCAGTAACCACAAAGAGAGGCCGTTTCCAGGAAAGTTGATCAATGTGACAATGATATATAATATAGAGATGGCGTTGCTGGCTGTCTTGTCCCTAAATAAATCCAGCGTGGCGTTGTCAAGTTGAGTGCCGTTGTTCAAGGCCATACTTAGTTTTAAACTCAGTCTAAAACAAAATCGCAAAAGAGATACTGAGCATTTTATCAAATTAATTAAGCTGTCTTTCTGATTTATATGTATATAATTATAGCTTGCTATAGTCCTATAGTCAAAAATCTTACAACTCTACTCAAGACACATTCAATATACAAGTGTAGTTCAGACATATGAAGTTCCTATTTTTACAAACTCAAAATATAACAATCTTATATTGTGCTAAAAATAGGAAATCTGTATATATATATCTGATCAGTCGCTACTATGAATATTTCTCAGCAGGTTTTTTGCCTCGTAGTTACAGCGTACAATGTCATAGTGTAATAGTATGAAGCAACCTGGCATTTACAGAGACAGGACAAATCCTCATCTTTTACTGCTATCAATCACTTGCATTACAAAGAGAAACATTTTTTCCCTCAGTGTATATGTTTTTTAGATGTATACACAAGATCTTCACTGCAGTGTTTCATACAAAATGTTTTTTGGAGAACTCATGCAGTATCTTCCGGAGCAAGGAAACCACATAATGGGTACACCCATTTTTTTCATGATTGTTCTACCTTCAAGACTGATATGGCAGTGTTTTTGGTATGACAATGTCCCAAATGATTTGGCATATTTACATGTGTAATCGCCACACCAATGTCATTTCAGTAGACCATATTTGCAAATTTTTTCCTATAAATTGCAGATGTTTTAGCACCCAAATGATCACTTACAGTCGTCCTTATTTGGCATGATTATCTGTTGCTTAGGTCTATGCAGTTTCCCAGTATAACTGAGAAACACTGTAAGCATCTGGTAATTTGCTACTTAGTACAAACTATACACTAAAAGTATACACTTTATGTATTAAATGCTGTTCGCGTGGGTACTACGCTAACTAACCCTATCACCAGTGAAATATCTAACATTCTCTAGGGACGTGGAACTCGACTTCAGAGGGTCACATTTTAATTGTACGAGAGGGCTGGGTGGGTGGGGGTTGTGTCGCATTAATAAAATGTGACAATGCCTAAATCTATGTTTTTGTTACGTTGATGTACATTATTTGTTTGCATTTCCAGTTTTTTAGTGGAAATCAAGAAAGGCCACTCCTGATTGATTAGTTGTTCACTATCTTTGCATCGACAGAGGCATTGTGAGGACAGAATCCTGTTAATCACTTTACTATTGTCGTGGTATTGGACGAGGCACGAAACTAAAGACACGCAACCAACTTTCAAACACAACTTAAGAGACCCCAAGGTGTTATTTTTTTTACCAGAATTCCCTGCTACCCCCCCCACCCCCCATAAACTGCACAGTGATATGTTTAAGCTACAAAAGGCCATAACTAACCCAAAACAATTAAGCTCAGGTCTCAAAAAGTAATGATTCAGTGAATTATTCAGTGACACTAAAATGAAAAGTAATTCATCATCATCAGGTTGTTAAGCACTGGAAAGTTAAAAGCAAAAAAACATAAATGAAAATATAAGTCAAAAAGCAAGCTTCCTTTATAACATGGAAGCAGTATGTAACGGTGCATGTCTGACATCCTATTAACTGGCTGTGTGGGGAAGGCATAGTCAAATTCTAGGCTGTCCGACTGAGAAATACCCTGTTGTTGTCATCTGACTTTCTTTATCTCCTTTTCTCTGTTTTTGTATAATTCTCTCTCAGTGATGCAGTAATGCATCCCAACACACCCATGTAAAGAGCCTAGAGGGGGCGACGTGGATGTAAAAGGCATTAAATAAAAAATAAATGACTTCAGAGTTACTAAGTGACTGTAAGATGGTTCTAAGGAATCCTTATTCTTATAAATTCATAAAGCACATACCGTACAGTATGTATTCTTTAAAGGCCTGTATAAAAGCACAGCCCTCTTACAGCCATTCGATGTAAGTGATGACCACTACAGGTTCTGCTGTTAATGAATCACTTTGCAAATCAAATCTTCTTGATTCGTTTTCTTTTAAGCAATGGATTCGTCTCAGTCTCATAAGATGGCGAAGGTCAGCTTCGTTCAGAGCTTTTGCGGTGCCTCGTCATCATTACTCACAAATCATCATTACAAACAAATTAGAAAATCGAAATAAAAACAAATCTCATTGCCCTCGCATTCCCTGCGGGAAGCCCCTAGAGGCTCTTTCTATAGATGAAAGTGATGGAATTACATGAAATAAGAAATGAAAACCAAGGCCTTCTGTAACGTCACAGACAAATTGCTAACTGAAAGTGAACCCAGCGCAATACTAAATTTGTGTTAAAATTTTATCTTAACAAAATTGATCATACTTCTACCTGAGACTTAAAATAATCTTTTACATCAAAACAAAATGATGGTGACCAAGACGTATATCAATACCGTCTTTGCAGAATTTTGATTGTTCAGCACAGTTAGATGTCTGTCAGTAACTGTCAGTCGAATTTTTCTTTTTTTTTTTTTCATTTTACCTAGTTCTGAGGTTTCTCACTATCACACAGTACCTCCAGCTTTATCTGTGTATGAGTGTTCACAGGAAAATTATTCAAAAGTGTAGACAGGATTTATCAAGCTACCTTTTTGCATGTAAAAATACTGCAGGCCATGCTGTTTTTTTAGAACATGTATGAACTTCCATCAAACTTGAAATTGAATAAATTCATATTGTTAATTTTTAAGTAGGCTTACAGTTAATATACTGGTTATTACCAAAATAATTTTGACCTGAAAAGCATACTTTGGTAAACCTGCTCACTATGATTGCCATAATAGTTAATAATAATAATAGTAGTGATATTAAAAACATAGCTTGGGTTCATTATGCAATTCTATGACTGCATGTACACTTTGTACTACAGTTTTCTAAACTAAAGGAAGCAACCCACACTCAGGAAATAGTGGTACAGACACAAGCACCACTAATCGAACGCAAATTTTGAATAAATAAATAATAGAGTAATTCGTAACAGACTGCGTTAAGCGGATGGTAAAGCTGAAAATGGTCAGCAAGAAATCAAAAGTGAGGAAAGTCTACTTACGCTGAGCACCATGTGCTTGTTTATGAGACGGTTCTGCGGCAAAGCAGTGTGCACTCACTGTAAGATCAGGAAGTGATGGTGGGTTTGCCAGTGGTTTCAGTTAGCAGGTGTAATGGTGTCACAGCCACGTGTTCTGATTGTGCACTTCTATCGCGCGACTAAATGCAAAACAATCTTTTCTTCCTGTTTTCGTCCCGCATGGACAGACTGAAGAGTACATCTTGCAATACCAGAAAGCATTTCCTCAGTATGCTTTGTTAAAACTTGTCGCTGAACTCCCTTGTTCCGTATTACACAATTGTTTACCCTGCCTACCCACCACCGTGCACCCATCACTTCACCTAGCACTTCCAATTTCACTTTGATCCTCCCAATACGTACAATAACACCAAACTTTGAGTCTTAGGACTTGAAACAAGAAATTCTGCTCTGATATGAGAGTGACCTCGTCTTCTCGTGTTAACAATGGGGCAACGTGCCTCAGGGGCCAAGGTTTCTGTGCTTGTGATCAGAATATCGCCAGTTCGAGCAGAATAGGCGCATGTCTGTGGGCCCTTTAGCGAGGTCCTTAACCCCCCCCGCCCCATGGGTGCTGCTGCGGGTGGCTGCCCTTTGCTGTGGAGCGTGCTCTCACCTACATGTGTGTCATGGGGTAGGCAAAAAGAGAATTTCCTCCATACGGAATCAATAGTGCCATTATTCGTAAGCAGATAATGAAGCACCTAATGAAGATTCCACGGCGAGGCTAAACTTCTGAATTTGTATCTACATGTAAACTATGTAAAGCACTGAGTGTTTCATCCAGTGGAGGGAAGGCCTTCCCTAGGCCCTCCATTTCGGCATCTCCTCTTAGGTCAGATTTTCACCCACTGAAGAGAAAGTTTCCATAGTTCAGAAGTTCTGAAGTTTTGAATCCTAATATACACTACCAGTCAAAAGTATTTGCACCCTGCAGCTTTTTACCACTTTTCCATTTATTTCATAAATTGCATTCTTGTTAAGCCCTGGAAATTTGAGTAAACAACTATAAATGAAAATATGTCAAAAAACAATTTTCCTTTATAACATGGAAAGAGTATGTAACAGTGCATGCCTGACATCCTATTAACTGGCTGTGGTGACGGCAAAGTCAAATTCTAGGCTGTCCGTTAACTTTAAATGCACTAGCTAACGCTTTTCATATCATCAAACAGAGCAATATTTAATGTCTCTTGTAGAAAGAATAACTTGAATTTGCTCTGCTGTTGTAACTAATAAAGGATGTTACTTTGATTAATCAAAGATATGACATTTTCTTGCTAATAGAGGTACTCAAATGGTGAACATGCAGTAAATTAGTTTGTTGGCAAAGAATACTGGGTGTATTTTTTGTAAATGCTAAAAAAGTAACATGCGAATGTAGAAAATCTCAGTATGTGCAAACTTTTGACTGGTAGTGTATAAATGAGCATTTTCATAATTGTTTAGTCTGGACTCTTCCCAGCTGATAAAACATCAGAGGATTTCTCTTACCTTCTGTATGCTGCACGCTGTAGACAGTTTGACAGATGTACAGATATGGCGATTAATACTTATTTGGGACATTTTATTCTTGGTATAGTTTTGAGTGTTTGATGGCCAAAGTCAGGAAACAACTCAGCATGTGCTGGTATTTGTCAGCAATGCTTGTTCTCACAGAGAACATTAGTTTTGAAACAATATTTTGGGCTAATATAAGTACTTGATTTTAGTGGGTTTTACAATTAAGTTTTATTAATCAAGACAAGTCTAAAAACCATTATCCCCCTCAAAAAGATTATATTGAGACAGGAAAAACAGGACAGGCCAACCTTTAGAAAAAATGCATTTAAAAACGACTTTGTTTTACTTTTGAGACATATCTAATGTCACAAGATTCACCCGACGACTTCCTGATCCTGAGCAAGTTCTGCTTTTTCATTAGACATTAATAACTTGACAAAAGTGACAGCTCTGGTAAGCATTTTCAGTAACTCAGGACACTTTATCGGAGAAGCCTTATATAATCTTAATAAAATCTCTTAAAATTAATTAGTTTTTTATGCTTGTCAAATTTATTGCTTCTTACAATGTTTTACTGTTCTGTAAGTACCGAACTCTACACTGTTTTGTTACATGTCCTCACCTAAATGAAAATATAGTTTTATTACGTTACTGTAAAAAATAACATGATGCCAAGTAGCAACTAAAAAGCAAGCTAAAAGCTGTTCCATGCCCAAATGGTGTGAACATATAGCATTTTAGCAGTACAGCACTGTCTTATCATCAGTATTTTACTGTAAAAAAACAAAGCATGGGAAATTTCCTGTTGGTGGAGGTTGACATCCTGTAGAAAGTAACGCATTTTTGAGACGGCAACTGAACAAAAAAATGGCTGAGAAAGGAAATACAGTTGAGAATGAGCCTCTGTCTGCAAATTTGGCAATTAGTATGACACGTGTATCACACACTAGGGCCTTTTCCCACTGTTAATAGCATATGCAAACTTTTCCCACAGCTAATCATTTTGTTATGTGCTGCAGCTTTAGATAAAACAAGGTAGCGGTTACACAAGTATATAGTACATTTTTATATAATTTGATAATAGAAATGGTAGCGCTAGCTTGTTGACTGGGGAATCAACATAAAAATGTTAGCTGACATTGATGAAGCCAGCTAATATCTGTTGTCTTACATAAAACTAAACTCCTATTAACATCAGTGCATCCACTGTACTTGTGGGGAAATATTGTTCTAAAAACGGAGCACGTTGTTACAAAATTGTTTTGTTGGGCTTTTAAGGACACTTCATTGTTGAAAAAGACCATATAAAGAATACCCTACGTTCATATTCTGTATCACTTACATCCCAACCACATTGCCTGGTGCCTTTTATACCCGCAAACCTGTGCTGGATTAACTGCTATGGAAAATGGATATTTGCGTGTATGAATGAGAGAAAGAACAGTGAATCATTTTCTGAGTAGGTCTTTAAGAAACTGTACTTTCTCAATTCGCATTTAATGGTACAGAACACGCTAAAATAAATTTACACACCCTAACTGCAGTTAAATCAGTCAGATCAAAACAATCTATCTATAAGCTTTCAGGTTATAAGTTCAATATTAATGAATTAAATTATTCACCAATGTTTATAGATATGGATGACCAAACAATGATAAACTGTCACAGAAATTTAACAAGGTATTAATATATATATATATATATATATATATATATTAGGGCTGGGAATTTAACGCGTTAATTAGACTAATTAATCACGGAAAAAAATAACGTGTTAATATTTTTAACGCAATTAACGCGCCCCGCCCCCCTATAGACATGTAATGTTACACTTTGTAGAACTGCAGCAAGCTAGTAACAAAATTAACAGGATGCAAAACGAAAAGGACGAAGAACTGCATGGCTGGCTAAAGGGCCATTTTAAATACAATGCTAATGGAGTCATTGATAAAACCAAAGTCATTTGCGTTATTTGTTACAAGGAAGTTGCCTATCATCGAAGCAGTTCTAGTTTGAAATACCACCTGAACTCAAAGCATATGTTTTAGCGAGCTCGGTAGTCACCTCACCTCCGGCTGCGACAGTCAGCAAGCTCCGCCAAACCACGCTGACGAGTCACCGCAAATTAAGTCTACATCGCAATCATTAACGCAATCATAACTCTTTATGCTCAACTGGTTGGCTGAAACAAAATCTTGGTCTGGACTTTTACTTTCTGGACCTGAGCTATACAGGAGTATCCTTCCAATGCTGCTTACCCAGAAAATAAGGTAAAACACAAATGAGGGCATGATTTTAACATATGTTTGCACACAGATAAAAAACACACCATCAACAACTGTGCCATAAATATTTCATAGTATAATTGTTATGAGTATATATTTTTAGGCATATTACACACAATACTTACATTATACACATTCACTGTCTGCCACAGAATTAATAAGCTATTTCATAGAAAAGCAAGTAAGTTCAGTAACAATAATTGATTATGATACAGGACTGTATGTCTCCAGTCATGGAAAAAAAATCATCACCCAATTCACTCTACAATTTAGTCCACACAAACCTAAATGTAAAAGTAATATAACAAGTGAGCAATAAAAAAAATGCCAAATATTTGAATGTCAGACAAAAACATCCCATTTGGATACCTAAAATATGACAAAATATTGTAGTACATTTGCCATGCAAAGATATACATACATATTTATGTATTTTTGCTAACAACCCTACACGATTCTTTCTCCTCACAAAATGATTCCTTTTTTATAATAGAGAATTTCATTCAATTTTTCAGAACTACAAAATATCTTAAATGAATCTCAAATTGATGAGGTCCTGAAATCATTTGCTAGGCATGTGGTGAGCACAGGTAAAATGTGTGCATGTTTTTTTTGTATATAAAACAATGTTGCCCTCTAGCACCCTCTAGAACTTTTATCAGGCAGTGTTATCTGGCATGAAGTTCAAACACAGTTCACAAGACAACTTAGAAAATACAGGGGTACATACTGTATGTCTAGCATCACAAATGTATCATGATCATGAATCACTTAGGAGAGTAAAATGTACATACAAAATTTCCACTCAAAGTTCCACTCAAAGATAATACTCTTTAGATTTAGATTAGAATTTAATCTGGGCAACCATTCAGTAATTTCCTGGCATTTTCTTCTTCCTTTTGTAAGTTACAGCTACTCATCTGTGCTCTTCTCAGTGCCAGCTGCTGGGGTGACCTCGTTCCTGCGTTCACCCACCCTCTCTGGGGAGTTGCTGGCATGGTCGTACCCGTTTCCCCCCGAACCTGTTTGAGTGCGGGCTCCTGGCTGATAGAGCTGCATGGAAGGCCGATCCTGGGCCAAAAAAAAAGGATGACAGAAGAGAGGGCACAAAACACTTTATCATAACAACACGATTTCACTCTGTCACTAGATCGAACTAGTGCTGTAACTTATACTACTAAAACCATAATACATGTGGGTGATTTTAGTACTGGGCCATTTGCTTAGACCATGTTTCCCTGTGACATGAATGGAAATTGTCTGAATCAACCTGAAGCCTGTATCACAAAGCAGGATTTGTTGCTTAGCTGGAAAACTTGTGGGATTTAAGGTATCCCAGGTTAAACTGACTTAATCTTCAGTTACATTTAGTCCAGACTACCTTAAATCTGACAAGTTATCTTGGTAACTTAAAAAAACACCTTTGTGGTACAAGCCCCTGTAGATGTAACAAATGTTACTACCTGCAGGTACAGATCTATGAAAAGGTTTGTGGGACCCCATTTCAATAAACATACAAGTGAACAAAAGTTAAACTGTGTACATTACATAAAATTCAACATACAATCTTTCTATAATTTCAATGCATCATTACTCTGTTTGCAATAAAAAGGGAATTTGGCAAAATTTGAGAAACCATCAAAGATAGCAGCAACAGAAATAACAGCTAGTTGCCAGCATAATCCTGTTCCTGGAATTCGTTTACGCTTTGGTTTGTACTATATTTTAGAAACATTCCCAGATAAACATCCAAGTAATAAGTGTGGAAACTTGCAATGTTCAGTATGTCTTAAGTTTGGAGACTGTATCTGGCTTACAAAACTCATCCAAAACACACTCAACCAAAAGCCTTTCAACAACACTGCAATTCAATGTCAACTGCGGTAGTTTCAGATGAACTGTTGGACTGGCCTGTTGGTTCTCTTATCTTACTGTATATGCGTGGACAGTTTTTGAGCATGTCAATTAGGAATTTTTCTTTACACTCTGAGATAATGTCAAGACACAGAATATTCTGACAGAACTATTAGTGTAGTGGCCTATTAAACATCCGTTCACTTATCAGTTTATTGAAAAACACATTTTGAATAACAAAGCCCAAACTTTTGCCTGTAATTGCAACAGTAAGAATACATAACGTGTGCTTTTCCTAATATACATCAATATTTCAGTAATACACTTGCCATCATTACTTTCTTAAAAACATGACTGAATAGAGAAGCAGTGCCCTGGTTTAGAATAAAACATTAATATTAGTAATAAGATAGCATTTGTATTGAAACAGTCGATTAGTGCTAATCCAGATCGGTGATAATCTGGAACCCTGGAATCCCTGGAAGAACAACAGGTATACCCAGGAGGAGATGCCAGTGGCAGAGAATGGAATGCAATCATTATCCGATTTCCACTTTGAAATGAATTATACAGTATCTGTAATAACATATGCTATGTGCCATTCCTCTTAATATTCATAATACATTCTGGCACCCAGTGTATAAATATTTCATATTTCAGGTCTTCATATTCAGCAGAGGCAATCATAAAAGTGATTTGTAAAAGGCATTAACATACTCTACACAGACCGGAATGGTTTTATACCATTAGTTTATCCAGCTAGTGATGGATTAGGAATGACTGTGCTTGATCTTGAAAGTGTGCCAGGTCTTTGCATTTGGTGTCAGCAATGAGACACTACCCTGTATGGAGCCTCCCAGAGCCTGGCCGCACACCCCCCCCCCCCCCCCCCCCCGCCCCCCGCCCCCCCCCGCCCACCACCCACCCGCACGCCGCCGCGCCCCCCCCCCCCCCCCCGTCCCCCCGCCCTGCTCAGCGG
>JAODKM010000001.1:41272500-41329504 GCA_026780845.1 Petrocephalus sullivani
CATACGGGGGTGCGCCCCACCGGCGGTAGGAAAATGTGTTTTTTTTTGTTGTACCTGCCCCCCCCCCCCCCCCAAAATCTTCCTGGCCCACTCTGTTACCGAGAGCTGGAGCCAAGCCTGCTATAGACTGTATATATCCATTCTCTTGTATCTACTGAAAGCGTCTGAAGTCTAAATGAGCACAGAAAAGATGTTTTATGAAGTCGTCTATTTTACTTATATTTATGTTCGTACCAGTTTGTTTTCTTGATGGTCTTTTCTATGGATTATGGATTTCTACTTCATATTGCTAATTTTAACAACTTGACAGTGATAGCTAGATAGCATGCTAATTGACATCACTGTTAATTTTGAACATTAAGCAAGATTAGTTTGGTATCTTGTTGACAGATGTATTTGCCTCGCTGGCAACAATCATTGTATTTCCGCGCCAAGCAATAAACTGTTCACTGACAGCCCCGTAAAGGTAGGTTTCTACTCCTGCTGATAAGGGGGTCTCATTATGTTGCTTTAGGTTTATTTTGTAACAAAATTTCTATGAAAATGGGTTTTTTAACAGTCATGAAATAATTGAGTTCTGAAGATACGGGTTTTTCATTGGACAGCGATGATATGTCAGCATTCATGCACAGTGCATTTGCAGTTATATAACCCATTTCATTCGTATGGCCTATTGTACAGCATACCTATGAGCTCCTTGGTTTTAGCCTCTATCTCCCCCAACAGCGTTTCAGGATTGGCTGTCGTTTTCTCCTCATCACAACAGTTCTCCAAAAACCGTCTGTACTCAGGGTCTGTTTGGGAAACGGTAAGGCTGCATGTATATTAACAGGGCTTACAAACACATTATGGATCCAGTTTTGTGCGGAGAAGCCGTACCATCCTCTATACTTCCAGCTTTGGCATCTTTCTTTTTGAGTTTCTTCTTCGAAACTTTCTGGAATGGGGCAAATTCTACAACAGCGGGATATTCCTGACCTAGGTGAATTCAAAGATGGAAACATATTATTTCTTATACATAATTTGTTTTAATGGCAAAAGTGATGTAAATGCTTATAATTCAGAATTACCTTTATTATCAATGAAGACATAGCCATCAAATCGATCCCTAAAGAGAACAATGTCTTCGGGGTTTTTGAAATTAATGTATGCCCGGGTGAAAAGGTGTGGATAAAGGCTATGAAGAAAAACAATATAATACAAAGTACCATATAAACAAAACACGTCGTTCCATTTTTCTTTCAAGATGTTACTGTAAACAACATACATACAATGCTGTTCATTTGTTAAAGGGGAGATGTTTCAAGTCATTGTTGACTTTTTTATTTGATTCATATTGTTATGTATTTAAACCCCAGACTCAAAGCATCAAAAGTAAAGGCTACATAGACAGACAGGTAGATATATACATGGATAGATAGGTAGACAGATAGATAGATACTTTATTTGTCCCAAAGGAAATTTAGGATTTATTCTATATTCTGTATATGTATGTATGGTTTTATATATATGTGTGTGTGTGTGTATATATATATATATATAGAGAGAGAGAAAGAGAGAGAGAAAGAGACAGACAGAGACATCTTCAATTGTTTGTTTGACAAATATATTACAAAACGTTGACCAACATTTAGGAGTGCAATAGATCTTAGCATTGCAGTTTTTACCTTTGATCGGCGGAGAAGAATTCGAAATAGTCGTAGGCAGGTAAAGGACTGAGTTGCTCTTCTAACTGATCTTTGGACAGATTGGGTGGGAGTCTCCGAATAACTACCTGTGCCGTCAACAGAAAGGCGTTCAGTCAAACACTTTTACCGGCAATATTCTTTATTTAGAGGCAGAGAGCTTCACACAACTTCCCCAAGGTCAGGCACATTTCTTCGGTAAAGCGCCCACCGTACATCCTCGGCTATATGCGACCCTATTACGTAACCCGGATAAACATAATAGCCAAATGAAGGGTGTGAAAGGGGGCAAGATAATGTGGGGAGCATAACAGAGCGGTTCTATTCCCGAGGCACTGCAGAAGGCAGGCAGACAGAAGCCGGGTGCGGGGACTCGCTCCGGCCCGAACCCCGTACACCTGGCCGCACGCCGTCGCTGTCTGTGGTGCTGATCGCCGCACGCCGCCGCGTCGGCCACTTCCGGGACACTATACCTTGGTGAACACCTCCTTCTTCTCCTCCTTCTGCTTGGGGTTAGCCGAGACGCCGTCCTGGTCCCTCGGCAGGTCCCGGAACTGTATCTCCACGATCCTCCTCTCCCTGGCCGCCGTGCCGCCCTCCTTCTCCGACCTCATCGCTCTGGACGCTCCGCTCTCGGGGAGACTCCTTACGCGAGAGCTGCCGGCCAAGTATCGCGAGATTTCAGCTGCCCGGCGCCACTTACCGGCGCCTCACGGCAATAAAACTCAACCCTATATTAGGAAAATCGTAGCGGTCGGTGCGGCCGTCCTAGTTCATTCATTCATATTTACTACTCCATATTGTTAGGATATTAAATTGCAAATGCATACACTCAGTGGCCACTCCATTAGTTATATACCTACCTAGTGGCAGGTCAAAAGAACCCGTTCTGTATCTGCTTTAAGGGTCGGCGTGCATTCTCGTAGTGTTAACCTGTCATTTTTGCACGTGTGCATTTCCAGGTACCTTTAATGAATCTGGCCTTTACCAGTTGACTTGTGTTCACTGGATCGCAACTTTCTTGGTAAACCCTAGATGCTATAGTACCGGAAAATCCAAGGAGGGTAACTGTTTCGGAGATCGTAGAACCACCACGTCTAGCACTAGAGCAATCATACCACATTTAACCGTCATAACGCCAAGAGATTGTATCTTAACAATAAACCAAAACATATTCTTTATTATATTTATTCACATTGTTTGTTTTTACTGGTAGTATTATTTCGAGTGGTTTATATTAATTTAATAACATATCATCATCAACAACAACAATAATAAAAAACAATACGAGTACAACAGTAGGCTTCTTGAATCCTTAATAATATAATAATAATAATAATAATAATAATAATAATAATAATAATAATATAATGACGTGGTTCCCTGGACCGTATTCTTTCGTAATTGCCGTATTCCTTTGTAATTGTTCAACAGTAATTGCCTGTTGGTTAGCGTAATCACCATCCCCGCCCCTTAAAATCGATTGGGCCTCCCAGGGGCGCCCCCATTTCCATTGGTTCCGAGTGATGTCAATCACGGAATGCGGAACAGTTTTCTCAAACGAGCGTACGTGACACGAGCACAGTGGTATTTCCCGGAATTGTACGGCTACACACCTGTCCTGACGTGATCATGTGTCTAGGCTTAGCGGTTATGGATTATTGCGTTACCAAGAAAGCAGCTAACTGGTTAGTGTAAGCTGTCGAGTTGTCACAGAAAAATACTCCAACAGGGACTTTCCTAGGCGAATGGGAATGTGTTGCTATTTGCTTATGTTATATATGAACGTTTTCTTCCCGTTAGGCATGAAACGCATCTAAAACGCCTTTGTTCGCTCTGCCTTGTGACACGCATTAATGGTAACTTTATATCCCAACGATCTTTCCATTGTTCTGGTATTGTAACATTTTAAAGAGATCGATTTCAAGACTTAACGTGAAGTTTGTTTTGCAATATGATGGTGACTCACCACTTCTGTGGAAAAAGGGGGGGAAACCCTACTTGACGCCCAAGCTATTTTAGATATGGAGGAAACCACAGAGTAGAGGGCGTTCTTCAGAAACCTGTTTTTTGATGATAAAACAATCAAGAGGTCAAAAGTCTGTATCTGGTTTGTTTCGTGACTTTACTGCAAACACACAAATTCTGCATTTCCTTGGCCCTGTACCTGTACTCAGCCCAATAACTATAAAGTTTAATCCAATGAACCACACCTCATAGTCGTACTTTATATTTTTTAGGAAAATACGGTGTTTTTCTGCATTTATCAGAAATAAGACTCTGACACCTTCATTCTCATTCTTTGCATGGTATTTGTAATACTGGTAGATATAATTCATGAATTTGAATGCGGTTTTCTTTGTGCTGTGCAGACAATAAGCAACACCATCATGTAAATAAAACAGATAAACCACATATTTACAGACTTAGATATTTACAACCCAAACCCTTTTTGATACACAAGCAGCTATATGTTGACAAGACATTTTGCACAAGTTAAGGACCATTTTCGAAAAGGCTGATATCACCTTTGGTCACTAGGAATAGCTTCATTGTCTGAGGAGTCGCTGTCACTGTTACTGGCCTTAGAAGGGGTCGGGGAGAGAGGCACGGGCTCTGTGGGGGCTGTGTGGGATGTGCTCCGGGCGTCTGGTGTGTTGGGCTGATTCATGATCTGGCCATGGCCATTATGACAAGGCACTGTAGAAAGGAATGAAAGTCCTTGTTTTGCTTTCTCACCTCAAATCAGTGGTAGGGAAGGAAATCTCCTCATCACAAAAAGTCAGTATATCCCATAGACATTAATCCTATAGATCCAAGGTCTTGGGGGTATTCCACAGAGCAGGATTTCTTCATTAGCTAGATAACTTAAGTCAAATCTAAGGACTGTCCAATAGGAATGTTGGGCAGTTTTCACTTTTGGCTTAAATGATCCTGTTATTTGGGAACTCCTGCTTTGTAAAATACCCCACTGATTAAAATTTTCTTTTAACATGAACTTGGTGACAATTTATGAACTATGACCCTAAGGCATGTATGCAAGGATGTAAGAGAGTTTGATATGGGGGGATGCAACTATAACAATGTTTCAAATGTAAAGGTCTACGTTTTTGGCGGGTGGGGGTAGGTACACGCCCCCCCATAGTTCGTATACCCTTGCATATATGTATTTTCTGTAGCTTGGACACATTCTTAGTTTGAAACATCTTGATATTATACTAAATAATAGTGGTGGTCTACATTTACATTTATATTTACTGTACATTTACATTTACTGTACATTTACAGCATTTGGCTACTACAGCAGAAATGACAAAACACATACCGCTGAGAAAAGTCTGTCTCCCACCGCCTGCTCCCAGACACAGCCTAGGTGAGGGCCGCTCAGGTGTTGACAAGGAGCTCTTGAGGCTTGGGACGAAAGTAGAACAAGTGTCTAGATCGCGGCATATCTTCTCTTGAGTGTACATGGCGCTGGACTTAGATGGCGTGCAACCCATATCCGTGCCGTGCCGTTGAGGATGGCCACACTGATGTTCAGGGAATGAAAGGCTAGATTCTGCTGTGCGCTCTTCTCTCATGGTGGGCTTTTGAGGAGAGCTGGAGGCTCTCTATTTTTGAAAGGGGTTGCATCAGACCACCTGAGGAGTGACTGGCTTTGCTGTAGCCCCCCCAGCTAGCAAAAAAACAGATTATATACAGTGCTTTGAAAACCAAGCCTTTTCAGATGAACCACTGCCACAACCTGGAATTCTGATCAATTTGATTGGGAATTTTTATCTGTAAATCAAACATTCATTTTCACAGTGCTGACCACAACTTTTTAAAAATCACAAAAAAATAGCTTAGATATTTTGCGTCTCTATATTGCCTATGTATATAGGATAAATCGTGTACATGTATGTACCCTGCAATAGAGTATTTTACCCTGCAATAGAGTTTTTTATCCCAGCCTTGTGTCCTATGTTGGGATGGGAGGTTGGATGGATGGACACTTCCGAAGATTTTGAAGATAATAAAGTCTATTAGTAGCACTTTTTGAAAACAATAATTTTAATGAGTAACTGTGTATGATGAAATAATGTTTTATACAGAATTTAGTTAAAAAGTTTTTTTTATTTATATATTTTCTGGAAAATTTTTGTTTTCATTTTTATTTATATTACTTTTTAATTTACATAAAGCCATACTCTGACCCCCACTTTAAAGTACTTTGCAGCACCGGTGATGAATGTTAGGTACGATGGCCGTTACAATGTTAGCTCGTCATTGTATAATGGCAGCAGGACACAGAAACAAATGTACGATATATGTGCAGTATTAGTACAGTACAGTGTAGCATACATTTAGGTATGAAGCATTTGTGTGGCCTGGGGTGATGCTACATATGCAGATATATTAGTTGTTTAACACTTAACCTGTCCTTAACAGGGACGATTTCAAGTCAAATTGGTTATATTGTCATATCACCTATATTCAAATATGTAGTGGCACAAGATAATGTCAGCAAGGGGAATGAACTTCTTTGCATGCATATTGCTCGAGAAAGCGGTGGGGGAGGTGTCCCCGTCACAGGCGAGTGGTGTGATATTGTTATCTGTGATGACCTGGATGCCGTGCTGAAAGTACATTTCCCCTAGCTTGAAAATGACTGCTAATTCTTTCTGCAGACGTGCATGACACTGAAACATGTCACTACCTCCAACCTACTTGCCAAGGAAGTAAATGTTATTTGGCCAGAGATGCAATATCATTTCCTATCTGGTGGCAATACTGAAAACAACAAAAGAGTGTTTTCTGATGCCTCAAATGATTGTGACAGAACTCTTTATGTTGGTATAGAAAATGGATGGATGCATTATTTAAGTGTGTAATAATATTGGCATTAATTTTAAGTGTTTAACCTTTGCTCAGAAAATAGGGTGAGCCTATCACCTATGTGCACATTGTCAGGGATCCGGCGGTGAGCCTATCACCTTTGTGCATATTGTCAGGGATCCGGCGGTGAGCCTATCACCTATGTACACATTGTCAGGGATCCGGCGGTGAGCCTATCACCTATGTGCATATTGTCAGGGATCCGGCGGTGAGCCTATCACCTATGTGCACATTGTCGGGGATCCGGCGGTGAGCCTATCACCTATGTGCACATTGTCGGGGATCCGGCGGTGAGCCTATCACCTTTGTGCATATTGTCAGGGATCCGGCGGTGAGGCATGGTGGAAGCGGGAGAAGAAGGGGACGACCCACTGGCAGCTCTGCTGCAACAAAAGGGGGTTTATTGGGAAAAGAAGGGAACTGGGAAAACTACAAAAGAAACAGACCACGAGGGGTAACAACAAAACCCATCAAGAAAATACCGACTAAATAACTAAAAGGACCACAAAAAAACAACTAGCGAGCAGGACTAGGGTAAATGAAACAGGGCATACAGCTAACAAACAAAACCACAATACAGCATACAATACACACACACACACACACACACACACACACATACCATGTTTTCCTATCTTTATGGGGACACTCCATTCATTCCTATGGGCATAACCCTCATCCCAACTATGACACCCTTATCCCCTACCCAGCCCTAACCTTTTTAGTTTTTTGAATGCAGACACAGATTTGTATCAAATTGAGGTTATCCTTATGGGGACCAAAAAATGTCCCCACAAGGTAGAAAATACCTGGTTTTTAATCACACTGTGGGGACACTGGGTCCCCACAACATAATATAAATATGTCCATGCACGCAAAATGACCAAGTGGAGAACAGGTCATGGACAGGCACTTAAATACACTAGAACACAAGGCAACACTAGGAACAGGTGCAACTCATACTAAATTAACCAATGTGTGTGGGGGGTGTTTATACAAAAAATAACAAACGAGAAAATAGAACCTGTGACCCAAGAGATAAGAGCTGCACGCTCAGCCCACTGAGCCTTGCGGCTGTCTGGGGGGTAAGAGGAGCACACTATGGCAGGTAACAAGGAGGGGATCAGGATGGCCAGCAACACCAGCTGGCAAAAAGGGGAAATGCAAAGGAAGGGTTGGGTGGACACCGAGCCTGGCACATACACTACTCACAAAAACTTAGGGATATTCGGCTTTCGGGTGAAATTTTAGGATGAACCTAAAATGCACTATAACCTTTACAGGTGAACTTAATGTGACCACCACTGTTGGCTTTTGTTTCAATAAATTGTTTGAGATGAGGAAATCACCATTGCATGCTTCTACCTGAATGCCCTACTTTCACTGTAGTGTACACTTTTTATGTTTTCCAAAAATTTCACCCGAAAGCCAAATATCCCAAACTTTTCGTAAGTAGTGTATGTGTTGATATCTCATGCAAACAAAGGCTTCAGAGAATCTCATGTCCAGCTCTTTGTAGCTGTCCCTGGACAGTAATTATTTCACCATGGCATCATAGCTCTTCCCCCACAACAGACAGAACTATTGATCTTATAAAGGACAGTGCAGGAAGACCAACAGGCAGATAACATCAAAAATCCTGATGACATAAACGTAAATGTCACAGAACTATTTATAATAGCAAAGCTAAGTTTAACAAATTTTCTGACCGGTGGGACAGTGGGTTGTGCTACTCTCTCACAGTCAGAGTTGGGGGTTCAAAGCCGCCCCCCCAACGCTGTGTAGTGTGCAAGGCACCTGTTGTAATTGTAATGCTCGATGCTAGACTTCCTATGCGTAGAAGCAGACTGCTCCGGTTGCTGGTAAGCGAGCAATGACCATGGATGACCCCAGCAAGGACCTTACCTGGGACTGAGGGCAATGTAATCCCCCTGTAGTTGCCAGGCGGACCGCCTTACCACCAGCCCGGAGAAGATCACCCCTGATCCCACCGGCCTTCCCTACCCTCAGCTGGTTCACCACCTGTGCAATCTCAATGAGATCGTTGGTTCTAATAAGAGGTAATAAGCTAATAATATGCTGATACGCTAATAATAAGCTAATAAGAGGATCATCATCAAGAACTGTGGACTCAGAGATGTCCAACGTCCTAGACGGGAAAACAGCTTTAAAATTATTCCTTAACTAAAAAATGACTCCTTCAGTATTCCTTCAGCAAAAATTTATCATACGCTTAGTTTTTAATTGTAAGAATTGTAATTGACCAATGTTTCCACCTGGTGGACACTTCATGAAATGCACCTGAAGACAGGATACTTTTTCGGGAGGTTGATAATCTTTCAGTTTAAGGCTAAGTCAACATATGATTAGTAGGTGATATTATAGGTTTGCAGATGTAAGTTTAAAAAGGATCACCCGAGGATCAATGGGAAATTATTCGGACTTTGTATTAGTGGTCTAGGTAAACAACAAAAGTCTGTTAAATATCCTGGACAACTGTTTCGGACATTTCTGTTCACATACACAGCCCGTCTGGTTAAAGTACCGGGTGGCAGTGCATGTCTATAAGGGGCTTCAGAGCGTCATCAGGTAAATGCCCCCTTGTGGCCAAAACCTGCAATTTTTGTTAACGAGTGACGCATTTTAAAGAAATGCAGGGCCGGGGGTGATTATCATATCCCAGCATGCAACATTGGCCCTCATTCTGTTGTTGTAAATAGTTGCATTTCCCAATTGTGGCGCGTATATTACCCGTGTCATATGTGAACCCTGTCTGATCCTCGTGTGTCCCTAGCTTTGTATAAATCCCCCACCGTGTGCGTACCCGACAGAACGGCATCTGACTTTCTTCTTTTTCCACCGTAAGTGGTTTGGGGTTTGTTCCGTACCTAAGTAGGTATTGTTCAAAACCCATTTTTGTGTTAGTTTTGTTTTTCCTCCGTAAAGGAATCTTCTTATCATGCGCCACTTTCGTTTGCCTGCGGAGCGCCGCAGTAATGTAAGCGATAATATGGTATATCGCGATATTATTGAAAGACATCGTATCGGGTTTGAAAACTGAATATCTCCACTGTGATTAGATCACCTGAATTCAATGATTTGGAGGGGTGTCCCAATACTTATATGGCAATATAGTGTATGTGAGTACTTTTATTTCATATTAACAACCAACCAGACTCAAAGGAGCTTATGATTTAGTGTATGATTGTATTACAAGGTATGCTTCTGCTCAACTACAAATGTTACAATCTCTGCATCCGAAGCAGTATAAAGTTCATATGTTTCAGGATATCGACATGCATCTTGGTCATTTTATTTTGATATTTGTTGTTCTTATTATTAAATCAGGGAGTAGTTGTGTATTTGCATTTCTTCAGAATGCCTCACTTTGACTATTTTGTGCATGTCCTCTATAGTTATGTTTTAGCAAAATGTTCCATCCTCCATGTGCTACGCTTAACAGATATTGGACCCATTGGCATTGCTGCTATGGTGACGCTTTTGCAATTTCAAGGACAGGGGAGCTGATCCGCCAACAGAGCAATGAGGAGGACAGTCCAGAAGCGTCATGGGTAAGCTGGGACTGCAGGCAAGTTCACTTAAGTGGCCTAGTTATTTCAGGGGCCTGTCACATCCCTGTGCATTACACTCCATTTTTGTGTTGGGCTGTACTGCAAAAGGCAACCTTCACACTCTCCCTCTGTGCTGTTCCCCAAAGGAGGGGCGGACCATTTCACCAATTCTGCTGGTTTTACCCCATTTCCTGGACCACATTCCTCACTCGACTTGCTGGGCTGAAGAATTGTCAGTGAGGATGTAGCTAACGGTAAGTGCTACCAGAATTATTGTACTATTATTGTACTATACTGTATGTCTACAGGAATAAGGGAGCATTGCTTAAGTATTGAGGAGGTACTGTTGCTGCATATGGGAACAAATGGCAGTTCTGATGTAATGCATTGTAGTTAATTATTTGTCGATCTCTCAGTGTGGCGACCTCAGTTTGAAGCCAAGATACATTTAAGTGATAATGATCAATACCTCCCATAATATGAACAGTAGGCTTACTGTCATTCATGCATCTTAAAATCCTATGCATGAAATTATTATGACTATTAAAAACATATTTATGATAATCCAGTATCAGTACCAAGTATTAAATATGCAATAAGGTATGTCAACGTGTTGTATGTGACTTGAAAGCTCACATAAATCTCACAGTAAATTTGGTTTGGTCAGTTGGTCAGGATATTGATATTTCAGAAAACTATGACGGTATATATTTAAATAGTAGATGTTTTGATGATGCTGTTTTATTTTTTGACTATAGTTTTAAGACTATAAGGTTTTGTCCTCATATAAAATGATTGTCTGTCTTGCAAGGTCACAGTTATTTTTGAGCAATTCCATGTGGGCATGACATGCTCTGCAACCAGCTCTTAGGCGCCCTGCGAATGGCTTACTAATATAGTAAAATCATCCTACAGCAACTGAATGAGCATTTTTTTGTGACTCTCAAAGTCTAAAAAGGCCTGTATCACTGAAACAATTAGTGTTTGATTAAACATTTTTTGTTGCTGGTTTTGCAGCAATAATTGGGAAGCCAGCCTGCAGATAATGGAAATATTTGAGAAAAGAACATTAGAAGCCACTATGAATGGCAAACGCAATAAACAGGCATTGCATTAAAATACCATCAGTATGCAAGCTATATAACCAAATATATACCTCTTTGCAATATACCATAGTGTTCAGTCCAAAAGAAGGGCACTGAGCATTTTACTTTTAAGCAATTTAAGTTAATTGTTTTCCTTGCCTATATAAAAAGTTCCCATTGAATTTAAGCATATAGTCCAGATAATGTAGATGTGAGTGTAACCAAATCCAGTGATGTCATGATCATGATTATAAATCTCCAGAACATTATGAACCACAAAAATAGCTTAAACAATAGAAGAAAAAGTGTTCATGAATAATTTATATTACCTGCTTGAATGGATAACCATACATCTGTGTCAGTGACTTTAGCTAGCACAGTGTGATGATGCATACTACTGCCGTGATAGCACAACAAAATCCTAAATATCAAACAACATACTCTTAAAATTGTGCACATGAGTGACATCTAGTGGTAATATTAAAAATGACGTTTTAGTGTAATTTTCATACTACATTTATTTGCCAGGCGCTTTTATGCAAAGCATCGTACAGTTGAGAAAGCTGGGTCAGCTCAGCCAGTTACTGGTGCAATTGGGCTCTGCTCACAGACCCAATGGCGAAATTACGCTGCTGACCACGGGATCTGAGCCAGCGAGCTTCCAGTCACAGGAGGTCCTTGCCTCCAGGCTGAAACCGCATGCGGCCCTTTATTTTACATTAATTAAGCAATTCAGTTACATGTGTCACACAGTAATACACTCAATCACTAGAGAAATGTTTTATCAATTGGTATAACCCTTCCATGCCTTGATCTGTGACTGTGACTCTTTATACTCAACTGGTTGGCTGAAACAAAACCTTGGTCTGGACTTTTACATCCTGAACCTGAACTATCAACCTCTGCTGCTAAAGTAATAACAAATTTGGGGGGCCAAGTGTGGCTCAGCAGGTTAAGCTCTGTCGGAAGGTCACCGGTTCAAGGCCAGCCTCGGCACGTCTGTAGGCCCTTGAGCAAGGCCCTTAGCCCCCAGCTCCCTGGGCGCACCTCAAGGTTGCTGCCCTTCACAGCCAAGCTCGCTCTCACAGAGAGCAAGGTTGGAGTAGGTAAGAAGAAGACAATTTCCTAACAGGGATCAATAAAGCATCACAAAAAAGATAAATAGATTGTCATCCATCAGCATGTATTTTTTATGTAGACACTTTTCCCAGATTTGTATAATTTGAGTACTATAACTGAGTATGCCATCATCAGAACAAGCCAATAATCAGTAACTATAACAATCTTGTGTGGTGTTACTGTATCCATCCATCCACTCATTACCATACCCCTGTATCCGGCTAGGATATTAGTCCATTGTAGAGCATGTACTCACATATGCAATCGCATACAATACAGGCTACTTAGAAGAACCAGCACTGATGAATGATTTGGAATGTTTTAGACTGCGGGTGAAAACCAAAGATCACATGGAGCACAAGCGAACCGCACATGGACACATACAAGAGCTGGATTTGTACCTATAACCTTTGGGATGTGAGGCTACAGTGTGACTAAGCAACCACATATATGCCATCCTGCACCACCGACCAAAAACAAAATGTGCCTTTTTATATAAGGTTATGTCTCTATTCACACCTGTAGCTAAATATATATAAAAACAGCATGCAAATTAAAAAATACGAGAATATAAAAAGCAGCTTAAAAATTGAACTAATTAAAATAGTAACACATTTTTGAAGGCATGGTACATTGAACTGACCTGGCTTCGGGGGCTTGTCCAGTTTAGTAACTGGAATCAGTCCAAAGACTGAGGGGGCATTTCAGAGGCAAAAAGCACAGGAGAGGTAAAGCACAAAAGTCAGCGGAAACGGAAGAGTTCAGGAGGGGACTTTTGGGGCATGCCAGGAGTCTACAGGAAATAGTGGTCTGCTTTGGTGGTCTGCATGCATTGTAACATGTAAATGAAGCTAATAATTCAATGTTTTCCATTGGAGTATATGGTTATTAATACAATTTGTGTTATTTAACAATTAATTTAGATAATTGTATTTTTGGGGTGGCATGGGGGGGGGGAGCTAAGCTGAACTAGAGTTGCCAAATTGTCTGTAGGGGTGGATACGAGTGTGCCCTGCGATGGGTTGGCGTCCCATCCTGGATTATTCCCTGTCTTGCGCCTGGGGACATGAATGAATGAATTACATTTGTGTTTTCTATTTACTTTATTGCAGAAATCCTTATAAGTTACTTACTTCACCCCTTACAGGAAACCCTGTTGAGCGTTTGTTTGCCACACATTTTTTCCCAGCCAAAGCAGTCAAATTCAGCATCACACTGCTGCTTGCCTTTAAGGGATGTAGCAATGAAGGGCTCAATTCTAGAAAGGTCATGCTTTGGAGTCTGTTGCTGCTTGGTAACACTGCTATGTGACTGAATGTTCCACTCTTCAGTCTCTAGAGCTCTGCATAGTTCCTCTATAAGGGTAAACTAATTTTTTATTTTGTTTTCATCAATTTTGCACTCTCAGATGTGTGAGGTACAAATCATGGAGGTGGGACAGATTGGGTATTGGGTTACACAATTTATTTTGAAGCATGAACTATTTATTAAATGCTTGAAATATTTGTTTACATTTCAGGTACTTGGATATTTAGTTTTCTTTTTTTTGTTCTGCATAGACATACTGAAGTTTACTAATATCGATATATATCGAATATCAATATCGTGACCTAAAATATCACAATATTGCTTTTCAGCCGTATCACCCAGCCCTCCCGTCACATAGCACCACCTCACCCTCACTCCCATGGAGCTGATCAGTGTTTCCTTCCAGCCAGAAAGCCTGACCACGAGTTACACGTGAATTCTTCACCCGTGTTTGTGTGAGCATCAGCAGTAGACCTTACTCACCCATCAATGGTTTTGACAGACACTGCACTCTTTCTGCAATGATACAAGGCTAAGTAACAAAAGTAATTCATGGTTGTTTACAGTTATTCGGTTGTGGTTGCTTATCAAAGCTTATTAGTTCTGTCTAAACTGATGAAGCCCTCTGATACCATAAACACAAACAGCAGTTTTTGAATTCTTAAACCATATTACATATTTATTCCTATTTTGCAATTCTTTTTTATTATAAGTAATTAATCCATCCATCCATTTTCTAACGGCCTATCCTGTCAGGGCCACAGGGGCCCTGGAGCCTATCCCAAGCAGCATAGGGTATGAGGCAGGTCACTTTAAAGCCATTTTCAATTATGATAAATTAATTAGGTCTAATCATGTTAGGACCCTCTCCATTAAAACCATGCAGATGCTAAGATGAAATTTTTGTCCTCTGGCTCCATTCTCTGTTTAACACAACAGGTCCCTCTCCGAGGATGATGGCTCAAGTCTCGGATGGTGGAGATTTGTTTAATTTTTCCAACTCTAGAGTGAAATGACGAAGGTAACAACTCTCAAGGGCAGCTGATATGTAGCACTGGCTAAATGACAATGAATTTATATTATATTGTAATTATTACCTGAGTATTTAATACAGATAATGTCTGTATAGGATAGAGCATTGAAATTATCTCTATGCATCACTGTCATGAAGGACTGCATGATCTGTTTCCATCACCATTATTTATTTTGAATTGTCTGCTCAAGTCCAATACAATAATTGCCCCGACAGGTAGTCCAAATATTTTATTATTAAGGTTCCAAACAAACCTAGTATTCTCAAAAAAATTTCATGCTATTTTTGCTGTGCATGAAGACTACAGTTGGTAATAACAGCTGAAATTATTGTGTTTTAAGTGCAATGTTGTTGGGATATGAGATATCCATCCAGCCATCTTCCAATGGCTATCTTGGTCAGGATCTCAAGGGATATAAAATATAGCTATTCCGATGTTTTTCTAAACATCTTACCTGCTTATAAGCAGTGCTTTATGTGTAAATCAGAAGGTGCCGGAATGCAGAGGGCATATGAGAGCGGAGGGTTAATGAGTGGGGCGCAGGTCCCGGAAGGCGTACAAAACACCGTGCTGAACACATGCTATCTATGTTTTTAAGAATAAGTCTATACAAATAATGGACGTGAAATAGTATGAAAATGTGTCTGTAGATTAACATATGTGCTTATTTTATTTTTTATGTTATTTTATTTTCTCTTAATTTTTTAAGCAGGGAGCTGCATTGTCTGTACAAATAGATTCCTGAACAAAGGCAGTCAAAAAGAGAGATGCCCTGGAATGTGGAGAGGGATAAATTAAACACTGCTTATAAATCTTTATGGCTGAAGTTTGCTTTTACGTTTCTTTAGCTTGACTATTGGATGTATTACTCATGGGTGTTGGTTACCAACTCTAATTAAAAGTTAAAATTAAAACAAGGGCTGAGAATCTTTATACACAGGACAGGTATCATCTTGTTGACCCAGAGCTGTCTTGGTAAGATTAGATCAATGTTATGTGAGATGTCTTTGTTTCACCCTTAAAATTTTGAACTAGAGGTATTTGTATTGGGAGATTATTTCCAGATGTTCTCTGGTCTTCTGAAACTTCTCCTCTTAACTTGTGTTAGCTACAGAGCTTTTTACAGAATCTAAGACAGCCAGTCAGGAACCACAAGATACTGAGATCAGGAGCGAGAAGATGACGGTGAACGTTATGGATTGTCCGGCCTTCTGGCATCCTGATCGCTCAGCCCTTTAGTTGCTGCAAGTGTGTTTGTGTAGCAGAGCAGCTTGTCGTATACACAATAGCTGTGGATGGGGCATTTCCCTAATCACGCAAGTTACACGCAAGCTTTGGAGTTACACAGCAATGCAACAAAATCCTACGGATCCTACAGTGGCTGCCGTGGAGATGTGGAGGGCTTACATCATACGCACACAAAATCTCGTGTACTGGGAATGCTGAATGAGCTAAAAGTGATTTTTACATTTCTGGTGTTATGTTCACTCCTTAATCTAGGATTAACAATTAACAATCCCTCCCCCTGCCTGTAATCGGAAGGTCGCCGGTTCAAGCCCGGCCTCGCCACGTCTGTGGGCCCTTGAACAAGGCCTTTAACCCCCAGCTCCCTGGGTGCACCTCGAGGTTGCTGCCCTTCGCGGTCAAGCTTACTCTTATGGAGAACAAGGGTGGGGGAGGTGAGAAGAAGACCCCATGAGGATCAATAAAGTATTGCAAAAATAAAAAAATGAGCCCCTTGGTTAACATTACCCATGTAAGACACATGTATGTGGATGGTCAGCTGACTTGCACACAAAACCCTTACATCCAGGGGCAATTTTGAATGTCCCACGTCTACTGTGGCTGTTTTAACAACTGAAGCAGCACAGTTTTGCACTATAGGAGGAAATTATTAATCTGGAAAATGCCCGCTTGAACCTGCGCCTCTGTTCCATGTGTACACATGGGAGTAGCATAGGCACATTCTATGAACTCCCAAATCACATTAAGCAAATGAATAATTCCCACATATGTATGTAAAAACCCTTCAATCTCCCAGAGTCGTGCTGTGCTGTCGTACACGACACAAAGCAGGTGTCAGTACTGAGGCTGGTACTGGTTCTGGTCCCATGGGTACCACCTCAGTAGGAAGAACATTAAGTTATGTGTTGTGGGAAAAATACGGTGGGTCTAGGATGTGCTGAGTTAAATCTGTCATGTGTGGAAAAGGACGGATGTACGCACTTTCATGGAAATGTACATTTGTCTGATCTAAGGTCACATCTGTTTTGCAGTGGCCTTTTCTCTCACAACTGGCTCTGTGGCTATTACATATACCTCACACTTCCAGGGCTGTAGACTCAAATCCCACTGTCACTTTTTATAATGTTCCCTGTGGGTTTCCTCCAAGTACTCTGGTTTCCACCTGCAGGCCAAGAACATGGCATTAGGTAATTTAGCAGCTATGAATTGTTTATAAAGTCTGAGTATACATGTGCACCGTGCGATGGACAGCCATCCTGTCCGGCGTATTCCCCCAGATATTACCGTATACTTCCTAGAATAGGCTCCAGGCCCTCAGTGACCCCATAGTGGATAAGTAATTGGAAGATACATGGATGGATTTTCTCTCATCAGAACGTAGCAAACTTGAAGACAGAGCCCTCATTCCAGCTGTAAATAGCCCTAAGCTGTTTCTTTGCTTTTGTTTAATTTCTGTATGTACTCTTATCCCCATTAGCTCTGCATGTATTTGTTTATATAATAAGATTATACATATATAATATCAATCATTTTGCACTACCAGTAATTTTATTTAAGTCTAGTTTAAGTCTAATTCCAAAGAACATATTTCTTTACAATGCAGACCATGGAGTTTTTTAAAGGGCAAATAATACATGTAAATATTGTTAATGAAAAATATTTGTGCTGGAACATATAAAGCAAAGCAGTGTCTGTCTTTCCTTGCAGCTTTTCTCTCAGTGCCTTCATTGCAGAAGTGCTGAGCTTCAGGTCACCGTAGCCAGCAAAGGTAAGTCGCACTGCATTTTCACTGCATTTCGATCCGATCTGCGGAACCAGCCAAGGAAAATTATTTACTAAATCATAGAAAATCATGTGAACGTTCTATTTGCATATTCCACCTGCTCACTCTTCGACATGTGCAGCAGGGTTTGTTCTCTGAGTTATGGAGAATATACTGCAAATGTAATTAAGCAATTTCTCCCACCAATTACTTAAGATTGAATAAGATAATAGTGCATGTGTGTGTGGGCTTTGTAGTTTCTTTGAGGGGAGGTTTCCATACAAATATGAGACATGCATTGCTGGAAAAATGACTAGTTATCACTAGATTACAAAGAGCAGAGAAGATGGCATGTTTTAAGTAAAGCCCGATTAGGAAGCACAAGGTGATAAAAACAGCCTGCCAATGTCATTATTCCACAAGATATACATACAAGACACGTATAAAAAATAAATATTTATTAGACATTTTGCTCTTACTTTTACTTTACCACCATCTGTCACATGGGTTGATATCATTCCATACTAAAAAATTACAGAGCAGGGCAACCGTTAGTATTCATCTTTGGAGTTTGGTGGTATAAACAACTTCTGCCGTTATACACACTGACTCCATGGCATGTGAATTGTACTTCGACATCTCATTTACTGAACGGCTAAACAGCGTCCTTTGGCTAACTGTGGAGAAGCTACTTAAAGTGTGTCGCGTTGTAGGGAGAACACCATCCATCCCATGAGGCCCTATTTCACGCTGGCGAAAAGCACGACGTACTTTTGCTAGTTTGGCACCAGCGCTGCTTTCATGTCATTGCGCTTTTGACTAACAACAACCACCTCTAAAGTCAATGAGACATGGTTAAACAGCATTTAAGCTTCGCGTTTATGAAACGTGCATGATGTTCGGCATGGACACAGTTACGCGCTCAAGGTGCACTGATGGTTTTTTGTTTTATTTTATTACATCTATGAATCTAAATTATGACATGTAGAAAAATAACAGCCCTATAGCCTTTTAATGTAGGACATTCCATTAAAACACTCGTAAGATAATAGATAAAACAGTTCTGTTACCAGTCTTGTATATCACTCATACTTAGATTTATGTATTAAAATCACAGTGAAGACTTGCTTGAAAGCTTAATTAATATACAAGCTAGCATGCAGAGTGATCTGCCAGGATACGCCTGGGGACGCTATGGTCTAGTTCACAAATTTACATTCGGGGCTGCCAGGACTGGAGGATGGTTCTCAATAGGAAAAGTAACTGCGCTACTGGTAGACTCAGGTCATAAAAGAGCCGCCTGTAGTGTGTGTGTGGACACACTCTGCTTCCACGGTAAATGAGAAAACTAGGAAAGCATGATTTTCTAATATTACACTGGTACTGCCAACAGGTCAGGAAGCGATAAACTGCTCCTGATACAGAGTATTTTAATTATTCCCAACACAACTGTCAGCTGATATCCTCTGGGGCGCAATAACGCTTCACATCACACAAAACAGATCAATAAAAGGGCTGAGGTATGCAGAACAGCAAATGTACTGCAGCATTAGGGGGCGCTGTGTGCCTCTGTGGGTCAGTGCCTGTGATTGGGTAGCTGCCGGTTCCAATCCTGTGGCTAGCAGCCTGATTGGCTCTCTTCTGAGTCTGAGTGTCTCACAGGAGAGTAAGGAGGAAAATGTGAAAACTATAGGAAAAATACACAATGTACCTGTACAAATAGCAAATAAAGTATTATCGCACAGTGCACTATTGCAGTGCTTACTTGGGTTTACATCAGACCAGTGTTTGTCCATGATGACATTGCAATGCGGAAATTCAGTAAATACTGTTCTTTTCAATGTTTTCTTACTCCCAGAACATTGTTCTGCTTTATCTTATAATAGAATAATGTGTTTCCAGACAATCCAAACAAACTCAATTTAGCTTTGTACACTTACTGTAATTTTACGAACAAATCACATTTTTCATACATAGGTTTTTTTACCGAAACACTGTGACTCTCAGTATCTAACAACATCCAAGTACTGTGTTTACTTTTAAAATATTTTGAAAAATTGACCAGCACAACTTCAAATACATATATTTTAACATACTGCAAGGATATGAATCACATGATTTAAAAACGTTGAGCCATCACAATCTACGCGTACAGACAAGACAATAATATGCCGCCATTCCAGTTCAAGTAAAACCAATTGCTTGTGTCTTGAGTCTTCATCAAACAGGGAGACAGAACAACTTCCCAGATTTTCTGTAACAATTCCAAATCACGAAACATCCCTGAGATAAAGACCGCTTAAAGGTTTAGGGATTATTGTACGCAATGATGTGAATAAATCTTTCATATACAGATTTTTTCAAGGCTGTCATGTCTGTTGTTACTCAGGAAACTTCTCCAGTACAGGACTGTATAAGATATGAGAGATGTGGATATTTCAGGAGAGGAGCGTGGTCAGGGGAAGAGCCTCTTGAATCACCTGCAATCAAACATTAAGGGCATAAAGTTAGCCTTAGCTTTGTGAGAGAGAGAGAGACTGGGAGCAGTGGTCTGGCTCTCAAAGGTTTCTGGTTTACTTGTTTTTACTTAGGGAGAACAGCAACTGTTTTTATATATTTGCTTGACTTGACCGCAGTTATATGCCATTGCTACCTGCAAAACTCCCCGTTCTAATTAACAGTCCCTGCATCTTGTAGATGTATTTGCCATACAAAAGGAGAAGTTTCTTTCACATGTCAGTACTTAGATGAAATATTTACATTTTTATTTAATGGACGGTTGCATCCAAAATGGCCTCCCATTTTTTTGAGGAAGCAGGATCAGACAGTCCCTGGAGAAATCTGGTGTTAAGGGCCTGGCTCAGGGGTACAGTGGTGAAATTACTCAGCATCCTAACCCTTGCAGTCACACACCACTCCCAAATAGAGACCCCACACAAATGTGGGGAGAACATGTAAAACACAGAGTCGGGAACAGTGATGGAACCCTCCACTCTGTTGTGAGGTGTGAGACTACAGCTATAATGCTGAAAGACACAACATGATTCAGTGAAACACTTTAAACCATTTATCTCATAGTAGCTCTGCCTTTACCACCAGTTAAATTTTAGTCAATGTACCCACCAAAGAATATGACATTTTTAAGCATCTAAATACTGCTAAGGTATATTGAAGTACCCTAAAACATGGGAAGTACACTGCCACAGAGCACAGTTGTTTTCAGCACTCTGATCTTGGGGGGGTTTGGAGGAAAACACCCATATTCTCAGAGGTGTGCTCAGTACTATCTACCGTGACTAACAAGACAGGCGTTATTCCCAGATGCGACTGCCGATCTAGGTTAACCAAGAACCTCGGCGAGGTCTCACAGCACTTTCACTGCTGCATTTTTAGTCCGTTATGAAGAAGCACATCACCGTTTGAAATTGTGCCACGAAATGTTCCAATGATACAATACAGACCCTAACTACATAACAGCATGTTTTACATAAAAAAGCAAGACATTTAAAATGCACATCTTAATTCCTATTTGAATCCCTTACATATATTCAGCTTTTAATAATGATGACAGAGAACAAATAGTAAATGTAGCGTTCGCAATCCAATAATTTTATGGTTTTGGTCAAATATTGTGATGATCCGGATATAACACATAATACCAAAGTGCCTTGGGGAATGTGGAGCAGTGGGTCATAAACAGAGGAGTCTTAAGCAACAGAAGCAGCTCCATTCGCCTCTGGGGAGTTAGATCATTTCATATACATGTAGTTATGTGTATTTGTATGTAGTGTGTGTGTGTATGTATACTATTATATATACACATTCATATATATATAATAGTATATGTAGTAGTAAATATACACATATTTATAGTGTAAATGTACACTACAAGCATGTAAGCATAACTATATGTATTTGTATATATTTAGTATATATTAGTAAGTCTTGCAGCATTATGTGTAGGTTTGTAGAATTACATTCAACATACATAAAACTGACCTAATAACTTAACATTAAAATATTACTGTGCATAACTTTGCAGTAGGTCAAAACAAGACATGGCTTTTGACAGAGTGATTTCACCTGACCTTCCAATCCAGTTACGGTTGAGCCAAATTGTATTTTTAAGAATTTTAACAGCTCAGATACATAATATATGTAGTGAGTCAAAACATTAACGAAATAGGAAGCTTTTTTCAGCATGTTGTATAGATATTTTCATATAGCTCATCAGCTGGTGGCCCTGCTTGCATGAACATGTTCACCTAATACTAACAAGCATTTAATGCAACTTTACATCTCACTATTATATGGCATTACCATTTAAGTGGTTTAAAACATCCACTGGGTAGGTATTAAGCCCTTGGACTAACAGTTAGGAAAAAGAACGCTATATCAAGGAGGTTAGGACCTGTTACCAGTAAAATCTCCAAATATTACGTAGGGTAAATGGCATACACTGCTCAAAGTCCTACAGTTTATTTCGCCTTCAAATTGTTAATTAACCTACTTGATTGCTTTGTTTCTTACAGTTAACAATAGGAGACCAGGTACTTGGGACTTCACAAATGTCAAGAATATCTGTAGGATTTTCACATTTTAATAACATGGTTGTCTACGGCTGCATTATGGAACATGATTATAGATAAGCTGCTCATTAGGGGCAAATTACACGTAAAAAAAAAAAGGTTTTCGTATATTAATCACTAGTTTTAACTATGTACGTCGACATATAAAACGTCTTAACACGCGAGTGACACTTATTTTTGCGTTGACGTCATTATACTAACAATGATAATATTGCACAGTTAGATGCACAGTTAGATGTTAATGGTCATCAGACGTTTTGCGCACCGTCTTTCCTAGACGATCGCCACACAATCGACAGGCCTGACCTAAAGGCAGTTTCCTCTAAAAGGCGTATATAGACACCTGTACGACAGACACAATGTGTTTGCAGATATGGTCACTTCCCCCCCCACCAGAGGAAAGATCCACCGCTATTGCAGACATGCTGGGGGCTATTCTGAACAGACTCCGTCAAACGTGGGCTAAAAATAGAAGGGAAAAAAAGACGGAAAAGCAACTTGTTGAATTGCAGTGAGCATCGCCTGACATCAGCATATTGCCTCGGTGCTCCGGCACAGTTCTGATGCGGTGCCTCCGAGCAGCAGCACTTTGCGGCGCGGCGCGGTGCGGTGCGGTGCCTCCTCCTCTCCGCAACCACCCCCCCCCCCCAGTGTTACAAGCGTGAAAAATCGCTGCCGGTGAACGAAAATCATTACTGATCTGCCGTCTCACAAATGTCGATTATATCGCTCCGAATTAAACAAATGACACACCGCGCCGACACATCAGCCCCATTCATCATATCGGTGACAGCTTTCGGCTCCCCTGTATAACGCCAAAGCGTCTCATTTGTGACGGTGCCCAAACCACGTGTTTACGTAATGGAAAGCCAATCTTTCAATTCAACCCCTCCTCCACATCTATTTTCTAATACATAGATCTAAGGGGGGCGTGGGGGGGGGGAAGCTTTATACATGCAAATGGTATCCCGGACGCGGCACACTTTGAGAGGAAACGGGGATCTCATCGCTCCGATTCTACCAGTAAGACAAGAAGAGAGCGGAGGAAGAGCACCAAAGAAAGCATTCGGATACCCATCTGCTTTTTAAAAGGAATAATACAATTTTGGCCGATCATACGCTGATTTTTCCAAACAATGAAGAGGCGGTTTACGGGAAATTAAGCTCGACTATTGAGTTAGAAGCGAACAGGTTTGGTGCGGTTATGTGGTGGCCACCGTTGCGGTCTCTGCCTGGGATGAAACCTTTCTCGGCTTTTGATGCGGTGCAGTTCCACCCTTCCTTAGAGTGATGTACCAACAGGCAATGTTTTTTCTTCGGAAATCCTATGCGTTTTAATGTTTTTTTTTCGCATTGCTCCCGTTTGTCTATTGGCTGCACTTCGCCTGCCCGACACATGCTATTTATAAAGTATATTTTGTATTATTGACTACCTAGGGTGGTACCACAGTTTATATACAGCTGGGAAAAAATTACCTTCGTTCAGAAGTCTTGTAATATATTTTATCACGTGAACAAAACGCAGAGAATTGGAATATTACATATTTTTCTATGGTACTATTGGTAGTCCTGTCCAGGAGAACTGATCCAATTGTATTATGCAATCGCACGGATCTCTTCCTTATCAGGGTGTCTAAGCTGCTGGATTGCTCTTCGCCCAAATCAATGTGGTTTCTTTGGAACATTTTCAGCAAAGGAACGCATATGCTGCAGTGTCTTTGTGGCAAGAGTCTTAAGAAAAACAAGAACCCAAGTGGTAAGCCCCGAGTGCCTTATTTCCCGAGGATCGCTCTGTTTCACATTGTTTATTGCAGTGGTGCGACATCTGCAATTATATCTGTGCGACAACTAAATGTAGGGGAACCGGGGAGGGGGGGGGGGGGGATAAGTTATTGTATAGTGTCTGTGCTGGCAAACCAGACGCGTTTCAACCTTGCAGCCAAAAAAAAAAAAAAAAAACGTCGTGCAACACTACAGCAACGCTAATCGCCGCGCGTCTAACTTTTCCCCCGCACTGGGCCCAGCAGTAGGTTGGTACATCACTTTCTGACGTTATGAGCAGGTTAGGAGGATACAGGTCTTGCCGGTTCGGGTGCCTTTCCGCTATCCTGGCGGCCGCTGCGGCGGCGATCTGGCCAGCCGCACCACTACTCGGTGTTTCAGAGCAGCAGACCGCTCGCTCGCTCAGTCACAGAATGTATGCTTCTGTCTTTTTCTGTTTATACACTCCTATGTCTTTAAATACATGACACATTAGCGTGCAGGGTAAATTATTATCAGTCTTATGCTTGTCATCTGGGATTTCTTTTTCATAAACGCGACAAATGCCCTGTAATGATCTACAGTTTTGCATGCAGTTGAATTATGACAAAATTCTTTCATTTTTGCATTTAATTTGAATGGAGGTTGAAGCTTAAACACTATTATGTACCCCTTTACAATCATAAATGTGTAAAAATGTATTTAAGAGCTCATATACCTGCTAAAATATTATTATAATACATTTGTAAATATGTAATTTTTTCACAGACATTTTTAGAAATGTTCGTTTTAAGAGGTTGTTATCGAAAAGCTTAATAGATTGTTCCTCAATGTTAGATTAAAGGTAAGTACCCTAAATTGGTGGCTTGGAAGTAAAAGATTGGGACTGCAGTGAAGTAGATCTCGGCTATTTTGCATTGCTGACATTGCATGACTGATGAGCAAAAACATTTGCCGTCCAGTCTAACTTAAATTGTGCAAATGCAGCCAGCCGCATCTGGTAGGAGCGACGAAGGATAACCAGGCGAAGCAAGCCACTGCGTGCATTTGGCCAGGACCTCTCTCAAAGAATTATGCTGCAGTAAGAGTCTAAGTTACAGAAGTAGCACTTCAGGTATGCACCACCAATTCCAGGCAATAGAATGACGTCTCTGAAGGAAACTGGTTACATACTATACAGCAACATTATCTAAACTGCATTATGATGATAATGTATCATCCGATATAATCTTTGTAGCATTTCAATAAAAACTGGAGCTTATTGGGAATATTGGTAACACATTTAAAATGATCAAATGAGTTTAGTCTCAGTGTGGATGATTTAAGTGAACTGAAATATATGCAGTGACCATTTCCAGATAGCACCTTTTCCCATGTAAATTGGCTCGAATGACACATTTTGAATAATTTCCATCCTGGATTGCCATCAATACCAGTGACATGCTGAAATTCAGAAGAGAGGCCTGTAACTTTTCTCGATTTCAGTAACCGAGACATGTGCTTTGGAACGACTTCCCTCGGGAGAGTGTAGTACTGTACTATTTTGCAATTCTTTAACTGATGGGTGGTTGGCGATCAGCTACGGCATGCAGAGCAGTTGTGGAACTGTCGCATATTTTTAGTGCTGCTGCGTTCTCACCAGCTCAAGTGTTAAGTCTGTATGGTGGTTTGCTGTTCCAGCAGATGGCACTTTCTGATAGCCTGCTTGTCTAAATTTTGCCTGACAGAGACCAGAGTCAAGTATTGTCTGTGCAATTTCTAAGGTGTTTTGGTAAGATATTTGTAAATACGGGCCTATTTTCAGCCGAATTTAAGTCCATATGGTAATGAAATGAGATATTTAAGTGTTTTTGTATGAATGGAAAAATAAGGGTACAGGTACTAGGCTGTCTTGCTCCTGAAATATACACATTGACAAACTTGGCATACTTTTAAAAGACATGTCTAATAGAGTAGACTCCAGAATGGATGGATGTTACATATAAATGTGTGAGACAGTCTGCTATGTTAGCGCGAGAGCAGATATAACCAGAGCCAGTTGTTCTGTTGTGTTGGGGGGTTTTTCTGTCAGGTCGTAATTGTTTACTATTAGAACTTTTATGGACATGCAGAAGACCTGAAATTTGGTGCAAGTGTAAAACCTAATTATTATGCCCTTAGAGAACTAAAATGATCCATCTGTCTTTATATTGACATTTAAGAAACCATGTAACACTCTTCGCTGAGCCAGAACATAAAAAGTAACTCCTTTTACTTGTTGCAATCTGTGTGTGTGTGTGTGTGTGTGTGTGTGGGGGGGGGGCTGTTGCAGAAGGAATTGTGTCCTTGCCATTTGAAAACTAAAATGATTAATTTTGCAGAATAATTATGTCCATAAATATATAAATGATATTCAGCTATAAAAATGACTGTGCTCAGTAGAATTTTGAGAAGGTACAGTTGCACGACCATGCTTTTACTACTTTTAGCCTTTAAGTAGTAAAACTGAAATAAAAAAAACTAATTTTGATTCTTATTACTACATATTAAAACAATTTTTTTCCGTTTGAAATAGGGTATTCTCCATTGAGTCACAATCTCATGAAAAATGTATGAAAATAAACATCTACCTAGTAGGTAATCAAGGTGTACCCAATATTCAAACAGTTATTACATGCAGATTTTAAGTGGTTCAAGGGTTTGGCTTCGGCTTCAGTGTTGATTAATTGCGAAGTAAATTTCATTTGATCCTACAGGTGGAATGAATAATTTGAAGTAGCTCTTTCCAGCTGCAGGTTCTTAGGCAAACTGGTTAGTAGGACACATTTTTATTTGATTAATTTTGGTCCTGGTTAGTCTTAAATACATATTATAAAAAGAAGATGTACCTTTGGTTGTTTTCTCAGTTTGATTAATTACATTGGAAAAAATCCCTCTTAGCAAAGTATTGTATTATTTTGCAATACTTTATTCTAACCGATGCATCGTTAGCAATCATATATTTCATGTATGATATTGCCTTTTATGGGTGCTCATCACAAGCATAATAAAGTCTGGTTTAAACCCTGTGACCACCATAAACCTAGTCATTCTGATATTTCCTTCTGTTGTTTAGTTTATGTTTTTCTACCGTCCTGAAGAGTTATATAAGTATTTTTTTGTAAATTGCTTCTTTGGAAACAGTAGACTTCAGTATAAAACTGAAATAGTGATGTATTAAATATAGAAGTCTAATCATTTATTGTTGCAGATATTTCTCTAGTGGCACCTAGAGATATCAGTGTAAGATTAATGCAGTTTGCAGTCTGCAGCATTTTTAAGCTCCAAAACCAGCTATGCTATGTATTATTTAAAATTCTGTGATTTCCATTGAGGCAAACCAACGTAGAGGCCTGGCTGCAGTACTTTTATTTTGCATGCTCCATGCACATAGAGCTGGGGTGGAGAATTGAACCCTAGTCTTCAAAGGTTTGTGGCAGCCACACTAAACAGTGTGTCACCATTCAGTTCAGTTCAGTTCCAGTTATCTTTGTATAGGACCTTTCACAGTTGCCTCTACCTTCTTGACAAGTGTGTGGCAGTCCATCATTAGTTCATGTACACTAAATGGTTAGTAAATGGAAAAAGCGAAAGGGAAAAAGAGTGGTAAAGTCAGGAGAGATAAGGAACCCAAAAACCTCTGGGGATCTGACGCCTGGTCCACATGTACATGGGTTATTTTTTTTTTTAATACGTTGTTTTTTCTGTGCGTCTTGGCCTTTTGTCCACACGCAAAGAATGTTTAAGGTAATTGAAAATGGAGCTTTTGTGAATCTCTGTCCAGGGTGAAGAGTTTCAGAAACTCCCTTTTCAACATCTACGTGTAAACAGGGAAAACTGACTTTTTGGATTGTAACATCAGAGTGTTACATTGGCTGTTTTTGGCCTAGCAGAACTGGTAATAAGGCTTCCGATTGGCCAACATGGCTTTACAGTTAGAGTTATATCACCGGCTGTTGGTTAGGCATGCTCTTGACAGCGGGTTTTAGCATCTTCGTGTGGATGAAGATTTTTATAATGATGGAGGAGGAAAAACACCATTTTTAAAAATGCCCGCGTACGTGTGGATGGAGCCTGGCTGCCCAACCCCCCCATGCTAATATTATATACTGGAATGAAAATGATCATGCTTTAGTAAATGTAAAGTCTAAGCTGTGGTCCCAGTCAGTCAACCAGTTTTCCCAGCAGATCTCTGTCCATAGGCCGTTTCCACGGTGTCACACTTCTTTGGGACCAAACCAGCATTCCAGCTCAGATCCGGATATGTGGAGAGGAAAAAGCAGCATCGGTGGTCAGACCAGGCATGGACACTTTGATGGACAGAGCATGAGGCTGTGTACAGCAGCACCAGCAACCATGATTACCGTGTGTTATCTTTTAACGTGCGGATATGCGAGACTGGAGTAGAAGGAGATCTAAAAACTGACGCAGATGCAGCATCCTGTAAATAAAGTGAACTGTTGCCGTGGCTAAAAGCTGTAGTGCGCTAATTGTTTTTTTTTTATTTATTTATACTGTATTTGGGATAACAAGGAGGCTTGAGAGTACTTTGTGGCTTATAACATAATCAGTTAGGCAGACATTTGAGTTTCTGATATATAAGTAAAAGATGCAAGACAGTTCTGTACCTAACAGGAAGCCAATGAAATGAACTAAGCAAACATGTTCATGCTTTAAACTCCTGGTAACAATTCTAGCTGCTCCAATTGGAATAACACTTGAATAACACAAGGTGTTTAATGTGTGGCGTGTTCTCCCTCACAGTGGAGCTGCAGTAGTCTAACCTACTGTATGCAGAAACATGTACTGGCTTCTCAGTTTATTGAATAATGAAGAAACAGCGTAGCTTGGCAGTGTTTCGCGACTGTAGGACACACCTTAGATACTGCAGTATACAGAAATGCACAATTCTTAGCTCTGTTTTATCCATTTGTAGAACACGTGAAGTTCGACTGTTAACAGTCTGAGCTGTTCCAGCGAGGGTGGGCAAAACATGGTTGTAAATCTGTACTCTTTGCGAATAATTTTGACCATACCTATAAATATTTTTTCCCAGCTGAAACATTCTGATCTAAAACTCAGAATCTATTCTTCCTCCTGATAACTCAGTTTGTCAGTGCTTTTAAATTATACCTTATTAAATTTGATCTTGCGTGTCATATACTCTTGTCCTCGCGTTTTCTTTTTTTAGTTTAAGTGGCGAATATTATAAGGCCGAAGGCCAACAGGTTGTGCGCTACTGGTCCCTGAAATGTGGCTGCTTTAAGCTGTAAGAATACGGGACGCAGCAAGACGGCGACTCTGGATGAACATATAATTAATTTGATTAGGTAATTAAGATGCTGCGTGGAATGAGCTCCAGAAGCTTCTCACCAGCTGATAAAGGGCTTTGCATGGCAGGCCCATGCTATCCTGTTATGCGTAAAGGCGTGTTGGGCCTGGAGCACTCTGGGCCTTATTTCCCCAATCCTTTGCCCTGAAGATTTCTGCTTGGTTCCCAGCCTTGACACTTTAATATATGGAATGCTCCAAATAAGCACAGACCAGATCCTCCAGCACAACACATGTCCATTTCTTAACAATCAATATACCTTCCGGAATGTATCCATCCATCCTCTAACCACTTCAGCTGTTCAGAGCCTGCACACAGCACAAGGCTTGGGCATTCCCTGAATGGGATGTTAGTTTCCAGAATTTATGAAGGGCTTCTTGTATAGATGGTTTTATACACCTAAGGAAATATTTCTCTCCTCTGAAATATCAGGTCTGATTCTGAATTGTTAGTGTGGTAGTTTGATTGGATGGAATCATATTTCACCAACAAGTGTCGACTTGTATGCTTTGGTGACACATCACCCCAGTCTGCTCTTCTAAACAGCTGCTTGGCTAAACAACAATGGATTTTAAAAAGTCACTTTGTCCTGAGTTGGTCATTAATCATGAACGTGATACCCTGATCGTAGCACTGCATAGTGTTGTTTCTTAGACTGAGCTACATGTCATACCGACATACTTTTTTGAGTTTTCGTCTTAGAATCCGTAACTGTTTTTTACATGTTTCCTTGCTGAAGCATAAGAAAAAATACAAATTAAAGTAACAATACGAATTCCCACTCGGTAAGAATAAGAAATAGATTTGTGAGTGAATAGTGTGTGAGTCTGCCCTACAATGGGCACACAAGGCAGGGAACAACCCATCCTGGCCTCTGGCATAGGCTCTGGACCCCCCCGCGGCCCCCCACGACCCCCCGCGGCGATTTTAATACCGCTGGGCAACATCACTTATCTTCTGCTTCTGGTTTCTTCCCTAAAGCCATTCCATCTTAGATTTATGAAACATTTGGAGCATATGTAGAATTGCTTAAGCGCAGTAGAAATAAGAATATGTATGGTCAAGGAGCACACTTTTATAAAACGGAAGCAGCAAATTGTGGGGGTGGAGAAAAATCTCTCTGAGTGATGCTTTGCAACATTGCAACTGTGCTACTGTGGCTAGGTTAAATATATTTACTGAAAGTAATGAGCAGGGGTGATACCTATTAGCATGCTTCTTTGGGTCTAAATGAAGTATCTGTTAGGAATTGGAGTGTAAGTATGGTTGTGAGGGTATGTCTGTTTAGGACAGTCAGCCGGATTGGATGGAAACTGCCCAACAGCCCAACTTGACTACAGGACTCCGGGGGGGGGTGGATGCTGACTTTGAAGATGAATTTTTCACTTATTCTAAGGAAGGACAGCTACTGCATTCAGTTTGCTCCAAAAGCTGGAGCAATTGCTCTGATGTAGAGCGATGCAAGGCTCTGATGAGAGGGTTTGCTTGCCATTGTGAGAAAGAACACGGTGACTGTCTGCGAACTTGATTGATTGATTTCTCTTATTAACTTTACAAAGCATCATATAATTCAATCCATTTAATTCATCCAGCTATCCACCACATACTGGGTAATGTAGGAGTCTTTTTAGAATAATGTACAATATAAATATAACAGATGGATTGAGGCAGGTTGTTTTAATTTCACACCTGATGTATGCATGTCAAGTAAGATTAAACCAAAATTGGACCAATATATTAATTAAACCCAATGTCTTGCAATGCATTTCATCTCCTGTAGTAAATCTTTCTTAGTCTTTGATGCATTAAAAACAAAACCTGCATGAAATGCACAATGCATTCTGATGCCTATATACAGATTTTTAGTTTTAAAATTTATCACAGATTATGCATCAGTATTGATACTAAACATTTAGGGTAAATATTGCATTGTGAAATGCATATCCTTTGAGTTCCATTTATTCATTGCCATTAGCAATGTGTAAAAAAATAAATACGAAGCATAGAAATGAAGCGATAGGGCAGGCAGGATCATGAAATTGTCAGAAAAACGAAAGCTTTGTTTTGAAAAAAATGCAATGCATTTTAATCAGCCCTATTGTGCACAATGTTGCTCATTAAAACTTTTACTGGAATCTTCTGTTATTTTGGTCTTAATATATAAATAACTCAACAGATGGGTTTCAAAATATTATTAATAGTAAGTGGTGAATACATTATACAGTGAGAGACTTTTGATGCATACAGTAAGGGATGAAAAAAATTGTTTTTCATTTCTCTGAACTGACTAATACCTGTATTTTCTATTCATTCGTCATTCATTAAAACTAAAATAGTACTTGCTGTAAACTTTTCGTGGCAACTACAGTATATGAAACTCCTTTTTGCATTAGTATTAGAATGGCCTGGGCTGGAGACTGGATTAATGAGGGAGAACTTCCAAGAAAGCCTTTCCCTATCTGGGGGAGGTCAAATCCAGTTTTCATGTCAAACTGCAGAGTTAAATTGTGTATTACTGCTTTCCAAAATAAATCTGACTTCCGTGATTTCAATATAGCTGCCCTGTCTTTGGCCACCAGGCGTAGCCATCATTCCGCAGGCTGGTAAGAATAGCCCTGGGTAGTAGTACTAGTGAAATCTGATGCTGGCTTTACAGAAGAATGCACTGGACATTTTTACATGTCTTGAGTCTTGCGTCATCCTCCCTCTGTGGAATTGCAGTTTTGCCTTGGTGCTTTGATCCAAATGTGAAAACCCCAGATGATTTCACTTCTTCGACAGTCCCACCAAGCCGCCTCCGTAGTTGTGAATGTGATGGTGGGCAGGAGACACTGGTGGCATTTTGGGTGCTATTCTAGGGGAGGAATGATGAAATGTAGTCAGCTCCTCACTCAGTGTATCTGCTGTCATACTTAGGTTGATACTGTAAGACTAGTGCCTTTTCTTTTTCATCTAAATTCTTTTGGCTACTGGTCACCAATCAATATACCATTGTCTCTTGATAGCTTTCCCTGTAAAAAAGGGAATCCCAGTCCTCAGGGACCAGCAGACGGTCCGTGTTTTTTGGTCCCTCCCAACTCCAAGGGAACTGGGGGAGAGCAAAAACGTGGAGTGTCTGGGGTCCCCGAGGACTGGTTTGAGTAACACTGGCCTGAAACGTATTGTTGTACCTAACCACATTCGACATGTATATATTGAAAATAACAATAAGCTGCATTTGAATGATATATAGACAAACAAAAGTCTGCATTATTAGCAACAGGCTACAGGTGAAGTACGAAGCTCTTCACCTGACCTCGCCATCCGCCGTGACGTCCATGTGCTCCGAGTACCTTACAGCTTTTTATCTATTTCACCCAGGAGAAAAGCTAAAAGCGGAATTTGATCTGGGTGTTTGCGTTTTCTATTGAAAGCAAAGAATGTGGTTCTTTAACTGGGCAACCAGTGTCATTGTGAATGTGTAATGAATTCGGTCTATTCATGGGCTAGGAGTCTGCAACTTTCATTTAACGGAAAGCTTTCACCAAAAAGAGCCTGCTTTTTTTCTGGTTGAGAAGACACCAAAACATTGCCCCAGAAAAGTCTAGGACAATTATTCTAGGGTCAGTGGAGGACATGTTTGTTTGCAGTATTTATGCTACCAAGGCTCTGATATGCTGCAGTGACGTAGGCGAGACAGGCTGCTGCCTGTGGCATTCAACTTCTTCTTGGTTGGGATGGTGCTGAAAGGACAACTGTCCCAACACTCTCTTCTGATGGGCGACTCTCCTTCTGATAGCACTAAGTGACAGGGCCGGGCCGGTGCATGGCCCGGGCAAACCTGGCGTCTGCAATAATAGTATTGCACAATTGCCATGAGCCAATATCTTGGTGCATTGCCAGTCATTTTCCGTTGCAGAAGTGCAGTTCCAATACTCAAGGACAGAATTACGGTGTTTTCATGAGTAAATACAAGTATAAATCATATATTATTTTTATTACATTACTTATCGTTATCTTATTTTCATCATGTAATGTTAAGCAGTTATATTGCTCTGCGCTCTAATGCTAATGTTGCAGTTCTGTCTAATGTTGTTGTTGTTGATGTTATTGCAACAGTTCTGGTATGATTGCACTTAAGTGAATGTGTATTAAAGGTGATTACTGATGGATTTATTTCTTCCTACACCCTGATGTGTGGCTTTCATTTGCTGAAGGGACTCCAGATTCCAGAGTAACTTTTCCAGTGCTACCAGCTTTCTCAGCTGGTCAGACCAGCCCATGATTTAGATTCACCGCCCCCCCCCCCCTCCTTGGGGCAGCAAGGTACTAATCAATGACCTTGCATGCTGGTGAACAGTGGTCCTAATTTGCATACCTTCGTCTTTGTATTTGTGAAAGATTGCCAGTGACTAAAGACATGATACAGATACTGCATTTGGAAAATGCTTAAATTTGAACATTACCTTTAATAACGTGCCATCGCTGGTGTCTGTCTCGCGGCCGCTCTCTCACCACCAGGCTCCTCTCCCTTATTCTTATTTCCTTTTTAATAATCAGCTATAGACCACTTTCTTTCCAGGGTCACGTTAACAACTCAGCTAAAGGGATTGATTTGCGCATTTCCTCATCAGTGTGCGTAAATACTGAGACATGCTTAGCCAGGGAAAAAGAAAAATAAACTTTTAATGACTATTCATTACTGCAGTAGCCGTACCCAAGCAAAACATCCTAATCATCATACTTACGCAGATGTGACCACGTGAAATTTTAACTCTCACACGCTCAGTAAATGGTGGCAGTCTTTAGCCCTGGTGTGATGCTGTCAGACTCTTCACACTGTGAAGTTCACTATTGGCACTCAGTCAATGTTGCCTCTGTCATACATAGTGGCTGGTTTGTCTAACGTTACAGGATATGAATGGCCCTAAGGATATGCATTTCTTTTTAAATCAAACAATATGACATCGGTTTACCGCTCATAATTTATGTGGCCCAAAAAGCCATAAAATAACTGGTTTTCACATTAGGTTACATCAATTGCCACAAGCATATGCAGAATGGATGAGATGCCAGCTACCGAAACCCAGGGGGGTGTTCCATGGAGCAGGATTTCTTGCTTAGCCATATAACTTGTTTAACTTGAAGGAAGTCTGGGCTAAATGTAGGTGAATGAAGGTAATGTCCATGCCAATCAAGCACCCCCAGCAAAAAATAGTGAATGCCACCCCTCATTGCCAAGAAAACGAGGGTTATGGGTGACGTTATACTATAGCATCCGCACTAAAACCCGCCGTCCGCCATGTTGGTGCATAGTTTCCCGTCTGGGGTATGATACTCTGTGGCTGCATGCAGAATCACACACTATGCACTATGCACTTAAATGACCCCCTTTTTTATATGTAGGTTAAGTGCTATTACTTGTAAAAGCAAAAACATAAAGAACCGGAAGCATTACTAATTGTGTGGTTTGCTCGTGTAATTCCCCAGTTGTTCCCTTATAAAACTGTTGTGTAATTTCTTAGGTTCTTAATTACACAGACTGCCGTGAACCCTGTAATTCTGAGGACTTGTGCATCTGAATGCCAGAGCCAAGTCTCTGTAGACGCACTTTTTATACTTCAGCTTGGTATGGATGGACAAAACCAAGAATACGAAAAATAACATGCCAAATAATAACTAATAAGCATCAAAAAAATACCATTTCCAGGATTAGGAGTACTACTCGGTGGAATATCATTGGGTGTCTGTAGGTCTAAAAACTGATTTATAATTATAATAAAAGTGCCCCTGTGGCACGTTTCATTGTTTTTTGTGTTTTTATTCCTGGTACTTTTCTGAATTCGTGAGTTGTAATACTGGAAGGTGTTTTATCCATTGAGGAGTTGCTAAAGCCGACAGTCGAGACGTGCTGTGGATGAAGTATTCTGCTTGATTGGAAATTATGTAGAATAAGATGTCTAGTGAGGTTGACACACTGTACAATGAGGAGTTTGTCTGCTCTGCATTGATAATCAACTGGCGGGTTGCCTAATGAAGTAAATATGGGTGTTTGGTTTTTTTTGTTTTTTAAAAGACACAAATGCCTAATGCAATTAACTGCTAATAAGTTTATTAGCTCTGAGTAATCATCATTGTTATGCACAGAAAGTCAAGGATGATACTTTAAGGCAAACGTATCGTCACTGAATCATCAAATTTTGTTTCAAAATACTGAGTTTTAATATGTCAGAACATTAGAGCATTTTTGATTTTTTGCTAAGCAAATACCTCATAAATGTTGTTTTCCAAAATTTGGTTACTAAATATTTAACACGCAATATTTATGTGATAATATAACTTTTTTACGTGCTGAGGTAACCTGGAATAGGAGACGAATGCAGTTTAAGTAGTTTGAGTAATTTCTGTCTAATACTTGAGACAGCTCTGCTCATTTCCTGGGCGCTGGAGCACTGGTCATGTGACAGTCTTGGGAGCTGCAGACACTTTTAGATCTACAATGCACCACATTCCAATTTATTTCAATGAAGGCCAGAGTGTAAAAGCAATTTTGATTAGAAATAATCTGAGGGAAAAGAATGATGACATAGTGCTTTACTGTTGTTTTATCAATTATGGCAAAAATTATGCATTAAAAAAGCTTTGCTACCCGTTGAATTTAATGTGGTATTTCTGAACTTGAAACATGTCTCAACGATGTCTGTATCACCACAAACAGTTTGCGTTTTGCTTACAGGTATTTTTTGGCACATGTAATTAAAGTGATCCGTAACTTTTAGTCTTTAATTTCTAGTCTTTAGTCTCACTTGTAAACAAGGGTGTAGGTTTGGCTTCAGCATTGGTAGGGACCAAATCAGAACTCTGGTTGTGGTTCACCACACCTGGCAGGTCTGTGTACTAAGCAGGTTAGCACTTCCTGGTGGCTAAGCTTTCTGGAACTGGAACACCTTTGTTTCAGACTGTGAAACTGCATTGTTGGCCCAGGATTGACTAGGCTATGATCTATTTTCAGACATTCCATGGTTGCTCCTGGGACAAAAAAGAGGGCAGAGAGGTCACCCATATTCCGGAAAGCCTCAACCCAGTTGACCTGGTAGAAGAAAATGTACAGATCCTAGCGTGGTTGGTGAAAATATTAAATGCCTTTTTGCCCAGGCCAACCAAATATGATAATAGCACTGACTAGTCTTCATCAGCGAGAACAAATAATGTCATGTGTATGGTAATATGGTCTAGCTGGATGATTTTGTTAAACCTAGCACTGGATTCTGCAAGCCATCTGTGGCATTTTGCCATGCAATTCAGGTAGGCACGTGCCTATCCAGTGTTTTGTAAAAATGTCATGTATAAATTATTCAGTCAACCAATGTGCCTACTTTGACTGTGAATAACACATCATTAAACTTGCATTCAGGGAAATCTGGCCAATGAACTGGCTTCCTCTATCAGATCCCCTGCCTCATCGCTCATAATTCCCATCTTATACCGATAACTCTACACATCACCAGTGAGCTGTCACGCCATGGCATTCATGATTCGCGTCTCAGCGGCAGTAAATATCTGTGCATATGTATTTTTTTTTTGTCTTTGAGTTGGTGCCTTTTTGGTTTTGAGTTGGTGCCTACACACAACTTGGGTTTACTCAACGCCCCTGCCTGGGCTGATGACGCACAAGACCTGCTGACTAGAGTAATTCTTTTTAGTGAGGGGTCCCGACTTCACCGTGTCCCTTATCGTCATGAGCTGAGAATTAGCATCATCCAGAATCCTCTGCACGATCTTTGTTTCTGCCATTGTGGGCTTTCATTTCATATGATTCACATTCAGATAGTCAGGCAGAATCATGGATGCACTCCAGTCACTGCGACCTTTGTCTAGGCTGGTTCTCCATTTCAGGCTTAAATCCTCATGACAGAAAAGCTTTACGAAAAACCCCCTTAAAACTACAACAAGACTCTTTGTTAGCTTTCAGCCTTCCGTGCTCTTTAAGCGGATTCTTTTAATACGGAAGGCTGCCAGAACTGTTCCTATGCCTCAAATGTCAACCATGCTCTGGATCAAACCTTGGAAACCGAATTCCTCCAGCAGGATAGTACCATACAGTGCTGAGCCATTTGCATGTCAGCAACGTCCTGCACCAAGGTGGCGAACTGTGTGGAAGGTCAATCAACTGTGTGTCTTCTCCCTGATGAATATTACAGATAGTGACACATAAACAACAAAAATCACATAACAAAAAAACTACATAGGAGTTTTAGAAACCAGAAAAACAGGTAGAAAAATGACACAGCAAATCTGAGGGACTGTCTCCTGATGCAAAGTCCTCTGCTCCCTCTTTCTCACCAAGACAACTTTGTGTCGGCTGCTTCTTTCTAAACATTAAAGAGCCATGCATCAGACAAATATAAACCTTCATAACTGTAATAGAATGGACTGCAGCTTCACCAGGCTTCTCTGACAATACCTAACACTGCTAGTACTTCCCTGAGTAGCACTATTTGCTTATTATGAGTCAGCTCTGAAAATAATGATTCCATTTAATTGATATTATTAAATGTATAGTGCTAACTAAGTGCTGAATGAAGGGCTGCGTGAGGTGAGGGCTGCTGGGGCAGATAAGCTAAGATAGGATCAAAGCAACAGGCACAGGTATGGCCATTGGCTAGTGTAGCTTAATGTCAAAATAAAAAAAAGTGAGTAAAGATCCCTGGGGGGGGGAGAGGGGGTGGCCATTTCTAGCCAGGTTTATTAGGGCAGGTTCTCGTGGCTCCATCCTTAGTTGCCCCACACACTGCTGAGTACTGGTTATGAGTACTGGTATGTTTTACCCAAATCGTCTACTATTGGACATCCCCCTTCAGTTTTGCCCTTGGACATGCTCTATTGCTAAATGTATCACTGACCCAAAGATGGGACAGTTGAACTTCCCAGGCATATCCTTAGCTATGTTTAGAAACCTGTGTGGTCTTCAGAGAAAGAGGGCCTTGAATGGGGTGTAGCTGGTAGAAACTTGGGGCATCTCCAGTACAGCAAGAAGCGCATGGAGTATCATGATGTCCCATTTGCACTGGTCCTTGCCTACCACCCATCAGTCTGGCTGTGGAAGACTGAGGTCCACACGTTCTTCACATGGAATTGGCATGCCTTGGGGTTTCACCTTGGGGGTTCGGATGGCCAGGTGACCAGTCTGTGGCCCTGCGCTCCAGATTCCAGAGACCTTGTTGGCCTGTCTGCTCCAGAGTCAGCTGCTGGGAAGTTATGCCGGCCTGTGTATGGGACCATGCTTCTGGATCATATGTACCTGTCTACCTCCCACTCAGCAGTGGGCTGTCCTGGTGCACGGTCTATAACAGCTTTGACATTTCCAGTGGAGGAGTACCCAACACAGCGCAGGATCGCCATTTCTAAATAAGAGTAGTTTGCCGCCCCATTTGTTGGTAATGCCTAATTGTTATACTGCATCCCTGGTCAGAACAGGGATGAGGATGTTGGCCCATTCCTGGCTCCTTGTCACGACTTCGTGTGTGCAGGGTATGTATCCACCTCATCCTTAGCTGTGAGCTTCGTGATGAGCCCCTGTGTGATCTTACGCATTTCTTAGCAGCGGGCTCTGTGCCTCCGCGGGTGGCCGTTACCTCGTCTACCTCTCTGAGCAATGGCAGCTGTCTATTCTGCCAGGCGCTTGGCCCAGATTTCATTACCGTGCAGCAAAGTGCAGGACACACAGACAGGAAGACAGGGGGAAAAAGTGGCTCACAGACTGCATCCTATTACAGAGTGGCGGGGGGTCATAAAAAGGTGCACGGGGAGTGGGGTGGTTCAGCTTAAGCCTTGGAGAGTCTGTTTTATTGGGAAAACAGCTATTATAGCCAGTGGTTCTGCCAGTGACATCTGAAGCTCTCTCCTTAGCACGATCAAGTGAGTTTTTTTATGTGAGACGGGCATCCTGGGAGAGCAATGGCAACTTCTTCCAGCTGTGTGTAGTCGAGGCAGGTCTTATTGGGTCAGGTCCTTGCAGCTGTGTGCGAGACGGCTGTCCCAAAACACTGGTCCTGAACGCCTGACCCTGTGGGTACTGACCACGGGGCTGGGAAGTACATGTGGGTGCTTGTCTGTCAGGTCAGAGGGGCGGGCATAGTTAGGTCCCGGGAGCACCATGGTGACAAACTTCATGTGTTAGTAAGACAGGAGTAACCACCCTAAAAGGGCGCATTTGTAGCAGGCTGCTTGTAACTGCCAAAAATAGCAAATGCTGAGTAATGCTTCTTAAATTAAATTAAAATGTATGTGCAAGGGATGGGATCCACAGTGTGTTCACTTCTAGTTGTCATTTTTTTGCAAAATAACTCCTAGTTATTGTCAGTTTGTCATTGGGGTGATACACCAATGATCATGTAAAGAAGGCTCACATCATGTAATATACTTTTTATGTTCATTATATGACATGTGGCATGGTAGCTCAGTCATGGCCTGGCATTCCCAGGTTCCCGCTGGTAACTTCTGCCATGGCTTCATTTGTGCCTGGTTTTAATTAATAAATCACAGTTTCTGTGCGTGTGTGTCCTTTGGTAAGATGGCTCGCCATGACCTTGCACTGGATAAGCAGTTCTGAGGAAATGGATAGAATACTGTTACCTTGTCCGGCTAAGTGATACTTTGATCTGGGTCTTATTCAGTCTGTGCTAAGTGAAAAAAGCAGTTGTGACTAGATCAAATGAAACACAGCCTTACCTGCAGTTCCTCCTGCTTGATTCAGTCCTTCTGCCTGGCTAGGCTTTCTTACGTACAGGACTGTGTCAAAGTCTTAGGTAGTTAAAGAAAATGTTTAAAGCTATTTATCTGGGTAGTGTGTGTATGTTTGCTCAAAAACGATTTAAAAGTAAAATGTATCCACATTAAAAGTGACACAATAAAAACTAACAATTCAAATTTCTTCTTTTGATGCCAAATTGCTGGATGGCTAGATGAACGCCGCTTTGATTCAATGGCTAACACTTTGACAGACATAAAATTATAGTTTTATACCAGCAAAAAGATCATTTGAACATAATTTTTCTTTCTCTTTCTTTCTTTCTTTTTATCCATCCATCCACCCATCCATCCGATCAACCCAGGATGGGGCACCCTCCCATAGCATCTTTATAACAGCATGAAAATTCACATATGACGAATTTGTTCCTGTAGATTCCAATGAAACGTAGATGATCTATCCTAAGGTAGTAGCACGATGTGCTACGTTTGACAGTAACTTATTTGCATGTATGTAAAAAAAAATTATGAATAAAACATTTCTACATTGCAATATTGCAGTTTCTTGATAGTTTCCTTCTACTTCTGCTTCCTATAACATTTAATTGGTGTGCTGAAAAAATGCTTAAGATATTTAATGAAGCCAGAAATATTCCCATCTGGCTTTGTGCTGCTCTCTTTATAAATTACCTTCGGAGACGTATGTTTGTCATGAATGCTAATGAATGACCTTAAAGTGTAAAACTACCAGCCAATGCATTTAAACACGAGAACTTTGGGATCGTGTAAAATTCTGTCAAACTGCAGTGCACTTATCCCAAGGTAATTACTAGCCGACATTTCCATCCTTTTCTGTCTATACACATTTAGTCAGCACGCTGACCACTTTACCATTTTACACAGTGCCATCAATTTGGATACAAGTGTATGAATATGCGGCTCTTGCTTCCCACCTTGGATTGTATTAAAGAAAAATCACCAAAGATAAGTGTCCCTGGTGAGGACATTTGCATGCTGTGTCATGCTTGTGGAAATATCTTTGCGGCAACCCTTATTTTATATAACAACTGGCTGTATGATTTGATTTTAGATCTACAGCCGGGTTGTGACATTACTGTTTAATCTTGAGTCCTTGCTGATGTCGTGCTCAGCTGATGTCGCTCTTTCCGTCATGTTTGGCGATATTTGTCGTTTATCAGTGCAAAGCAAGACACTGGGTTCTACAATCAGTAGTGGAGCAAAAGGCGATGGTTATTTAAAAAAAAAGCGATGGTTATTTTAATAGATTCTGTTGTCTTCATAAAAACTGCGCGATGACAGTTATGCAGGGCACTTTAAAATTACTATGAAGGTGACTGACCACTGGATCACTGGTGCTTAATAACTTTGCTATGACATGTAAATAACCATACTGGTATAAAGTGGAGTACGGCTAAGAGAATCCCGTGTTTTTTACTGTGATAGACTTCGGCTTACCTGTCTGGTGAGCGGTTTATTGTTTAAAAGCTTTCATTTTGTGGTATCATCTGTGGTATTTGCATGATCTCTCCATGTTGTGCTGGTTCCCTCCCACCGTCGGAAGACATGCAGCTAACCAAGCTCACGTAGACTACTTTTTGAGATGAGACTGCCTGCCAATGACCTAAAGTTAGGCTTCCTCCTCATATAACGGAACCAAAACTCACTCAGTCCTCATGTAATCCAACAAAGAATTTTCATTAAGTTGCCTAAAAAGAATTGGAGTTTTGAAAATTTGCTCTTAAACTGGTGATTTTAAATTTTGCATAGTGAGTGTGCTTGTGTGTGTGTATATGTGTGTGTGTGTGTGTGTGTGTCCTGTGACGGATTGGTACCCCAGCCTTGGGTCTTTTCTTGCCTAGGATAGATTCCAGGACCTTCTGCATCCCTGACCTGCATAAGTGCTCAGAACAGTGTTTACCACCCAAGTACTCAGTGACCCCGAGACAGTCTACATTGTTTGTTCTCTCCCAGTTCTCAATGCACCATCCCAAGTATTCTGTGTTCTTCACTGGGAGCTGGGAGGAAGAACAAATGTGGACTGTCTGGGGGTCCCCAAGGCCCGGGCTGGGAAACACTGACCTAGAAGATGGGTGAAGTCCAGCTGCTTATCAGCATTTCCAGAACCGTACACAATTATTATTTTGCAAAAAAGTGATAATTTTCCATATATAATGCGAAAATTCTTTAGATTGGACGCAGCATTTTTTTTTAAACCAGTAACACTACAGTGTTCGATAAAAAGCTACCTATAACCACATAATGAAAGTTCTTACTGTGGATATTTCATTAATGAAAGCCCTCTTCTCAACAAAAGGAACCAAGGGAAGGTCATGGCCATGATTCCAATCTGTAATCACCCACCACCACTACATATCGGTCCATTTAAACTCTCAGAATGATGCTTCTTGCTTGTCTTGGTGGTCTGTAAGGTGGTTCTGCTGGGTTTTTTTCGACTTTCAGGTTGTTCTCTGGTTCTCCCTTAGCACCCCGGTTCCCGTTTGCGGAACAGCTGATCTTATTTAGGCGTATGACCTCATCTCCGGCTTTGCTCAGTGCTGAGTACATACAGGCCTGCCTGCTGATGGGAACGGGACCTGAAAGGCAGTAGGCCTGACCATTTGGACCTTGCATACTTTGGGGCATGCATTTTTTCCTGTGTTAGTGCACCTTGCTCTGTGCCTTGTTAGTAAAGTTAAATATTCTTTAACTCCCATTGGTCTTTGATCCATCTAACATCTAATAGCTAATTTCACTAATGGTGGCTGATTAAAGACTATTTACATTATTTATTTTTGTGCAGAATTTAAATGTATTACTCCTGACTGTTCTATATTCTAGCTCATTTTTGCTATTTTGCATTTCAGTAGTCACAGTGGTAGCTGGAAAAATGACGTAAATGCCCCCCATTGAAGACTTTGTTTGACGCTTTCTGCCCTTGAGAACAGGTGCTGCCCCGAAGATGTGAGCAGTTTATTTTATACAACCCGAATACAAGAAACGTTGACATGGTTTCCTGCACAATACAGTTTCATAGGAGCTGTTCCATATGCAAATAACAGTATGACAGAATGCGGTGTGTGGCGCATATTCAAAGCAGCACAGAAATAAAACCAGTTCATAGTTTCTTAGATCTGATGTACTTAAGATGGTATGGACATAATGGAGATAATGTGCAGGAGGTTTCGCATGATCGGAAGTTTTATTGAAGAAAAAAAAATCTTGCAAGACAGATGAACCCAATTACTGCATTGCAGATGACAGCCTGAGGGTCATGCGTCCGAATACATTTACTCAGTTATCTTTTTATTGCAAAGGGAGACGGAAAGACACGTTTGTTATGTATGTTAAATTCATACTTTTGTTCTTCTCTCGCTGGCTATAGATCAATAAATCTCTATGTAATAGCAATGTGGGAACAGCCAGGGGGCTTGCTTACATGCTGGAGGGTGGTGTGGCTGCCGACTTTAAGGTGCTGCTTTCATGTTAATCTAAAGAACTGTGGTGGTCTTCAGGGGTGTCAGTTTAGGTATGTATAGGAGGGACATGTCCCTACCAATACTGCGGGAGTACCGTGTCATATTTACAGAACGAGGGCTTCGGGGCTGATCTGCTGTCTTTGCCCTTGGTGGTTTTATCAGGCTTCCTTTTTCAGCAAACTAGGAACTTCCCCCAGTCTCAGTGACTATGTCCTCGAACTCTATGGATCATCAGTTACCAAAGTGCCTCCCAGGCTGCCTCTCATAGTTGAGACTCCACAGGGCAGGTACAGACATACAATGTCAGATTAATGCAAGAGAGCTCACATAATCGGGTAGCAGTCTCAAAGACCTTGTCTGTCTGGTCTCTTTGAGAGTTTGTGGTTGAGTCAAATGTGATATAAATTTGGAGCTGTATCTGTCAAGGAGAGGGGCTGTGAGTTTTGAGGAAAATAAACCTAACAGCTTGACTTCACATCACAGTAAAGTGATTCCTTGGGGCACAGAATGAGTTCAGGAAGTCTGGCTTCCCTGTGAAGAAAGGAAATCAGAATAATTCCAGATCTGCCCCAGTCCAATGGACCATGTTGGTGACTCTAGATGTGCAAATCCCACGAAAAATAAATTCAAATTCTTGTTGTTGGTGGCAACTCCTTGTTTAATTGCACTTCAATAAACAATATAGTATTTTTTTCTTTCTTAGCTTCTATGCTACATTTACTGTATTAAATGTGAAAAGCATCAGCAAAATTCTGAACTGTTTGTTATGATCGCTGTGGTTAACACTGTCTGACGTTCTTCATGCATTAATAAAAATCTTAAAAACAAAATCTTATATGTCTTGAAGCAAAAGCATAACCATGGTTACATCTTTATACTTATCAAGTAAACTGCATTTGGGGGTATAATTTAGGATGTGATAATTTAATCAGTGCCAGTCTGAAATGTATTAAGTACGATAAATGCATGATTGTTTTATGCTCAAGTTGACATTGTTTAATGAATGTAGACTGCATTTTCATCCTGCTGTCTCAAAATTAGCGGCAGATAGACATGGGGACTGATTAAAGACACGCCGCTGCTCTGCTTGGTGGAGACACAAAGCTAGCTTATTCTGGTGTTTAACTGACGTGAAGCTTTTTTGGAATGCGTTTGGGAAACTGGCTCTTACGTTCATAGTTTTGGTTGTATTTGGCCGTCACTGTGTGATGTACTCATTTTCTTTTTATTGGAAAAAATTGTATATGAATAGATGATTTTCGAGTTATTTTTAAATGGAGGTCTTCCTCATCATGGAAATGTTAGTTTCACTCACTACAGTATTTGTGAGAGGTGTGATTTTTAACGTACTAATCATAATTAGATTTTTCCCGTCATTTGAACCACAGATAACTTTGATAATGTTACAGAAATAACTTGTCTTGTATAACTTGTTCGTTCTTATATAATACTTTTGAAATACCCAGTGCAATAAGCCTATATAACTTAACACAAAACAACAGAAGCCAGACTGTAAGTAGTATCTTACAGTCTCTGGGATACTTATGGGAAGAAATGAGCAGTTGTTTGTAGCTGTAGAAGGGGATTTATGCAAATTGTTCTTAGTACATCTGCCCTGTGATGGACTGGCATCCTGTCTAGTGAATCATGAATTTAAGATCCAACAGTGGGGTAATTATGAATCTTCAGTAGTCCTTTAATAATATTTTTTGTTCCAGGTTTTCACTGTATTCTTCACATTGCAAAGGATGGTTAACTATTTATACACACACACATATACAGGGGGGCCTAAAACACGTATATACACTTCAGCATAAAAAATGTGTATATATATGCACATATATACACACATTGTATATATCTCTTTGTTGTTTTGTGATCGATGTGTGGCTCAGAGGGTCAGGCCTCTGTGCTTGTTATCGGATGGTCGCCCTTTCAAATCCCATGCCCTTTAGCATGGCCCCGAACCCGCTGAGAAACGCTGCTCGGCTGCTGAACGAGCTGCCAGCCCTCTGCTCAGTCTCCACGCTTTGCTCTCACCTGTACACCAGTGTGTATGTGTCTTAAGCAGGAGAGTACAATGGTTTATGCTGACAAGTCGCGATTGTACTTGAATAAAAGACAATTAAAGCTTCTTGAATAAAAGACAATTACTAAAAGACAATTAAAGCATCTTGATTGAGTGCTAACATTAAACTCCTAATAGTCGCTTGCTCGCTTTGTTCGTAACTATGATACAAATAACAAACAACCTGCGGCGTAGTTCTGTTCCCCTTTAATCATTATGTATAATTAATAAGCATTTTAAGTCTTTGTCTAAGTGTCTTAGTACCTTCAGGGTTACCTTATAGGCAGGGAGACAAAGATGCCATCATAATATGGTAATATTAATCTCTGATTTCCCCTGGTGCTAGTCAACCTGCCTATAAGAAACCATAATTATCCGCAGTTATCCGCAGAGGTAAATATGTTGTTTTCTGTGTGCTTATAGGTCAAGAGCAGGCATCAAATAAAAGCTCAGTGGGTTGTGGATGACAGATTTTGCTACATCGATGAGATGGTTACACAGTTACAGTATATTGCACCTTTTAAAGTGCATCACATGTGGCTTGGATTAATTTAAGTATGTTAAAAAAAAGTTCACCGTTCTATGTCTGTTGCATGATGTATTTACTGTCACATGCTTTCTTGCATTGATATGTAAACAAACTAATTTTAATTTAGCAAAATCTACCTTTGAATAAAATTGGATATAAGAAAACGTATAATCAAAGGTTTCAATTTGTGCTTCTAGAGGTGAGTAAGATCTGTCAGTTTCAAATTAAAGCTTGGCCTGGCATCATAATAACTAGTGACATTAAAGGTGTACCCGTTGTGAACCGTTGTGGGAAAGGCCAGCCAGGATCCTTAATAAGATGGTAAGCTGTGATAGCATTGTGGCTGTGGCAGACAGTGACAGGATATCTGCCTTGAGCATCTGCAGATGTCAGGAGTGACCTTAGATCCCCCCGGTCTGAATGACCAGAGCAAGCATCTCTAGATAGAGTAATTCACTGTAACTCTTGCTCTTGGTGGGACGTAAAACAGGCAATAGGAGGACAGAATAGGGGCTTTCTTTAGGGAGGGGAGTGGAGATGGGTTTGGTAAGGAAGGACGGAACAGAAGAACAACAGAAACTAAACAAATTAACAACAAAACAAAAGAGAGCCATTAGCTTGGAGGAAAAACACAAACAAACTGTATAAACTGTGTCAGATCCCAGAAAGGCCTTGGGGTGGCCTCTGGGTCTGGGTGCATTTTCTGCATTGAGATAAAACAACTTTGATTAGTTGAATTAGTTGAAGAACTGTATTAGGAAACGGTGACTGCTGTCACCGCCTGGCTTTGGAGCTCCCCAACACATAGTATAGCATACAATGTAGTTATTATTGTGTTATTATCTATATGGAGCCAGAGATTTCCTTGTATGGGCCGTACTCAGGAACCGCAGTTAGGATTAACCCTTTAAATATGTCTTCTTATCTAATTATGCCTAATCCAATGCTAAACATGACTTATGGTTTGTGTTTACAGACTGGAAACTTGACAAATAACGTATTAATGACTGATCTACATGAGTGTTGCAGGAATGTTTAAGAATGCTACCTTGTCTTTCTAGAACATTTTGCACCCTGGCTTGGAAGATTTTAAATTCACCCACTCTCTTCTCCTCTTCCAAATCCTGCTCAGTTATTTAAAAACACTGGGGGCAAAAAATCCGAAAAGACTCAAATTTGTTAATTTAGTGTAATTCTAATTTTGGTATCCCATGTCCGACACACTTTGACAACACAAACACATTCTCAAGCTCAAACATACTATCTAATTTGCCATGTCCCTCCCAAAAAGCACCAGCAAATGTAATTAATGCCAGTGTTTTATGACAGAAATCAGTCACCTCTCCATCATCCTCACTTTCTCTCATTTTTCTTTTTACTATTAAATTGTACTTAATCTTCAATATTTTTCTAACATTTACATTTTTAATTTCAATTTTAACATCTAAGTTTTAGTAGCAGCGGTTTCTCAGACTTTTTAAAAATTGCTGTTTCACCCATCATGTGATTGCTAGTATTATAAATTATTATAAAGAAACTCATTATAAAAAGGGCAGTTTCCTTTTATGACTAGGGCTTGTTCTCTTTGTCTTTGATGACAATATATTTAGGAATACAAGTCTGGCAAGAATAAAACATATATAATCGATACTCTGTGTCATTGTACCTAAAAACTTGTCAAAAACTTATTTGCCATTTAAAAGTCGTGACTGCGTAGCATATGGTGAACTGTGAACGATATACCACAGTGATACCTCATAATTAAATATGAATGGGTGGATGGATGAATCACTGCTGCACTGTCATTAGCTAATGTTGCTATATACCGTAGAGATCAATGCAGTCCCTTATGCGGGCATAATTCAAGTTTGGAATGTCTGCAGATACTGTACATATAAAATAAACTTTGCTTTCAGGGAGATCTTACACTCTTTCTGCACTGCAAAGCCTTCTGGACGTTTCACACAGAGCAAGGAACAAGAAGATACTTTCTTACATGCACAATAAATCAATAAATTCAAAATAAGTGGTCACTAGTAAGAATATGCAAATACATGTATCAAAATAGTCATTTATACTCTTTTTTTTACCATCTTAACTTATATGTCTTGATCATTTACATGTTTACATCTCTCACCATTAGGAGCACTTCTCCATCTAGCATGGACCTACTTACTGTTACCATAGCTGCCAGTGTCAGATATACACGGAAAGCGTGGATCTCCGATAGTCTGTAGTTGGGCAGATACATAAATGAATGAAATTCAGCACTGTTACTACTCACCCTAGGAGTGGGCGTCCTGCACAGATCGCAGTGAGAGTGCAGCATGAAATGTTGAAGGAGCTGAGAGAGTCCCAGTGGGTACGAGCAAAGGACCTGCAGAATTCTCTTCAAATCTCTTGTCCTGTGTTCAGTATAAAATACTGTACTGAACAAGAAGGAAACCACTGCAAATTGCCACCCAGATGTTCCACAACACTTCTGGGTAGGCCTGCCCTGCATATTTGCTGGGCGCAGGACAAAATTATTTCAACCGGGCCCCCATGACGCGCAACCCATTCCACCTGGGCCCTCTCCTGCCTCCCCTGAGGCTGGGACACCTTCCCCAGTTACCCCCCTGGGACAGTGGGCCTGCTTCAGTGAGAGTGTTCTTTGGGCAGATGTCATAAAGTTTAACCTTTGTCACTAATTACAGCGGTTCATATACTTTTTCCAGCCTGAACTGTGAATGTCTAAACCATGCTCAATGCAGACATTAAAATTACTATTGTTTGTGTGTTGTTAGTTTAATGAGATGAATAATTATTGCAGAAATTCAATTTACTCCAACGGGTTTTCTTTCTTGGTATACATAGACCGGATAGAAATAAATCATCATCTGAAATATGAATTTGGCAGGGACTAGTTTGCATGAAAGACACTTCATGCAGAGGAGAAACTGCATGATATTATTACTATGAGAGTCACAGCAAAAATAACAAACAAATGTACACTTATATTGAAAATGGAATTGTAAATGAAACACTGCGTGATCAAGCTTTTGTGGACTAAAGGTTATGCCATTCATTTTGTGATGCACCTCTGTATATCACAGTTCTCCTGAGATAAAGTGTCAGTCAGAATTGCTACAGGAGCTGCCTTGCTAAATTTCTGTTTGCGGTGCACATTTCCCTTCCTTGAGTCCCGTTTTGTATCAGTTTTCTGTGCAAATGCAACTTTCTTATCTCTCAGTTTGCATGAAAAGTAACAAGTCAGTAAAACCGGATCTCGTGTGACAACTGAGCACTATGGTCTCGTGTGTCAAATGCTCCTTGATTACTGAAATGATCTTCAGTCTCCTTTCAAAAATAGCAGCTTTAACTACAAAGGAGAAATACAGTCCCACTGTGATTTTGAGAATTAATGGCATTAAGGCAAAAAGCCGCATGCAACTTTGTAAAGTCAAAGTCAGCTTTTTTAAAAGTGGTAAGTGCTTAGGTTTTGTGTGATGTTCCAATAGATCAATGTCTGCTGACTTGGGAAACACCAGTTCCAAGGGACAGTAATGGGATATTCATTGACAGCAGAGCTGCAGAAAAAAAATCATAAAATGCATATTTTAGCAAAATATGGAAAGCAATGCAAAGCGTTTTAGTTTGTCTGCAAGTGGATATTGCACTTTCCGGAGAATCATTTACTATTGCTTCATTGTTTGTAGAATGTGATTCATGTTGACTCGCTGGATGATAACTCTCGTGATGGTGAGCTGGGATGAATTCTCTGACATGGCTTTGACATGTTGTTTGCAACAAATCTTTTGATGATGGGGTGTGAAAAAAAGATAATTTAATTTGTAACTATGTTCTGAAGTGGGCTTTCGCTAAATCTATAATTAGCTGCTGTCAGATCTGCTCATTTTCAGGGTTTATTTGATTATGCTGTAGATTCATAAGCTCATTGACGGTGAGAAGAGGTAAGGGTAACTGACAAGGGCGCTCGATAAACCAGCAAGGTCAACAGTAATACGTCTTGGTCTTTATTGTCAAAGTCGACTTGCATTGCTGGCAAAGTTCTTTATATAAATTTGGAAAATATCTGCTGAAATCGAAAGGAATTAATCATGGGCATGGAATGTTTCTGTTCTATTCCAGGGTCATAGTATAGAGTCATAAAACATGAAATAGTTTTTCTGCCTTTCAGCAGGTATGCTTTTGTATTAAACTGGTCTGTATGGAAAAACAGTTTAATGTCCACCAGTAACATTTTATAATAAAGAATGGAGAATGTGTATGGTAGTGCTCAATTAAATTTTAAGCTAGGTAACTGTAATTGAAAATACACCACACTACACTAGCATACCGCCCTCTGTTTTGAACATAAGAACATTTTATTGTACCTAATATGGTGAAATCCAGTTCGTACAGGCAAGGTAAAAAATGTTAGAAAATGAGCAAGAAAGGCAAATAAACAGTTTAAAGCTTATTTGTGAAAGTATAACATTGAATGTGATGTCATCGGACTGGTGGAAAATTGGAGGTTCTAGCATACTTGGTGCCCTGAGTCAATCCTAAGTCGCGAGTCCCCGGCTGTATCTGATGCGTTTGTGAGGGTACCTAGTTGCACCACTTATACGATGTCACCCTAGGCAATCGCCCGCCTTGCTCTTGCCAGCAATCGCCCATGATGGCAATTTGAAACTGTCTAGGTGTGGGTGAGTACAAACTGGAACCACCCAGAGTGGGCCTGGCTGTAGAAGGTGGCCATGCTAGTGGGAAGTATCTTGGGAACTTGTGAACATGAAGACCAGATATGCTGTGTGTAGCATGTCTGATGACACTGCATCATCTTATCCCAAGCACACCAGACTGGCTATAAGTAAGGAGATGATTAATACTCCACCATTCTGTATTCTGTGATATAGCTTGTCTTCTGCACTGAGAAATGAGGCATCCGTCACTGTATTGAATGAATGTCCCTCGAACACAAGGTGGTTATGGATAGGCTTGATGCTTCCTGTGCAGCGTGTATATATCATGGGTGGGAGGTCATGCTCTTGTTGGACACCAATATAGAGTACTCTGTCCATTGCTGTCCATCCTGGGGTCTTGAATCTTTGTGATAAACGGCAAGGGGGTGATTGATATGGTTCAGTTCTTGGTGTACGTACGTGTGGCTTGTAGCGGTGTGGACAAGACGCTGCTGCTGGCTTTACTGGGATACGTTCTCATTTTTCTTTGTATGTTGTAACATAATGATGAGAGACAGGTAGCACCGGTCAACGTCGCATAAGTGGTGGCCTAAGGGGCCCGTCAGCTGAGGGGGTGTTGACTTAGGAAACTGCTGGTAAACGGCAAGTCCTCAGCCACATGGGCTGCAAACGGCACAGGAGCCCGGGGTAGAAGCTCGATGGTTGTTGCCGAAAACGTCGTCAAAACATAGGCCGCAGTTTGCAGTTTCGACAGGTGAAACCCAGAAACCTAAAACACTTGACAAAAAGCAAGAAAACTGAAGGAGATCATTCACAGGGTATCTCAGTAAGGTAACAGCATGAAAGAGGTGACTGAAAACAAGATCTTAACATACCCAACCAGATAAACAACTTAATGAGCCACAGGTTTGTTAAAATTCCAGTGAGACGGTGTCTCGCCAGACTAGGTGTGTCTGAAATAAGGATTTGCAGGCAGCATTTGGGACTTACATATTGTATCATATTATTATATATTTCAATGATAGCGTATGAAGTATGGTTTGGCATGAAGGGTGTGACTTTGTTGTAATTTTGTTGCCGGAGAATGTGATGTCTGCTTACGGAGCTGAGTGCTTGAGTGATATGTAGATAGCTAGGAATCCCAGGTGCACACAGCTGAGAGAATATTAAACAGACCTGACAAGCCAAACCAGCAGCAACACAGGCAAATGCTAGAGGAATTCATAAGTACTCAATTAATACTCATAAGGAATTAGTACTCCGGATTGCCACAGAATCAAATATACTCTAATCAAATATGTCAGTGTTTTGAAAACCTTTAATGATAGAACAGGAATTTTATAGAACATCTCACACCAGACCAGAGTGTGAAGCAAAGCAGCTTTGATTATTATTATCCTTCTCATGGGTACAGAAGCTTTATTTCTTTAGAGGAATGAACCGAGGTTGAGACAGAACCTCATTCGGGCACCAGAGAGAATCTTGCCTTCAGTCTCAGGAATTAAATGTGCCGTTACTATTTTCCCTAATTAAATAACAATTGTAGGATTATATCGCACTAATTCCTGAAGGCTGTGGTGGGCCTGGGCAGGGATATCACCATACGTACTGGGAGGTTGCCAAGTGGACATTACACATCGTGCACAATACTGTTAAATTGTTACTTTTTCTCTTTCACTGTTGGTCCATATGTTAGCATGTGTTGCCATTTTCCCGGACTGTTTCCTCTCATACGTAATTTTATTTTTGAGACCAATGCAATTGAAATTTGTACCCCAACTCTTTAGTGTCCAGCTCATGTTGCTGTGTGCCAGACCTCTTTTATAGCTGACACATACTACTAATTGGCATCCAAACTAATGTGACTCACCTTTCCAACTGCATTGGTAATTGTGATTTACTTAAAACTTGGAGTGCTTGTTCATGTGGGGTTTCTGTTATTGTGTGTACGCCTGTATATATATATAGGTTTGCATATGTGGAATACGGTAACACTTTATATGAAGCCCATATTCATAAAGCGTAATACACCTATACATATTTATAAAAAGGCATAACACGTTATAGCCATATTTCTCATGTATTATGAATGCTCTACAAAGGTCTCATTTATAATGCATTATAGATACCTTCATAATGCATTATAATGGTCAGTATAAGAATTAAGGATGCTTTGTGCTGCATTATGAAGGTGTTTATAGTGCAGTATAGATGTGACCTTCATAGAGCTTTCATAATGCTTAATATACATGACTATAATGTGTGGTGCCTTTTTATAAATAGTTATAGCTGAGTTTCTAATACTTTATGAATGCATTATAGTGCATTATGTAGGAATGGGTAATGCAGTATGACTGCATTAAGTAAAGTGTTACCTGGAATACTTTACTGAAGTTGTTATTATTGTGTTTAAGAGTACACCTCATATACAGTTTTTCTCAATTGCTTTGGCACATTTCATGAAACATGCTTAACATTCTCAGGACTAGAGCATTTCTCAAAACAGTTCAGGCATATAATACAACACTGTAGTTTTGTTGAAAAAGCCTATACCTTCCCCAAAACAATTAGCTCCTGTCTCAAAAGCAATTCTAATTCTACTAATGAATGAATCAGTCCCACCAAGATGGAAAGTACAATCATCATCATTTTCACCATGCGAGTCAAAATTCTTACACATTTTGTCAGTATGCCAGTGTAAATATGCTCCACTATTCTGAATGATAGTCACTTCCTGCTTTCTGATTATCATTGACTGATCATTTTTCCTTAGCAAACTGTTACTTATTCGTGGCAGAGACACCAGTTTCAACATTACAAGGCTCCACATTACAGTTTGTGAAGTTCCCTGGCATGAGAAAGTGCTCGCATGCACATGTACCTCCGTCAGAAACGGTACAATAACAAACAAAATATCACGCAGCACCAAATAACACAAAAACAGCAAAATGACAACACAATCATGTGCCTGTCTGAAATGAAAACACAACAGTGCTGCGTCATTGCAATTTATGAGATGCATTTTTAAATGATTTTTAAAGTTTCGGTAACTGTTTTGCATGTGGTGGCTAACATAATAATGTCCATGAACTAATAATGCATTGCCATACACTCTTGTTAAATTATTTGGGGCAATTTTGTTGTGAAAGGTGCTATATCAAAATGAGTTGAATCAAGTGGCTACACTTAAGTAACGGGCGCTGCTTAGGGGCAGAATAGAAGTTTTAGTGCAGACTGAAACTGCACAGCTATGGGGGCACTAAAAAGTATGATACCTAATGATAATGTCATGCTGACATTGACAGCTATTACAGAGTTTTGTATTGGCCAGTTGTGTGCACTTGTTTTTCTTCATTTACGATATTTTAATTTCATTTTCACAAGGAGCATATCTATTCTTTTTTAATGAAAGTTTTGTGACCACTTTGGTTGACCAATTACCAGTATCTTTTGCCATCCTTAAAACTTGTAAAGGGAGGGATGCTTGCTCTGGAGTCTGGGATGCAATGCTATCGACCGTCCTGTTTGTAATTTATGGCTGTCGAGTTACAGACTTTATTGGAACGATGCGGAGGTGTTTATAGCTGACTAAAGCATATTTTTACTGTCCTTATCCTTTTCTGGATCCACTTTTATTTATCAGAAATCCTGAGCCATCTATTCTTTTCTGGGTAGCTTCTGTATTTAAAATCATTTGTGTCTGGCAAACAAAAGACAAAATAGCAAATTATGGCAAAATTTTTAAATGATGATTTTAATGTATATAGGGGTCATTCCTACTGTGTGGTACATTTCCTTCCATCTGTAAAATACGCAGTTTTGTTTTATTGTGAAACTGCAAATAATTGTATCTTATTGTGAATATTAAGTTGTTTCACTATATTTGTTTGGAGGAAAGCTCCATCCTGTTAGGGATATAATTGGGTGGGAATTTAAAGTTTAAAGTTTTTCTCAATGCAGAACCAGCAGTGCCATAATGCTGAACAAGTTTATTTTGAATCTTGTTCAAAAATGTTTTCGAAATTTGGTATTGTTGTCATTATTATTATCAAAGTAGAACCACAAAATAAATGAGACCCGTTGCTAATGCTGATGGATGTTTGTTGTGCTGTTGTTTTCCCACCGTAAATGATGTCATCTCCCAGAGGATGATGTCATAAAGGTACTGGCTGTTGTTATTTAAAGAGACATTACACCAGACAAACAGGATACTGAAAATGCAGAAAACATTTCTAAATGCATTATCTACAAATGCATTAAACTTTTAAGACCAGTGCTCTACTTTTAGCATTTAACCCTGGCAATACGGGTAGCCGAGGAGGTTTACATACCCCGTTGCTACTAATGACTGAAGGGAAAAATTCCCAGAGTCCCTCAGCTCGATGAGGATTGAGTGACTTCTGGCATATGATGAGAAAGCCTGACTGTAGGAAACCAAGTTTTGGAAATTTGCTATTCAGTTATGTTCCGTGGTTACAGACAGCATGTGTGGAAGCATCAAATTAAATTTAGCTGTTACACCTGCAATGAATTGGCATCCTGTCCTGGGTGTCACCCTGCATTTATAGAAAGAGGATGATTATGATTGCATGGTACAAAGCAAATTTCTGTGCCTGTTGCTCCCAGAGAGTGATTGTAGAGATTGAAATGGCAAGTAATGTACTTGTTGCTTACTAATAAATCCGTAACACAGGGCAGTTGTAGTGGGAAGCCATTGTTTCTAATGAACTTTTTCAAAGATGGCCATGTATGTCACAAAAGGGTAATTCCAAAGATTTTATTCTTGATATGTTTCTTTTTAATACCTAGTAAAATAGAACAGCATGTCTTGTTCCTGTTGTTGTGGTATCTGTTTTCCTTATTGTGTTCACTTGCGTTTTCAAGGAGTATCACACAATAGTAATGCTTGCCAATGCAATGGTGAGTTTAATTTAGTTATGTGAAAGTGCCATTCAGAAATATCATCTACAGGCTGTAGACTGTTGATACTAGAATGCTGGTGTTGGTTAAAACTGTCCAACCTGACTGAAAACTCTGCAAGTTTCTTGGTGTCTTATGCTAATGTTTCTGAAAGCGGTCCTTGGGGATCTAATGGAGCACAAACGCGGACCATCAGGTCTTATGCAACTCCAACTTGGATATTACTGGCTTGCTTGTAACTGGAAACCATGACCAAGTGGCCCATACCCTGCCATGCCATTTCCAGACAGTGCCACTGCACTTGCTGATGCTCTTATCAAAACGAAAAGACTTGTGAATGACCTTTCAGCATCTCGGGGAAAAAGGACGGTCAGATGCCATTTAGCATCGGGACATTTGTTGTTTGTAGAAGCCAAATGTAGTCTCACATGGATTATTATTTATCTGTTTGTGTTTGTTTACTTGGGGTAGTGTGGTGACCTCACACTTCCGGGGCTGGTGTTTTGAATCCCCCCTCTTCGTCCGGCTCCGTGATGGGAATTATCATGCTCTCCCCGTGTTTGTACTGGCTTTCCAATAGTGGATCATTGCCAGTGTGTGTCCTAGGATAAACTGGCACCCATTTGAGGGTATTCCCCTGCCTTTATATGGGGAAAAACCTCCAGCCCTGCCCCCCAGGAGAGAAAAGGGCTGAAAAAATCTAACTGCGATTTATCTGACAGATATTGCGATTGTGATTTTTTTTTTACTAGTTCCGTATTCACTATATGTGTATGAAAAACTGATTGAGGACAACTGTATATTGAAATCTGAACTGCGCTATACTCTAGCGCCGGCGGGGATTGGCGTTTCCCAGCATGCTCGTGGGTGAATTGCAAATAGCCCCATGTTCTGTTGTTGTTAAAGTTGTATTACTGACTGTGGCTTGTATGTTGCCCTTGTGTTGTGTGCACCCTGTTCAAATCTCGCGTGTCCTAGTGCTGGGCGATGCTGCAAAATCTGATATCGATCCGATACCAAGTAAATACATGGTCATTATCGCCGATATCGATACGATACTTATTACACTTAGAGATTACACGTGCAGATTAGCACTTAATCATTTAAAGAGCAGTGTTCTTATCTACAAATGTGAAGTAGCCCCACACCGCACTCCTCTTCTTCTCAGCCATCTTCGACACAACTG